>OZ018318.1:160092276-160692276 GCA_963969495.1 Ceratothoa steindachneri
AAAAAATGGATGATTCTTAAATAAAATAATTAGGAAGACGGTAAAATGTACACGAATTAAAAAATAACAATTATAATAAATATTTAAAAAATCAAAACGCGAAACAGCTTTTGTGGGTGGGGTGGGGGTCTTCGCAAGCGAATGAATAGGGTTTGAATTTTGAATTTGAAATAACAATTTAAACTTAGTTCTAGGTTATTTATTTGCTTTTAAATGGGATTTAAGTCTTCAAGCTGTTTATAGATGGGATTGAGGTCTTGAAGCTGTTTTTAGATGGGATTGAGGTCTTGAAGCTGTTTTTAGATGGGATTGAGGTCTTGAAGCTGTTTTTAGATTAGATTGAGGTCTTAAAGCTGTTTTTAGATGGGATTGAGGTCTTAAAGCTGTTTTTAGATGGGATTGAGGTCTTAAAGCTGTTTTTAGATGAGATTGAGGTCTTCAAGCTGTTTTTAGATAGGATTGAGGTCTTCAAGCTGTTTTTAGATGGGATTAAAGTCTTCAAGCTGTTTTTAGATGGGATTGAGGTCTTGAAGCTGTTTTTAGAATGGATTGAGGTCTTGAAGCTGTTTTTAGATGGGATTGAGGTCTTGAAGCAGTTTTTAGATGAGATTGAGGTCTTAAAGCTGTTTTTAGATGGGATTGAGGTCTTAAAGCTGTTTTTAGATGGGATTGAGGTCTTGAAGCTGTTTTTAGATGAGATTGAGGTCTTGAAGCTGTTTTTAGATGGGATTGAGGTCTTGAAGCTGTTTTTAGATGGGATTGAGGTCTTGAAGCTGTTTTTAGATGGGATTGAGGTCTTGAAGCTGTTTTTAGATGAGATTGAGGTCTTAAAGCTGTTTTTAAATGGGATTGAGGTCTTAAAGCTGTTTTTAGATGGGATTGAGGTCTTGAAGCTGTTTTTAGATGGGATTGAGGTCTTGAAGCTGTTTTTAGATGGGATTGAGGTCTTGAAGCTGTTTTTAGATGAGATTGAGGTCTTAAAGCTGTTTTTAAATGGGATTGAGGTCTTAAAGCTGTTTTTAGATGGGATTGAGGTCTTGAAGCTGTTTTTAGATGAGATTGAGGTCTTGAAGCTGTTTTTAGATAGGATTGAGGTCTTCAAGCTGTTTTTAGATGGGATTGAAGTCTTTAAGCTGTTTTTAGATGGGAAGAGGTCTTCAACCTGTTTATAGATGGGATTGAAGTCGTCAAGCTGTTTTTAGATGGGATTGAGGTCTTCAAGCTGTTTTTAAATGGTATTGAGGTCTTCAAGCTGTTTTTAGATATGATTGAGGTCTTTAAGCTTTTTTTAAAAGGGATTAAGGTCTTCAAGCTGTTTTTAGATGGGATGGAGGTCTTCAAGCTGTTTATAATGGGATTGAAGTCTTCAAGCTGTTTTTAGTTGGGATTGAGGTCTTCAAGCTGTTTTAGATGGGATTGAGGTCTTCAAGCTGTTTTTAGATGGGGTTGAGGTCTTCAAGCTGTTTTTAGATGGGATTGAGGTCTCCAAGCTGTTTTTAGATGGAATTGAGTCCTTCAAGCTGTTTTTAGATGGGATTGAGATCTTCAAGCTATTTTTAGATGGGATTGACGTTTTCAAGCTGTTTTTAGATGGGATTGAGATCTTCAATCTGTTTTTAAATGGGATTGAGATCTTCAAGCTGTTTTTAGATGGGATTGAGATCTTCAAGCTGTTTTTAGATGGGATTGAGTTCTTCAAGCTGTTTTTAGATGGGATGGAGATCTTCAAGCTGTTTTTGATGGGATTGAGATCTTTAAGCTGTTTTTAGATGGGATTATGTTCTTCAAGCTGTCCTTGAATGGGATTGAGATCTCCAAGCTGTTATTAGATGGAATTGAGATCTTCAAGCTGTTTTTAAATGGGATTGAGTTCTTCAAGCTGTTTTTAAATCGGACTAAGATCTTCAAGCTGTTTTATGATGGGATTAAGATCTTCAAGATGTTTTTAGATGGGATGGAGATCTTCAAGTTGTTTTTAGATGGGATTGAGTTCTTCAATCTGTTTTGAGAAAGGATTTAGGTCTTCAAGCTGTTTTCAGATAGGATTGAAGTCTCTAAGCTGTTTTTAGATGGGATTGAGATCTTCAAGTGGTTTTTAGATGGGATTGAGATCTTCAAGCTGTTTTTAGATAGGATTGAGATCTTCAAGATGTTTTTAGATGCGATTGAGATCTTCAAGCTGTTTTTAGATTGGATTGAGATCTTCAAGCTGTTTTTAAATGGGATTGAGATCTTGAAGCTGGTTTAGATGGGATTGAGTTCTTCAAGCTGTTTTGAGATGGGATTGAGGTCTTCAAGCTGTTTTTAGATGAGATTGAGGTCTTGAAGCTGTTTTTAGATAGGATTGAGGTCTTCAAGCTGTTTTTAGATGGGATTGAAGTCTTCAAGCTGTTTTTAGATGGAAAGAGGTCTTTAAGCTGTTTATAGATGGGATTGAAGTCGTCAAGCTGTTTTTAGATGGGATTGAGGTCTTCAAGCTGTTTTTAGATGGTATTGAGGTCTTCAAGCTGTTTTTAGATGGGATTGAGGTCTTCAAGATGTTTTTAGATGGGATTGAGGTCTTGAAGCTGTTTTTAGATGAGATTGAGGTCTTGAAGCTGTTTTTAGATAGGATTGAGGTCTTCAAGCTGTTTTTAGATGGGATTGAAGTCTTCAAGCTGTTTTTAGATGGGAAGAGGTCTTCAACCTGTTTATAGATGGGATTGAAGTCGTCAAGCTGTTTTTAGATGGGATTGAGGTCTTCAAGCTGTTTTTAAATGGTATTGAGGTCTTCAAGCTGTTTTTAGATGGGATTGAGGTCTTCAAGCTGTTTTTAGATATGATTGAGGTCTTTAAGCTTTTTTTAAAAGGGATTAAGGTCTTCAAGCTGTTTTTAGATGGGATGGAGGTCTTCAAGCTGTTTATAATGGGATTGAAGTCTTCAAGCTGTTTTTAGTTGGGATTGAGGTCTTCAAGCTGTTTTAGATGGGATTGAGGTCTTCAAGCTGTTTTTAGATGGGGTTGAGGTCTTCAAGCTGTTTTTAGATGGGATTGAGGTCTCCAAGCTGTTTTTAGATGGAATTGAGTCCTTCAAGCTGTTTTTAGATGGGATTGAGATCTTCAAGCTATTTTTAGATGGGATTGACGTTTTCAAGCTGTTTTTAGATGGGATTGAGATCTTCAATCTGTTTTTAAATGGGATTGAGATCTTCAAGCTGTTTTTAGATGGGATTGAGATCTTCAAGCTGTTTTTAGATGGGATTGAGTTCTTCAAGCTGTTTTTAGATGGGATGGAGATCTTCAAGCTGTTTTTGATGGGATTGAGATCTTTAAGCTGTTTTTAGATGGGATTATGTTCTTCAAGCTGTTCTTGAATGGGATTGAGATCTCCAAGCTGTTATTAGATGGAATTGAGATCTTCAAGCTGTTTTTAAATGGGATTGAGTTCTTCAAGCTGTTTTTAAATGGTATTGAGGTCTTCAAGCTGTTTTTAGATGGGATTGAGGTCTTCAAGCTGTTTTTAGATATGATTGAGGTCTTTAAGCTTTTTTTAAAAGGGATTAAGGTCTTCAAGCTGTTTTTAGATGGGATGGAGGTCTTCAAGCTGTTTATAATGGGATTGAAGTCTTCAAGCTGTTTTTAGTTGGGATTGAGGTCTTCAAGCTGTTTTAGATGGGATTGAGGTCTTCAAGCTGTTTTTAGATGGGGTTGAGGTCTTCAAGCTGTTTTTAGATGGGATTGAGGTCTCCAAGCTGTTTTTAGATGGAATTGAGTCCTTCAAGCTGTTTTTAGATGGGATTGAGATCTTCAAGCTATTTTTAGATGGGATTGACGTTTTCAAGCTGTTTTTAGATGGGATTGAGATCTTCAATCTGTTTTTAAATGGGATTGAGATCTTCAAGCTGTTTTTAGATGGGATTGAGATCTTCAAGCTGTTTTTAGATGGGATTGAGTTCTTCAAGCTGTTTTTAGATGGGATGGAGATCTTCAAGCTGTTTTTGATGGGATTGAGATCTTTAAGCTGTTTTTAGATGGGATTATGTTCTTCAAGCTGTTCTTGAATGGGATTGAGATCTCCAAGCTGTTATTAGATGGAATTGAGATCTTCAAGCTGTTTTTAAATGGGATTGAGTTCTTCAAGCTGTTTTTAAATCGGACTAAGATCTTCAAGCTGTTTTATGATGGGATTAAGATCTTCAAGATGTTTTTAGATGGGATGGAGATCTTCAAGTTGTTTTTAGATGGGATTGAGTTCTTCAATCTGTTTTGAGATAGGATTTAGGTCTTCAAGCTGTTTTCAGATAGGATTGAAGTCTCTAAGCTGTTTTTAGATGGGATTGAGATCTTCAAGTGGTTTTTAGATGGGATTGAGATCTTCAAGTGGTTTTTAGATGGGATTGAGATCTTCAAGCTGTTTTTAGATAGGATTGAGATCTTCAAGATGTTTTTAGATGCGATTGAGATCTTCAAGCTGTTTTTAGATTGGATTGAGATCTTCAAGCTGTTTTTAAATGGGATTGAGATCTTGAAGCTGGTTTAGATGGGATTGAGTTCTTCAAGCTGTTTTGAGATGGGATTGAGGTCTTCAAGCTGTTTTTAGATGAGATTGAGGTCTTGAAGCTGTTTTTAGATAGGATTGAGGTCTTCAAGCTGTTTTTAGATGGGATTGAAGTCTTCAAGCTGTTTTTAGATGGAAAGAGGTCTTTAAGCTGTTTATAGATGGGATTGAAGTCGTCAAGCTGTTTTTAGATGGGATTGAGGTCTTCAAGCTGTTTTTAGATGGTATTGAGGTCTTCAAGCTGTTTTTAGATGGGATTGAGGTCTTCAAGATGTTTTTAGATGGGATTGAGATCTTTAAGCTGCTTTTAGATGGGATTGAGTTCTTCAAGCTGTTTTGAGATGGGATATAGGCCTTCAAGCTGTTTTTAGATGGGATTGAGATCTTCAAGCTGTTTTTAAATTGGATGGAGATCTTCAAGCTGTTTATAGATGGGATTGAGAGCTCCAAGCTGTTTTTAGATGGGATTGAGACCTTCAAGCAGTTTTTAGATGGGATTGAGATCTTCAAGTTGTTTTCAAATGGGATTGAGATCTTTAAGCTGTTTTTAAATGGGATTAAGATCTTCATGCTGTTTTTAAATGGAATTGAGGTCTACAAGCTGTTTTTAGATTGGATTAAGACCTTCAAGCAGTTTTTAGATGGGATTGAGATCTTTAAACTGTTTTTAGATGGGATTGAGATTTTCAAGCTGTTTTTAGATGAGATTGAGATCTTCAAGCTGTTTTTAGGTTGGAAGGAGATCTTCAAGCTCTTTTAAATGGGATTGAGATCTTCAAGCTGTTTTTAAATGGGATTGAGATCTTCAAGCTGTTTTTAGATGGGATTGAGTTTTTCAAGCTGTTTTGAGATGGGATTGAGGTCTTCAAGCTGTATTTAGATGGGATTGAGATCTTTAAGCTGTTTTTAGATGGATTGAGATCTTCAAGCTGTTTTTAAATGGGATTGAGATCTTCAAGATGTTTTTAGATGCGATTGAGATCTTCAAGCTGTTTTTAGATGGGATTGAGATCTTCAAGCTGTTTTTAAATGGGATTGAGATCTTCCACCTGATTTAGATGGGATTGAGTTCTTCAAGCTGTTTTGAGATGGGATTGAGGTCTTCAAGCTGTTTTTAGTTGGAATTGAGATCTTCAAGCTGTTTTTAGATGGGATTGAGATCTTCAAGCTGTTTTTAGATGGGATTGAGATCTTTAAGCTGTTTTTAGATGGGATGGAGATCTTCAAGCTGTTTTTAAATGGGATGGAGATCTTCAATCTGTTTATAGATGGGATTGAGGTCTCCAAGCTGTTTTTAGATGGGATTGAGACCTTCAAGCAGTTTTTAGATGGGATTGAGATCTTCAAGTTGTTTTTAAATGGGATTGAGATCTTAAGGCTGTTTTTAAATGGGATTAAGATCTTCATGCTGTTTTTTAAATGGGATTGAGGTCTCCAAGCTGTTTTTAGATGGGATTGAGACCTTCAAGCAGTTTTTAGATGGGATTGAGATCTTTAAACTGTTTTTAGATGGGATTGAGATCTTCAAGCTGTTTTTAGATGAGATTGAGATCTTCAAGCTGTTTTTAGGTTGGAAGGAGATCTTCAAGCTCTTTTAAATGGGATTGAGATCTTCAAGCTGTTTTTAAATGGGATTGAGATCTTCAAGCTGTTTTTAGATGGGATTGAGTTTTTCAAGCTGTTTTTAGATGGATTGAGATCTTCAAGCTGTTTTTAAATGGGATTGAGGTCTTTAAGCGGTTTTTAGATGGGACTGAGTTCTTTAAGCTGTTTTGAGATGGGATTGAGGTCTCCGAGCTGATTTTAGATGGGATTGAGACCTTCAAGCAGTTTTTAGATGGGATTGAGATCTTCAAGCGGTTTTTAGATGGGATTGAGTTCTTCAAGCTGTTTTGAGATGGGATTCAGGTCTTCAAGCTGTTTTTAAACCCCGTCGGCACAAGACCCCTATAACTATTATTTATTGGCCCTTGACTTGTAACACCAATAATTCTGGTTTTCAACTTCGTTATCTTTTTCCCTAAATCTCTCTGTCAAATCCCTTGGATGCACGATCTTACTCGCGCGGTCTTCCCCCTTCCCCCCCTCACTCTCTCTCTCTCTCTCTCTAGTGGCACCCACCTTCTCTACTCATATAAAACAAGAGACGTTATGTTCATGAGATGCCGAACACACACTTCTTCATCATGGTGATTCGTTCCATTTCGCTGGATAGGATTCACCAAGCTTCAGTACTTTATCCTAAAAATCTCAAATTCCAAAATAAAGTTATTTTTATCAAATCGTTTATAAAAATTCAAATACGAACTTATTTGGTCGTACATCTTCAAGATCGAACTTGAATCATGTAGCAGATGGGGAATGTAACCCGGAACTGGATGCCTCTACCACAATCAATCAAAGCATCACCCCCCCCCCCCCACACACACACTCTCGCTATATACATACATAAATATATATATATATATATATATATATATATATATATATATATATATATATATATATATATATATATATACATATATATATATATATATATATATATATATATATATATATATATATATATATATATATATATATATATATATATATATATATATATATGAAATATGGAATAACGAATGTATGATACGAAATGACAACTGCAGCAGAAAATATGTATACAAATATGCAAAACTGTCCATAAATCAGTTAAAATCTGTACTAAATTTGCCTGTTAACGATGCAATAAATACACCAACGCACACAGATACACACGCTGTGTAAATCTTATGTGACCGAATTGGCAACAGCCTCACATGTCTCCAACGCCTTCACACGAGAACTAAACATAATCAAAACATTTCACCTAACAAATGTAATAAATTTGAAATTATAAATAATTACCGGTAATTATAATAAACTTAAGCAAATTATTTGAAATTAACCTGTAATTTTTCATCGCTACGTTAGTTTTCTTGTTAAAAGTGATCATTTTAACTAAATTCAGGTTGTGATGAAATTAACTAAATAAAGAAAATGTTAGAAAATAATATAAACAAAAAACAATTATTTAGCAAAGCATTCTTTATTGCCAATGTGCTGCTCTCCCGTTGTTTAACTACGCAGTCGATTCCTCCTTTCTTCAAAAATCCATTCGGAGTTCAGCAATAAGATAGTTGGGACCGGTTTTTTGGGTAGGGGGGAGGAGTCAACCTGTATATACGATTTGATATCCTTTTCAACTTTTTTTTATATCAGAGCAAACTTTGCCATTGAGGTAATGATGTAATGACTTAAATCGTAGTACAGGGATACAAAGTCATCAAGAAGTAGTACTTCCTTTTGGTTGACTAATGAAGGGCGTTTTGTCTAAGATGTTCATTAAACGTTGCTCTTGTTGACCATATACATATTAAGTCCGGGGTAAATATTTGTTCATTAAAGCTGATAATGCCTATATGTCTATAACTTTTTTTAAAGCTGTTAATGCCTAAGCCTTTTTTAAATTTGGTAATGCCTAGGCATTTTGAAATTTAGTAATGCTTCGGCCTTTTTCACTTCTGGTAATGCCTAGGCCTTTTGAAATTTAGTAATGCTTCGGCCTTTTTCACTTCTGGTAATGCCTAGGCCTTTCTAAAACTGGTAATGCTTCGGCATTTTTAAAGCTGTTAATGCTTAGGCCTATTTAAGCTACCAAAATAGTGTTTGAGTGGCACGTGAACGGTCTGAATGACAACGTTTACAACGTATGAATATTACTTCACCTCTATTGGCTCGAAGTGACCATGAACTAATTCTGGACAGAAATGTTAGGAAGAAAAAAACAGCGGGATCTGCACTGCAATATTAAGCGCAAAAAACAATGATTGATCTCCAACAAAAATCGATTCCTGATCCAAGATTTGGTCTTCACCAGCAGAAGACTATGCTTTCCATTTTGCGGGATGCGAAAGTAGTTAGTCTTTCATTGCGAGCTCCTCATTAAAAAGTCATAGGAATTACCAGCTTTACAAAGTCCTTTACATTACAGGCTGTAAAAGGCCTAAGCATTATCAGCTTTGAAAAGGCGTAGGCATTAACAAATTTCGAATGTTCTCGCCATTCCCAGCTTCAAAACGCCTAGGCATTACCAGAATTAAAAAAGGTCTAGGCATTTTCAGCCTGGTGATTACCAGCTAAAAATGCCTATTCATAACCAATTTTACAAAGGTCTAGGCATTACCAGCTTTAGAAACGCCTAGACATTACCGGCTTTCAAGAGGCTTTTCCATTATCAGCTTTTCAAAAGCCTAATAATTACCATCTTTAAAAGGCATAGGCATTCCTAAATTTAAAAAGCCTTGGGCATTACCAGCTTTAAAAAGGTTTAGGCATTATCATCTTTAAATAGGTCTAGGCATTACCAGCTTTAGAAAATGCCTAAGATTTTTATTAGCTTTAAAAAGGCCTTGGCATTACGAACTTTAAAAAATGCCTTGGACCAGCTTTAAGAGGTTTAGGCATTACCAACTTTAAAAATGCCTAGGCACTATCAGCTTTAAAAACGTATAGGCATTACCGGGTTTAAAAAGCCTTGGTATTACCAGCGTTAAAAAGGTCTAGGCATTACTAGCTTTAAAAATACCTAGGCATTATCAGCTTTAATAAGGCCTAGGCATTACCGTGTTTAAAAAGGCCTATATATTATCAGCGCTTTAAAAAGGCTTAGGCCTTACGAACTTTTAAATAGCCTAGGCAGTACCGTGTTTAAAAAGCATTGTTATTACCAGCTTTAAAAAGTTTTAGGCATTACCAGCTTTAACAATGCCTAGGCATTATCAGCTTTAAAAAGGCCTAGGCATTGCCGTGTTTAAAAGGCATTTGTATTACCAGCTTTAAAAAGGTTTTAGGCATTAAAAAGGCCTAGGCATTACCGGGTTCAAAAAGTCCTAGGTATTATCAGTTTTAAAATGTCTAAGTATTACCAGCTCTAAAAAGGCGGTGGCATTACCAGCTTTTACCCACTTGCGGTAAATGCGGGACAATTTTTAAAAACTTTAAGAAGCATTTTTGGTCTTTTAAAATCGACATTAATTTCTTCTCATCTTAATAATTTAAGCTAAGTTTGGCTAATAACTGATAAAACTATGCCAATTCGATTAATTTAATTAAACTTATTACTTTTTACCAAAGAAACTTGGGTAACTATGAAAAATTACTGGTTAATTTTAATAATTTTTTAAGTGTCTCACCAGTCAGGCCACCATCAGAGTTCATTCACGTCATGTCCGCACTTAAAGGCGCTTTTTGGGTGACTAGTTCGGGTCTTAGTTTCCATGGAAACAAGTAGTGGTGGCACCAGCGTTGTCGCGCAAGTCGATTTCGTGGGCAATCCAGATGGTGTCGCTACCATACGTTTCCATGGAAACTATACAGGAAGTATTTACACTAAACGCGACTTTCAGCCCGACTATCATGTGTGGTAGCGTGCTTGGTAGCCAGGAAGAAATGGTAATTTCACTGTGGTGGTGTCGTCTGAAGGGATCCTAAAGGATGATGTCAAGTATTGTAAAAAAAATCTCACCTCGGTGTTGTGAATGAAAAGAGACGGTTTTTTTTTGTAATTTTATGCGGTATTATAATGTAAGGACCCTTTTACATGATGGAGGAGCAAAGTACTTAAGCGATAATGGTCCTCATGACGTGAAAAAGCAGGATACTTGGAAATCGAACACACCTCGTTGCACGTAATTAGCGGGCGACGCCATCCAGTTAACCACCAATACTTCCTCTCTAATCGTAATTTCACGGCGATGAAAGATAAAATTAACTTATGACTCGCTGTTGAACATTCTAGTGAGCTACGTGCGATTCCAAAAATATGATTGGGTCCTCAGTATATAGAAATATTATTGTTCTTTATTTTCGACTTTCAAAAGTCATTTTCAGTCCTATTGCGAGATTTGCTTGTGATAGTTGTGTTATGATTGACTGTCATACGTCGGGCCTGGAAAACATAATACGACATCGCCAGCAAAGCGAAGGTGGCTCATCTTCCATTACAACTTGTTCCCATTCCAGGTTGAAAATCTCATTCACTATTACTGTATGAGTTTGGGCGGGATCAGTTCTGCCTGATCTCACTACTATTTTATTTTCTGGCGACTGAGAACGCTTTGAACGACGACGTTGAGCCACTGCATACCTAGGAGAGGATATCAATATTGGGCTTACTATGTCATGCTATCAGTACTAAATCGAAGACTTTCTCAATTTCATGTCAAAAATCATTTGCTACATCAATTTGCTGCTATTATTATTGAACCATTTACTAAGGTCATATGTACTATACTTCTTAACATGCCATTTCTAGGAACTAATTCCAGTGAACGTTTGTTTGTATTAGTCTGTGGTTATGGCGTTTGAAAGCATCTGTATGTTTCTAATAAGCAGCCAAATAGCCTATAGTTTTCTACTTTCTCCCTGCCTCACTTTTTTAAAAAAAAGAAGTACAATAGAACCTAACCTAACATAACCATTCTATCATGGTATTAGTATCTTCTATTGCCAAAGATATTTTGTTAAAAAAAGAAAACATCATAAGTTTGAGTGGTACACACCCGACACCTGAAGGAGCTGCACGCCTTACCGACCCCAGTGCCCTTGGTTATCTGAAACGAGGTTGATACTACCTGAGCTTCATTTATTTTAGACATTTTGATATATCTCCTTTTTGGTCCCCTTTTATACACGCTTTTTCTCACATATTATTCTGGACAGGCGCTTAATTTTGCAGTCTAGTCGCCCACCAGCTTTCTTCTACTCATCCATTGTTGGGGCGGGAGAGGGGTAGAGGTCACCCCTTTCCTTCTTGGCTCTGGATGAGGGCATTTAAACCTTTACCCCCTTCTAATACCCTCATCTTTCTCTTCTCTTATTACCACCACGCACAAAGGGGTGCCAGGTGTAGCATTAAACCCATGCTTGCAGGTGGTATCAGGAGGGTTGCGTGTCTCCCACGCCACAAAGCCCCAAATGCGTTCCCTCCCGGCCCCAATGCATGTAGGAGGATCTCAGGTTGTATGTATATCACCCAGATTTTAACTTCCACTACCTTTACCAATTTCTTTGCTCATCTCTCCTCAGCAACATTCTGCTGACGATGCCATCGTTGGTTTTCCCTTTAGATTTTGAACGAAAATAAATGATTCGTAGACTGCAGTTATCGCCCAAAGCTTTGATATATATATATATATATATATATATATATATATATATATATATATATATATATATATATATATATATATGCGTGTGTGTGTGTGTGTGTGTGTGATAGTGAAACCACTGTATAAGAGCATATAATTTATTTACGAGACTAGATTCGGTATGAAGTTTACCATACTCTCTTCAGTCGTCTACTGAGAATGGAATGGATACAAAAGTCGCTCCACAGACTCAAAATCAGTCTAAAAGGAAATAAAAGGGAGAAAAAAGAATCAATAATCAGGGGGGGCGGTTTTGAGATCATTTTAACTCAAAATGACCTTCAGAGAGAATAATATTGGGAATTCCTCCTATTAGTATCGATTCTACAATTTTTCTTTTACTAAAATCTTTACAATTGTATATTATTCGGGACTTCGACTAATCTATTTGGTGGTTGTAATCGCTATGGTTAAAAATACTGGATGTAGTACTACTGCCTCGCCTGACATTACTTTTGTGTTCGTATATTCGTTTTTTTTAATGTTCTCCCAGTCTCTCCTGTGTAGAATGAGGGACAGTTAGTGGATTCACACGGGATTACATATACACCTGCCTCATTTGGCTGATCCGTGGGTTTGGTCAAAGGCAAAGATTTAAGGATGGAAAAAGGATATTTAAACATGGCTCGATCTGGATAAATAACTGTTTACTCCTTTGAGGAGGAGAGAGAACGAGAGGGATAGACAATTCGTGTTTCTCTCTTTGTTTTTATCCTTGGGACGGTAGTATGGAGATTTAGCTTTAGATAAACTCTCATTTATGACGTGGAGAGGATAATATAACTCAATGAATCCCCTCCACGTCATCAATGAGAGCGTCCGCAGCTCCTCCCAGTTGGCTCGGAGTCCGCGGCAATGCCATTGAGAGAATATGCTCCCCAGACCTATCTCGGAGGAGATGCGGGGGGGCCCCCCTTCGAAAAGAAAACACTCATGGGGACATGCGAGTCTTTTTCTCCCTCCGCCTTGAAACCTTAAGCAGGCTTCAGGTAGGGAGGTCCCTTCTTTAGAGGACCCACTGTCTTCGAGTCACATAGCCTAGCAATGGGTGTGGGTGTAGAAGCCGAATCTTCTTTAGTGCTCTCCCCTTCTAGGGAGGCAGCTTTAGAACCCCCGGAAAATGGCCTCACGACCAACTTCATGGGTGTTGCCTTCTGTGAGTCTAACGACTGGGTGGAGGCGCGCAGTCAATTCGCCTTACGGTAAACGGTCACGTCGGGGGAAGGAGGGGGGGACCTTAGTTTTATCCTGGGCTGGGTGTCAACTCTTTATGCCGGCAACTCTTTCAGGGGAGCGCCCGGGGTAAGTAGAACCCGCAAAAGTGTTCCGAATTGACCCGGAAACGATCGATCTCATAGGTCTGGAGGGGCCAGGCGCAGAGTGAGCTTTATTTAGTGAGACATAAGACGTCTCAGGCAGCGTCAGGCGCGCCAGAACCAAGTCCTTAATCTCGCGAAATTAGAGACGATCCTGAGCCTGAACGGCCAGAATTTCCTTCTCAAGGTAAAAGGCACCCTGTTGCTTCGAAGAACCGGGGTACGGCTCTGCGCAGTTGACACACTTGGCCATGCACAATTTGACTTGTGTGTGGCCTTGGAGCAACTTACACAGACCTCGGGTAAGCCCGACTTTGCACATTTCCAGAAGCGATTTATATGGCTGAGACGGTGGCGATAGTAGCACCTCCGCAGCAGTTGCACGAATACCTTCACGCTATAGCAATACCACCCGTCATGCACCGACTTAGTGAACCTGTCACGTTTGAACGTGAGGAACAGTGTAGCGGTAGGCCTGGAGGCCTTTCCGTATATTCGCTAGAAAGCTCCCGTCCGAGAAACGGGTCACCTTCGGCTCTCTACCAATCAACCTAGCTAATGTTCTCCTCTGATGGATCAAGTTACCCTTGGCCAACATGCTGCCATCAGTGGCGCGAATAAGCAGAAAGCGTTTGAAGCCAGCGGGCTCGAAAACGCCGGCTAGTATCTGAATGACTGGCCTCGAAGTAATCGATGCTCCGCTTATCGCACTCACACTTGTGCTTCATCAGCACATTCTCCAAACATTTCAGGACCAATTGTTGGATAACTGTATTTTGTAGCATGATGGCGCACCTTGTCAAAAAGCAAAAGTAATAACAGTTATTGGATGAAAATAACATGGAACTTTTTGGACCTTGGCCCAGGAAATCGCCAGATTTGAATCCAGTAGAGAATTTGTGGGCGATAATCAAATGGCGGTTGGTAAGCAGAACCATTCAATTGTGATCAGTAGCGGATGCTTAGTGAACAAAAATGGAGCAATATCAGGTAAGATATTATCGCAAATTTGGTCTCCAGGATAGCAAAACGAATTGAACCAATCCTGAAAAACGAGGGACATCATTGTAAATAATAACCGCGCCCATCAATTCACTCTATTTTCTAATAAAATGGGATTGCCCTCTAAACTTTTGTATATTTCACCTTCTAATTATAAGTATCACTGTTTAAAAAAATTTCACTTTATCTTGTCCTTAGGTTAAAAGTGTTATTTCCCAATTGTTTGTGGTTCTATTAAATAAAAATGTAAAATTTAATCGCAAAACTTTACTTTTGTGGCTAGGACATTGAATTTTTAAATTAACCCATTTATGATAAATAAAATTATTTTATATAGTAAAATAATATCTATATATTAAAAATATATAAAAAGTTTCAGGGATTATGTTTTATTTTAGTTATGTTATAAATATGATATCCTGTATTTAAAAAGTTATAGAAACAGTAATTGAGTAGTAATAGCTATTATTTCCCTTATATTTCGGGTTTTTTTGCGACCTGGATAGCAATGGAAGTTCTCTTACATTCTACATAGATTCAGCACTAATTTGGTAAAAAAATAAACTGTAGAGCTTTCTAGAACTTTCGAAAAAAATTTGAGGTCTGAAGAATTTCTAGAACATTCTGGCGAAGTAGATGACTGTATAAATACAAAGAATGGCTACCCGACACATCAGTTTAACTCTAGCCGTCACAGCGCAGACATGGCCACTCGTCATTGATAGAAGCACTCGTCACACATGGTATCAAGAGGTTGTAAGCATCCGACAGACGCATTTTGCTATTTCTGCGGCGAATATATTAAGACAAGAGTGAAAATGTACTCTATAGAGATGTGCTAAAATGTGTGAGGCCTACATGGCATATTTGGGCGTGCCAGTTGGAGATCAAGACAAACCTTGGGCACCTCATTTCACCTGTGAGCTTTGCCAAAGAACTCTGGAAGGTAATATATATATATATATATATATATATATATATAATGTGTTTTGTCTATTTGGATACTGGTTTTTATATTTTTTCAACACTTCTAATAACACTAAGTGAAAAGTATTTGTATATTTATACAGGGTGGGGCAGAAAAGTTGCCTCGATTTCAAAAGTTAATAAAAAAAACAATAATATGAAGATACAAGAAAAAACTTTGTATCTCTATGAAGTATATTAAATGCCATTTATTTTCTGTTTCAGGTATTACCCACCATGGCTTGGAGTGGAGAGCATCGTGCATTTGTTGTGGAAGAGTTTCTTAAGAACGGTGAGTCTGTCGTAACGAGCAACGTTCCTTCCGAAGACACTTTGCGCTTCGTCGTCATAATCTCGAACCGGATGGAATAAAAATTCGACAGTGGATTTCTACCTTTAGACAAACAAGAAAAGTCCTGGCCGTCCTAAGACCGCTACAGGGCCAGAAAATGTTGCAGCTGTGACATCTTCGATACAGCAGTCCCCGAGACGTTCCGCACGAAAACACGCATCTGCCTTACACATGTCCGTTCGAAGTGTTCGTAGAATCTTACAATGGTCTCTCCACATGCATCTCTACAAGATGATGTTTACAGGAGCTAAGCGAGAGCGATTATGAAACCCGCACAACTTTGTGCCGGGACATTCTCCAGACCATCCTCCCAACAGCTGCTCTGATCTGCAGTGATGAAACGAACTTCCATTTATCGGGGGTCGTTAATCAACAGAACTTTCGATACTGGTCAGTCAATAACCCTCGTCAACTCCACGAAAGACAACTCCACAGTGCGAAGGTTACTGTCTGGTGTGCCATGGGTGATTTCGGTGTGTGGGGTCCTTATTCTTTCGAAGAAGAAGGTGTTGCATTAACTGTTACATCGGACCGTTATTGTGAACTCCTCGAAAGGTTTCTCCATCTCAAAGTCGTCCAGTTACTCACCACTCATAATCCGGATGATGTATGGTTCCAAAAAGATGGTGCCACATCGCATACATCTCGGCGTTCACTCGGAGTTCCCGTGACATATTTCTGGGTCATCTTGTTTCTCTGTGAGGCGATATTGGGTGGCCCCACGTTCCCAGGATTTAGCCCCTTGTGATTTTTTTCTATGGGGGCTCCTCAAATCACGAGTGTATCAACACCAGCCAGCAACTGTAGAAAATATAAAGGCAGCAAAATAACTCAGGAAATCAATGCAATTCCACGGGACAGGGTTCAAGGGGCTATGGTGAACTTTCGAGAGAGACTTCAAAACTGCATCAACATTGGCGGTCGTCACTTAAGTGATACAATTTTCAAAACCACTTAAATCACAATGGCATTTAATGTACTTATTATAAATACAATCGCCTGTAACTTCTTCATTGACAGCTCGTCCACGAGCCTCAAAGTAGTGCTGATTCATAACGGGAACATGTATCCATCTCTTCCTCTTGTTCACTCCGTCCAGCTCAAAGATGAATAGAGCTGTGTCAAGATTTTGCTAGATGCATTGAAATATGAAGAGACCGGTTTGGCAGTTTATAGGAGACTTCAAAATGGTGGCCTTTTTGATAGGTCTCCAAGGCGGCTTTACAAAGTTTCCTTGTTATCTTTGTCTTTGGGACAGCAAGGACTCCATGGCACACTACTATCAGCGGGATTGGCAATAACGGCCTGAGTTTAGTGTGGGGAGAAGCGTCAAATGGGAGTCTTTGTTGGACCCCCGAAAAGTACTGTTTCTTCCTCTGCACTTAAAATTGGGCCTTATGAAACAATTCTTCAGAACTCTAGATAAGGAGTCTGCAGCTTTCAAGTATCTCCAAGATTTCTTTCCTAAACTATCTGCGACAAAGGTGGAAGCTGCAAATAATAAAGACCATGGAGTTCAAGGAGTTTCCCGAGAAGCTCACTAGGACGGGAAAAGCAGCGTAGGACAGCTTTATCGCAGTGGTTATGGGCTTCCTAAGTAATCACAAAGCCGAAAACTATGTAGAGCTTGTGTAGAACTTGGTGAGAAACTACGGCAAGATGGGTTGCAGGATGTCCCTGAAAGTCCATATTTTTGACGCTCATCTTGATAAATTTAAGGAAAACATGGAGGCGTACTCCGAGGAGAATGGCTAGCGCTTTCACCAGGATCTACTGAACTTTGAACGCCGCTATCAAGGATCGTATAATAAAAATCTGATGGGAGACTATATTTGGGGCTGATTCGTGATCGTGAACGTAATTTACAGTATAAGCGTAAATCACAGAAAACTACGCATTTCTAATATTTTAATTGTCTCACTTATGTAATTCTAGAATAAATAAATGCTACTTTTGTATCATGTCGTTCTGTTTCTACTTAATGCAAATGAAAGTTTAAATTAGCCCTTCTTTCCAGAGGAAATAGTTAAATTTCATATAAATATCATTATCCTGGACACAAAAGCAAAGTTTGAAATAAATAACAGTGTTTTTTCATGTATTATAGACACAAGCAAATAGAAAATAATAGTTGCTACCCAAAGACAAAAAATCGTGTTACACAGTGTTATGATACAAACATACAAAACAAAATACAACGTTCGATTAGTTTTATTAATCATCATCATCATCATCATCATCACTAACTCTATATTTTAAGAAGGGGATTTTTTTAAGTATTTGAATAATAATTTCATCTTAGTTTGGTTATGATTTATGTTTTTTTTTAGCAAATTATTTATAATAATTCTTTTATAATATAAAAAAAAACAAAATGATGAAGTTCAGAAATAAATATAAGTATCGAAATTTTGTGAATTTTTAAAACCCAAAGAATTGAAAAATTGTAAAGTTCACAAAATTTACTTTTATATATCTTCTTCTATTCTTCTATAACTCTATATTTTGGCAACGTGATATTTTGAAAGGGAGGAAATTTAGCTTAGAGTTCCTTTTTAAAATTAATCTTAGTAGTGAAGCGCAAGCTCCCCCCGTAGGGTGGGGGGAGTGGCGAGGTCATTGCCTGGTTTTCTTATATGAAAAAATATAGTAGTTTCAAATATTTGGGCCATGACTATGTTTAGCTGATTTGTCATTATTCATGCTCTAAGGAAAGAAATTGTTCCGCCTCATTTAGAAGGAGGTATATTGTCGCATATGTGGCATAAAAAGTTCTTGATAGAAATCTTCGATTGAATTTTTCGATAGAATTTCTTGATGGAATTTCTTGATGGAATTTCTTGATAGAGTTTCTTGATGAAATTTATTGATACTATTTATTGATGGAATTTCCTTATAGAACTTTCGATGGAATTTCTTGATAGAATTTCACGATAGTATTCCTCGATGGAATTTCTTGATAGAATTTCTTGATCGTAATTATTGATGGAATTTCTTGATACTATTTATTGATGGAATTTCCTTATAGAACTTTTGATGGAATTTCTTGATAGAATTTCTTGATCGTAATTCTTGATGAAATTTTTTAATATTATTTATTGATAGAATTTCTTTATAGAACTTGTTAATTGAATTTCTTGATAGAATTTCTTGATCGTAATTCTTGATGGAATTTCTTGATACTCTTTATTGATGGAATTTCTTAATAGGATTTCTCGATAGAATTTCTTGCTGCAATTTGTTGATGGAATTTCGTAATAGAATTTATTAATAAAATTTCTCTTGAATTTTTTGATAGAATTTTTTAATAAAATTGTTGGATTTTTTCGATAGGTTTCTCTGTATAGTCTTTTGTCCTTTATTGTTGCCATTTGTTCTCTAGCAATTCTTAACTGTTGTTTCATTATCTTTTTCAAAATTAGTTCATCAAAAAATGGATGTTCACTTGTCTCCATACTTTTACACACCAACTATTCCTTCCCGACACATACCAACCTTTCGGCACTTAACCTCAATTTTGGAGTAGCCGATTCCTGCCAGTATCGTCAGACGACCTTGGCAGGCACGCTCTCATGACTTATCCGTCTCCCTAGCAACACTACACTACCCATCAGAGGCACGGTCCCTTGAAGTGTCGAAAGCCACTTCTTCATATTTCACCCTCGACGGGAGAGGGCTTCATATAGAGCAAGGGGAAATAACTTCAAATATGAGGGTCATTTTTTTTAATGATGGGATATTCTGGCGACATGGAACCAAATTCCATTTACCCATTTTCTCGAGGTCTGGAATGAGGGTGGGGGAAGGGGAACGGGGGAAGGGATACGTTGGGAACCCCTTTGCCGAGGGGAATGTCAATGAGGGGGAAACCTTTAGCCCGCATCTCGGACCTTACAAGTAATAAGTTCGCCAAAATGGGAAAATGATGGGCCATAATAGCAGCGCACATAAACGCATACGCACACAAACGTACACCCACAAACGCACACATACCAAACACGCATACACAAAAGTACGCACACATATACATGCACAAACGTACACGCATATAAGCGTATACATACACAAACGTACACACACCAACCCACGCATAACAAACGCGCACACGCACACTAGCCCATGCATGCACAAACTAACACAAAGGCATGCATACACAAACGCACACAAATGAACACATGCAAAAATGCACACGCCGCGCACAAATCTAAAATTCCCCTCCTGTAGGTCTATGTGCCCATCTGTCCCCAATATCTGGAAGTACCTTTCCGGCTGTATATCTTTCACACATTTTCACATCTCCCATCTTCACCGCTTTCTTCCCAGATCTTTCCTTTGCGGGAGATGCCCTCGTTGGGTTCCTATTTTAATATATTAAAACACACACACCAACACAGCTCATACATCCTAACATGAAATATCATGTAAGAACGTGACAGACACTCATGTTTCGCAACGCGCATTTATGTGCACTCGCACATACACATCGACACCACACATACAGCGCGCACAGATGCCGCTAATTTCCTAACATCCACACCCACCCACTCACAAATACACATTCGAAGCACTACCAAATAAAAAAGGTAGGAGAGTCGATACCGCGGTAGATTTCTGGCGTCAAGGTGTCGGATCGAATCCTACCTAGCGCAGACATAAAACGTCAGCGTATAGGGGAAGGGGGGTCAGCCGGGCCTATTCTAGACCTGGCTATGTATGCCATGCGACGTCATCACGTACATAGTCAATCATGACACCGTTATCATTCCTATTCCTGTTTTCACAGCGCAACATATCCACTATCTGCTCTTTTCTGGAGCCCTTCCTATGTGGTACTTATATCCCCATACCCCTTACACGGAATAAGTGCACCTCTCCCTCACCCTGTGGTAACGAAGATCTAAAAATATATAATACTACCCAAACAACTTCCCTCCCCCCCCCGAGGACCAGCCCCTGGTTCCTTCGGGCTCACCAGTGAGATTGTCATTCTGATCTTGATGTGGATTTCATTGTTCGGTCAGGGATCTGGCCAACAATGCGAGGGACGAATGGCGAAACTTACCTCTAAAGGAAAACATCACTTGAGGGCAGGAAAATTATGAAAAAACGTACACTTAAATGTACACAGCACTCTAGGTGTACACACCAGTCTAAAATGAATACACCACTAAAATATACACTTCACTCTAAAATTTACATACCTTCTACATGTACGTACCACTCTAAAATGTACACATCACTCTAAAATGTACATACCACTCTAAAATATACACATTGCTCTAAATATACACACAACTCTAAAATGTTCACATTACTAAAATGCACATACTACTCTAAAATGTACACATCACTCTAAAATGTGCACATGACTAAATAACAGGTAGGGTAAAATGGACCTACGGACATTTAAATACACAACGACTAAGTTCAGCATTCGAATCCGACCCTGAAGACATGAAATAGTTGTATAGTTTGCTACTATCTCCGTCGTGGTGCCATCTCAGCAGTAGTTATGATAGTAGTATATCAAGAAGGTGTGGGAGTTTTTGTTAAAAGGAAGGTAGTAATAGGACTAGGTGCCACCACTTGAAAATTAAAAGCCATAGATGTAGGTTGGATGTGGGAAAGTATATTTTCAGCAACAGAGTGGTAGATCAGTGGAATGGTTTACCACAGGAGACAATGGTTTACCACAGGAGACAATGATTTACCACAGAAGACAATAAGCAGACCAAATTTAAATATTATCGAGCGCAAATTAGATGAGTATTTGGGAAGGGAAGGTTATCATGTTTCTTTTAAGTTGTATTGGGGAAATTACATATTGTAATATCAATATTGTTTTGGAGGTGATGTTGTGAACGAATCCTGTGGATGAAAATTTTGGAAGGAGGCCTTTTTAATATTTACATTGTGTGTTATATTATTGTTATTGCGTATTTTAGTTTCATTATTTGGTTTTGACAATCCATAATGTCGATGCCTTTGTAAGCAGAGTTTTGGACGCAGTCTTGTGGGTGTAGTTTATGGTCGGGTGTTGTTGACTCGGATGACCTCTGATAGGCCCTTGCGGCTTTTGTCACCCGTTGACTTTGTTTTGTTGTATGATACGAATGATGAAGTAGAACTTCCAAAACATCGACCAATGCAAGCATGCCAACCCCGGGCCTTAGAACCGACCAAATCTCTCTTGCCCCGCCAAATTCTTTCTTTCCAAAGTTATTTAAATATCTTGATTTTTGGCCTCACTACTATTAGTGTTTGTAGTGTTTAAACTTTTGTTTCGAGGGGTGTAGTGATTCAGTCATAATAGAGTTTAAGGAATTGCGGACAACTGCAAATCTCACTCGCTCTGGTCGTCCTCGGAAAATTCCACTACGCACGCTTCTACGGATCATTAAATCAGTTAAAAATAATCCAAATATGATTAGAAAGGATTTAAAGGATCAGTTAGAGAAGCAGGCGTTGATGTTAGTTTGAACAGTGTTCATTATGTTGCATAAAACAGAACTACATGGATACCGTCCGAGGAAAACACCTCTATAACAAAACATTAAGTTAAAAGCCCGTCAGAAGTACGCCAATGATCATTTGGAGAAATTTTCAATTTTTGGAACCATATTCTATGACCATATGTATTGAAGATTGAATTGTTCAGCACAAGTGATGTTAGGTATGTTTGGTGTAAATTTTCCATACAAAAAAACTCTTGCCTCACTAAAACATGGAAATAGATCTTTTATGTTATAGGGGTAGTTTCTGTGCAACACGCGTTGGTTCCCTTCATCGAATCAACGAACGATGAATAAAGAATACTACAGAAAGTTTCTTGAAGATTATCTGCATTGATGATCTCAAGCTTGGCCACTGAAGATGGGTCTATCAATATGACAACTACCACAAACATAAAAATTGGTTTCTTCCTGGTTGAAGGAAACTAAAATCAGTTTTTATATGGCCATCACAGTCGCCAGACTTCAAACCGATGGCAAATGTATGGCATGAATTGAAAATCCGCGTCTCTGAAAGTCTCCCCCACCCCAATGATCGATAAATTGGAGTTTTGCAAAGACAAGTGGGTAAAATTCCATCCTAATTTTTTTTTACCAAGTAAAAAACTATAATAATCGTTTAATGAGTGCCATTAAGCAAAAAAAAAAAACCATACTATTGAGAGTTGCATTGATACTTTTTGACGAGATGGACAATAAATGTCTCCTGATCTTTTGCTACTATTCCTATCTTGTGGTTTTCTTTTATCTCTTCTTCTCCCCATTCTTTCCCTAACTGAGTTAACTAAACTATATTTAATACGACAAAAGGGACTGATAGTCTATTTTACCTGTCTCTGGGTATCTTGAATTTCTTTTATTTGCCCATGCCTCCTTCTTTTCGATTCACCAGTATCGCTGCAAGACTAGCGTTTACGAGAGTTGCATCACTTCCATTTTCTCAAGAGCTACAAATGTGCTTAGGACTATTCTAGCTGTGTACTTTAAATACACTTTTCCACTTCAATAATTTCATCTTTTTTTTATTTAAGCTCTTTGTCGGAGAGCCCCTATTAGTTTGGCATAAGAAATAAATAGCTATCGCCGCCAGTTTTCGCATTATGGTGAGCTACTTTGTCTTTGGCTGTGTATCCATTCATTCGAATTCAGTCTGTCGCTCTCTGCTTTCCTTGCCCTTGATTTGTCTATCAAACTTGTATTAGCATTGCTCTATTTATTTATCAACTTTCTTGCTGCATCTAAATGTGGCTACTCTGCAATAAATGCTTCATCAACTAGGGCAAAAAATTGTGGTTTTTGGTAGGGGCATGAGTAAAGAATCTAGACATATTCTTTACCACGAGGTAAAGCATCTATGCAAAGTGAAACTATCCGCCAGGACTCTTCGAAGTTTCTCTATTGCTAAATGCTTGCTCTATCTTCTTCGATATGAGGAGATTACAAACACACTTCGAACCCCTCTTTAAAATACAACTCATCTTCCTCTTACAAACCTATCCCCATCCTCTCAGTGCCTACTCCTTCGGGTTTTTTTTTAATTGTCTCAGTTTCAGGTTAGGGGAAGTTTATTTCTCTTCTGAGAAGTTTGCCATTTTTTGCTTAGCAGAAACGTGGCTAATCTATGAAGATACAGCCATCCCTGCTGGAAAGTCCTCGCGTGAGTATTCTTCATTCATCTACACTGATAGAGATACGAGAGCTGGTGTAATTACTTCTCCATATCTCCCTCCCTCTCTTATTCACATTGAATCTCCAAACATTTTAGAAGCTCTGGTGCAACTTTGACTCTGAACCCCGCCTCTTAAAGTTGAGACTACTCGTTATACCCCAGATTACCACAAGGAGAGATTCTTCGATGTGTTGGATGATTTTCCGAATATGGCCTTCTCTATTTCCTCTTCAACCTTACCTCGTCTGGGCGATTTTAACATCCACCAGCCTAAACCCTCTTATCCGCAACTACTTGACATTACTTAAACTTTACTTTCTCATAACTGTTTAATCCCCACTCACAAACATGGAAATACACTTGACCTAGTCGCTTTTTCCTTCTCAATTCATAGCCTAGCCATAATTGATCACTCTAAAGTTATTTTTGAGCACTTCGTTATCCAGCTTTGTTTCTCTTTTCCTCTCTCCTCTAATCCTCTCGCACACCCTGCCATGGTGGACCCTTATGACGGTCGACTCTCTTCTATTAACCAATAACTCGTTCCCACGTTAGACTGCCATTACCTCTACTACCCTCGTGGCCCTCCGTTCTTTCCCCAGGATCCTCTCCTCCTGCTCCTCCTGCTTCAGCGTCTATACCCACTGGCAGGGTGGTTCGGGGTTCTCAGTTATATTCCAAATGTCATGAAACAGATGAACATACGAGTGACGACTCCGATCTGCCTGTGCTCTTTATGCAGGGACTGCAAAAGCCACCATAACTTATTTCTTAACTACTTCACTGCCCTACAAAAGTCCGCCCGTGAATCTCCACTCCACCAAATCCTCGCTGGATCACATAATCCTCTTCTCCTCAGGGGCCATTTCTCTCGCGCAAATCTCCTGCTTCGTGTTCTCCATTGACTCTCCATTCAAACAGAATCACCTTTAAGGTCCTTCTTAAATATAAGACCTTAAATACCGCAGCTCCCTCATACCTGTTTTCCAAACTGATCCTATCCGAGGCTTTGAGAACCCTACGCTTGGATTCTGCTCCGCTACTGATTATTCCTCGTAGTCACCTGTCTTACATGCGTGATTGCACTTTCTCGAGATTCGCTCCGAGAATGTGGGATGATCTGCTTGCTTCGGTACGTTCACCCCCCTTCCTTGATGCTTCATCTCTCGTGATTTACTTTAGTTGATAGGCCTCGTTAAGGCCTATTAGGCTTCAAGAGCTGCATGGTCTATCCCCCTTAAATCCCTATTATTATTAGCCTTTCCTCAGTAACACGAGCACCGTGTAGTTTGATGAACAAGCATTAACTCCTTTCCCTGCCATCACTGATAAAGGGTTAGCACAATTTAAAGCTTAAAATTACTATCCTTATACTATCTAAATAATTTATAATAGTACCAGGTAATGGTTTCGTTACTAAGATTAAAATTTGAACCCCCCCCCCCAAAAAAAAAGCAGCCATGGTTAAATTTTTATAAATTTTCTGAACTTCGCCAATTATAATAATTTTAAAAAGGAACTCTAAACTAAACGTCCCCCCTTTCAAAATATCAAGTTGCTAAAATATAGTTATAGAAGAAGATATATAAAAATAAATTTTCTGAAATTCACAAAATTTCGATACTTATATTTATTTCTGAACTTCACCATTTTGTTTTTGATATTATAAAAGAATTATTAGAAATAACTTTGATAGACAAACATAAGTCATAACCAAACTACGATGAAATTATTATTCAAATACTCAAAAAAATCCCCTTCTTAAATTATAGAGTTAGTGATGATTATACCAGTATACGTGATTCTAGATAGCTCTTTTATACCTCATATTCAAACCAACATTAATTCCTTAACAACCCAGTATTGTTACAGCAAGGGCAATAATATAGTAACAAAATATTACCGCCATCAAAATGAACATATTTTCTAAACAATTCCTGAATCTCTTTTCCGCACCTGAATCAATATTATTCATTAATATTTCCAATTTTAACCATTTCCCCCCATAAAAGGTGATTGCTCCACGAAAGACTGCCATTGCTACATCGGGCGCAATAAATGGCCTTAGAAAAGGTCAATCCCTTTTTCCCATTTGATCTCCATGGTAACTCATAGAACGACCCTGTATTACTTCTGCCTATGGAAACCAGTGCAATGGTGAGTGAGTAAAAAGAATAAAGTGAACCTGTATTTTATATATGATGATTGTGTATGCGATCGATTATGGTATTTTTTAAATATTATTTAAAGCGAAACTAACGAGGGCATGTCCCACAACTATCTTGTGGTACATGCCGGGTGCTCCTGCAGGAACAAAGTGCACTATTCGGACCAGGGGGACCTCCCAGCGGCGCACTGGCCACGAGAGGTCGTGTTTGTCCTCCAAGTTTGAGTTGTAGTAGGGGGCTTCGCCCCGGTGGAGAAAGAATTGAAGGGATGGTCATAGAAAAGAAGGGGCGCTGATAGTGACAGTGTGGGGGGGGGGGACGCACCCGCTTCTTCAGGCCCCGCCAAAGAGTTCAAGTCAACCCAGTGAAAGGGACCTTACTTATTTTACCCCGTGCCGCCCTGAGGACCCGCAGTTCCTTTAGATACCGAGGTTAACTGTCTACACAGCCCCCCCACCCCCACCCCCACCCCCTCGTACGAGCAGACGTATATTGAAATCATGAACTTTGGATTAGCTGTATGTTAAAATCTAAACACTTAGATTAAGTACGGTGAAATTCAGAACGTTGTATGATTATCCTTATATCAAACGCGGACACTTGGATTATTCCTAAGGTGAAATCAAGAACATTGGATTATCTTTAAGGCTAAATCCAGACCTTTGGATTATCCGTATGAGGAAATCTCGATTAACCGCATGGTAAAAGCCAGACACTTGGATTATCCGTGTTGCGAAATAAAATTCAGAACCTTGAATTATACGTATGTCAATCCAGACCCTTGTACTGTCTACATGGATAAATCCAGACTCTTGAATTATTCATATATTGAAAGACATACAATTGGACTGAACGTAGGGGGAATTGGTTAGATTTGATCGGGCCCAGGCATTGGAAATTCTCATTTTCTTAATATAAAAGTTAATTTTATTTTGGGGTATCGAAATTGATTGCGTTAATATTTATGAAACTTATGTCTATCTTCGATGGCAAAAACGTTCTAAAATATTTAATGTTTTAACCACGTGATCAAAATCGTCACTAAAGACTCCTTCAGAACTCTGAATGAGCCCGATGCACTCAATAATTGGCTTACGATTATTTGCCTATTTATATAATCACTTAAGCTCGTATTTTGACAACGATGTTTTTTCGTAATTCTTTTTAGCTCTTTTTATTTCGCTATTCGCAGGAGGACGATAATAAAGTATCGGGTTCGATTCTCAAGAGAATTAATGGTTTTGGAAATTTTATACAATAGGGAAACCTCCCCAGGGGGCCTTTAGCATGCTTATTATTTTTGTAATACAATTGTAGTTCTTTTTTTAGTTATTTTTTTTATTTGCGGTTCATCATTTTATTGTTTATGCTCTCCCTGGGACAGATAAATAAGCTCTGTAGAAGTATAAAATAATCTCCCTCCCTCGTGCGTCACCCAGGTCTGGTTGAGAGCAATTGGAAAGTTAATCCCAGGAAGGAGGGAAGTAATAAGGAGGCTTTGCCCCCCTCAAGGCTGGGAAAAGCACCAAGAGCGGTCCATCCCTCCCAAATAACGATGTAGTCCTAACCCAAGAACTAGAGGCAAGAGAAAAGCAAGGAACTGAGCCTTTTCTTGAATGAGCCAAAAGCGAGAGCATAACGACGTGTTTCGCGGCCAAGTGCCGCAGAAGGTCTGGCTTCGAGTGGCCTGGGGCTATACCAGTGTGGGTTTACCGGTGGTCTTTTTCTAAAACGGTCCATAGCGCTCTTTCAATAAAGATTCGGAAGGCGATTTCCGTTAGTGAAAAACTGCCCTGAACTCAGAGCTAATTGGAAGGGGCTGTGGAGGATCGTCTCCTCTCGCTATGTGCTTCCCGGAGTGAATTTTGGAGCATAAATCTCTGCCCAGCCTTCCGATATACAAGGGTTTAGTGCAACCCCAACCAAGATGCCAGGGCAGTTTTCTGCTTCTCGGAGACGTGGACAGTAGAAATCCCCTTCGGGGAGGCTACACAGTCAATCCCTGTCTCACAGTCTTGGCTGAAATTGCCAAAGAGCTAGAGAGTGATACCCTTACCATGGAGGAATTCACATATTTATGCCCTAGAATCGCCTTCTTTTCCTGTTTTCCTGTGGTCTCCTAATGCCCAAAGTCCTTTGAATTGTGGGATGGTCGATGACTTTAACAACCAGTTTCCCTAGTCAAATCTCTTTCGGCAGAACGCTGTCACTCGAGAAGCCTGCTCAATGGTGCTTGGATTAAGCGCGGTTGTCTGCATTAAATATATATATATATATATATATATATATATATATATATATATATATATATATATATATATATATATATGCGTTATTAAAGTCAACGGCTGAGGCAGCGTTATTTATTTTGACTTTCAATTTCTTGATTTGCCTTACAAGTCTCTTAACAGGATCTTCGAGGAGAGACAAAATAGCCACAAAGGACATATTTTATTCTTATACGTCTTTTGACCGCAATTGCACTCATGTATGCATATATGTTTGTAATAGTAGTAGATTGATAGATAGGGATAGATTTCCCTTGTGAAAAAGGGTAGAAGGGTAGAAAATCCCTGGTGATAGGGAATCGCAGGGATTATTTGAGTTTGATGTTTTTCTCAGTGTTTTATCTTAATATTCATGATCTTTTGCGTACTCTTTTGTGTTTTTTCTTGTTTTCTTCTTGGTTTGTGATTTTTTTGCATGTTCATTTGTGTTGTTTCTGATTTGTGTTGTTTCTGATTTGTGTTGTTACTGTTTGTGTTATCGTTTTGTTCCGTGTAGTTTATGATAGTTTTTCTTGTAGCATTCAAGCCTTTGTAGGTGTTTTCTGTATCTCTCGTGTTCTTCTTGTTGTAAGTTTGTGTATTTTTATTAAAGTGTTCTGTTCATTGGGTAATCTTTGTGACGTTTATCGCTTGTCGTTGTAAAGTCCTATGTGTAGATCGGTTTTTCCTGTCTTTCGGTCTGCGCTTTACTGCTGATGAAGTCTAGTCTTCTTCTGTTTCTGTCTTCTGGCGGAATGTCTATGTGTCTTTGCCTGGTCTCGTCCGTCATGAGTCGTGGTACTTTCTCCCAGATTTTGCGGGCTCTACTTTGCAGTTCCAAGTTAATTGGAGTCATTTGGATCGTGCGGTGTAGGTCCCTCTGCCTCCTTCTTTCTCTCCTTCTGGTGTTTTTATTAAGAGTACACCTTTGTTCTGTACTCTTTGGAGGAGTCTCATTTTGTTCTTAGAACTAGTGCAGATAGAGAACAGTGGATATAGCAGCTTAGATCTTATGAGCGCGTTATAATTTTTCTTCTTGTTGGCCGTGTTCAGGTTTTTGAATCTGAACAGCTTTAAAAGCTCGACCTTCGCGCGTGCTGCCGTCTGGGTAACGTGGCTACCATATCCATTTTTACCCATCTTTAGTCCTAGAACTGTCCCATCAGAGCTGTATGGAATACGGGCGTTATCTGTTACGATATGGGCCCGTTTCATACGGAAGAATGGAATCACCTTGAATATCTGGATGTTAGTGGCGATCTTCCATCTTCTCTCGAACCTTCTGACGTGGTCGATCTCTCTGGCGGTGATTCGTGCCATGAGTTCGGGACTTTTGAAGGGGGTAGTCATGATATGGGTGATGTCATCGGCGAACTGGACGTACAGCGAATCTTCCCTGATCGGATTGGGTAGATCGAGGGTGTATATGTTATATAGGAGGGGTTTAGGCACCCCCCCCCCCCTTGCGGTACGCCTGCAATCAGTTCGAAGTCTGGTCCCGTGTGGTCGAATATTTGTATATATGCTATTCTGTCAGTCACATAGTCACATAGAATTTTTTTTCTAGTCGTGGGTTTAGTCCAAGTCTCAGTATTTTGTACTGGAGCCCAGTCCTCCATACTTTGTCGAATGCCTTCTTAACATCTCTGAGCACCAAGTCCGCGTACCTTTTCTGGCTAGCGATCTTCGCCAGTTTCTCAGTGATTACTGCCAGCGCCGTATCAGTTCCTCTTCCTCTTCGGAATCCATGTTGATGTTGGCTATGGAAGTTGTTCTCCTCCATAAAATCTTGGATTCTATTAGCAAGGATCTTTTCGAAGACCTTACTTGCCACTTCGAGGAGGAAAATGGGTCTGAAATTCGCTGGGCCGTCCGGCGGTTTTCCTGTTTTTGGAATGAAGATCATTTTGGCGATCTTCCATTCATCTGGAAAATAGCCAACGTTTAGGCACGCGTTCATTATATTGTCCAGTCCCTCTAAGATGTTATGGGAGGCGTTTAACCAGTTCAGTTTGGTCAATTTTGTTTTCCTGGTGCTCTCTGTTTGAAGGCACGTAGCGTCGATAAAATTTCTTCCTCCGTTATCTTTCGTCCATATTCAGCCATCTCTCTATCCGCAGTTGTATTATTAAGGGGGTACATCCTGTCTAGTACTTTTCTTAATTGGTCATTGATTTGTTCTTCAAAGTCCGGGTCAAAGTGTTCACTTTCTTCCGGTGTGATGGAGAACACATTTTTCCAGTAGGTTCTGAACACTTCTTCTGTTTCTATTGGGGTCATTTTTGTTCCGCCGTCTTTTTTAAGTATGTCTTTGTCAGGTTGCTTACCCTTCAGCCTTGAAAGAGTGTTTCAAAAAGTTCAGGGGTCCACCTCTTCGTCCATCTTGTCTACGAGGTTATTCCGAAGAGCTTCTTGCTGTTCAGTCATGTCTCTTCATTTCGGTCCTTGGTATTCTTAGACGTCTGTTTTTGGTTTTGTCTGTGCCAGTCAGTCTGATATCTTCAAATAGTCTCTTGTATTCATCCGTTAAGTCGTATAATTCCTGTGTCCAACTTGGTGCTGGTGACGTTTTGTACGATGTTCTGGGTACTGCTGCGCGGTCCGCTTTCACCATTACCTCCGTTAACCTTGCCAGTTCCTCGTCGATTTCTTCCAGGGTGGCTTCATCGAGTGGTGTTCTAGAAAAGCACTTTCTCTTCCTGACGGGTATCTGAATGGGGCTTGAGGATAACTCGATCAGGGTAGCGACGTGGTCGCTTGGGATTAGAGGGCCGGGTTGAATGAAATAGTTGTAGGGAAATTGTGAGCTGGTCAGGATGACATCCGGCTTTTTTTGTGTAGGTTTCGGTGATATAGGTGGGGAAGTCGGGCCCAATGCGGGTAACAATACCCCCGCCAATAAGGTTCATAAAGTTCCTCCCTTTCTTATTTAGAACTCCGGTATATCCGGATTCCTGGCATCTGGCATTGAGATCTTCCCCGAACAGGACTGTTCTCCCATGTGCAACAGTTGGAGAAAATTGTGCATCAGGATATAGTCCCGTCTTGGGGGTTGGTACCCGGTGGACACTACCAGTGGCCCCAGGGTAGTCTGGATCTCGATGGATAGATAGGACTCTTCTAAATCTGGAAGTGACCTGAATAAAATACCTTTTTTGACTGCGATGGCAGCGCCATCGAAACGTTCCTGGCTGTGTTTTTTTGTTATAATTGCGTAGTTAAAAATTTTCATAGTTTTCTGCGTTGTGTCAAGTCCGTGTTCTGATATCAGAACGATATCAGGGTCACATTGTCTGATGATATTGCTGGAAGTCATTTGTTTATCAATCCATCCATCTGTGTTCATTTGTAGTATTGTCAGGTCTTTTGTCAATCCGTACATGATGTCTGTCAATTAGTCGATCCTTTTACCGAGTTTCTTAGGTGTGGAGAGGCTGGCTGGAGGAAATCGGGATCTACTGGATCTCTTTTTTTGAATTCTGAGGTCGTAAGCGTTGCGAAGGCCTCTTGATTCAGCCGGACCATTTCCAGAATGAAGGCCTCTTCGACCACTTTCTCAGTAATGTCCTCGCTGTACTCCCACTTATAACGGCCCGTTGTCACGCCGTCACTCACATCTTTGTCTGTCTTGGTTTCCGGGAATGAGGCACTCTCTGTGGTGTATATTTTGAGCTGAATTTGCCATGATAGCCATGTTTGCCTTCTCTCGAGGATTAGGCAGACCTCATCCCCTGCCTGTTGGGTGACCGTTTAGTGCGGCTACCGTGGCGGTGTTTTGTTTTTGGCTCTAATTCAGTATTGGGAGTTTTGTTAGTTAGGGCTTGAGGGTTTTGGGGGTGTTGGTTGTTAGAGGGGAAACATTTCTTTCTTGCGCGTTTGTTGTTGGAGGGGGAAGAGTTCTTTCTTGCGCGTTTGTTTTTTGGGTTTGGAGAGGCTGCATTTGGATGCGCAGCACTTCCTCAGATGGAGGGTTATCTGGAAACCACTTCTCATCCATGCTGTCTTTCGTCAACATTTGGTTTAATTCCTTCTTGAAGAAGCCTGGTCTAATAAGGTTGGCAATGTGCGCATAATATATGCAGCAAATGATTTTTGTGAACTGATCATTTTCTACATTGAGGTAGGTAGGTTCGGCTGAAGCCTCTCTTATTGCCGCCTTTGCCACTTTGGCATACGACCTGTTGTTTTTTGCCTCTTCTTCCTCTGTCTTTCTCTGCTGCTCCTTCCTGATCGCTTCTTTTTTTGCTGGGCAAGACATTGCCATTGCTCCGTGTTCCACTTTGCAGTTTATGCATCTTCTCTCCCCACTCCTGCATTTACCCCAGATGTGGCCAGATTTGCTGCAGATGGAACAAACACTTTCCGTCTGTGGGCATGCTTTGGCGGTGTGTTTATTATGCGTGTAGCAGTTAAAGCAGGTTTGTACCTGTGTAAATTCCTCCCTTTCAATCTGTTCAGAGCAGACCCTGACGTGAAAGAGGAGGAGACCCAACTCTTTGGCCTTTTGTGCCATTGTAGTGTCTTGGAAGACCACCTTGAATACGTGGGTGTAGTCTTTGAATTTTATTATTTCAGAGACTTTAGCCCACTGGTGGTTGTTGTTGATCTCTCGAGAGATTTCGTCGGATGTGTGGTGTTCCACACATGGGTCTAACTTGCGGCAGACCACACTACGGTGTGCTTGAATTTGAGGCGGAATTTTGGGGGGTAGATTGATGGTCTTGAAAACTGCAGTAACTTTGGACGAAACCAGGAATTTTTCATTTTTTTCCTTTTGGCAGATTGCGGTATATCCAAAGGGGGTTTCAATAAGTCTAACAAGATCTACATCTAGCTCTCGTAGACAATGGAGAAGACGTCCCCCTGATCAGGCTTTGTCCTTTCGGGGAGAGTCCTCAGGCTGACCCTGAGCACGTCGTTCGTCATTTTTGCGTCATTGTCGTATCGTCAGAGGTGTAGGAAAAAGTCGAAAAACAGTATACAGATAAATGGTTAGAATTCCCAGAGTCCAATCAGCACTTTACCTTTTGAAGAGCAGAATTGGTTTCCGGTAACTTGCCGTAATCCAGGATTATTGGTCGCACTGGCATTTTGTGTGGTATTGAATATGTACCACACTCACTGTATATAATTGGCGGATAGGAAGGTTTAACACGTGAAGATTTCACTAATTGAAAAAATCTTCGGAAGCGTTTGGTAAATTTCACAATCGGTTACCTCCTTTTGCGAATGTCACATACCGAGAGAAACATGAATTGTAACGAAAATCTTAGCAGTCTCTAATAATTGATGATATAATCACTCTTTGAAATTGGATAGTAGTAGATAAAAAAGATGGTGAAAATGGGGGTAGGGTTGCCCTTGTTTTAGGGGCATCGCAGGCGTTTTTGTTTTTTGGTGTAACTTGTGTTTCCTTCTGATTTGTTGTTGTTTGAAGTGTGTCTTTATAGTCGTATCTCTTTAGTGTTCTTCTTATTGTTTGTCTTTATTATTGTGTTGAATTCTGAATGTAGTCGCGATTTCGAGCATTCGAGCCTTTGTTAGTGCTCGATGTTAGATTTGCACTTCGCGTTTGTGTTATGTTTTCGTTGTTTTACTTGTTTTCACGTAGGATTGGTGTCTGTCTTGTAGTTTTGTATGCTGTGGTTTTGTGTATATGTGTTCTATGTTTTCCTCGGAGCAGTGTTTTGTGCTTGGAAAGCGTCGATTTCGGGCGACCTTCCCGCGCAATCTGGCAGGGATGTTAATCCTCCGCCAGTTCTTCTTACTTCTGGGATGATGTCATTGGCCATTGTAGACCAGACCTTTTTGGCCAGTTTTGGGGTAGCGATATTAATGGGCTCCAGACGCTGTCTGTGGTGCAGTACCCTCTGCCGAATTTGCTCCCTTCTTCTGATCTTGTTGATGCAGAGGGATGCGGAGTTCTGCACTCGCTGGAGCCTTTTCATGGTGGTCTTCTTGGCCGCTTGAGTCACTACCGCAGGGTAGATGAGCTTAGCTCGGATGAACATCAGGAATAACTTCCTGATGTTCGCCGAGCTAAGACCACGGAACCTATAGAGCTTGGGGATCTCTCTCCTTGCCATAATCTGCCTCTCCTTGTAGTGACTCGAGTATCCGCGGTCGGAGATCTTTAGGCCCATAATAGTACCTTCGGCGGAGTAGCTGTATCTCTTCCCATCTATTATGATGATCCACGTTGACTCTCGGCTTAACGGGAGAATCTTGAATTTCTTCCTGTTTGTCCGGATCTTCCATTTTTCTCATATTGGTTGATGTTACAGATCTCGGCAATTGTGTTGATTGCCTGATCACTCGCTTTCCTGACCCTACTCGGGACGATCTGTGTGACGTCATCTGCATAATGCAGATACATCGTGTCCCGGTGTATAGGAGTAGGGAGGTCGATGGTGAAGACCAGATGAAACAAATGACTCAGGCAGTTCCCCTGGGTAACGCCCGCTTTGAGTTCGAACTCTGGTCCTTTGTGCTCTTCTATCATGATACGCGCCCTTCTGTCCATGATGAAGTCACAAAGGATCCTTTCCAGGACGGGGTTTAGCTGGAGACCCAGTATTTTGTACGGTAGTCCACTCAGCTAAACCTTGTCGAAGGCCTGCTGCACGTCCCTCATCACGATGTCAACATATTGACCCTTTGCTCTGCAGTGAGCGATCTTTTCGGTTAGGAGCACCAGGGCCGTTTCCGTGCCCCTTTTAGGTCTAAACCCATGTTGTTGGGGGTTATGCGCTCCTAACTCGTCGATGGATTTTGTAGCCTGTTGGCTATAATCTTCTCAAAGATCTTGCCGGAGAATTCTAGGAGAGAGATTGGGCGATAGTTAGCCACTTGGTCTGGGAGCTGGTTCCCCTTCGGGATAAAGATGATTTTTGCCACCTTATACCCGTCGGGGAAGTAGCCTGTATTCAGGGATGCATTCATGGTGTTCACCATGCTCTGAATAATTTGCCGTGGGGCATTTACCAAGTTGTTTTTGGTGAGCCCAGACCAGCCAGGAGCCCTTTGCTTGAAGGACTTAATGGTGTTCAAAGTCTCTTCAACTGTAATCGGACGCCCGTGGTCAACCATGTCTCTTTCTTTAGAAACTTGAGGCTGTGGGTGGGTCCTATGTAACATCATTCCGAGGTCGTCGAGCAGTCGGTCTTCGAAGTCCTGGTCGAAATCGTCGTTTTCCTCAGGTGAGATTGCAAAGACCTGTTCCCAATGTCTTCTGAATCTCTCTTCGAGAGTGTCCGGATCTTCTATGATGATATCGCCATCCTTGATCTTTATTTCTGGCCTGGGAGGCAATCCCCTAAGTCTTCGGACGCTGTTCCAAAAACTTACAGGATTAGTCTCCCGGTCTAGTTTGCCTATGATATCGTCCCAGATTTCTTTCTGCTTTTCGAGAATTATGTTCTTCATTTCCTCGCCTAGCTGTCTCATTTGGGCTGCCCTTTTCCTGTTGGGGCCTGTCCTGCCGACTCCCTCATAAATGTCCCTGTGTTCCCTGGCGATATCCCTCATTTTATCCGTCCACCTAGGTTGCGGGAGCATTTTGTACGAGATTTTGGGTACGTATCTTTCGTCGGCTTGAGTGAGGAGATTAGTGATTTTTTCGATCTCCTCATCAATTTCCTCGAGATTAGCGTCGCCCAGGTCAGCTGGTTGGTAGGTGCTGAGCATTTCTCTGTACAACTCCTAGTTAGCTTTCGCGTAACTTTTCCTAAGTGCGACGGGCTTGAGCATAAGCGCAAGCGAAATGGTGGTGATAATCGGGATATGATCGCTCGGGACTACAGGTACTGGGGCATTGGCTATATTGAAGGGGAATTCTGGACTTGCCAACACGATGTCCAGTTTTGTCGCTGTACACCGTGTCAGGAAAGTTGGAAAGTCTGGTCCAACTCTCTGGAGCTTTTTTCTATCAAGTAGTAGCTCCAGGTTTCGTCCCCTTGGATCGACTCGCCTGTAGCCGGAAGCACGGCAACAGGCGTTTAGATCTCCGCCCAACAATGCTAGCCTTTTGTGCCCAAAGAGGGTATAAAAGTTGTTAATCGTCAGGTATTGTCTCCTGGGCGGTGGCTGATAATTTTGACAATATGGTACAGTATATATTCATTTTCTCTCTATCAATAAGCGTACAAAAATTGACCAATCACGGCACAAGAAAATTTTAAAGGGAAAACTATATGTTACAAAAACGTATATAACGGGGAGATTTTTATATCTAGATTTTAGGTAAAGGAGGCAATGGAAAAGTGAAGTTGGGGAACGGCACATGATTATTTTTTTTTTTTAGAAGGGAAAACTATGCTTTAAGAAACCGTATATAGCGGGGAGGGGGAGATTTTATATCTAAATTTTAGGTAAAGGAAGGGGGGGAAGCAAGGATAAATGGAGGACGACGAACAGGGAAACTATTTGCTACAAACAAAATTAAGTGTCATTGCGTGCTTCTTCTAATGGCGCTCAACTCGGGGACGTCAAGATGTTGAGAGTACGGTCTCTGGCTGGAGCTGCACGTTGATTGCCGGTTTCCTTGCTTGTATAATTACGGCTTTGGCCATTCTTAACCTTCGTTGATCTTTCAACCTGATGATGATCGAGGTGTTCTTAGTTAGCTCCTCGCGTTTCAAGACAGTTCCATGGGAGTGAACGTGCCTTTTTATCGCTCCGTCTTGAAGGTGAGCTATCAACCGCCTTGAGAGGGTTGTGGAGGTTACACCAATGTACTTGGAGTTGCGGTGTTCGCAGTCACCGACTTTACACCAAAATTCGTACACGACCTTGGTTTCCTGGAGCCCACCTATAGGCGGAAGGTAGCTATTCTTCATTATGCAGCTGCTCGTTTTGGGGGTTTTGTAGAATATATAAGGTTAATATTTGTATTCGCGTAGATTGGTGTCACGTTCTGATGTAGAATGGTTTTTAGATCCTTTTCGTCTTCATGGTAGCTGATGTTCATGTGACCATTGTAATAAAGGTCGATATTGCTTTTCTTTGGTATAGACTGAACGTTGGTACTGGTGGCCAAATCCATTTTTTCTTTTATAAGTTCGTCGATGGATCGTTGTAGATAGCCATTGTTGATGAGGACTCATGATACCCCCTTTAGTTCGAGGTTAACGGCCGCCCACGAGGATGAATGGGAGATAGCCCTGTTGACTAAGTCGTTAATGACTGATCTCTTATACCTTTCCGGACACTCCAAAGAGCCGTTTAAGCAGAACCCCAAATTCGTAGCTTTGCCGTATACCTCTGTCACAAATTTAGAGTCTTGGGCACTTATGCGGATATCCAGGAAGGGAAGTGATCCTTCATCTCCAATTTCGTGAGTGAAGTTTAGGCACGATTCGTTCTTAAATGTTTCTACGAGGTCGTTAACTTGGTCGAAGTTATCTGTATTCAGGAAAATATCGTCAATATATCGCGCCTAGATGGGAGGCTTGGGTGTTATATTATTTTGAAAAATCTGCTCTCAAGTGAGCCCATGTAGAAATTGGCAAAGAAGACAACAAGGGGTGACCCCATCGCGACGCCATCAATTTGCACATACATTTTCCCATCGGGACCGTAGAATGGAGCTTCTTTTGTGCATGCCTGAAGGAGCTGACGCAGTATATCCTCGTGGATGGTGAGAGGTGTGTTACCTTCGGTATGGTAGATGGCTTTAGTTACTAATTGGATGGTTTCATCAACGTCCATTGAAGCTAGTACGGCTACGCGCTCCCCTCCTCCTCGACTCTCCTGTACCTCCTCCAAACTTCTCAACCATCAGCCGTACTAGCTGGCTATTTTCTCTCTCTTCGAAGATCCTGTTAAGAGACTTGTAAGGCAAATCAAGAAATTGCAAGTCAAAATCAATAACGCTGCCGCAGCTGTTGAATTTTAATAATGCATGCATACAACATGGCCTCCTACCTATATATATATATATATATATATATATATATATATATATATATATATATATATACGTGTATGTTTTTGCTTCTAGCAAGCCGGATCTTCAGCAGGAAAAGGAGAGCTAGTACTGAATATAACATATATTGCCAACGTTTCGAGATCTGGACCCATCTTCTAGGCTAGAATATTAAAGATTTATATAAGAACAATTGCTTAACAATTATGAGAACAATGATAACACTGGTCTGCGTTGTTTTCAAGGTCAAATATATAATACCTGATTTTAGTTCAGTTTTTTTAACTGAATTTGAAAATCATGCTCATTTTACCCAATCAGGTCAGTTTTTTTAAATATGAGCACATACCAAAAATTCCTATATTTACAAATATTTGTTGTGAATGAAACACATAATAGCAAATATTGGACCGATTTACTCACAGAAGGTTTACAGAATATTTTTAATTGAGAGCATGAATAGTACAATGCACAAAATAAGCTACTCATGGATAAATGGTCTCTTCAGTGACCTCCGATTGTGCCGAGCAGACACTACATCACTCTTAAGGCACCAACAGTAGTCAACCAGAAAGTTTACATCCCTTTGGCCTTAATAGCGTTCCTCCATGACACGGATCTCTTGGTAAAAGCGCTCACCCTGTTCTTGACTGAAGTCTCCGCAATTTTCTGGAAAATAGTCCAGATGGGACCGAAGAAAGTGCATTTTCCCTGACATACGCGCACCAAGTTTGCGAAAATTCTCCATTAAGTCATCAACGATCCTCTGGTACTGAGGACTTCTGTGGTTACCAAGGAAGTTTGCAATGACTAACTTAAGGGACAGCCAGGCAGAGAGTTTAGTAGGATTTAATGAATCATCAAAACTAGAGTATTTTATGAGTTCTCTTATCTGAGGACCATCAAATATACCTGCCTTAAGCTTGTCCATGCTGATTCGTTTGAACTTGTGGTGGAGGAAGGCAAATCCTCCACCTTCCCTGTCCAGTGCTTTTACAAAGTTCTTCATTAGGCCGAGTTTGATGTGTAGGGGTGGAAGTAACACCTTGCTCGGTACAACCAGAGGGTGGGACCGAACAGTGTGTGACCCGGGTTCTAATCCTTGTCTTGATGGCCACTCTTGTCTGACATAATGCTGGTCGTCAGCCCGACAATGCCACAAGCACAAAAAGCATGGATACTTTGTGTACCCACCTTGAAGTCCTAGGATGAGTCCAAGAACTTTAAGATCTCCACAAATCAACCATTTATGTTCCTAGTAATTGAAAGTAGACAACAGACGTTCCAGGCTGTTGTGGGATTCTTTCATTTCAGCCGAATGTACAACAGGGATTGATGAAACCTTATTTCCGTTATTCAGAAGAACTGCCTTCCTTGAGACTTCTGTTAGACGAGTCAATATACTTCATACCCATTAATTTCATCAGTTCCGCAATATTGTAAGAGTAGATCAGTGAAGACGCTTCATCGAACATAAATAATTTTCTGAATTTGCTCTCGCGTTCCCGATACCAATAGAACGTTGTTCCTGGGGCAAGTAGATGTTTTTCTTGAAGACAAGAACCCAGCGGCTGGGCAGACTCCTTAGATAGGTTCAGGTCTCGTGTCAAGTCGTTGAATTCGGCTTGGGTCAATGGCACTGATCGGTCGTCCTCTTCTGGCTCGTATGCACCATCCTCACCTGTATCAGTCATGTCAGTAGATTCGGAATCAGAACTAGATTCCATGATGACATCCGGCTCAGGAACAGGAACATCTGGTCATGGGGGATTGGCTTTATGGCAGAAGGAACATCAGGGTATTGAACATGGTGCTTGTTCTTACGATTGATGCCTTTTAAATTGGTCATGCAGAAGTAGCAGTCGGAAAAGTGATCGTTCCCTTCCCTCCACACCATTGGGACACCAAATGGCATACTCTTTCTTTTCCTTTTCCTCCACTCCCGTAAGTTCTCCACACATGTTTTGCAACAGATATGGGGAGCAAATGCCTTATCCTGGTTCCCTAGTTTGACTCCAAAATACGAGGGGCGGTCAATAAGTTTTGCAATTCGGATATAAGGAAACGAGATATGAGAAAAAGTGTTTTATTATTTTTCAATATAACTACCCTCGACTTCAATGCACTTGCGCCACTTGTCCCTGAGGCTTCGAATTCCCGACAACCAGAAATCTCGCGACTGCTGTTCAATCCACTCCTGGACGGCGAGCTGGACATCTTCATCGTCTCCAAACCGGCGTCCACGCAGTGCAGCCTTGAGCTGGCGGAATATAGAGTAGTCGCTAGGGGCCAGATCTGGACTGTAGGGGGATGGTTGAGCTCCTCGAATCCGCACTCGCGCAGGGCAGCTTGTGCAACTCAACCTTGTGTACTTTGACGACGTTGAAGTCGATCATGGGGCGAGGTTTCTAGGGACCCAACGGGCAGAGACCTTGGTCATGGCCAAATTGTCGTGGATGATGTTGATAACACTTCCATGTGATATTTCAAGTTATCGCTCGATTTCTTCGACCTTCACCCGTCGATTTTCGAGGATCATCCTCTCCACACGGGCCACATTGTCCTCGTTAGTCACGTCTCACGGGCGTCCCGGTTGGGGGTCATCTTCAAGGGACTCACGACCATGGCAGAACTCCCTATTCCAGCGAGCAATGGTTGCATAGGAAGGGGGTGTGTCAGTGTACACTACAACCATGCGTTCATGGATCTCTTTTTGCATTTTTGCCTTCCTTGGTCAAAAATTTGATTACTGCGCGGTGCTCAACCTTCTCCATTGTTGAAAAATTTGTGACTGACGATCTGCGATCAGCTACTGATTCTTAAATAGACAAGGCAGTAGCGTGAGGCTGCAGGTCCTGACTTGTCATAACTTGTCCTAACACCCCCCACAAGCAACCATCCCCCTTCCTTTGTTTTGCCCTACCAATTCGCCAAACTTATTGACCGCTCCTCGTAAGCGTAATAAGCCTTCGTCACAAAATCCGTGATTTTCGCTTGGCGGTCTGGAAGAACCACGTGTCCGCAGATGAAACAAAATTTGTTAGGATGGTTCTTACACTTCCGATCCATCGTACTGCACAACTAGATCTGAAAAGAGAAAGAATAACTAGTTATTTAAGGTAAGCCATGACCACCTGTAGCAAAAGCAAAGCCCATATACGCTTGGATGATAGCGCTATTTGGGAAAAATATGCTGTAATAAAAATCGAGTGTATCTTAGAAACCAGACCTGGCCAAAGAAAATGAACGATCTTTTGAATTCAGAACGCAAAAAGGATACTAAATCAGTTGGAAAACCCTTGACCTTTGAAAAATATTTTGAAACGCAGGCCAGTGTAATTAATGGCTTTAGGCTAAAAATGTACTAGGATGTAAAACAAAATGAAAAATATAAAAATGCAATATATATATATATATATATTGCATTTTTAGCCTAAAGCCATTAATTATAATTGTTCTCATAATTGTTAAACAATTGTTCTTATATATATCTTTAATATTCTATCTAGCCTAGAAGATGGGTCCAGAGCCCGAAACGTTAGCAATATATGTTATATTCAGTACTTGCTCTCCTTTTCCTGCTGATATATATATATATATATATATATATATATATATATATATATATATATATATATATATATATATATATATATATATATATATATATTTATATATCAAACTCCTCTTAGCTGAGAAGTTTAGGTCGGTTGATAATTGTATTTTTATTTAACAACGCCACACTGATCATCGGACGACCCTCACCGGAGAAATGTTAAATAAAAATACAACTCTCATTCTGCGGGAAAGTGATCGACGACGATTGCGTATGGCAGAATGGCGGAGGCCGTAATTAAATGGAAACAAAAACCTCTAATTAATAACCAGCTCCAGCCAGAAACTAATTGACCATCCACGCGAAGTCTCAATACCGGCCGCATTACTCCATAGCCCATTTGTTTTTTCTTGTTGTTTTTTCTACTATATTTGTGATCAAGATTATTTTATTTAAAACTTAAAAATTTGTATTTTAATCTCAAATTTATTTTTTCTCTTTAAATATTAAATTAAATGTCTGTCCTCTAAATTTGTATAAAGTTTTCAATTTTTTTTATTTATTAGACTGAATTTTCTTTATATTCCTCAGTATAGCCACAGAAGATGAATGATTATTAAATCGAAAGGTACTTCCGAAAAATAATAAATAATAAATTACGATGATTTTCTACAATCCCTTTTTCCACTCAAGGAAGAGTCACTTATGAAAATTGAAAGTTGAAAAAGTTTAAAAATGCCATTTACCAGGGTTATTCCCACCTTTCGCTTTCTGAAAAGATTAGCGTTGAAAAGGTGAAAAAGCTTTAGCTTTAGCATAAACTTAATCAAGCAGCCATCGCTGTCGACTTTATCAAATCATGCATACAACATGGCCTCCTACCACGTTATATATATATATATATATATATATATATATATATATATATATATATATACAGTGGCGGCAACAAAAAAAGTGACATGTGACAATTCGGGGAAAATGAAACAGAAAAATGTAACTTACATATTTTATTATGAATATTTCATGAAAGTTAATACTTGGTCATGTTGCCCTTGCACTTGATGACCATTCTGAGTCGATTGGGCATTGATTCAGCGAGGTTTGCGAAGTAGGTGGGGTCGATCGTAACCCAGATCTTCTTCAGTGATTCTATCAGGTCCTTGATGCTGCCGGATGCTGTCTCTTGAACTTTGGATTTCATCAGATTCCAAGCATTCTCAATAGGATTTAGGTCCGGGGAATTACCAGGCCACTCCAAAACACTAATATTATTATCATTGAAGAACCTTTTTACTAACTGGGACCTGTGAGCAGGGGCACCATCATGCATGAAAAATTCACACCGATGAATTTCCCAAAATGGCAGCATGTGCTGCTTCAAAACTTCGAGATAGTTAGTCCCCCTCATGGTTACATTCTTGGGAAGGAAGTACAGACCTCCTCTGCCCTTGTTTCCACTAAAGGCACCCCACACCATCACACTATCAGGGTGCTTCACAGTTTTCACGGTATATTTTGGGTCATACCGAGACACATTGCTGGGACGACGCACGATCTTTGACTCTCCTCTGACCAGCCTAAAGGTGCTCTCATCACTGAACATCACCTTCTTCCAATGGGCAGCTGTCCAATGTTTATAGGTCTTGCAAAAATTGAGCCTTTTCATCTTCATAGCCTTGGTAAGAAGTGGCTTCTTGGCAGCGCGGCGAGCCGGTAGGCCTAAGTCCTTCTATAAGCGATGACGGATGGTCCTGAGGGCGACGTTCTGGAGAAGGTCTGGGTGTTTTTTCTTGATTGAAGCGGAGGTTACAGAAGGGTCTGACATCACTTCACGCCTTAGGATATTATCAGTCCTTGGAGATGTCTTCCTAGCTGCACCAGTGCCCTCCTTCCTCTTTGGTATGGTATCTGGTGGCAATAACTCAGCTGCCCGTTTTAGGCGATAAATCGTATTTTTTGAGGTTCCTAAATCTGCTGCTACATCAATAAAAGACTTTCCCTGCTCTAATAGGGTCAAGGCACGGCTTTTCTCTGTCATAGAAAGCTTTTTCCGTGTCATTGTATCCACTTGCACAGAAGTTATAGCACGTCAAATGTAGGCACGAATGCAGGAAATCAGCACGCTGGAGCGTTGTACACCAAAACCTCACTGTACGAGCTCAAACGAGACAGTGAGTTCCAATAAAGCGCAGTTCTGTTGTCTTAGCTCAGGAGAGTCATCCACTCGTGGCATAAGCCCCGCCCCTTTTCATTGGCTTGTTGGCAAGTAAAATCGTGAAAGCGATTTTATGTATCGATTTCTATTGCCAATATTCAATGTCACTTTTTTTGTTGCCGCCACTGTATATATATATATATATATATATAAAGGGTCTTTCAACAAGGACGTTCGAGCTTTGTCAGGCGATAGTGGCCATGTTGTTAAAGCAACATCTGGCAACGTAAACTGTTCAGTAGTACTTGGCAAGTCACGATGGAAGGTTATAGCGTTGAACAGCGTGTGCAAATCTTTAAATGTTATTATCAAAATCAGTCTCCGTTCGACAAACGTTCCGCGCATTGCGTGATTTCTATCATATTCAGCGACGACGCCCATTTTTGGATGAATGGATTTATGAACAAGCAAAATTGTCGAATTAGGGACGAAAACAATCCACATGAGATACACCAGCACCAATTGCATCCCAACAAAGTCACTGTTTGGTGCGGATTTTCGTCTAACGGAATCATCGGGCCGTATTTTTTTGAGAACGAAGATGGGATTGCTATAACCATAAACGGCGAGACCTACAGATCGATGATAAGCAATTCCTGTGGCCTCAACTGGATTATATGCCTGATATGGATACTGACGACATGTAGTTCCAACAGGACGGCGCTACGGGCCACACTGCGCACGCCACGATAGACATTTTGCACCAGCGATTTCATGGCAGGGTCATCTCGCGTGGCGGCGAAGTCAACTGGCCACCGAGATCATGCGATTTAACGCCATTAGACTACTTTCTTTGGAGCTACCTTAAATCGCAGGCCTATGCGAATAATCCGCAAACATTTGATGTCCTCAAAGTCAACATAACGAACACCATCCAGCAAATTCAGCCAGATTTATGCGACAAAGTCATCGAAAATTGGGCCTCCCGAATACGTTCCACAAAGCGAAGCCGCGGCGGACATTTGAACGACGACATATTCCACACTTAATGCCATAAAATGTACTTTCAAATTTAAAATAAATTGAGTGCATATATCACACAAAACTTGTTTTATTTACATTTAAAAAGACCCTATATATATATATATATATATATATATATATATATATATATATATATATATATATATATATATATATATATATATTTATATATATATATATGTTAAAAATAATGGTAAACCACAATATTTAAATCAAGATTTTATTCATAACTATCGAACTAGTTTCGACAAGATGCCATTTCCAACTAATAATGAAGAAACTAGGCAAGGAGCACAGTATATATAAGGTAAGACACATCCTAAACAAAATGAAACAGCAGGAAACAACCTGGAAAAATACAAAACTAAATGATCTCTTAAGTGACAACACTACCTATAAAATTTTAAATTCTAATCCTCTGAACAACAAGACGAAATCCTTTAATGACGCCATCTTAAAAATCTTAGGTAGCAAATCTAAATTAACCAAAAAATTTAAAACAATCAACTCCTTCCTTCCCTACATGTATGGGTTACCGAAAACCCATAAAGAAGGTATCCCATTAGGCCCAACATCTCTTGCATTGGCTCTTATAGTTATAATCTATCCAAATGGCTGGCCGGAATCTCATCAAATGCGGTGGGTAAAATCTCTCACTCACTTATTATCAACTCATCGGACCTCATTTCCAAAATTAAAAATCTTGACTTCAGTGGTAAAAAAACTGTTAAGCTTCGACGTAAATAGTTTGTTTAAAAAAGTCCCGGTCGATGAAGCGCTTGACGTTTTATCAAAATTTCTTCCCAATTTAGATATTAACCTACCTTTACCGATCCCTAAAATTATTAAATTAGTGCGCTTATGTGTAACGAATAATGTATTTTCAACTGAAGATCAGTGTTTTCGCCAAAAATATGGCCTAAGTATGGGTAACTCCCTTTTCCCCCATCCTATGTAATCTATTTATGGAAAACTACGAAATGACCCTCCTTCCTAGGATCCATTCACAACCTCTTATCTGGTTCCGATATTTAGACGACAACAACCTGAATTCGTTACACCCATCAATAAAATTCAAATTAGAATGGGAACAAAATAATTCTCTACAACAACCTGAATTCGTTACACCCATCGATAAAATTCAAAGTAGAATGAAAACAGAATAATTCTCTACCGTTTCTAGACGTAAATATCCACCGTTTAAATAACTATATTCAGTGCTCAGTCTATCGAAAGAGCCTACAAATTCAAATGCTTATATACATTTTTCTCACTACATGACAAATCCGTTAAGATATCTTATTTCTTCCTTCTTTCTCCGAGTCTATAGAACGTGCGACCCAATCTTCCTTCAGGATGAAATTAACCACCTTATCTGCAATTTTATTGAACTAAAAAATCCAATTCACCTCAGAAATAGATGCCATTCCAAAGCACGAAAAAACTTCTATGCCACTTCCACACCACGAAGGGACGATTTAAAAAATGTATTAGTTTCCCATATGCTCCAGCCTTGGCTCCTCTAAAATCATATGTGAACGAAAATAACATAAATATTACATTTAAATATTCCAATGCCATTCGAAAATCCTTGACTAGACTGCGCCCAATCAATCTCGATGCTGGAGCTTACAGTATATTATGGTATAATTGCAAATTAACATACATCGGAGGGTCAGGCCACTTTAATAAGAGGATGAAAGAACATTTAGTTGACATTAGAAGGTGTATGAACTCTTGAAGTTTCCTTATGCACATGCAAAAGCATGACCATAGAATTGATTTTAACCATGCAAAAATAATTTATAAATCAAACAATTATATTGAGAGGAGAATTGCGGAATCTATCATCATCAACAAAGTTGATAAATTCAATTATCTGAAGGGCAATACAAATTTAACAAATATATAATGAATAGAGTCAACAATCGTATTTATAATCCCCAGGACGCAATGCGTCTCGAGGATTAGTAACTCTCCAGATTGTTTCCGGTTCCATTTCATTTTGTTTAGCTTCACTCGATTTTTTATTCCAGATTGTTTCCTGCTGTTTCATTTTGTTTAGGATATGTCTTACCTTATATATACTGTGCTCCTTGCCAGTTTCTTCATTATTATTTGAAAATGGCATCTTGCCGAAACTAGTCCGATAGTTATAAATAAAATCTTGATTCAAATATTGTGGTTTACCATTATCTGTCACTGATATACATCACGTTAATGTGATATCTTCCATTCATCATATATATATATATATATATATATATATATATATATATATATATATATATATATATATATATATATATATATATATATATATATATATATATATATGTATATATGTGTATATATATATATATATATATATATATATATATATATATATATATATATATATATATATATATATATATATATATATATATATATATATATATATATATATATATATATATATATATATATATATATATATATATATATATATATATATATATATATATATATATATATATATATATATATATATATATATATATATATATATATATATATATATATATATATATATATATATATATATATATATATATATATATATATATATATATATATATATATATATATATATATAATAGAATAGATACAGACTCAGCAAACATGAAATATGTACAAGAAATCAGATCAAAGTTCCTAATCTAGGGGGGGGGGGAATTTTAAGTCATTAAGATTTAATTGAGAAATTTAGAAATATTGAAATTTAAGATAGCCCCTTAGTTATCGTTGATGTGGATAGCCTTTTCATCAATAAGACCTGTTAGTGAAAACATTAAGGCATAATCGAATCTTTTGAAAAATCCAAGATTAAACCTCCCATTAACTCCAAGCAAAAATTGTTAAACTTGTTGAACTTGGGGTTACTGAAAATGTTTTCAATAGTGAATTTGGCTTCTTCCGTGAAAACCTTGCCTCACCCTTTATCGTCTATTCTTTGCAATCTTTTCATGGAACATTTTGAAGATTCTCTACTTCCCTCTGTTATCCCATCCCGAAATTTTGTATAGTACAGGTATGGTGATGACCTCATATCTATGTGGCCCTTAAACCAGCTAGATTCTTTTCATAATTCCTTAAACAATTTTAATAACCTGCATCCCACCATAAATTTCAAGGTTGAATGGGAAAATTATAATTTTATACCTTTCATTGATGTTAAAATTATAAGAGTTAATGATCCAACTAATTTTGCTGTCTACCGTAAACTGACCAATTCCAATTCCTACATTCATTTTTATTCATTCCATTATGTTAAGATAAAAAAGGCCATTGCAATGTATATATATATGCTTTTAAGAGCTTTGACAATTTTCAATCTATGTTTTTTTCCTATGAAATAAGATTCACGGCTTGCATCTTTATAAAATTGAAATTCCCCTTCGTATCATTTGTGAAAGCTTATCCAAAGCGAGATCAAACTCATATTAGTCTAATAGAAGAAATCCTGATGTTAACATAAATTGATTATCTCTTCCATTTTCTCCGTTAAAGAGTGGCATTTACCCCTCTTTTAAATCCCCTTCCACTATAAAAAAAATCGTTCATTTAACTAAACCCAAAGGGAAAACTAATGAATTAGGGGTCTACTCAATCCCATGTAAAAGAATTAATTGCCATCTGTTCTACGTAGGCGAGACGGAGGGATTTAGAAAAGATTTATGAACACAAAAGGCGATGTTAGGCATTCAAGTGATGCTTCAAGTATCTTTACACATAGCAATAATTTTAACCATGTAAGAGATTTCTCCCAGACCCAAATAATTTTGGGTCTGGGATTTTCATAAAAGAAAAGTTATTGAATTCACATTGATTAGATAAATCTCGAATTTCAACCTGAAATTCACACCTCCTGGTTAAGAAATTTGATCTGATTTCTTGTACATATTTCATTTTTGGTGAGTCTGTATCTATTTTCAGTATACGACTGAAGATGGTATGATAAACTCCATGCCGAAACTAGTATCCTTATTAAATATTAAGTTCGTACACAGTTTTTTTTTTTTTAATATACAGTAGCGGTAATAATAATTCAGACACTTAGGCTCCCATTACGAAACTTACAGTAGCTTCAAACCAAATAATAAGTAATGCATGATAAATTACAGATATAAAATAAGCACAACTATAAGTTGTACATGTACTTTGTATATGTTAGGATGCATGAAACTGCAAATTACGTGCAAAAGACCATTTTTATTCCAAAATATGGTGGTCAAAAGGATTCGGACAAATAATACAACAGACGTAGATGAGAAGATACAATTATATGTCCCTCTCAAATTATTTTCGCTTCTTACAAAATATTAGTAATTGGGACGTAGACCTTTACTATCAATTACGCACTAACATCTTCTGCCACAAGAGCGCACTAACCTAAGGTATTCTTCTGGTGTTATTTTTCTCCATTCCTCTAGTAATATTTCCTAAAATCTTTCGACGGTGCTTGGGTTTCTCTCCTTATTCCTCTTTCTTAGCATCTTCCACACAGTCTCAATCGCATTGAGTTCCTGGCTCTGAGCAGGCCAGTCCATGACACTTACTTCATCCCGATCCAGGAAATTCTTGACCAACTTTGCCGTTAGCAAGGTACATTACCCTGCATAAAAATGGCAGGTTGCGAATATTAGGCACAGCATGCGGACAAGTGGGCCGCTACCTTCCGCTGAAATTATGCCCTACACCATAAGGCGTCCTACACCAAACTTGAAGCTCCTCTTCACGCAGTTCACGGATAATTAATCTTTCGCCATTTGTTCGACAGATGAACCAAACAAATTGTACTTCGATTAATCGCTGAAGAGTACTTTGGACTACTGGTCTTCTTTCTGTCCATGGAACGTGCTTAGCAGCTATGGATAATCTAGCTTTCCTTTTCTTAACGCTGATCAATGGCTTGACTGCTGGTGTGCGAGATTTTAAAGAGATCTTCTGGAGACAACAATAATGGCCATAGTTTCATTTACTTCTCAGGAAATCCTGGCTGCTCTCTTGTATCGGTTCTTATTTGAGATACGGACGATGGCTTGGTTATCTCTCTTCGATGGTTGTCTAGGCCTACCAGTAGAAATTCCACCGATACGTGAGCCTGCGTTATCGTTACGTGATGTAATATTGTGTACGGCACTTTTGGGGCGTTTAACGCTTTTAGCTATGGCTCTGATGGAGAGATGATCCTCTTGCCGTAGCTTAACAATTAGCTCCTGGATATAGGCAGCTGTAGTGGGTCCCCTAGTCATGTTTGCTGCTCGGAATTTGACAAGTTAATGATTGAAAATGCTAAGAATTCATAAGTAAATTGCTACCCTAAATTAGTTGATTGTGTCAAAGATAGAAGTAATAGAATTACGCTCTTCGGATTATTTTGACCACCATATTTTTGAATACTATGCTCTTTTGCACATAATTTGAAATTTCATCCCTCCTAACAGGTACACTATAAATGTTATATCAATGTTTACAAACACGACTAAATTTAAGCCTAACTTACGCCAATCTTGGACAAGAGTCAAAGAGTATAACAATTTTTTAAAAGTACAGAACACATTTAAAATAAAATTATGACAAAACTTAGGAAATGGAGATTAATTCAAATGCAAATGAAGTACAAGTCGAAAAACACCTTAGGGTGACATCCACCTTCTCAACATTACTTAGACGTTTACACTGAATGACTTAAGCGAAGGTATTCTATTGCTAGTTATTAGTGAATGGTTCATTGTTGGGTTGTAGTGATTGGTTGGATGTGATTATGCGATTAAGAGTGTAGAGCCATGGTCAGAATTCAGAGTTGGACTAAGGATTTTAGGTATGATTCCGACAAGTGGAGCAAATTTAGTCACTTTAGATATAATATTTGGAAATATTCATTGTCCCGCTCTGTTTGCGTCTTATTAAATGTTCTCGAATGGCCGAATGTTCTTTTCGTTTGAGAACGTTTCTGGTTCTCAGACTGATTTTCATATGGGAGCAAATCCATGAGACAAGGGTGCGAACCCTTAGGGTTGGATCTTTTGTAGAGAACATACGCCCAATGGTTCAGGAATTTTGACAAGCTCTCCTGGTTCAGTGGCCAATTCTGGGAAAATGATGTATCGCTCATTTTAGGTACAAAGAAATTTAGAAATTTTGGGCTGTAAAAGATGTTTATAAAAAAATTGAATTACTTTGTCAAAATCTTAAAAAAAAAAATAGAAAACAATTATTAAGAAAGTAAGATTTTAAGAAGCAGAATTTGGGGTGGATGAGAGAGAGAGAGAGAGAGAGAGAGAGAGAGAGAGAGGAGGTAGAAAAGAGATGGTATCCCTCTTGTGTACGAGAATCTTAATAAAAGAAAGGTTGTCATTTATACCAGTGCTACTGAATGAATTCAAACATAGGCCTGATAATATTGGTTTCCTATAACCTGGTGTCCTTAGGTTACAATTTTGTTTTGAACTTAGTAAAGCTAATAGAAGAAGGGGTCTATTTTGTTTTTGTTTCATTGTATAAGTGATATTGTGATGGGGAAAATTATATATATATATATATATATATATATATATATATATATATATATATATATATATATATATATATATATATATATATATATATATATATATATATGATAAATAATACCCACAAGAAAAATGGAAAAACGATTCCGAGCGCTTTCGTCTTTATTCTAAAGGACCTCTTCATAATAACGTAGGTCAGGACAGAAAATGTCTTAAATAGTAAGGAGTGGGGGGTAAAACGGCTACCTGCATCAAAACCCTAACTAGGGGATACAAATTCTTTAAACACTTTAATTTGTGATTTAATATAATTAGATATGATAGGATCTAGGCTAAACAAACAGGACTAATATTAAAATTTGGGAAAGTATTAATAGAGATACATTCCAAAATATTTCTTGAAATGTAGTTTGTACATTTAATAACAGGTTTAGCACTATTCCAATTAATAGTATGATCCTGACTATAGATATGTAAGAATAAAGCAGATTGTTGACAAAAATTACGAACATTAGTTTGGTGCTGTTTAACTCTAACATTCAATTGATGTGCTTTCATATTTAAAAACACTATCCATCGCCTTGACGTAAAAAATTCCCCATTTAAGACATTGTCTGTCCTGACCTATGTTATTCCATGAAAAGGTCTTTTAGAATAAAGACGAAAGCGCTCAGAATCGTTTTTCCATTTACCTTGAGGGTGTTATTTATCATAAATTTGACTCAAGTGCAAGTTGTGAGTTTCTTTTCATATATGTTTATATATATATATATATATATATATATATATATATATATATATATATATATATATATATATATATATATATATATATGCATACATATATAGATAGATAGATAAAGCGAAAAGGGAGAGAAAGAGAGAGATGGGGGGAGAGAGGAAGAGAGAAAAGAAGAGAGAGAAGGTGGAGGAGAGAGATGAGAAGAGAGGGGAGGGGGAGGAGAGAGGGATAGAGATAGTATGAGACAGGAAGAAAGAAAGAAAAGAGATGCAAAAAGAGAAACAGGGAAAGAGAGATTAAAAATATAGAAACAGAGAGAAAGAGTGCAGGAAATAGTGAGAGAGAACTGCAAAAAATCACAAAAAAAGAAGTTCCACAAGGGATCTTGCGAACCATAACGAGATAGATGCGCAACATTTTCTTGATGGGACTAATTTATTTGGCGCTAATTTCTTCCAGCTTTAGCGGCATCAGAGGACAGGCGGCGCCACACGCCCGTCTCCATTTGAAATATGTATACTCTTAAATGCCGCACATAACACACTGTACACACAAAACTTAATAAAGGCATTTTTTTTAATGCGCTCACAAAACAGGCGGGGCATCTTCTTTGTAGTTTTCATTATCGGATAAGGAAATGGCTAAAATTAGGACAATAATAAAGAAGTAAACTAGATCCGTGGAAATTCCATGGCGAATGTGAAATAAAAACCTTAAATTAATTATTATTATCCTTGTTATTATCCTTATTTTTCTTATTATTGCTATATTATTTGCATTGTACTTCCAGTTTCCAGAATATTTTCTTCACGTCGAAACTTAGATGTAAAGTTAATAAAATTTCGCTTTTTATCCCACAGTGGCGTTTCTTCTACATATTGACATATGACATCTTTAGACATTTGTAATGGCAGCAGAGTCATTTAGTTTATAAAGACAATAAGAAAGAGGGGTCGAGTTTTTGTCTTGTTTTTACAGAGCTTAAAAATAAAACTTTGGTTGCTTTTATTATGACCCTGAAGCTTCAGAATGGTTAATGAACTTTCAGTTGAAAGTCATTATTTTTTTTCATTTTGAAACCGGTTTATTTAATTTTGTTGTGAAAACTAGAAAATATTTTGAGATTTTATTCTTCTTAGGATCTGCATAAAAGGGTGAAGTTGGATATGGCTCTGCTTTTCTATAAGGACCATGTTTTTTGGCTCTTTGTAGGGAAACCAGTATAATATGACGTAAGTCTTCACCAGGACATGATAATTGGTACGCTACATGGCTTTTATGTTGTTTTGGGAGCTCATAATTATTCTCAATTCTATCATGAGTTTAATTACTTTACGGGACTTGGTTTTAAACAAATTTCCTCTAATCTCTAATTTTCTTATTAAATGTCTTGTATTTAAAAAAAATCATTCTCTGTAGACTTTCTTTCCCAAGGGCGTGAATGCTGTAAGGGGAGCGAATACCCTCGCTACAACGAAAACCCGGAATAGCTCTTTTAAATCTCCCACTCTCTTTTCGAAGCCTGTATAGACCCAGAAAAAGTACAAGAGGGAGTTAAACGTTCTTTAAAAAAAGCTTGTGTAGACATACTGTAGAGTTTAAATTTAAGGAATTTTCTGAATCAGTATATTATTCCTATGGAATTTTTGCCAATATTTTTTCCAAATTAAACTGACTTAAACTTTCTATTATTATTATTTATGATTTATATTATTATTGTCTAATTTATTATTTAAAATTATTTCTAATTTATTATGTAAGATTCTTTCTAATTTGTCATCTTTTTGTTATCATAGCAAAGAAGAAACAGATTAATAATTTTTTTTTATAGATCATTGGAGAAGGCAGCCCTTACTATTTATTACTTTCGAACGATTAACGCCATCTTTCACCCTTTGTTGAGTCTAAGCAGTTGCGCAAATGATAGTGGAAGATTTAAAAGATTTAAAAGCACCAATTTCTCATGCCAGGCTAGGATCAGGAGAGCGTGCGGCTTCTCCAGGTTTAATTTGTATCAGGGGCTATTGTCCTCAATACACAATCCCCTCCCCCCATTTGCATGGGAAAGGCCTTACGGAAGGGATGCCTCCCCCCCGATAAATAGATATTATAGGGGGTTCTACCCGAGTCTTCGAGGGTAAGGAGCAAGATCTCGAATCTAAGTGGAATCGTACTGGTGTTGCCAGCGAAACTGTCCTGTAAGGGTCCTGAACTTGAACAGGGGGGCTGGGGGGGGGTAGTAGTAAGGGCACCAAGTGACCTGAAGAGGCCAGGGGGTAGATACAGGTAAGACTAAAGATAAAAGACTTAAGTATTCAAGGTGAGAAGAGACAATGGTATGGGTAATAATTGCCTCAGAATACCAGCGGGCGAAATAGGGAGTCCAAGGAAGATTGTGAAGATGAAGGAGATGAAGCTCTTGAGAAGGAGGAGGGGGTCTAAAGGGGAACGGCATACACCCGACCCATTATATGGGGAAATTGCCAAGATTTAGACGAGGGTTCTCTCCACGGCACTTCTTTGCTATATTGGGAGTGGCAATAAATGGAACTCTCCATTGTTCACATTTAGGAAGTTCACCAAAATCAAGTTTGTAATGGTTGTGGTCACAGGTACCGCGTTAGTATCTTCCAGGTTAAAGGAAGATGGTAACAAAAATGAAAGATAGCACTGGTGTGCGTCAAAAATGTACCTGAGGTTTTCTATATTGTATCTTGATAAAATTGACCTTCTAAATCCGAATCTGGCATCCGTTTGTCTCTATCAAGTCCAGTTTTTGCGATACAGAGGGTGATAATACTTTTATAGTTTATACATGTTTTGTATTACATCAAAATTTCAATAGTTTTTTCACTACTGTATTCGCAGTAAATTTTGTGCACATTTTAAGTAATTATGTTAATAAGTTTATATTTTTGCAGGTTAGAAATTGCTTAGCATTATAATAATAATAATAATAGTGGTTGAATTAAAAATGAACAGAAAATGTAAGAATAGCTCCGACATATTCTGCTATGTTTGCGGCAAAGTGAATTTTTCCGAGCAGCAATGTACAATTTCTCCTGTAATTAAATCTTTGTATCATTCATATTTTGGAGTAAGGCTTAGGAGATCAAGATAAAAGTTTTGCACCACATATCCGCTGCAAGGGATGCTACATAAGTTTAAGACGCTGGAGTCAGGGCGAACAGAAGTCTCTCTCTTTCGGCGCTTCCAAGGTGTGGAGAGAGGGCAAGGACGACACTACGGACTGCTATTTTTACATGAAAAATCTTAAAGGTGAGCATGGTATCAAATATTTAAGCTTTCCGTATTATAATAGCTCCTAAAAATGTCATTATTATGCAAAGACTTAGCATAAAATTAAAAATTAACATAGTTCACTTCAGCATGAACATATCTTTTACTTAACATTTATGTATTATCTGCAACTTCAAATCAATTCATTTATGTAATATGCAATTATATTTCCCACAGGTATAAATAAGAAGAATAAACATAGTGTCGCATATCCAGATGTTCCTTCTGCCATCAAACCCCTGCCCCATGGTCCAGGAATTCCTATACCTTCTCCCACTAAGTTTTATCAGGTTTCCACACATGATATGGTCGCAAGACCATTCACTCAAGTTCAGTTAAATGACCTGACCAGGGATCTTGGGCTTTCAAAGAAGAATGCACAACTTCTTGGCTCTCGACTTGAACGGAATCTTCTCGCTAAAGAAACATTTTCTTTGGTACAGAAATAGAGAACAAGAGTTTCAAAGCTATTTTTTACAGCATCTTCAAGCTCTTTAGTATACTGCGCCAATATTAAAGGACTTGTTGAGGCCCTTGGAATTTCCTACAACCCATTAGAATGGAGACTTTTCATAGATTCCTCCAGTAAAAGTTTAAAAGCTGTGTTACTGAATATTGGTAACAAGATAGTTTCCGTTCCTATAGGCCATTCAATCCAACTCACTGAAAGTTATGAAAATATGAAAAAATTACTGGATGCAATGAATTGCTCTACCCACAATTGGAGGATATATGGTGACTTAAAGGTAAGATCATTTTACTCTTGGCATTTCTAATCTCTTTGATATTGACACTTTCATTTTTAATTGTTAATACTTGTATACACCTTTTGGTCAACTTACATTTTACAAGAATGCAAATCTGGAAATCCTGAGTCATTTTTAGTTATATATTTTTGTTGAAGTGTGTCCCTATAGGTTAATGCATCTTTTTGGGTTAATGGGGGAACTTATCCTAATTGAGAAGGTATAGAATATAACTCAATAAACTCAAAATAAGATTTAGATATATCCAATTAGTTCCAATACAATGATTTAATGCATCGGCATACATGATTTTTCAGTACATATTCATATTCTTATTGTTTTAAGAAATATTACTTTGAATTTATTTTTAGAAATATTACACTTTGAATTTATTTTTAGAAATATTACACTTTGAATTTACACACCCTGCTAAATTTCTTTTCAGGTAGTGTCTCTTATACGTGGGATGCAAACAGGCTACACGAAGCATCCCTGTTTCCTATGTTTATGGGACAGTCGTGCAGGTAGTATGCACTATGAGAAGAAGGTTAAGCCTCCACGAGAAGCATTTAGAATTGGATCAAACAATGTGATAGCTGAACCTTTAGTGCCTCCTCACAAAATACTGCTTCCTCCACTGCATATAAAGCTTGACATAATGAAAAATTATGTCAAAACCCTTAATAAAGAAGGCCAAGCTTTTAAATTTCTTCTTCAAAGATTTCCACAAATCAATGACGCTAAGCTCCATGCGGGAATTTTTGATGGACCTCAGATCAGGAACTTGATGAGAGATCAGTAGTTTGAGGCATCAATGACGGACATAGAAAAAGATGCTTGGAAAGCTTTCAAAGCTCTAATTAACAATTTTCTAGGCAATAAAAGAAGCCCAAGATATGTTGCCCTAGTTAATCATCCCTTAACAAGTTTCAAACATTTGGGAGCTCGAATGTCTATAAAGATACACTTTTTACAGTCCCATCTGGATTATTTTCCCGACAACTGCGGGGATTACAGTGAAGAACAGGGGGAAAGATTCCACCAGGACATAAAAACAATGAAATCCAGGTACCAGAGTAAATGGGACGTAAACATGCTTGCTGACTACTGTTGGTGTTTGAAGCGTGATGCACCAGATGAGAGGAACAGACGAAAATCGTCAAGGGCGTCTTTTCTTGGAAATTAGAATTTTTTTCTTTATTATGTTGCATTCTTTAATTTTTTGTTTTATTAAAAGGATTATGGTTTGCATACGTTTATTCCTGTTTCTATGGTATAACAATAATAATGCATTATTAGATAGATAAAGGTTTTTTAAAAAAACTTTCAGGAAAAATGAGGTAATCACAATGAAAATGGTGTATGCTGTACTGAGAAAATCTGACCTGATTGAACAGAAATACATTCATTTTTGAGCTCAGGAGGTTGGATTCATTAAGAAACCACAAAGAAATCCTGGGGAAATTAAAAATATTTTTCAAACTCAGGCCTGTGTAATTATAGATGTCCTGGGTGTAAGTGTGAAATGAAAGGGAAAGATGGTGTAAGGAGATAATCACTGCTAGAAAAAAAGATGTGGAAGAGGACAGGACCCATGAGAGGTCCTTGTGGGACGCCGTAACGAGCAAGATTGGGATTCGGGGAATCGCTCTCGACAGGGGTGTAGTGGGTTGGAGGGGTGAAGTAGAACTGGAATCAGTCAAGGACAAGTGAGTGCCGAGTAGTTAAAAGAGGAAGCTACTTGGTGTGCTAGGAAGAGCACATAGAGTGCAACATACTCGTATATCTGCAACTATCACATAAATTGCCTCATATCATCCACCGAGGCAAAGAAGCTAACTCTTACAACTAACACATACACATACACAAAGATATGTCTTAAGTTAATTACGCCGTCTATCCCTATTCAATCGTAAAGGGATCCCAGAAACTATTAATGGAATTCGCATAAAGATCAAAATGACAATCACTGGCAAGACCAAGAGAACCAGGGGCTGTTTCCTCGTTGGAGGGGGAGTAGGTGCAGGCAGAGCACATGTAGTGTTTTTGGACCCCATCGCACCCAGAGAGTAGCGAACCTTTCGTGGCCTGAAGAAAGACCACCCGTTCCGCGGAGGGAGTGTGGATAATGAAATCTTTTTCGGCAGTTTCCGCTACGGAAGAGTATTGTGTTCTCTGTGTAAAAAGAGTAATGTGTTCTGTGTGTGAAGAGAGTAATGTGCCATGTACGCGAGGAGAGGAGGGAGAGAGAGAAACAATTGCATTGTGATTGGTTATGTGTGTGATGACGAAACACACGCACACACACATTACTTCATACATAACTTTTCTTCATACACAACACTGCTTCTCCCTTCCATCCCAAACATACCCTATCCAACATTACCTTCCACTCAACACAAACACACATTGCACGCGTTGTCTAAATGAAGACTTATATTACACCTTTTGTGGTGTAAGGACTTTATTATCACTGCTACCATTTTCAAAGCATTCATCTCTATCTCCACACCCACAGGGGGCGAATAAAAGAGAAATGCGCCACAATCAATACTTCTCCTCCATGGATCCATTCTCTCCACCAACACATTCACACCCGCCACCCTTTCTCATTCAAATGAAAGCATCGAAGAAGGGGGGAGAAGAGATTCACACCTCAGTAACCACATGCGCACACAACAATACACACATATGTATATAAGCAACCCTCAATAATAATAATAATAATATAATAATAATAATAATAATAATAATAATAATAATAATAATAATAAATAATAATAACAATAGGAAGAAGAAGAAAAAAAGAGTTAGAAGAAGAATAAGATAGAAGAACAAAGAAGAAAAAGTAAAAAAGGAACAAGGACCAGCAAAGACCCTAAGGTCCACTCAAGGCCAGTCCACTTACATAGACGGTGTTAGACTACCACTATCTAATGTTAGTGTATCATGCTTTTGTTTTGTTTAACATGCTTTTAGTTGTTTTAATTCTTTCAACTCTACGGTACACACTTATCTACATGTGTACCCTTTGACATGCAGGTTCAGTCATCCTTCAAATACACGTACACGCGCCTCCCATCGGGGGAGGTGGGGAGTGATAGGACAGTGCTCTCTTCTCCCGCAGGCTTTGCCTGCTAGTGATGAAAATAATCTCCGTATGGGACAGACAGAAAAGTAAAGAAGGAATTCACATTCACTACATTTCATGCAGGGGAACGTTGCTGGCATCTTTTTATTCATCATTTCATTTTATTCCTTAATTCTTTATTATAATGTATGACGTTTTCATATATGCTCCTACTACGTTATATTTACAATATTGAGGTATTCATCAGGTCGGTTAGTGAACATATTTACTGAGGTGCTTTCTACTACACAGTGGGGAAGGCTATTCCATGTTTGCGTGATGTAAAAAGTGAAGTAATTTTGAGCTATAGTAGAGTTAAAACGCTTATTTACTCATTTGAAACAGTTTTGGCGTGTATTGGCTCTTTCGTCCATCTCGAACAATATTCTGTATTTAATATTAGTAAATCATTTTAAGATTTTGAATACCTTGAATACATTTGCCGACGTAATCGTCTACTTTCAAGGGATAGTAAGGTTTAATGGACGGAGTCTCGAATATGAACCGCATATTCGAGGTGTGGGCGCACGAGCGCATTGTTTAGTGGCAGGATTATATCTTTCGACTTGAAAGTGAAATTCAGAGCGATATATCCTAGCATTCGGTTTGCTTTCTTACAAGCTTCTTCTACGCATTGCTTCGATACTTTAAGTTCCTCTGAGATTAAAATCCCCAAGACCTTTTCTAAGTTAACAGAGTCGAGGATTTGGCCTTTCATATGGATTCTACTTTTAAGTTAGGATATCTTAAACGAATGACCTTGCATTTACCTATGTTGAAGTCGATCTGCCATTTGTCCGCCCACTCGACAATTTTATCAAGGTCTCTGTGCATTTGGTCTACATCGGATCTAGAAAGGGATCGGCTTCTTAAAAAGAAGAGTGAATAAGAAGAAAAAAAGGAAAGAAGAAGAAGGAAGAAAATGAAGGAAGAAGAATCAAGAAGAAGAACAATAACAAGAAAGAAGAATAGGAATAATAAAAAAGAGGAAGGAGAAGAGCAATAAGAAGAACAATAAATAAGAATAAAGAAGAAAAAGGAAGAAAGGAGAAAAATTAAGAATAAGAAAAGGAAGAAGAAGAAGAATACGAATGTAAAAGGAAAGGAAGAGGAAGAAGAAGGAAGAAGAAGAGGAAGAAAAATACAAATTTTAACATTAATTTAAAGGAATAATAAAAAGTGTATTGAAAGAATTAAAATTTTAATTCGTTTCTCCATAAAAAAGTCCAATTGAAAAATCGCTTTAAATTTCACTATTTTCGAACTCTGAAAAATTCGAAAATTTAATTATTCCTTCATTTGGCTTCAAACTGAACGGGAGTGTTTTAGAAAAGGCATTTATCCTCCTCACACATGTACACTTGGTTACACATCCACGCACATATACATGCGGGCGCATACACTGCAGGGGTGGGGAGTAATGCCCCTCCTACAATTGAAACCTGGAGAAGCCTCACACGCTCCCAGCCCCATGTCCCAAGAGAAACTGGTGATCTCTCTCTCGAGTTGTCTTTTGTGTCTCTTTTAAATCTGTCAATATATTTTAGGTTACTGTCATGTTCTCCAAAGAGAGATGAAAGAGGGCGTTAAGACTTCTTAAAGAGACACTGCAGGCAAGAATGCGCCTTTAGAATTCTGTGTTGGTACTTAAGTTAGTTACTGAGAGTTTTGAAATGTTTTCTTGAACTACTCTCCAGGATCATTTGTAGAATTCCCCCCCCCCCCCGTCCTGTTGTACTTCGTGTGGAGATTGTACAATTGAGTGTTGCTAGGGTGGATATTCTACAGTTGATCATGGCTCGTTAACTAATTACCTGGTTAAAACCAGTTAATAACAGATATAGGTGATGGTGAGTGGTTAAAACAGGTTATTCCTTGGGGGCATATAAAAGGTTACAAAGTGAAGAGGATATCGACATTCCTGAATACTTATTTTTCTCGTGGCTACTGCGATGACCTGTTGTAAATCCTATTTATAGGATGTATATTTCCACCTATGAGTTAGGATAGTTTTCAAGTTTATTCTCTTTAGTGTCCGAGGATTCTTTAACTGTGATTAACTGTTTAAAACAACATGGACTTTTAAAACAGGAGGTCGATCGCGCGATTTGCCATCAAAAAATCAACTGGACGAAGCGAACAAAACCAAAGGATGGTTATTCATGGAAATCACAAGTGAAAGATTGCTCAAAATACAAGTCTTCATTGTCAATACGGACCGGATCCTTTTGTGCAAAGTCAAATTTGTCCTTGTAGACGTGGGTCCAAGCTATTTATTTATGAACCGAAAATACTAGAGAAAAAGATGCATACAGACAGTTATGTTTCGGAGAAGACCATGGCAGACTGCTACAACTTTTTTCCTAAGTATGTATCAACTACTTCAGAGCAAATCCTATTATTTTCTAACAAGCCAAAACACCATCTTCGACGGACGCCTCTTTCGTCAATGTAGGTTTTAGGTCTGGTTGAGACCACTGTAATACCTGCGGTTGGGTCCATAGAGATCGTGGATCCAAGAGATGAGACTAAGCATTTACCCATTGTGCAAGCAGTTGTACGACCTGGGTCTATCATTTCCAAGTTCTTGGGTTCGTTCACAGAACCGTCAACCATTCAGTGAACTTTGTCGACCCGGTGAATGGAGTCCATACTCAACATATTGAGACGTACTGGGACAAGCACAGGGCTCAAAAGTAAGAAAAATGTGTAATAGCAGAAGGAAATTTTTGAATTATTATATACAACAATTCATGTGAAGAGGCCGTTTTGCCTTAAATAGGTTTGAAAATTTGTGCCAACACATCGCTTTGCAATATCCTTAATAATTACATTTTTCTCGTACATACGCAACGTTCAGTAATTTCTTCTCGACTATAATTATATTGTTTAATTTGTCTTATCATTTAAACATTATGTATCGGGGTGGCGAGTGCACAATTGAGTGTAACTGGGGTGGAGATTCTACAGTCGAACAGTGTGAGAAAGATTCTACAGTTGATCCAACCTCCCCGCACACAGGATGGGGGTGCTGGGGGCTAGGAGGATATTGGAATAATAGTCTTTCAAGATTAGTCTTGGGCATGAAAAGAATAGTGCTTCTGTTTCATGACCACACTCTCTGTCCTTAACTAATTTCAATTGGGATTATCATATCTATTTTTCTATTTACTAAATTTAAGGATTTTTATTAATAATGAAACCTTAAAATATAAATTTTTGAATCAAAGACGGTTTTTAATTGTAATTCCTTTCTATGCCATTCAGTGGGTCACAAGCTCATGGTCGTAACCCTAAATAAGATCATAAGAATATTCCAGGGGCGCTCCAAGGGCCAGTACAAAAATAACAATAAAATAAAAAAATATTGAAATTATTAAAGATTTTATGCAGTTATCAGACCAAATTTGTACTTTGCTTGTCTAATTTGGCAATTAATTGCATTTACATAAAGTTGTGTCTTCCATTTTCTTCAATCAAGATGAAAAATATCGAAATAATTAACTAAATGAAACTTAAATTCAGTAAAAGCTAAAACTAAATAAACAAATGGACTTACATTAGAAACACTGGTCTACATAATGGCACTAGGCGCAATCAATTATAGCCAAGTAATTATACCAAATTAATATTGTTACTGGAACTAGGTACATTCAATTATATCCAAGTAATCATCACTAGGCGCAATCAATTATAATCAAGTAACAATCTTACTGGCACTAAGTGCAGTCAAATATAAATAAGTAATCATATATATCGGCTCTAGGCGAAATCAATTATAACCAAGTAATAATCTACAATGGCATTATTACTACGCAATAATCTTACTAGTACTAGGTGCAATAAAATATAACCAAGTGATCATATATAAAGTCATTAGGCGCATTGAATTGTAAACAAGTAATAATCTATGATGTACTAACCAAATAATAATCTATAATGGCTCTGAACCTAATCAATTATGACCGAGTAATAATCTATAAACCGGCCGGGGTAGAGTAATCTCTCTTCGATTTGACAAAAACGAGCAGGGTAGTCATTCGCCAGGCGTTGGAGAGATACACTCACACCAGATGCTGTTGACCATTTCTAGCAAAAATGCCATGCTTCGCTTCAGATCTAGGTGTAGAAGCATGGCAAACGGGACGTCGTCCAGGCCAGGAGCGAGGTCCGCGTACGAAGCAAGAGCGGAACGCAACTCACTCAGCGTTTACCTGTCGTTGTACGTAGTGTTCTCCTCCTCTTGAGGTAAAGTCCAGTCGACGGCCTTCAACGACATCATGACGTGTAATTTAATGCTAGCGGAGCAGCATCCTGGGGAGGATAATTTAGAGAAAGCGGTCGCAAAAGATTCTACTACGGACGCAGGATCTGAGATTGTAGTCCCATTCTCCAAGAAATAGCTATATAAATATATATATATATATATATATATATATATATATATATATATATATATATATATATATATATATATATATATATATATATATATATATATATATATATTATATATATATATATATATATATATATATATATATATATATATATATATATATATATATATATATCCCTAGTTGACGAAATTCACCGACTGTGAAATTGTTAGGCGAGTTTTATATTTATAGTGTATGTAGGTGCATCATTTTTCTCTGAGGGCCGCCACACACTCGGCTGACCACCAAGGAAGCGGACGAGGAACAAAACGGCCAGACGTTCTAAAAATACTAGTTAGACCCTCGGCGGTGAGATTGTCGGAGAAGATCTCAACGACCTCTTCATTTCTAGAAATACGGATAACTACGCCCCCTCAAAGCAACAACGAAATGGATACTCAGGAGGCAGCGGTCCAGAAAATGATATTTGAATGAGTAACTGCTCACTAGCATGAAGGTCATCGACCACTTCCTATCCAAAATCAGATTGTGCATCCAGAGAGCACAGGGACAGACTGAAACAGAAAATGAAGTGGTTCTCGGGCAGAGATACGTAAACTCGTCCACATTTAGAACACCCATCTCTAGCTCGTCGATCAGGTATGTAAGGCCCTGAACAGTGGAGATGATCGTGTAGTCCACCAAGAGGAGGTGCCTATGGTTCAAATCCCCGAGCAAGGAAAAGAGTCTCAGCAATATGCCAGGACGTGGCAGAAATCCCCCGCGTTGAAGTTGGCTGATGGTGGAATATACGTAGAAATAACAATAGACCTCCTACCCATGTGTGGCTGCACTGCCCGTGAATGAAAATGGGTGTGTAAAGCGGGTAGAATAAAAGAGACATCATGCCGGTCCACATCCCGTGGTCGTAAGATCGCAAAACACTTTTACCCCTGGAACGTGGGTGTGGTGCACGCACCCAGCATGGTCTCCTGTAAGCAGATATCTAACGAGAAACGCGAGGAGATGAGCCCCTGCAGCTCCTTTCAGTTGGTCAGGAGTTAACTGCAATTCCATTAAAAGAATATGCCCTCCAGGCCTAGCTCGGAAGAGATGCGTGGGGATCCTTTTCGAAAACAAGACACTCACGGGAATGATCTTATGCCTCCCGGAGGCAGAACTTTGGAGGCTATTGGCCGTACAAGGCGCTGGGGCCTTCGCGGAGTTATTGGGAGAATTTGGACTCACGATGGAGTCTTTTTCTCTATCCGCCTTGAAACCTTTGATGGGCGGGACGTTTCGGAGTGAGCTCCAAGAATGGTTCCGAATGGGCGCTGAAGCAACCATGCTCGTAGGACTGGAAGGGCCAGTAGCAGAGGGTTTTTTTTAAATATTGAACCATAGGACGTCCCAGGTAGCGCAGGACACAACAGAACCAAATCCTTAGTCTCACGAAAACAGTCGGTCTGGGACCTGAATGGCCAGGACCTCCTTGTCTGGGAGATACGCGTCACGTTGCTTCACTGAAGTATGATGTGACTCTCTGCAATTGACACACTTGAACATACACGGCAAGGACTTATCGGCTACGGCCTTGCAGTAACTTGCACAGACTTCGGCGCAACCAGACTTTGCACGGCTACAGAAGCGATTCATATGGCCGAAGCAGTGGAAGAAGTAGCACATCCGCAGCAGTGGCACGAATGCTTTAGCGCGGTATCGATACCAAACGGCACGCACCGACTCATGGAGCTTATCACGGTCGAGCGTGACGAAGAGTGTAGGTGTTGGGTCTCATGGCCTCTCCTTGATTTCTCATCATACGTTCGACCTTGACCGCTCCATGATCGGCAAGCTCTAAGGTGATGTCAGCTATGCAGTAGTCCAGAGAGTTCCCTCGCGTAAACCACTCCTTTCACTAATTTCATGGTAGAATACGGCGTCACGCACACTGGCTTGCCATTAAGTATCCGAAAGGCACTAATCATGGCCGCTTTAGATGGATCCGAAGGTAGAAGGCTACCGTCCGAGAAATGGGATACGTTCGGCTCTCTACCAGTCAACTTAGCTAATGCTATGCTTTGATGGAATATGTGGCCTTTAGCAAAGTTGATGTCATCTGTGAAGCGAATAAATAAAAAGTGGTTCAGGCCAGCGTGCTCGAAAACTCCAGGTAGCCTCTCAATGAGTGGTCCCAGCGTAATCGATGTTCCGCTCATCGCACTTGAAATTTGATCATTATCCGGGCATCCCAACTCAAGGGCGCATCGGATTCGGAGGTGTCATTTTTGGGATGGTTGCCTGCTGAAACGGCAGAGACCCGTCCGTCTGAAGAACCCTCGAAGAGATAGGTGAACTTCTATTATTTTTTTTTATTTTTTCTTACCTTTCTTTTTCTTTATGGAGAGAACAGGAAGAGATAGTTAAGCTGTTTCTCTCCACTTCCGGAAGGAGCGCCAAGGCGGGACGGATCAGCGTTAGCCAAATCCTTTTCCCAAATGGCGAAGATCCTGGGCACCAGACGAGAGAAGGGATCCCTCCTCCCCTTATGAATCATCAGGGGCCCGTGCCTCCTGAGGAGGACTTGCACGAAGGCGGGGTCAGGTTCGGTGTCTTTCACTGAACCAAGACTCACCCAGAAGGAAGACCCTACCATCTGGAGCGGGAGGACCTGCACCTCCGGGATCATCTTCACCTCAGGAGTAACTTCCAATTGGCCATCCCCACAAGGGGTCAAGTATTCCTCCTGGGGAATCATATGGTCTATGGTGTGTCACAAACGTCACTAGGGCCAGCATGCCGATCTCCATTAGGAAAAAGGGGGAAGCGGGCATGCCGGCTCCAACAAAGTGACAAATTTCTGGCGACGGGGGTGTCGCCGCACGGCCCAGACGGCGCCGCCACCTATTACCGCTCTAAAGGGCTTATGGTAGTTTGCCTGACACAAACGATAGGGGCAGGAACAGAAACGGCGCGTTCTCTGTCTTGCCGTGTTCTTGGCACGCCCATAAGAATGCTAAGGGGCCCTCTCTGCAAATGGAGAGTCATCCAGTCTCCAAAAGGGGGTAAAGGGGAGACCCCTGAAACCTGTCTGTAATGGGGAGAGCGAAACGCCCTCTGCGGTAAAATATTCGTGGAGGGGCCCGTAAGAAAACACAGGGGAGAATCACCTCCCTCACAAGGGTGGAGCTACCCAGGAAGGGCCCTGAAGATGGCAAACGGAAAACCCCTTTGCCGTAGTTAAATGGAGGGATGGGAGCTCCTCCACCGATTAGTGGTGCTATCATGAAATACCTTGTCCACACCAACACCAAGGTAGGGCGATAATTTGGAAATAGGGATGTAGTCCCAAATGTTGTCAGAACTAAAGAAAACTTGTCATCAATTGAAAATATCCAATTTTGTGACCATTAAAAGAAGAAAGGGATTGAGGACTATATCCCACTTCCAGTCGCTCTTCCCTATCCTATTTCGGAATTTCGGACGTTTCAGGTTTTCACCCCGTGTCTTAATGATTGGTGTTCGCACCTGTGCAGCGACGTGCACCGATCAGAAGTTACCCAGTGGACCAGTCGATCCTCAGAGGCTGCAGCTCCCAGCTGAGCAGCCAGAGAGGCGAGGTGACAGGGCGGATTTCCTGACTTGATTGTATTAATCGCCGACAGGACGGCGGCCAGGATCCGAAGATCTGTTGTGGCAGAAGCAGAGACCCCATACTTTTAGTTGTCATGGCAGCCAGCAAGTCAGTAAAGCCCACCTACCACAAGCAGTACAACAGCCTTATGCATCCGAGAACGGCCACAGGGAAGTAGTCCGCCCATTACATACAGGGAAGTGGTTATTGGGACAAAACCAATATTCCCATTATTCACGCTCCAACAACCAGGTCCACTCATTGCTGGTCTCTTGAGACCTGAGGACTTTATAGAGTGTTGTTCATAGAGGTTCAAAAGCCTCTCTTCAGAGAGGGCATTGAGTAGCTGGTGAGGTCTTTAAGCCTAGACAGAGGGTTGAGGGAAGAGTGGTAGAGAAAAAGGAATGCTGAGAGCTGAGAGGGAGGGAGGGAGGAGGAAGCAACTTCCCCAGGGTCTGTTAAAGAATTCAATTTAACCCAGTGGTGTGGCGTCTCTAATTTGCACTATGTGTGGGTGAGACTTGGTTCTTCTTGATACCAAGTGGTATAGACAATTAGGTGCAGGGGATAGTCGTAAAGTACCCTCCCCCCCCAAAATAATAATAAAGTAGCGCTGAGAGGATAGCGAGCGGGAAGAGCAACAAACCACCTCACAGACCCCGTCAGAGAGTTCACGTCAACCCAGTGATGGGATTTCCCTAATTTGTACTCAGGCCGGGGGGGGGGGGGCTTCGAGCCCCTCCTGTACCAAGTATAAAAGGCACCACAGGTATCCCCCCCGGGGGGAGGAAATATTTGTATCAAAATGATCTCCTTGAAATAAGACTCCAAACAATAAATTTCCCCAAATTCGGGTTGAGGCTTAATTAGTTAGCCCCGTTCAGGTGCGGCCAATTTGATTAAAATTTTAATCTATGGAAATAATTTGATGCACAAAATCTTTTTATTATTCCCCAATTTTTTTTCACAATTCATTTAATTTCCCAAATAAGAAAACTTTTTACCTTAAATAGCAGTTGGAGATTGAAATTTTCATTTTGTAGGGAACCTTCGGAACTTTAAAAAAGTCCCTAATGGGGACGAAAATATTACAATCCCTCTTTTGAACAAAGTCAACAGACCTAAGTCGCGTGCTCTCAATTATTTAAATAATTTTGAGAAAATAATTAATTAATAAAGGTATTGTCAATTAACAAACCTATTATTTGACCTTTCGACCTTCAAAACTTCAAAAGAATGAGGCAATCCGTGTTAAAATGATTACCCCGAAAGCAGGGCATGGCTAAGCAAGGTAGTGGCGCTTAAGCGAGAGACGTTCGTCTCCGATTTGATTTGGAAAGTTATAGTGGTTGTTCTCTTCAGAGGAATTATTCGAAACGATGTTTAGTTCCGAATGCCCTCGTTAGTTAGAGTTTAGTTTAAAGGTAGTTTGAGAGTTTGATGAGAGTTTGGGAGATGTTTGATGGTTCCGAAATCGATACAAAGTTGTGAGTTTGAAGGACCAAAGGTTAGATAAATTTAGGCGAGAGAGGGGGGCAAAAGATATATATATATATATATATATATATATATATATATATATATATATATATATATATATATATATATATATATATATAGAGAGAGAGAGAGAGAGAGAGAGAGAGAGAGAGAGAGAGAGAGAGAGAGAGCTACAAGGAGTTACAAGAAAAGAAGTACCCTAGGAGACCTTACGGTCCATTCAAAGAGGTCTACCTTTGGGCTAGCAGTTGAGCAGGCGTAGTTCTGTACAAAGACTTAAGTGCCCAAACGACCACTTTTCAAGACTTTGTTCAGTCTTGACTTGAACTGATCAAGAGAATTGCTGTTGACAACTTCCACCGGAAGTGCGTTCCAGCTACCGCAGATGCTGTATGTGGAAATTTACCACACAGATCACGGTTGTAACGCTTCAGTTCAAGTTTATATCCGTGATTTCTAATTCTGTCCCCTCCCCCAAGTTGGAAATTATCCGTGTAGTCTACATTATCGAAGCCTCTAAGTATTTTAAACACTTCGATAACCTAACCACGCAGTCTCCGGGTTTCCAGCGAGAACAAGTCTAATTCCCGTAATCTATCTTCATAACTCTTGTGTCTGATAAAGGAATCAGTTTGGTTGTTCTGGCTTGCACACGTTCTAATCTTGCGATATCCTTTCGAAGCGAAGGACTCCAAAATTGTACGGCATACTCCAGGTGTGGTCGGACAAGTGAGTTGTACAAACACAGTAGAATCTCGTTGTTCCAATATCCAAACTGGCGTTTTATGTAGCCTAGCATCCTTTGGACCTTTTTCTCTGCCTCAATGCACTGGATTCAATAGCAGTGCCCTTAAGGATATACTGAGATCGGGGGTTTCGGTGGCCTATATGCATCACTTTGCATTTTTTCACGTTAAATGGCATTTACCACGTGTCCGACCACTCTCCAATCTTCCCAAGATCATCTTGAAGGCGGGCAGTATTTCCTTCCTTTGCGACGTTCATACCAAAATTGGTATCATTGGCAAATTTAGAAATCTTCGCAACCATGTCACCGTCCATTTCGTTGACGTAGATAATGAATACTAGTGGTCCCAGGACAGAACCTTGATGAACACCGCTAGTAAGGGGCACCCAGTCAGAAGCCTGTCCATTCAACACTACCCGTTGCCGTCTGCTGTTTAGCCAGTTCTCTATCCAACTTGCTACATTTCCGTCTACGCCCAGCGCACGCACTTTCCGAAGAGTAACAAGGAAAGGAAGTATCCTAGGAGACCTTACGGTCCATTAAAAGAGGGTACCTTTGGACTAGCAATCGAGCAGGCACATGGCTGCTCAATTGTTTTGCGTCCCTAAACGGCACCTTTTCAAGACTTTGTCTAGTCTTGACTTGAACTGGTCAACAGATTCACTGTTGACAACTTCCACTGGAAGTGCGTTCCACTTACTGCAGATACTGTAATTGAAAAAAATTCCACACAGATTGCGGTTGTAACGCTTCAGTTCAAGTTTGAAGCCGTGATTGCGCGTTCTGTTCTCACTCAGTGTGAAAATATCCTGGTAGTCAACATTGTCGAACCCTCAAAGTATTTTGAAAACTTCGATGAGCTGACCACGCAGTCTACGAGTTTCCAGCGAGAACAGATCTAATTCCCTTAGTCTATCCTCATAACTTTTATGTCGGATAGAGGGGATCAGCTTGGTTACCCTGGCTTGTACGCGTTCCAACCTTGCGATGTCCTTTCGAAACAAAGGACTCCAAAATTGTATGGCATACTCCAGGTGCGGCCAAACGAGGGAGTTGTACAGACAAAGTACTATCTCCTTGTCATGGTATCAAAACTGGCGCTTTATGTAGCCTAACATCCTTTGGGCTTTCTTCTCTGCCTCGATGCACTGTTTCGAGAAATTGAGGTCGCTAGTGATAGTTACAACCAAGTCCTTCTTAGTGTCACTCGATTCAAGAGCAATGCCCTTAAGGATGTACTGAGATTTGGGGTTTCGGTGGCCGATATGCATTACTTTGCATTTCCCCACGTTGAAAGGCATTTGCCACGTGTCCGACCACTCCCCAATCCTTTGAAGGTCCTCTTGGAGGTGGGCAGTGTTCCCCTCCTTTGCCACATTGATACCAAGCTTGGTGTCGTCGGCAAATTTGGAGATTTTGGCAACCATGTCTCCTTCCATGTCGTTGACATAAATAATAAACAGTAGTGGTCCCAGGACGGAACCTTGAGGGACACAGCTAGATACGGGCGCCCATTCAGAGGCCCGACCATTCACCACTACGCGTTGCGGTTTGTCACTTAGCCAGCTCTCTATCTAACCTGCTACCTTGCCGTCTATGCCCTGCGCACGCACTTTCCGGAGAGAGAGAGAGAGAGAGAGAGAGAGAGAGAGAGAGAGAAAGAGAGAGAAAGAAAGAGAGAGAGAGAGTGGGAGAGAGAGAGGGGGGAGTGGAGAGAGAGAGAGAGAGAGAGAGAGAGAGAGAGAGAGAGAGAGAGAGAGAGAGAGAGAGAGAGAGTTTGATGGGAATTTGAGGCAACTCTCAGAACCCGTGCGAGAAAGAGGGTATAAAAGCTTAATTTGGTTGGAGAACCCGGGCGAGGACCTACTTCCGATTTTGAGTCGTTCGCGGTGCCGCACACCTCCGAAGTTCTGTCCTGCCGAGTCCAAGAGTTTGAGGGGAGTTTGAGTTTGATTCTTTCTTCAACTTCAGAACGGTCCCACCCAGAGTCCAAGAGTTTGCGGGGAGTTTCAGAGAGTTGTTTCTTGGTCCAGCTTTTGTGCTATAGGGGCCGTTTGTCGCTCCTGCAAGAGGGTTTTCAAGGAACGGGGAAGGGGAGAGTTGGGGGATAATTAGGGGGAGGACAGGAGGAAGGCCAACATGCGAGGTCCGAAACGCGCAACTCCCTGTGCCCACAATAAAGCTATAAACAACCGGGTCCACCGATCCGAGAGGTAGAGAACGGTAATATTCCTCCAAATGCTCAAGACGGCCCCAAGCGCGTAAACCCCCTCACCCCCCCTCCTAATTAACTCATAAGCTACTGGGTCTTTGATAGCCTAAAGAATAAGCCAGAGAGGAGGGGAGGGGGAGAACCCACTACGCTATCTTCTTTTGACTTACATGCATTCATGCACGCTCACACAGACACATGTGTACGACGGTGCAATAGACTGTAATCTAACATCCGACCCATAGTTAGTTTTCTTTTAATAATTACCAATTACCCGGTTAACCTTGGGAGGACTTTGGCGATTATACAATTCGAAAGAGAATGTAAAACAAGATTAGGGTTTTAGGTTTCGTTAGAATCGGCCGAATAGTTATGATGTTATTACCCAAAGAAATAATTGAAAAGTAAAATGGTTATCATCCGACCGACCGACCGCCCTACGGATCGACATAGTAACTAATAGAGTTGCGTGACAGCGACTAAAAATGAGATGTATTTTCTTTTAATTCCCATCAACAATGTACACAAAAAACCTCACATACGCGCACGATTCATCTGGCCTGATAAATCATCTTTATGTAAGTATTAAGTCGCCATCGCCATATCGCCATCCATCCTTCGCATCGTGAACTAGATCCCCTGCCGGGATAATGAAAGGCACATAAAAGATCAGCATGATAATTGCAGGTAATCCTAAATGTACCATGGTGCCGGTCCTCATTGGAAGGTGGGGGTTTTTTTGGCACCAACCAGTGATCATAGAACTTTTCATCATGCTGCATCAGGGGTATGTGGGTATGAGTGAACCCGGTAGAGGACACTAGTACCCCACCAGCTGAGTACCGAAACAGGGAATCGAGTAGGTATGTTGTGCTGTGAAGACAAGAAGGGTAATGGCAGCGGCGTTGTCATTGTTTAGGTTTTAGCGTATCCGCCAATGGGCTATCATCTGGGGACGCCTCTGCAAGCTTTGTGTCCGTTCTCTCTAGTACCGGACCGGACCGCGCCTCGGATGCCTCGACCTCGACGCTAGAAGGCCAACGCCGTATCATCTAGAACCCCCACACCCCTTTATTGACGCAGATATCCAGCGTTTCATTTTCGACACCCTATGCTCTCGCTTCTACGAATCATGACACTTAATCAATACAATTCAAGGAAAAAACGAGGACGAGGGAAGGTGTAGGAGTACCCTTGAAGGTGGAAAGAAAAGGGAAAGACAGGAGCCTTTTACAGGGGTGGGGGCAAGATGTTTCACAACACACTCTAAAATCTTTCTCGAACTATTCTCGACTTGATTAAAAGATCTATCCCGGATGGAAAGCGATGGAAGGATATATTAAAATCGGTTTTACATCACCCAAAACGAGATCTTTTTTGGTGTACTTAACTCGAAAGGTCACAGGAAGAGTCTGGTCATTCGTAGGGTCTCTATTTACCGAAAAAGGATATGCTGAGTGTGGTGAAAAAAGGCAAGAGGTAGTGATTATATTAATGTACACATGTCAGCAATCGTAGATGAAGATGGGTACGTGTCTATTTGTGTTAGTAATCAAGCATGAAAATTGGGATGATTAAATTTATGTTATTAATCATACATGAACGTAAGTGATTATATTTATGTCACCAATCATACATGAAGATAAGAGTGATTATATCTTTGTCACCAATCTTTCTTGAAGATTGAAGCAATTATATTTGTTGCCAATCATAGATGGGAATGATTATATTTAAGTCAGCTATAATACATGAAGAAGGGAGTGATTATATTTATGTCAGCGATAATGCATAAGGATGGGAGTGATTATATGTATGTCAAGAATGATACATGAAGATGAGAGTTATTATATTTATGTGAAAAACCATACATGAAGAGTGGAGAGATTACATTAATGTCAACATTCATACAAGAAAATGGGAACAAGTATATTCATTTCACCATTCATAAATAATGATAGGAGTGATTATATTAATGGTAAACAATCATAGAATAAGATGCGAGTGATTATATTAATGTCAACAATAATACAAGAAGATGTGAGGGATTATATTCATGTCACTAATCGTACATAAATATGGGAGTGGTTAAATTTATCTCAGCAATCGTACATGAAAATGGGAGTGATTATATTATGAGGGTGCTTATATATATCTCAGAAAATATACATGAAGATGGCTGTCATTATATTTATGTCAGCAAGCATATATTGAGATGCGAATGATTAGATTAATCTCAACAATCATACAAGAAGATTGGTGCGATTCTATTCATATTAATATTTATCTTAACAATCATACGTAAAGATGGGAGTTATTATATTTATGTCAGCACTCATACATGAAGATAGGAGTGATTATGTATATGTATGCCAGTAATCAGGCATAAATATGAGAGTGATTATATTCATGTCACCTCCCTCCCCTTCCCCCTTATCCTGCCCTATATATCAGCGACTAAGGTGAAATGGGGGGAGATATTAACACTAAATGTATTAAAATACATTAAAAAACGGTTTGAATTAAAAACGGGGAGGAGGAATAAAAGTTAAACCAGTAAAATAGACATAAATATTCAGTAGCATGTAAAACATCAATAACATAGTATGTAAAATTACTTTTAAAAACAATTTTTGGTGTAATTTTACAAAAACAAGAGGTAAAGACAAAATATGAATACAAACTAACTTTAGTATTTTGAATTAAAAAAAAACTATATAAAGTTAAAATAATAAGATAACCAACCAGATATTACATAGAATAAACTAAAAACAAACAAATGCGTGCAAATTACAATGGGGGACTAACCTGTATCGTTGGAGTTGTGATAGCAACTGAGTAACGCTCGAAAACTAATAACAAAGAATGTTCAGTTGGTCTGTTCGTTGGGTTCATAAGTTTAGTTGGTTATATGGCGAGTAATTTAAGTGAGGTGTAATTATTTAAATTATAATTTAATTTTGTGATGAACATAAAGTGGTCAATGGAAACAGAAACGGAAAACAAATTCTCTTTCTTGGATGTTAACTTTGTTCATGTAGGTTTGGCTTTTGTTACATCTATTTGTAGAAAACCCACAACCAGCAATCCTTCCATGATACTGAGAGGATCTCCGACTGGATAATGAAATTTATATAAGGTCAGTACGACAATCGCTGGTCGACCCGAGGCCCCCAGGAGCCGGCCCTCTTTCGAGAAGAGGTGCCAGGAAGTATTATTAAGTTTTGAAACCAAACAGCGTTCAAGTGGAAGCCTTCGTCACCTCAGGGAAAAGGGACTGTTCCGCGTCAGAGGTACGTTAATATAGATACCAGGATTCCTTGGAACAGAGAGTGTGTGTGTGAAAGCCGAAGAGAAAAGAAGGCAGTGTATTTTACCTGTTGGGATAATATTTCTTGATCTTGAGCCTGGTATTCTACCTGTAAGGATAATATTTCTTGCTCTTGTGCCTACAATTCTACATGTCTGGCTATTATTTCTTGTTTTGAGCCATGTATTCTACTTGTAAGAAAATATGTTTTGCACTTGAGCCTGGCATTTTACTTGTAAGGATAATAGGTCTTGCTCTTGAGCTTTGTATTCTACCTGAAATGACAATATGTCGTGCTGTTGAGGCTGGTAATGTTCGTGTAAGTATAATATGTCTTCCTTTTGATCTTTGTATTCTACCTGTACGGATAATATTTTTTCTGTTGAGCCATGTATACTACCTGCAAGGCTAATGTGTCGTGCTGTTGATCCTGGTATTCTAACTATAGGAATAATTTGTCTTGCTCTTGAGCCTGATATTCTACCTTTAAGGATAATATTTCTTGCTCTTGTGCCTACAATTCTACATGTCTGGCTATTATTTCTTGATTTGAGCCATGTATTCTACCTGTAAGAAAATATGTTTTGCACTTGAGCCTGGTATTTTACTTGTAAGGATAATGGGTCTTGCTCTTGAGCTTTGTATTCTACCTGCAATGACAATATGTCGTGCTGTTGAGGCTGGTAACGTACGTGTAAGTATAATATGTCTTCCTTTTTAGCCTTGTATTCTACCTGTACGAATATTTTTTGCTGTTGAGCTATGTATACTACCTGTAAGGCTAATGTGTCGTGCTGTTGATCCTGGTATTCTAACTATATGGATAATTTGTCTTGCTCTTAAGTATACTATTGTACCTGTAAAAATAATATTTCTTGCTCTAGCCTTGTATTCTGCTTGTAAAGATAATATATCTTGCAGTTGAGCCTCATATTCTACCTGTAATGATAATATTTCTTGCTCTTTAGCTTATATTCTACCTGTAATGATGATATTTCTTGCTCTTGAACTTTGTATTCTGCCTGTAGGCATAATATGTCTTGCTCTTGAGTTTTGTATTCTACCTGTAAGGATAATATGTCCTGCTGTTGAGACTGGTATTTTACCTATAAAAAAATATGTCTTGCTCTTGAGCACGGTATTCAACTTATAAGGTTAATATGTCTTTCGCTTGAGCCATGTATTCTACCTTGAAGGATAATATTTCTTGCTTTTTAGCATATTATTCTACCTGTGAGGGTAATTTTCTTGCTCTTGAACCTTGTATCCTACATGTAAGGATAATATTTCTTACGCTTGAGCTTACTATTATACCTGTAAAGATAATATTTCTTGCTCATGAGCCTGGTATTATACCTGTCAAGATAATATGTCTTGCTGTTAAGCCTGATATTGTACCTGTAAGGATAATATTTCTTGTTCTTGTGCCTACAATTCTACCTGTCTGGCTAGTATTTCTTACTCTTGAGCATGGTATTCTACCTGCAAGTATAATATCTCTTGCTCTTGAGCCATTTATTCTACCTGTGAGTATAATATGTCTTGCTGTTGAGCCAGGTATTCTACCTGTAAGGATAATATTTCTTGCTGTTAAGCCTAGTATTCTACCTGTAGGGATAATATTTCTTGAGCTGTAAGGATAATATTTCTTTCTCTTTAGCCTTGTATTCTAAATGTAAGGATAATATATCTTACTATTGAGCTGGGTGTTCTACTTATTAGGATAATATGTCTTGCTCTTTTGTCTTGTATTCGACAGGTATGGATGATATGTCTTTCTCTTGAGCCTTCTATTCTACCTATATGGATAATATCTCTTGCTGTTGAACCTGGTATTTTCCCTGTAATGATAATATTTCTTGCTGTTGAGCTTAGTATTCTACCTGTAAGGATAATATGTCATCCTGTTGATCCTTGCATTATAACTGTAAGGATAATATTTCTTGCTCTTGAGCCTAGTATTCTACCTCTAAGGATAATATGTCTTGCTGTTGGGCCTGGTATTCTACTTGTAAGGGTAATATGTCTTGCTGTTAAGCCTGGTATCCTACCTGTAAGGATACTATTTATTTCTCTGGTGCCTACAAATCTACCTGTCTGGCTATGATTTCTTGAACAAGAACCTTGTATTCTAGCTGTAAGGATAATATGTCTTGCTTATCAGCCTGGTATTCTACCTGTAAGGATAATATCTCTTGCTCTAAAGCTTTGTATTCTACCTGAAATACTATGTCTTGCTCTTGAGCATATTATTCTACCTGTAAGGATAATATTTCTTGCTCAAGAGCCTTGTATTCTAACTGTAAAGATAAGATGTCTTGCTGTTGAGTAGCGTATTCTACCTGAAAGGATAATATTTCTTGCTCATGAGCCCGGTATGCGACCTGTTAAGATAATATGTCTTGCTGTTAAGCCTGGTATTCCACCTGAAAGGATAATATCTTTTTGTTCTTGTACCTATTATTCAACAATAATGGGTTGTATTTCTTGCTCTTGAGCGCGTTATTCTACCTTTAAGTAAAATATGTCTTGCTTTTGAGCCTTTTATTCTACCTATAAGTATAATAAGTCTTACTGTGGAGCCTTTTTCTACCTGTAGGATAATGTATTCATCTTGAGCATGGTATTCTACCTAGAAGGATAATATGTCTGTCACTTAGGCATTGTATTCTACATGAGAGGATAATATGTTTTGCTGTTGAGCCTTGTATTCTACATGTAGGAATAATATCTCATGATTTTTTGCCTTCTCTTCTACCTCTAAGGATAATATTGCTTGTTGTTGAGCCGAATATTCTACATGAAAGGATAATATTTCTTTCGCTTAAGCCTTGTATTCTCCCAGTAAGGATAATATATCTTGCTGTTGAGCCTGGTATTCTACCTGTAAGGATCTATTTCTTGCTCTTTAGCCTGGTATTCTCCCTGTAAGGATAATATGTCCTGCTCTTGAGCCTTGTATTCTAGCTGTAAAGATGTTTCTTTCTCTTTAGCCTTGTATTCTACCTGCAAGGATAATATGTCTTAAGGTTGAGCCTTGTATTCTACCTGCAAGGATAATATGCCTTGCTCTTGAGTCTGCTATTCGACCTATAAGGATAATATGTCTTTCTCCCCCTGAGCCCTCTATTCTACCCGTCGTGATAATATGCCTTGCTGTTTCGCCTGGTATTCTACCTGTATAGATAATATCTCTTGCTCTTGGGCATATTATTCTACTTGTAAGGATAATATTTCTTGCTGTTAAGCCTGGTTTTCTAAGTGTAAAGATAATATTTCCTGTTCTTGTGCCTACTATTCTACCTGTGTGAATAGTATTTATTGCTCTTGAGCCTGTGATTCGACCTGTAATTATAATACGTCTTGTTCTTGAGGCATTTATTCTACCTGTAAGGATAATACTTCTTGGTGTTGAGCCTTGTATTTTACCTATAGGGATAATATGTCTTGCATTTGACCCTGGCATTCTACCTATACGGATAATATATCTTGCACTTTAGCTTTATATTCTACATGTGGGGTATAATATTTCTTGCTGTTGAGCCTTGTATTCCACCTGTAAAGATAGTATCTATTGCTGCTGAAACTGGTATTCTACCTGTAAGGAAAATATTTCTTGCTGCTGAGCAAGGTAGTCTACCTGTAAGGATAATATTTCTTTCGCTTTTGCCTTTTATTCTACCTAGAATGCTATATCTTAAAGTTGAATCTGATATTCTACCTGTAAGGATATGTTTCTTGCTCTTGAGCCTGGTATTCTACCTGTAAGGATAATATTTTCAACTCCGGAGCCTTGTATTCTACCTGAAAGGATATGTCTTGCTCTTGAACATATTATTCTACCTGTAAGGATAATATTTCTTGCTCTTGAGCCTTGTATTCTACCTGTAAGGATAATATGTCCTCTGTGAGCCTTGTATTCTACCTGTATGGTTAATATTTCTTGCTCTTGAGCCCGGTATTTTACCTGTAAAGACAATATGCCTTGCTCCTAAGCCTGAAATTCTACCTGTCAGGATATAATTTCTTGCTCTTGAGCCTGGTATTCTACCCGTAAGGTTAATATGTCTTGCTGTTATAGCTGGTATTTTACCTGTAAGGATAATATGTCTTAATCTTGAGCCTGGTATTCTAACTGTCAGGATAATATGTCGCTGTCGAGCCTTGCATTCTACCTATAAGGATAATATTTCTTGCTGTTGAGCCAATATTCTACCTGTAAGGATAATATTTATTTGGCTTGAGCCTTGTATTCTCGCTGTAATGATAATATATCTTGCTGTTGAGCTTGGTTGTCTAACTGTAAGTATATATTTCTTGCTCTTGAGCCTGGTATTCTACCTGTAAGGATAATATTCCCTCATTTTGAGCATATTATTCTACCTGTAAGGGTAATATTTCTTGCTGTTGAGCCTTGTATTCTAACTGTAAGGATAATATGTCTTGCTGTTGAGCCACGTATTCAACTGTAAGGATAACATTTCTTCCTCTTGAGCCCGATAATCTACCTGTAAAGATATTACGTCTTGCTGGTAGACCTGGTATTCTACCTCTAAGGATAATATTTCTTGTCTATATTCGAACTATTCTACCTGTCTGGATAGTATTTCTTGCTCTTGAGCCTGTTATTCTACCTGTAAGTATGATATGTCTTGCTCTTCATAATTTTTTCTACATATAAGGCTAATATATCTTGCTGTTGAGCCTTGCATTATGCCTATAAGGATAATATGTCTTGCCCTCGAGCCTGGTATTTTACCTATAAGTATATTATGTCTTGCACTTGAGCTTTGTATTCTAAATTAGAGGATAATATGTCTTACTGTTGAGCCTTGTATTCTACCTGTAAGGATAATCTGTCTTGCTCTTGACCATGGTATTCTACCTATAAGGATAATATGTCTTGCTCTTAGGCCTGTATTCTACCTCTAAGGATAATATTTCTTTCTCTTGAACCTTCTATTCTACCTGTAAGGATAATATGCCTTGCTGTTGAGCCTGGTATTCTACCAGTAGGCATAATATTTCTTGCTCTTGAGCATATTATTCTACCTGTAAGGTTAATATTTCTTGCTCTTCCGCCTTGTATTCTACCTGTAAGGATAATATTTTTTGCTTTTAAGCCTGGCTTGAGCCTTTTTTTTACCTGTAAAGATAATATATCTTGCTGTTAAGCCTGTTTTTCTACCTGTATGTATTTTTTTTTTGCTTTTGAGCCTGGTATTCTACCTGTAAGGATAATATGTCCTGTTCTTGAGCCTTGTATCCTAGCTGTAAAGATGTGTCTTGCTCTTTAGCCTTGTATTCTGCTTGTAAGGATAATATTTCTTGTTCTTCTGCCTTGTATTCTATCTGTAAGGATATTATTCCTTGTTCTTCAGCCTGGTATTCTACCTATATGGATAATATGTCTTGCTCTTAAACCTGGTATTCTCCCTGTAAGGATAATATATTTTGCTGTTGAGCCTCGTATTCTCCCTGTAGGGATACTATTTCTTACTCTTGAGGCTAGTACTCTACCTGTAAGGATAATATTTCTTGCTCGTTAAACTTGTATTCTACCTATAAGGATAATATGTCTTGCTCTTGAGCTTTGTATTCAACCTGTAACAATAATACGTTTTGCTGTTGAGCTTTGTATGCTACCTGTAAGCATATATTTTTTGCTCTTGAGCCTTGTATTCTACCCGTAAGGATAATATTTTTCGTTCGTTTGCCTATTATTCTACTTGTTGGGCTAGTATTTCTTGTTCTTGAGCTCGTTATTCTTCCTGTAAGTATAATATGTCTTACTCTTGAGTCCTTTATTCTTCCTGTAAGGATAATATGCTTGCTGTTGAGCATTGTATTCTGCCTGTAACGATAATATATATGTCTTGCTCTTGTGCCTGGTATTCTACCTATAAGTATAATATCTCCTGCACTTGAGCCTTGTATTATACTTGTAAGGATAATATTTCTTGCCCTTTTGCCTTGTATTCTATCTGTAAGGATAATATTTCTTGCTCTGTAACCTGGTATTCTACCTGTAAAGATAATATGCCTTACTGTTGAGCCTGGTATTCTACCTGTAAGAATAATATTTCTTGCTCTTGTGCCTACTATTCTACCTGTCTGGCTAGTATTTCTTGCTCTTGTGTCTACGATAATATTTAACAATTCCTCCCTTCCCATAATATGGCTCAAGAACTCAAGTTAATTAATTAAATTACGAAAAATAGCGACCTACATATAATATTCACGCTCCCCCTTCCATGGTTTTATTGTCTCTTTAATATTTTCTTTTTTAGTTTGCGTAATGGTTCGTTTTTATGTTTTCTTTAATATTTCCATTCGTTCAATGTTTTTATTTGTTTCATGCTTTCTTTACTCGCTTATTTGATTTTTTATTGATTTATTTCATGATTTATTGACTATTTTCTTTAATGAATACTTGTTTTTAAATATCTTTTGGTTTGTTAAATATTGTTTTGGTTGTATTAATGGTTTGTTTAATAGATATTTGATTTGCTAAATAGTTTATTGGTTTTCGTTATAGTTCTTTGGTCTGTTTTAAGTTTGGTAATTTTTTTTTTTGGGGGGGGGGGTATGTTTCTTTTGCTTACCTAATTGTTCATTTGTTTGTTTGATGATTTATTGGCTAATTCAGTGGTTCTCAACTCGTTTCAGGCCACGGACCACCAACCCAATTAAGCAAAATATCGTGGACTATTTTATTTCTGAATAAGGATAAATAAGTATTCACAACAAGCACTTTGGTTTGAAATACATTTTTAAACAATTTCTAAAAAATATCTAAAATAATAGCCAGCTAAAATTTCAATCTGAAATATATTTTTTACAAACATAATTTCCTGGAAATTGAATACTTATCTAACATTTTTCCGTGAAATTTATTTCTACCTGAAATTTGAAATTATGCAGGAGTATACTACTAATAAACACTTTCCCTTCAAATTTGCTTAATTCATTTTTCCTTGCAACCAGACTTTTAGATTCTCTTTTTACTCACAAGCTTTTCAATGATGGGAGTAGTACTTGATAAAGCACAACGAATATCGCTTTACACTGCAAGCCTATTCCTCTGTTTCGACTTAATGTGCAGTAGACATGAAAATCCACTCTTGCACATGTAAGTTGATGCAAATGGCAAAAGATATCTGATTGCATGTGATGACAGATTTGGGTAAGTATCAATCATACTGGGCCAAAGTTTCCATGATAGACCGCTGATACATATCTTGAGCCATCAAATCATTTTTTCAGCTCAAAAGATTTTCCTGCAAATCCTCTGGAACACTATGAACATCTGATGTGAATGATAACTCATCCCTTGTTATGTCCACCTCTAGAAAGTATTTGTGCAATTTATCCCGCTTGAGAATTTGCATCTGAATGCCTTTCTTTTCCCCGAGCATGGCATCCACACGTGGAAATTTAACTAAATTGTTACTAGAGACTCGGCCGATCCAGAGTTCTATCTTCTCAAGAAAAGCCATAATGATGCCTTGGCGAGAAAACAGACTTGCACTTTTCCTTTGTTGCTCAAGATTAATTTTTTTCAAGATTTCAAAAATATCAGCAAGGTATGCGGGTTTTAATTCTGTCTGTGTTAGGATATTTTTAAAATTCTCTTTTCCTTGAGAATGGAGAAATAAAGTCAGTTCTTGTCTCAGTTCAAAAATTATGTTGTGTACATTCCCTGCTGACAACTACCGTACATAAGTGAAGAGCAACAACACCTCAAAGTCAGAACCCATGTACTGACAATTTTCTGAACAGCCTGGTGTTCACTGCTGACGATTTGATATAATTAACCACCTTCACCAATCCTTTGAAAATGGTGTTCAGGTGATTCGGCAGTTTTTATTATGCTAATGCCTCTCTGTAAATGAAGCAGTGAATACCAGTTACCAATGAAGCCCACTGCTTCACCAACGCTTGGAAGCCTGATCTTGAGCCTAGCATCGCAGGTGCACCATCAGTGGTAACACCCAGCAAATTTTCCCAATCCAGACCATTTGCTTCAAAGAAATTGTTAACAATTTCTAACACATCCTGAGCTCTTGTGGTAGTGTCAAGAGTCTTTAAAATATGAGACATTCTTCTTTGATGTCTCCATTAAGCATGTATCGTGCAAATGCCTATAGCTGAGAGGCTTCAGTGACTCATTCCCCAAGACTTTGAAGCAAATAACACACTGTGGTGACTCCATGCCATTTTTCTTCTTGACAAGTGAAACTGAATTTAATGTAGTACTCTGAATACTTGCGCTTGACATTCCTTCCCTCCATTGTCATTTATTCAGATATGTGGGCAGTGCAACGAAATATATCAGTTATGTGTTAAGTTTGATAATACTAATGATAAAATGTATGATAAAGTCAATAATATAGCACCATGTGGCGTAAACAGCATAAACCAGCATTACAAATGACCAGGAGGAGTATTTCATTATTTTCACACTTCCTCCCTGCTTCATCTAGTAAAAATTACTACATTTTACAGTAGAAAACAAAATAAAATTACTCTATACCTGTAAAACAGCTCAGGACGAATAATGCAACTAATCAGTTCAGCAGTTCGGTGGCTACTGTACAGCACTGTACGGCGGTGTTATATGTAGCCACGCGGCAGCTGACAGGAATCAAAAGGATGGCTCATCACCTTGACTCGTATGTACAGTAGAAGTATGTACTAGGTTAGGATCACGTATTGCGGCGTGAATCTTGGATATTTATTTTAGAATAGATTAAATTTAAAAACTTAAAGTGACCTGAAGTGCTACTTAGTAGCTACAACTTAAAAAATGACAATATATTTCTTAAATAGGAATAATATAATAAAAAGGATGGTCATTTATTTAATTTTATTAAATTGTTTGTACTGAATTTTCAGTAAATTTTAAATTACGGGCTCATTTCCAGTTTGTTACCAAATACAGTGGATGTCCTATGGACCACCCAAAAAGTCACCATGGATCACCAGTTGAGAACCACTAGGCTATTTACATTTTTTAAATTAAAAAAATCTTGTTTTGGGTTTGTTTAATTTTTTTATTTGCTTAATAGTTTATTGGTTTGTTTCATATTTTAATCGTTGTTTGGTTTGTATAATTGTTCTTTGGTTAGCTTAGTGATTTGTTCGATGGTTTGTCTTTTTCACATTATTTAATGGTTTATTGATTAATTAATGTTTTGTAGGTCGTTTAATGGTTTATTGGTTTGTTTAGTAGTTCGTTGGTTTTATTTTTTATTGGTCTCTTTCCAATTTTTAATAGTTTTTGGTTGAATTAATGCTTTAGAGCTTTGTTTAATGGTATATTGGTTTGTTTCATTGTTTATTTAATGTTTGTTTAGTTTCGTTGATATCGATGAGTTTGTTTCACATTCATTAATGGTTGGTTGGTTGGATGAATGATTTTATAGTTTGTTTAAATGTCTATGACGTTTTAAGGCTGCCATAGAAAGTGCGTACATTTGTGTTTGTATATTTAAGAGCATGTACATATGTATCTGTGTACACGAATCATGTTTAGCTATATAGGTCGGTACATGTGCATTTATCTTTATTAGTGCGCGCATGTGTATATAAATGTAAGTTTAGGTCGGTTTTATGTGTATGTGTTCATGTACGTGTGGGAAGGGCCCATGTAGGGCTCCACTTATGAACAGAGGAACCTGACGGTAAGAACAAGGGAGGCTGGGGTGTTTCTCTTTAATAAAGGCTAAGTCAGACCTCGTCTTACGTGTTCGTACGTATATCCGAAGAGTTGCCAGAAAGTACGAACAAAGCCATATTTGCAGGTATTGGTGTCCGTCCCTATGGCACGAACTTAGAGAGGGACTTGCAGCTGACCAGGAAACCAAGTTCAAATTTCCCTAGGTTTTTGCCATAGGGAGGGACCCCGATGCCCGCAAACATGGCTTTGTTCGTACTTTCTGGCAACTCTTCGGATATACGTACGAACATGTAAGAGGAGTTCTGAGTCACCTTTTATTAGAGAGGACCCCCCTCCCCTCTTCGTAGTGGATAAAGGATATAAGGTGAGCAACGAGTGACCCACTTGGGATTCGAACCCATGACCCGGTTAAGCAACAGGAGCGAAGGAAAGTTGGCTTTAGCCATTATTCCTGCGAACTCTCCGAATTGAAGTGTTTATTGCTCGCATAATGGACGCTACCTCTCGTAGGGGTAGGATTGGGGATGCATACGCCTAGATGGGGGAGAGGGGATTAGGAGTAATCCTCGAGAGTGGAAAAGGAGGGAGTGGGATTACAAGCGAAAATCCTTAAGTTAAATGTTGGAGGTTTATGAATATGAATATGAGTGTGTGTGTGTGTGTGTGTGTGTGTGTGTGTGTGATGGAGAAAAAGCGCACGCTAGAGAGTTGTGTGTGTGTGTGTGCGTGTAAGATGAAAGGAATTATGTACGTATGTGCGTGTGCTGCATTTTGGAAAGGAAGATCCATGTGCAAAAAGTCGGAAAAATAGGAAAAAAATAGGAAGAGGAGAAACCGATTATTATTATTCACCGAATATGTTTTTTGACCTTGGTTCTCCTTTGCTTACTTCTCCACTAAGAGTTTCTTATACCCTATTTGTGATGGAAGTGGATGGATGCTTGATTGAGATGGGAGTATTGTGTGGAAGGAGTGAAGCAGAGGAGTGAATGACTTGGTAGAATCTTCGTAGCCCAAAGGGTCTTCTCGAGATCGGAACTCTTTGTCTATGGGAATCGGGTTATATTTCTCTCTCTCTCTCTCTCTCTCTCTCTCTCTATATATATATATATATATATATATATATATATATATATATATATATATATATATATATATATATATCCACTCGGCCTTCCACCTTTAAGCGCGTCGCGCCTCAGTACATGCTGCAGTGTACACCCCCTTCCCTCTCCCCCATTTCTTCTCACCTCCACCTCACTCTTCCCCTCTTAGAGGGGATGGAGATGATTCGCTCTCAACAGAAGATTTTACTTCAGCCCCTCCCCCTCCTCTGTCTCTTGTCCCTCATAGGAGTGACTAACGATCTCTCCCTCACCCCTGCCAGCTATGGGGGATAGGGGAGCCAGGTAATAGGATTGTGCTCATTCGTGCTCTTCATGCGATCACTCGGGCAAGTGACGGTTGTCAAATCCAGGGACCCGTTAGCAGCCCGGGTAGGGGTAAAGGGATTAAAGGAAAGGGAGAGTTTCCCCTTTCCCCATTTATGGGTATTTCCCAGTCCCCCCCATTAGCTATTCCCCTCATATGGAGTGATGGGGAAATTCTGAAGAATGATTCCTCTGGAATTTCCTGGTAAATGGGGAGAATATCAGATAGGTGAAAAAATCAAATCATAAATTTACAGTGCGTGTGTGTGTGTGTGTGTGTCTGTGTGTGTGTGTGTGTGTGTGTGTTAGAGTGTCCCAAACTCATTAGAAAAATCTTTCTATCGAATTTCCAAGATCGAAGGAAATTTAAAGGTACAGAACTTTGAACACTTTATTTCTCCTTATCTGAAAGGCAAATTAACCTAAAATCTCCATAACAAAAATGATTAAGCAAAATAAACATGTATTTCAATCGTAACACAAACAACAATGTCAAAGTATCACATTCGTGCATTTTATCTAAACGTTTTATTAGATCCGTTTTTGTTTACTTTTGGCTCATATTCCGTCGGTAAGAGTGGACAGTTCGAAGGAGAAACTGAAGGTCTAGACCTATTATGGCATAGAGGTTTACCTCAATGAGAGCGATGCTTCGCTCTCCTCTATCATTGACCACCATCAGTTTTCCAGCTGTCTCTTTGTCAGGGGGTAGTTTTCATCAATGTCTCAAGGTCTTTGGCGAGGAACGTGGACTAAACTCGGAGAAACTGGAAGAGTGTGAGGGATCAAATCGTCACCTTCTGACATATACGGACATCAATTGCAGTCCATTACCTTGGACCCGTTCGGCTCCTTTTCCAGGGTGTTTTGTTAGGTTAGCCGTCATGTTACGTTTTTCATTGTCCTCAACTCTGTCACTAAACAATGACAGCTTAAGTCACCGAAATATACAATAGACGACGGAACACAGCCCGTTAAACTGTGTTTCTAACGTCCTTATCAAGGTAACCTACAAGAAATGTGCATAGCCTCACGTCATTTTGGGAGACTTGATGGCGATGAAAGCCTCATGCCAGTGACGCACGTATACAAGGCTCACGAAGAGAGGTATACGGGGAACGCCCTTGAATTACTTGGCGGTACAAAGGGTATAAGAGGCTCAATCGAAAAAAGTTCTTTATAATTCTCCCAATGATGATTACCACTTCTTACGCCATCGTGGAAAAAGTCTATTACCCCTCAACTCACATCTTTGATGGCCAGGCCTCCTTGAATCTCCTGAAATGTGTGATTTGAGGACCTAATGGTGTTCCTATGTACACGACGAAGACATCCTTGAGAATCACTTTTTAAAGGTGGTGGCGGCAAGCAAACCATAAAAGAGATGATCCCAATGCGGCTTTAGTTGCGCACACGCATCTTTTAATATTCCAGGGGCTGATGCCATCTTGTCAAACCCCATGCTCATGATCTTGTCCTCAATTTCGACTGAAGTGAGAGCTTGATGGATTGCGCATATCATTTGCTGTCATGTGCCGTCTTTTATTTCGGTACTACCAATAGCTCTTCCACATGATTCCCAGTCACCACAACAACAATTCTATCGACTGACTTACCCCTTTGTTCAATGTCAATGAGTAGCTTTGTTTCTCAGTGGATCTGCAGTCGAGGTGGAAGCTGCTTGAGGTGGGCAGTATATTGGCCCCTATGATTATACGGGTCGCTTTTCGGAAACGGTGAACCATGCTCTTTGAAAGAACACTGCCAGGACTAAGAGCCAAAGATTTTGAAGTTGCAGCAAATGCTGATGTTGCCTGAAGAACAACAATGCACTCACGATCCAATGTTGTTATCATGATTGGGAGTTTTCGAAAATTTAAGTCCACAAGGGACGACATCGTTTTCACTATCAGCTGATGATGTACTAGAACTGCTGTAAGTAACTTCTTCTGTGACGCCTACTACTAGATCCTCCTCCGTTTGATGCCGTTGTACCCGCCAAAGAGCTCTTTCCCTTTCACGTATTTTCATTTTTACTGCATTATATTTTTTATTTTCACCTGCTATGAAACTCGTAGGTCGATCTGCCCTTTGGGAAATGAGGAATTCCTTTTCTTCAATAGATAGCTAGCCGATCCAAAACGTCTGATTAGCGACATCAAACATATCATCCATATTAGCCAAGAATACAAACGCTGCATACTTTAAGTCATCCTAGTCTTGTTATTGCTTTTCTGCAAATTTCGATACTTCAGAAGCAAAGATTTCAGTTTGATGGAAGCATGAACGGAGATTGTTGCCAGATTCGAATAAGCTCGAGGCCAAATTTCTACAACTGCCAATATTATAATCTTAACATGCTGATTTTCTTTTGGTCACGGTGATGGTAGAATAAATGGAACAACACGTACATATTACCTGTTAATCGAGATTTAGGCAGCTCTAGTATCGGGGACTTAAGAGGCCACAACTTGATGTTTCATCTTGTTAACGTTATGATAGTCAATTTTGAAAGTCAAAAAATGTCATTATACTTTAGCCTAAACCACAACCAGGGCATGGGCCTAATGGGTTGCCGTTTGCATTGAGGTACACCACTTGGATTAAGAGGCTGGGTTTTACTTTAGTCCGTACTCTGAAAGTTTCTGCAGCATTAGGCTAGGAATTCTTGAATCCACCCTTGAACACAAGTTGAATAAGAAGTAGTCTTTCAACAAGCTATTTGATTCAATTGCATTACTTAACCATAGTTATCTGTGAGCTGGTCTGCCAGGAATAGATTCCAGAATAAGGTTGAACATATGGCTTTTGGTTAGGTTAAAATTCTATTTGACGGGCCAGATCCAATGCCTGAAAAAGTGGCAAGTGATCACGACAATATTAGCGGCTTACAAACGTTACTCCAAGTTTTAAAAAGGGAGAGAAGAGTGACTCCGCGAATTATAGACCTACTAGCTTGACGGCAGTTGTCGGTACACTTTTTGAGTCAATTGTGTATAGACAAAATCGTGGTTCCGTTAGATAAACACAATTTAATTTAAGACACCCAACAATAGATTCTGAAGAGGTCGTTCTTGTTTAACGAATTTAACTTCTTTAAGAGCATGTCTAAACATTTTATACGTGGCTGGATCAGAAATGGTACCTACAGAGCCCACAACATTTGCGCTGATTGATTTTATTTTATTTTAATTCTGAAATAGAATATCTAAGGAACATTACTCATTTTAATTTGTTATTGGATTATATATTTGACAATTAAATATCAAAGGTTTTAGCAAAACAGTTTTCTTGCCAAGTTAAATCAAGGACAGTTTTCCCTCAAAAGGGTTGTATCAATTTACTATATCTTGAGCATCTTACTACCAAGCTTAATAAATATTTTCTCTCAGTTTTCAATAATTACTCCCATTTTTGTAATTTTATCCCAATAAATTCCAATTCTCGTTATCTTAATTCATACTTTCGCCACATAGAATCTCTCTCACTCTACTTGCAATCCACCATTGTGTATAAATTTACGTGTGCGCTCTGCTAAAGTGGCTATTTGGGCAAAACAATTCTTCAATTAAAATGTAGAATGGACAAAATACTTTGACAATCATACAGAACAAACATCTTCCTTTCCAACTGTAAGTTCTCATCATTTACACAACATTCCCAACAATATAACCATCCTTTTAATTCAGATTCTTTCAATTTACGAACTTCTGCTTCCAATTCTCTCAAACTAAAAATTCTTGAACCCATATTCATTAAACAATTAACTGGAACTCTCCGATTTTTCTTCCTCCCTTAAATTGTTTATCATTTAAGTTACACAACCAAGTAATTTTAACCCACCAACTTACCAAAATTCCTAACAGAGCATTCATCTCAGCTATACCTCACTCTCACCATTAGTTATCTTATCAGCTCCACCGTTAAAGGTCAGTTTCGGTTTTAATATTTTTGGAAGAAATTTTGATTTAATATATTTTTAATATTTCACCTACCTATCAGTTTATTATATACAATATTTTTTGCATGTTTTTACTTAGTGTTTTAATTTACCATATTCTGAATACTTGTACCAATCCCCTGGATTTTTTAATATCTAAATTCTACCCTTTTATCATTTATGCATCAATAAAGCAATAATCCAAGTACAAGAAAAGGATCATTTGAAGATAAGCCACATAGAGCTTTACTCATGATATCGTATTATTTTCATAGAATTTTGAAGTATTCTAGTTATCAAATCCAGTCTTAGAGAAGGAGAATAAAATTGAATTTTTCAAAGTATTTTAGTTTTGTTGAAAAAGAGAAATTGATAATCATATTTTAGAGTAAATAAAATTATTTTATCTCTCTCTCTCTCTTTATCTCTTTAACCGCTGTAAACCTACATAAAGGCTCCTCGAGTCCTCTATCTCTTAAGCCTTCAGCAACCTTCGTCAGGACCTTGAAGCCCTGCTTTTCTTATATCAGCTTCATGAAGTTTTATCATGCCTTGTTAACACACAAACAAGTACCTGTCGTATAATGCTATTTTGTTGTTTTAAGGAAGAGCCGTATCAAACACGTAAGGATTTAGTGAAAGGCCCAGGAATGATCCCAAAATAAACATATATTTTAAATTTAAGAATTAACTACAAACAAAAAAACAGTAAAAATATTTATATTCACCTCATAAGTTAACCGAGGCTAAACACGATTGCAACTGGGCCTATTACAAAATTTATTCATGACAAAAATAAAAAATAGGCTCCCCGTAAACAAACCAATGGCCGATTAGTTATTTTATCGTGACCCTGTTAGAATAGCGTTAACCATCAAATTAAATTAGACTCTTCTACTAGTAAATATGATGGGGTTCACGCACAATTGTTTCTACCCTAGTTAATTTGAATACCGTAATGAACTCATACTATCGCAATACGAATATAAATGGTCATTCTAACTTACATGACAGATAGGATCAGGGGTTGCCAGGTGTCACTGGAGGGCTTTTCTCGCGCTTCGGAGTGTTGGAGCGGCTGATGGTAGATTTTATTCGAGATAGGATGGAGGTAAGGGAATCTGATGTCTAATTCTTCGGTCTTAAGATCGCAATTTGAGAGTCACTCGAGGGGGACTGGTTATTCTATTATCTTGCTTGCGAACTTCCTGTTTGGTACTAGGAATATTGGTCCTGGTAAGCTTCTTACTAAGCCTGTGTAGGATGCTTCGGGCTGGCATCGAAATAATCCTTCTTCTACTCTTGCTGCCGAAATTCCTGGTTTGGCACTAGAAATGGTAATCCCGTCAGACTTCTTCTAAGTCTGTACCGGATGGTTCGGTTTGGTACTGGGTGAAGAATCGATCTTCTCGAACTAACCCTTTATCGTCTCTCCTCGAAATAATCTTGGTTATAACGAAATGGGCAAAAGACCGATCTTCTCGAACTGGTCCTCTATCGTCTCTTACCGAATAATAATCTTTACTGTTTCCTTCAGGGTCTTATTTATAGGATGGCGACCGCCCCATCTGAGGGGGAAGGGGTGAGGCCGCAGATGGGAGAACGAGGGGTGAGATCGCATCGGGGATAGCGATGAGTGAGGTGGTTGGACCGCGGTGCCCAAGTCGGATTGTTAATTAGAGATACCACCAACCGTCACCATCCTTGGCGTTCCTTTTGACAGGCACCGCTTTTGGGTGATTAACCACGGGCCTACAGATCTCGTAGGTAATTGGATCTTTTGAGCGCTGTTTAAGGGCCTTTGGTAGTCACTTTAGCAACAGCGGCTCGCTCCGACTACCTATGCGGTGGGGAGATCAAACAGGGTAGGCAGTTAGACGGTTATTCGCCGGCTAACCTTCCCACGACTCTCCACATGTGGCTCGATTCTCTTGCTTCCTCCGAAAGGAATGGGGGGGGGGTACTTTAATGTATACGTCGGCCTGGCCCTCCGGGAGGCTTTATGTTGTAATCCCTCTACATTTACCACCCTCCTAAAGAAATTAACGGGGGAAGGGTTCCTGTCCGACACTTACAATAATGTACAAAGGTAACTTACTGAACACTATATTATACCATAAGCTTCGAATTCACTAGGGAATGTCTCGATAATGTTTCACCTGACCTTACATTAATGCCTAGATTACTGTCCCAGCTTCTTATCTACAATTAAGGGTTCACTCGCCCCTTCTTAACTACAATTCTAAAGATTACAATTAACTTGACACTTACTAGAATACAATAGTCGGCATGCTGCTTAATCGTCGACAGGATTCCGACTTAACGAGTCGGCCATACAATTGTTGTACCCTGTTATATAGTGAATGGAGTACTGGTACTCCATCAAGAGTAAACTCCATCTCAGAAGCCTTCCATTCTTACTCTTATTCTTACTTAAGTATGACAACGGTTTATGGTCGCATTCCAACTTAAACTCGGGCACTATTAGATAATATTTGAATTTACCTATGGACAATATAATGGCCAAAGCTTCGATTTCGATCGTAACGTAGGCTCTTTCTCTACTTGAAAGCTTCCTACTGACATAAGCTATGGGATAGGCTGTTTGGTCATCTTCGTATTGAAGCAATACTACACCTAACCCGTTTTAACTCACGTCGGTGCGAATTCCGAAGATTTTGTTGGGATTTGGTAAACGAAAAATGGGCGTAGTTACAACTTTCCTTTAAGAAGCTCCAACTGAGTTATTGCATGGGGGTTCCACGTGACAGGGTCTGACGCTGTCTTTTTTAATAAATCATTCAGTGAGGCCGCGATGGAAGCGAAGCGCGGTATGATATGCGGGTAAAAAGAGGCGGCTCCCATGAAAGGTCGGAGTTGTTTCTTTGTTTTTGGCCGGGGCATTTTGACTATGGCGTCCACCTTTTCTTGCTGTACCAATAACACTTGGTATTCCCGGTGGTTAGTCCTTGCTCCTTCAATTTCTCCAACAGCGAGCGTAAGGCGTGTAAGTGTGACTCCCAGGTACGGGTAGCTACGTACTCGTTGTCAAAGTAAAACGACACGTCACTTAGGCCAGCGATAATTCTCCTCATCATCCTATTGTAATTGCTACTAGCTGTAAGTATTCCGAAGGGTAACCTGGTAAACTGTAAAAGCCCTCTCTCAGTCGCAAAAGCCGTCAGTTTTTTGGACTCATTAACGAGAGGTATTTGATAGTACGCCTTACATAAATCCAATTCAGTGATGAATTTAGCGTCTTCAAATAAATGGAGATTTTGATCTATTAGCGGGATGGGCTAGGCTTCGAAAACCATCTCTGAATTCAATTTTTGGAAGTACACGCACATCCGAAGTGATTGATCGGGTTTCTTAACGATTACGATGGGGGAGCAATAATCGGGCTCCGATGGATCTAAAATTCCCAATTTTAATAAGTTCCGGACTTCATTATTGAAGGCTTCTCGTAGGTGCATCGGCAAAGGATATGGTTTGCTTCGCACCAAGGAATTAGTTTTTAGTTTTATTTCATGGATGAAATCCTTGGCACATCCAGGGGTTTTAGAAATGACTTCTGGCAATTCCTTGAGCAAGTTCAACATTTCCGCTTTCTGTTGAATCTTTAAGTGTGGATTTATCTTTAAATCCGCCCGAGGGTCTTCCAGGATCAGTAAGAGCGAAGACAGTTCGTATTCCTCGTCTTGTTCCACACATACTGTGTGTATGACTTGTAGGGGTGTACCCGGGTAAGCGGCATCCATCGGTTCTTCTTCGTCTAGAAGGGTAATATTATTTATGCACGCGCGGCGATGATATTTTTTCAACATGTTTATATGATAGATTATTCGCCCTGTTGGGATATCTATCAAGTAATCGACTGGTCCTCGTACCTCGATTACTTAAAACAGTCCCTTCCACTGGCCTATAACTTATTATTTTCGGTCGGGAGTAATAATAAGACTTCACCCCCTGCCTTTAATTTTCGCGCTTTCGCTGCTTTCATATCGAAGTAGTCTCGGTATTTGGCCAAATTTTTATCGGCGTTGTCTCGAGCTAATCCAGAGCAGTATTCTGGGCGCTCGCAAATTTCCATCACGTAGGCGTAAGACGATTTAATTTCTTGGTCGAGATGCGCGTTGGTAAATAATTCTTTAAGAATACTCATAAGACCTCGCACATTTCTCCCGTATAATAGCTCAAAGGGCGAGAATCCCAGCGTCCGGTGAGGGATTTCTCGGCATGCGAACTGGGCTACAGGCAGGTGGGTATCTGTGCCACTGAGTAGGGTTGTTTTGACACAACTTCTTCACTATATTTTTGAGAGTCCCGTTTAATTTCTCGCAGATTCCGTTAGTGGAGGGATGAAATGGACTCCTAAAAATTGTCCTGACTAGCAGTAGATTATTAAAATACTCCATCAATTCTCATGTGAACGGGCGTTCTCTATCAGATAAAATTTATTTAGGCAGGCCTACTCGTGCAAATATTGAAATTAGTGCTCCCGCGCTGGAAATAGTGTCAATTTTCCGTAGTCCACGGTATCTGGTAAACGGGTGGCACAATCTACTAGAGTGAGGATGTAGGAGTGTCCTCCGCTTGAAAGGGGGTGAATTGGTTCCACCAAATCAATAGCCACTCGAAAGAATGGTTCGGTTATAACGGGCACTTTTTGTAATGGCGCGGGAGGTACCCGTCCTCTGGATCTATCTTTCTGACACACGTCGCATGATCGGCAATAGGCCACAATATACTTGGCAGCCTGGGGCCAATGAAAGTGTCTGAATATCCGCTGCACCGTTTTGTTGTGCCCAAAGTATCCGGCTAATATTCCATCATGCGCGGTATTCAAGATTCTTTGTGTGTATTCTTGGGGTACACACAGTGCCATGTTGCTCTCTTTATTCTCCTCGCTGATAGTACGGTAGAGAAGCGAGTCTTTTACAATATATTTGATTGGCTTCTTTCCTTTCACTTGGAGAGTTTCACCGTTAATCGTTTTTTCCCATAAGGGTTTAAGAGTGAGGCATTCCTTCTGAGCAATAGCGAAGGCAGTCAATTTTTACCTATTGTCTTCGAGGGTAATCCTCAGGGTCAACTCAGCAGGTTGCTCTTTCCTCTGGGCTTCTTGTGCCCAGGTGACTACTTGTTGGGCTACTCTTTGCTGGGGGCTTTGGGGATTTTTTTCCGATTAGCACTGCGCAGAACTTAATCGGGGCTACTACCACTTCTGTCCAACCGGTGAAATATCTGCATTGTACGGGTATATGACATCTCACGACGAGGAATCAATTGTCGCGCCCTAAAAAGTCGTGAACGATGGCGAATTTATTATGGTTCGGGTTTACTGGGGGCAACAGCTTGTCGGATACCACTATGCACGTACATCCGGTGTCTCTGACTAAAGTGGATACTCGGCACCCATTAACAGTGCCATCTTCGAATTGTAAGCTGCCTGGTGAACTTTTGTTAAATAGAAAGTTTTCCTGTATGTGACATGGACAGTGAGTCTTTAAATTGTGAGCGGGTAAGAGCATGTGGTATAAAATTCCTTGGAGGTTCCTACCTTAGGGAGATACTGGGTTTGATGGGGTAACGCTTTGGGCGAAATATAGTTACTGTGCCTGGTAGCTTAGCGGTAAAGCACCTGACCGGCAATCAGCAGACTCGGGTTTGAGTCCCGGCCAGGAATTAAAAACTTTTTTCCCCTGGCGTTTTTTTCTGTCTTCTCGGTAAAGGATCACCTTCACTGTGCCGCCCTCTGCTCCCTTTGATTCTGGATTTTTCTAATGTCCCTCTCTCTTGCCTTTAAAAAAACTCCGGTTTCTTGTCTCATTTGCATCCAATTCTTATTCCTCTTGTACTATATATATATATATATATATATATATATATATATATATATATATATATATATTCAAGAGCCGTACCCTTAAGCAAAAGAGTGATTGGAGATTTCGGTGGCCGATATGCATCACTTTGCATTTGTTCACGTTAAAAGACATTTTCCACGTGTCCGACCACTCCACAATCTTCCGAAGATCTTCTTGTAGGCAGGCAATATTTCCTTCATTTGCAACGTTTATACCAAGCTTGGTATCATCGGCAAATTTAGAAATCTTCGCAACCATGTTACCAGCCATATCGTTAGCATAGATGATGGACAGTAGTGGTCTCTGGACAGAACCTTGAGGAACACCGCTAGTAACGGGCATCAACTCAGAAGCCAGTCTATTCAGCACCACCCGTTGCCATCTGCCGCTTAGCTAGTTCTCTATCCAATTGCTACATTTCCGTCTATGCCTAGCGCACGCACTTTCTGAAGAAGGCGCAGTGTGGTACCTTATCAAAGACTTTCTGAAAGTATAAGTAGATAACATCCACCGCCTTATCCCGATCGTTCTCATTGAAAACGAAGTGGAAGAATTCCACTTGACTTGTCAAGCATGACCGTTACCTTCAGAACCTGTGCTTGGAACCATCTCACAATAGCAAGTTTGACTCTAAGTATGACGTTATTTTGTCCACCATGATGCTTTCCATGAGTTTACCAACTATCGAAGTTAAACTAATAGGTTGGTAGTTCGACAGTTGGCTAGAGTCTCCTTTCTTGAAGATAGGAGTCACCTCCGCCTCACGCCAGTCTCCAGGAACGCATCCAGTCCGAATTGACATGTTGAATATTGTGCCCAGATATCGTGACACTTCATCACACACTTCTTTCAACACTTTAGGTAGAAAACCGTCCGGTCCAGGGGACTTATTCGTCTTTAGGTTAGTGATTCTTTTTTCTACTTCTGTTTGGGTGAAGTCCATTTCCTCTAGCTTCTTACCCAAGTAAGAGTCTGTGGGCTGAGGATGGGACCACACTCTTCAGTGATTCTTTTTTCTACTTCTGTTTGGGTGAAGTCCATTTCCTCTAGCTTCTTACCCAAGTAAGAGTCTGTGGGCTGAGGATGGGACCACACTCTTCAGTGAACACTGAAGAGAAGTAGTCGTTCAGGAGGTTTGCATTTTCTGCATCTGAGTGCTTTAACGAAAGAGGGGAGGAGAAAACGAGAGAACGATAGGGAAAATGAGATAATAAGAGAGATAGAAAAAAGGAGAAAACAAGAGAACAAAGAGAAAAAAAAGAGTGAGAGTAAGAGAGTGAGAGAGAAGACGAATAAAGAACAACGAATACAAAGAAAAATGCCTGCAACAACAGACCATTCGATCCTAACAAAGTTGCATGGGAGAGACGTAGCTAGGCTAAGTTTACTAAACTTCGCCGCCTTGATCAATGATGTTCACTTATCTGATGGAGGTCGAAAACAGAAAATATTCGTCGCTTATAAACTTAGTCAGTCTTGGGTTTGAGAAAAGTTTGTCTAGTTTGAGTTCAAACGAATCAACTGTAGTGCAGCCAATTCCGGTTATGGGGGAGCCATTCCATAAGTTGACACTTCGGATGAAGAAAATATTTTTAGACTCGTGTGAGTTAAACCTATAATTTTAAAACCATTTTCCCTTATGTAATTAGATAGGTCGATTAGCTATGTTATTGACAATTTTAAATACTTACGTTAGGTCATCTCTTAGTATACTCTGGGTTAATGGGAAGAGATTTAATTCCTTAAGACTGTCCTCGTATGGCTTGTTTTTTTAGAATAGGAATCATTTTGGTAACTCTATGTTGAATCTGTTTTAACTCGTTTATATCTCTTTGGTAGTAAGGACATCAGGCTTCAACACAATGTTCCAGAAGAAGCCGGACTAAATATTTGTAGGGGGAATTATTACTTCTTTCGATTTGTACTCAAATGACCTTCCTATAAAGCCAATTATTTTGTTCGCCCTTTTACTAACTTCTGTGCATTGTTGACTGGGTTTTAGGTTACTCGATACTGTTCCTCCTAAATCTGTTTCCATTTCTGCGCCTTTCAATCGTGCTGCATTGAAGGAATAGATGATTTTCATTTTGATTTTCTATGAGGAGCACTTTTCATTTATCCGCGTTGAAGCACATTTGCCAGGTTTGGGCCCAACGTGATAATTTGTTTTAATTATATTTGCATATCTTCTAATTTCTTATGTGAATTCACCGCATTGGCGATTTTTGTATCATCTGCGTACTATGAGATTCTGCGTGTCAGACCTTCATCAATGTTGTTAATGTAGATTGGAAAGAGGAGGGGCTCCAAAACTGAGCCCTGGGGAATCCCGCTAGTTACATGGAGCCATATAGACGCCTTGCCATTTCTATAACGAGGGGGGGAGGAGAGAAAACGATAGAGGTATATATACAGAGCTGGGCAGTATTTAAATACAGTTGTGTATTTAGAACTGTATTTATAAATACATTGGTTTTCGTGTATTTAAATATTCAAAATATAAAATCGAAAATCCTTTTTATACTAGTTAATTGGCCATGAACCTGTCTTTAAATACATAAAAACCAAGAGATGCCAGTGATCCCTAGTTGAGGGGGCAGTGGGCATTAGTGGGAATATTGGGGACATGGGCATCCGGCGGAAGCGGGAGAAATGTCTTCCCGGATAAAAGGCACTTATAATTGGTAAAGAAGGAACACCACACTCCTCGTAAAAGCTGATCAGTAAAGAAGAGCAGAAAGCACCGGTTTAAACTTAGGTCAAGATTACGGATAGTCGAGGAGTATCCGGAGTCATACTTTGCACAGCCAAAGTCCAGCGTAGGGTAGAGAAGGAAGGGTTGGCAATCCCTGGTAGTGTGAGAAGGATTGATCAGGAGTTTGAGATGGACCTGATAGCAGCAACAATGCAGGGAACATGAAGCTTCCAAGAAAGCTTCTCGTCAAAGATGAAGCCAAGCAATCTCACCGACTGCTTCCCTGGTATGATAACCCTAGACGTAAACAACCAAAGGACGTCGACTTGTCAGTAGCTGTATGGGCAGAGGAAGGCGCAGGACTATTTGTGAAGGGAGGAAGAGAATCCTTTTGTGGCAGCTCGCTCAATGACCGCAGTAATGACAACTTGCACCTACCTGGCGACCGTGGAGACAGATCTACCACCGCATTAGCAGATCAGCAGCTCGTTAGGGTATAATGAAGTGCTGATGGAACGGGGTAGGAAGGAGCTGACCGTGTTTATCACGAAGGATAAAGAGGAGTACGTCCAGGATTGAGCCCTGGAGAACTCCCTGCTACAAAGCATGGAGTACGAGGAACTTACTCTGACCTGGTATACAGTCCAAGAAAAGTCCAGCAGCGCTTCATTAGAGACAAGAGAGGTCCAGATAGGAGAGTGAGGAGGGAGACAATGGAAGGAAGAAGATATGTGGGATGGTTCTAGGACGATTCGGCACGGCCGGTTCGCTGCGACCCTATTCGGCGACAGCCTTTCGGCGCGGACCATTTTTGGCACAGACCGGGTTCGGATCAATTTATTTTTTTTTAATCTTCAAAAGAAATGTTTTTGTTAACATTTTATGACAAGGATTTCGTAATTATGTGATCGATGGCGTTCGTTCTTGTTCAAACTTACTCAAAAATTAGTGGATCGATTTCTACCAAATTTTGTGGAGCACTAGAGCCTTAGACTAGAAGTAAGTAAATAGTTTTTTTTTATCAAGATCCGATTTTCTTCGGTTAGGTATTTTTCCTTAGTAATATATTAACTAAAAATTATTTATTTGAAGCAGCAAGTGTTAATGCTGAGTTTCTAAACACTTGGAAGAGCTTTTGCGCCAAGTTAACTTTGTTCTCCACAAAGTGTACTTGGCGCCAACATGTTTTAATTTATTTGTTTACAAAGTTCACGAAAACTAATTACTGATTTTACTGAATTTGTTTGAACACTAGAGCTTTAGCCTAGAAGAAAACGACTAGCTTTTGACCAAAAACTGGTTTTATCCTTTTAAGAAATATTTCCCTTACAATTTTTTGTAATAAAAAATTATATCTTTGAATCTGCAAGCGTTAATATCGAGTTTCTAAATCCTCTTAAAAGTTTTTTCTTACCTTAACTTTGTGGAGATTATGAAATCGCCATGTTTTAATTTGATTTTTTACAAAATTGCACGAAAACTAATTACCCAATTTCTAGCAAATATGGTGGAGTACTAGATCCTTAGCCTAGAAGGAAACGATTAGTTTTTGACCAAGATCTGGCATATTGAATGCATACATTAGTATTAATAATGTTAACAATAATACATACAATCTTACATAAATGAAGCAGCTTGGGATATTGCTCTATATATTGTTAAACTATGCATTTCGATAATGAATCATAAATAGGGGCATAAATTTTAAATAAAAACCCTAAAAGCCTTGTAAAAATGGCAATAGACCCATTATTCTGTCTTTAGAATAACGGCTGACATTTTATAAATATTTATAGGATATTTTGATTATTTTAAACTCATTAAATTCAGTCAATCTTTAGATGGAGCTCACACACAAACTACCTATGTCTATTTTACCCTAAATAATAGACCAGACCTGGTTTCAAACCAAGTTTCGGGCACATATTTCTAAATATTTATGGGGAAGAGATTTGAGGGCATTCTACTGATGGCTCCTTTTCCAGCATCAACATGTAAACTCTTGGAACCATCAAATTTAACAGAGAATGTGAGATTATATTTTTCCAGCAATGAAGTGTAGAAATAGAAAATGTTTTTCAATTTTAAATTCAGTTGTGTCTTACACGTCAATCAAACTTTCTGAACTTTTTAGATATCCTGAACTCATATACAATTCAGTTTTTATGAGATTTATTTTAATCATTTCCAGTGAACTTTAAAAAGTTCAAGTATTTCATTGATAAACTTTTCTTAGGCGCTATATATGGCAGCGAATATAATATAAATATGTGGAAAGCCACATAGATATAGTGCGGATAAGGAAACAGAAAATTCTAGGTGTGAAAGAAACGATTCCTGTAAAGCAAGAATTTATGTTCAAAATGAAGAAATCGTGAAATCTACTAATGGCCATTAAAACGATCCTTTTCCAGCTAAAATTGAGAGAGAACCGCATTCTAACTCAAGTAAAGATGCGTGGAAGCAACGCAGTAGAAAGAACTCTTATAGTTGTCAACGAATGCTTACAAGATTTACCTCAAGCTTGCCATTGAACTATTCCAGATGATCGATATTTAAAAATAGATGGTCTATCGACAGAGAAACAACGTAAAATCTCTCTCAATGAGCCCAATCGATTTAGCCAGTCGTGTTATTCCAGAAGAATTCAAAATGTATATTTTTGGTGGAGAACAAACGGAAGAATTTTTGCTTACAGACAGTGGATGTTCTGAAAGTTCTTGTAAAATTTTAATATTTGGACGTAAAATTAACCTGAGATTATTAAATGAGTGTGAAAAGTTTTTCGTTGATGGTACTTTTAAAATCGCACCACTTCTTTTTTTCCCAGGTCTATGTAATTTGAGGTGAGAAATACGGGGGCGTACATCCCTCGCTTGCTATACGCTCTGCTCCCTAATAAAATTCGTGGAACTTATGACAAATTATTGGACATGATTTTAAAAGTTGAACCTAGTTTGAATTGAGCAATTATCAACTATTATGACTAGGAATGACAAATTTGAATAGCCTAAAAGTGCATTTCTGATATCGGAGGATGTTTATTTCATTTGGTCAAAATATGAATAAAAGCATGTTTTTGATTTAGGACATTCTCTTCAATACAAAAATTATCCAGAGTTTAACTTATTGTTATAATTATTTAATTTATTGTTATTATTATTATTATTATTATTATTATTATTATTATTATTATTATTATTATTATTATTAATGTATGTGTTCAATTAGCGTCATATATGTATGCCAAAATTAAGTTTGTGTGGAGTTATAAATTGTAATTTTACCTTTACATATTTCTAGTTTATCATTATTATTATTAATTATTATTATTATTAATGTATGCGTTCAATTAGTGTTATATTTGTATGCCATTATTAAATCACTGTAGAGTATTTATTGCAATTTTACATTTACATATTTCTAGTTTATTATTATTAATATATTATCTTATTAATGTTTTGCGTTCATATAGCGTCATATATGTATGTCAATATTACGTCTGTGTAGAGTTATTAATTGTTATTTTACCTTTACATATTTCAACTTTTAAGATTTCGAGATGCCTGATAAATTTCCACCACTTAGTTGTTTATATAATTTCACGTATTAAGAAGGCTTAGCTTAACAATATATATATAGCAATATCAATACCCTAATATTCGTTCTATATGCTTCATTTACATATATATTGAGTAATTAATTTTCATACAATTTTTTAAACAAACAAATTTTAACATGTTAGCGATTACATAAACTCCACCAAATTACGTGGGCAAAAAACTAAAGCTTAGTGTTTTGCACCAAATTTGGTAGAAATCGGTCAATAGTTTTTGAGTGAGTTTGAACATAAACGAACACCGTCGATCACATACTTTCCGACTTACTTGCCAGAGATTTATAACAACCTTTTTTTTTTTTCTTTTTTTTAAAGTATATCTGGTTGTCTTTAAAATTTTTAACAAGTTCTGTGCCGAACCGGGTATGGTCAGCGCCGAAAAGGGTCAGCGCCGAAAAGGGTCTGCGCAGAAACGGGTCTGCGCAGAAACGGGTCTGCGCCGAACTGGGCTATTCCCCAATCAATGCAGGCCCCCTCTCAAGGTGACTTTTGAAAATACTACCTGCGAGAGGGAGGGGGGCATGGGGCAGCTTCCTGCCGTTGATATCATCCGGACTATTTGTGCCCTTCCTGCCTCAGCACTTCCTTTACCTATCTCTCTTTAGAAACTCTCTTGCGGAGTTGACCTCGCAGCTTTTCACTTTAAATTTAATTTAGAAAAATTAATGAAAATGTCGATCATTTATAGCAAAATAAATCGATACATACATTTTTTTATAGTATATCATTTAAAAATATATAATTCTTCCAATTTCATACAAATATAAATAACTTTTAAAATTATTGTCGGTTATACATTAAAATTATATTCTCTCACTTTTTAGTGAAATTGGAAATGGTCCTGCATTTTGGATCATCTCCAGAATAGGAGGCCCAATTTTACTATGTCAAGAATAGCGCCCCCTCCCCCCCGCAAAGTTCTCAAATGAACGGTATTCTAATTCAATTAAAAATGCAATTGCGTGACAGAAATGAATTAACCAATCACTTCATTTCTTTCCATCCACAATTGTTGTAAATAGCCTGGAGGAAATAGAATTTTGCGTTTGCATCCTCGTATGTTAAGTTTTGCCTCCTCTCTTCCCCAATACCATTTAATATGTTGTGTATGAACCCGTGTCTGTGGATTAACTAAGTAAAAAGAGTGGTTGATGGTTCTGCGCTGGTAATTTGGATTATTGGCCAGATTTCTGTGGCCTCGTCATTTACCACTAGGGATAATTGATTCGTCGTTCACCACTTTTTCGATTAGTGGCAAAAGTGATTCTTGTTCAACTACTAGTCGATATTTAGTATCTACTAGGCCAAACACCCAAACTTGACATCTAAGCTCTCGACTTCGATGGTATTTTGGTTTGGTTAGGTTAACATGGGTTAACTTAACCTAAACCTACCGCCTGAGGTTATGAAAGCGTCGTTAAGGACTTTCCTTGTCAAGGACCATGAACCTAATTTTACCATGTCAAGAATAGATCCCCCCCCTCCCCAATTTTTGTGAAGAATAGTGAACTGTGGGGTGTTAGCTTCCCTTTCTTTGACATGATCCTACTTTTTTTTTAGACGTGTAACCTTTTTTAGGAAAAATAAAAGTGTTTCTTTTTACTCTCGATAAGCAATTACAAATAACACGAATGGATTGAAATATTTAATTAAATTATATAAAATTAAATATTCATTTCATAGTTGACAAGTCAAAACCAACGTCATCGCCCTTGTCTTTGACAGAATGTTAGGTTAAGTGGTAAAGTTAGGGAAAGGGGAAAAAATACATAGATCCAGTAGTCTAAAGGGGAAGGCAACTCGCATCAAGAAAGTTGGTGTCTACGTCATCACCGCCAGAACACGCGCCATATAACCCCTTTTTATCCCCCCATCCCTAGGGGCCCCTACCTTGGTTAGGGAGCGTCAATTGTATTCCTGGCTTTTTTGATGTCTTGTCCCCCTATTTGGGGGATGATTAAAAAGGTCTTTCCCCTTAGTTCCAGGAAAGACCGACGAATCTCTCCCCTCAGATTTCAAGGAAAGCGGAGACAAAAAAGAAATCAATAGACTGGAATAGGCGAAGAAAAACGGACAAGAAAATTAAAAAAAAATCCCACATGGAGTATAAAAAATGCATTAAAAGCCCTTAGCAACAATTCAACCAACACTAAGTCCCACAAACTACCCATCCTACAATCCATATGTACAGGGTGGAAACACGTAGTGAGCACAGATTTTTTAAAATCATTTGGAATATGTTTACATACCATTAATTTATTACTTTCTCCCCGTTTTTTTCAGGGTTTATTGAATTTTGTGAATTAAAGTGTAAATTCCTAAAAAAATAGGAACCGTTTACAAATATGACTGAAAAATGTGAAGCACTCTTGTGTCTGTATGGAAACAGGAAGATATTGTGTTGTGGGTGACCTGGACAGAGAACAACTTTTCATCTATCCACAGAATTTGAGGTTGTGAGTCATCGAGGAGCAACTTTGCTCTTTCGATTCCATTTTTGGTGGTGTTGGAAAAGCAGATGTCTTTCAGCTCTCTTGAATGGACCAAGTTTTAGATGATCTTTCAGCACTTTTGCATAATCAAATTGGCTCATTTTGGCTTCCAAAGCAAGTTGCCTGGCAGTCCTCACTGGATTTCCCCTGATCTTGTCCTTCGTGTTCTTGCTAGGTGTGGTTCTCGTTGTTCGAGGCGGGGTGGTTCTTACTCTTGGAAGATAACTGCCTCTTTAAAGCGCTCGAAAGCTTTAAAACTTCTAGATTTGTCCACAGTGGGGGGGGGTCAATATTTTAAAAATATTGCTCGCTGTCTTCCTCTTTTTATAAAAGTACTCGAGTTCTTCAGTCATTTGTAAACGGGTATTGTTTTGTATGAAATTACAATTTGATTCATAAAATTCCATAACTGCTGAAAGAACCTGCAATAAAATAATTAATTAATGGTATGTAAACATTTCCAAATGATTTGGAAAAGGTAGAATACGCCGTATTTCCAATCTGTAAATAATAAATCATCTATCAGAGCATTTTTGCCTGTAGCCTATTGCTGATGCGAGTGAAAAGCATGACCGAGGTAGAGGAGGGGTTATACTAAACTAAATCCTTATCTTAATAACCAATGAAACCCGCTAATTAATACATGGAGAGAATATACTTGCGCAAGGACTCAGCACTATTTCAGAACAACGCGCGGGCCTTTTCCGAAAAAAAATGCACATGTACCGGCCTATATAGCTAAACATGATTCGTGTACACAGACACATATGTACATGCTCTTAAATATACAGACTTAAAAAGTCCTAGACATTTAAACAAACTATAAAACCATTTATCCAACCAACCAGCCTGTTCCGAAAAACAAGTAAATTAGGTTTTTAAAAAGCTCCCAGCTACTAAATTCCCACATCTCCACACCATGAGACGAGGGTGTTGCTTCAAAATGTTTCACTAAAATCGTTCCTTTTGACATTTAGGTGGATTAAACCGGGTTGCCTTTTCGAATATTTATTTAAACGCGCGTTGCCATTATTACGTCATTGCCGCGTCATCGCCTTCCCTGAAAAAAGACCGATGACTCACTGACTCAATGACTCACCAACAGTAGCGTCTTTTCCCGTCTTCACCGAGACGAAGGTGATGCTAATTAGGGTAATAATTATGAACGGACCGCGACTCACATCTTGATTTCACTTCATGAATGAATGAATGAAGTAGCGAATAGACGTAGCTAGTAATTCAACATCACTTAATTTTTTGAAGGGTTAACTTTATTCGCGGAGAATCAGGCCATTCAGCCATGCCGAATTACCGCACAGAATAATTACAGTGGCCCTCGAAAGAAAAATAACACTTTTTCGTTTTAAGAACTTTATGGCTCGTTATCATACGATCGATGGTTGTTTACTTAAAACTAAAAAAGCGATAACCATCGAGGGCATCATCATCAGAAAGTTAGCAAGGGGAGATTCGTAAAGAAAGTGATAAAGTTCAAATTAAAATATATGCGGAAATATAGCACTCGGAATGGCGTTTGGAAGATTGAACCCGTTCTGATCTCACGGCCGTTTAAAGATTGAATTCGAATATTTGGGCTTTGGGGGGAGATTTCGATGGGTTCTACCATCCAGGGAGGTGTGAATGGGTTCTGATCACCCCAGCGTTTGAAAAAAATGCGTGAGCTCTAAACCAAACTGTGTTTGAAACATTGTATCAGTCATCCATCCGAATGCTTAAAAAAATGAACTAGTTCTTGCGAAAGAGGGAAAGATGCCGTTAGGTTAACATAATTAAATGTATTTTATGCAGAAGATTAGACGAGATCTCATAAAGGCGCTAACTAACGAAGGCATGGCCAGGCTGCAGATGATAGAACCGGCTAAGAGGACACCCTGAGAGGAAACACTGGGTCTACTCCACCCACATGTGTAGTTTGCAACACGTGTCCACGACACTTGTCCCATACGACCACGTTACTTCCGGTCGCCCCCCCCCCATTCCACATCGGATGGCAATGGATGAGTTGCGGGGGGGGGGGGGGGAGGCGTGGTCTTGTGTTAATGGGAAACCGACTCCCGAAATTGGTGGTTGTGGATTCGAACCAAGGCACTGACCGTTAGCTTGCGTGACAAGGGGGGGGCATACATCCACACGTACATACAAATCTTCCCCTTAAGTAGACGATAGCACATGTACACGGAAACCTCTTGATAAACTCGGGACTGTATATGGAGATGGTATGTGCGCACGCAGTGATATATGTATGCGATAGGCATATTGTGTGTTTGTATGTGTGTGTGTGTGGCGTTGGCTAAATAATAATCTCTATAGACCGGAAATAAACAAAATAACGTCCAATTTATGAACGAAATTTCAAATTGGGTAATCAGCGTTCGGATAAAGATGGTTACCCGCTCACTCCCAAGCAAACGCCTATGTACACTAACATCGAGCGTGTACAAGAGTAATCACACATGTACACCTAGGTACACACACGTATCGGACATATACGTATCCACGCATACATAGCTACAAATATATGCAGTCAAACATACATACGTGTAATGCGTACTCACACAAACGCAAATGTACATGTATGTACTCACACATACATATAGAGCAACATTCCAACACATACATATATGAATCTACATAAACGTACTCATACATACATATATGTATGTACAGAAACGTACAATCCATATGGATCTACATAAACGTACAATAATATGTAAATAAACGTGCTCACACATACATATATGGATCTACATAAGCGTAGACATACATGCCTGTCCACAATCGTATTTGCATATACATGCATGTATGTACATATACATACCCACATATACCTAGTTACATAAACATATACGCACATGTAATCGCGAGTAGATGTGTGCACATATACATATACGCATGTACACAAGCATCTTGTCATTATTTATATAGATGTGCACGTCTATACCCACACGTACTCTCACGTACACATACATTTACATCCATGAAGGAGAATCGCAACAATTAAAGTCCAATAGCGTACGTGATCCTCGTAAGCTGTCCGTTTGTGCAGCGCACATCTCGGTGCTGCACAAACGGACAGTTGATTTGCCACACCATACGCACGCAGGGGTATGTAAGGGGTGGTGGTACAGACAATCAAATTTCAAAACTAAAATAATACGCAAAAAATACAGGGAAAATAGAGGGAACAGACAGGGGGGGACAAATATTTTCCCCCTAGAATCCAAAGCACAATAGCAATGAGGCCGTGGCACGGTGAAGATGGGGGAAATAAAATATTAGAAATTTCTCACATAAAATACATTTATACAGTTGCATGTAACCAAGGAATACACAATTAAAATATACAGGAATACAAAAAAATACAGAGGCAGACAAGTACACAAAACAACGACATACACAAACAAGTAGAAATGTACATAAATACAAAGAATACATAAATGTACAAGGAAAGTATACATAAGTGCAATGAAAGTTATACACAAACAGGCGGAAAATGCATGAACACAGAGAGGAAAAAACAAACACCCAGGCAGAAATATAATGAATAAACGAAAAAAATACACAAACGAATAAACAAAAATATATACACAAACTCCCAGGCAGAAATATACACAAATAAAAAACACAAACAAATAAACAAAAATACACAAATTACAGGCAGAAATATACATGAATAAAATGAAAAAAACAACTACAAACAAATACACATAAATACACAAACGCCCAGGCAGAAATATACATGAATAAAACGAAAAATACTCAAAAAATAAACAGAAATACACAAAACAGAGTAAAATATACATAGTACTAGTACGAGAGAAATACTCATACAAACAGACCTCGTGTATAAGGCGTCTGGGTGTCGGGTTCGAATCCCAGCGAAAGAAGACTCGGTGGTGCGTCGAGTCTAATGGATGTGCAGAGACAGTTCAACCACGTACGTCGCCACTTAGACAATCACATCATAGCTGTTTTACTCCAATATCCTATCTTCGCATATACAACACATCACTCTTCCGTTCATGGAGGTTTCCAATCCACTCACCGGACGTGGAATGGGTGGTTCTCCCTGGGGTCACGAAGTGTCTCCTGACACATGGCAAAACCCGCTATTACCCATCGTTCTTCCCCCTCCAATCCACGAAATAGGCCCCTTCCCCGGTGCCTTTGAGCTTGCCAGTGGTTGGCATTCTGACCTTTATGTGAATGTCATCATTAAATCGGGGGATCTCATACTCGATTAAAGTGAGGGGGTGTGGGCGTGGGGTGGGGACACGATTAACTATCAGGCAGTAATAACCATAAATGTTAAAAAAAAGTACACAAAGAGCCAGCCAGATACACAGTTAAAAGCCTACTGGCAAAAAGACGAATCTTCTAAACCATTTTTTTTCTCTCTCTCTCTCTCTCTCTCTCTCTCTCTCTCTCTCTCACACACACACACACACACACACACATATATATATATATATATATATATATATATATATATATATATATATATATATATATATATATATACAGTGAGAAGAATGCTCCATAATATAAAACCCTTGAACTACAAACATATAATAAAAGGGTGAATCACAAACGCGGACGGTAAAATGGCGTGTTTTTTCGCGTAGTTTGCGAAGTTCAACACAAAAATGGCGCGAATTTATTCGCCTCGCGAGTCATATTTGCAAACGCCCTTCTTAGCCCCGTCGGCTTTATATAAAGGGCAAATTTGGCATTCCAACAAGAGGGATGTCCGTATGTAAGTATATCGAGGTTAGGGGGGGGGAGGTTCCTATGGTGATCATATATAAGAAATGGGCGACCCAAAGGCACGAACAAACAACCCATATTTTATGTTATTTTTTTTTTTTTGTTTATTCTTCAGTCCTTCTCGCTCTGTTTTTTTTATATAGTGAGATGGAAGAGAATGGTATAATCCAAACGGGTAGTCATTCAACACTCTTAAATGCTAGGGCCAGTAAGGAGCGTTGGAATCGTACGAGAAATACAGAGATTGCATTACTCAGAGGAGAGAACTTTTCATCTATCCATGTGGTCCATGTATATGAACATGAGCTTTGTATATCATTTTATATTTATCCACATTTGGAAAACTCACAAGGTATCGCGTGAGTAAGCAATAATTGCAACAAGGCCCAAAAAGGAAAATAAAATGAAGATTCCAATTATTTTCATATTTTACTTCAAGTTCATTATCAAGGAATGTATATATGAATAGGTGGTGTGTATAAGCATATATGCATCGCTGTGTGAAAGCGCCACTCCTGTTGTGACTACTACCCCATTTGTCCACCCTTCTACACCTCGCTCTCTCTGTATATATATATATATATATATATATATATATATATATATATATATATATATATGTCAGTGGCAACTCCGGCATTCGGACTGTTCGGGCTTAGCCCGAGTATAAATTTAGTAAAGTGAACGTGTATTTGTAAGCTGATTTAATTTCTGCCAACACTGATTTCAAGTAAGTAAGTAATTGCAGCCAATAACTCAGGCTCCTTTTATTAAGCCTGGTTGCAGTTCATATATTTTCGTTCAGCGTCTGGCGGTCGTCTTAGAGGTGCCCTGTGTCAAAAAATATCATTCGTAGCAGACGTTCTTTCGAAATTGTTCACACGCGCTTGACTCGGGCTCAGAATTTACAGCCTGAGTTGTTATCTATAATCGTAAAAATTAAAAGTAATTAAAATTCACTGTTTTCTTCAAACATTAGATTTATATAGAGATTAGGATTTAAATTCCAATCTATGAAAGGTTTCTCTTCTACAATATTCTAAAAGGAACGAATAACTATCCAGCATCTCGGGCTAATACGAACGAGCGTGGTAGGTGTAAAAGCCTAACTGACATCTCTTGTCAAGAGTCGTTATTTGATTGATATTTATTGTGTGCGTTTGTGTGTAAAGATCAGTTGTGTTTTGCAGGGTTGCTTTATTTTTACCCTTAACTTAGAAATGGAGAAAGACATAGTGCTAGATATAAAAAATAAGCCATTTGGGGCTAGAAATATTACGGAAAACGTGAAACGTCATCAAACCAAGACGACTGGAAGTTCATGTATAAATGAAGTGAGTAATTTTTATATTAAAAGTATATTTCTGTCTTATTATTAAATTACCAATGCACGTATAAGTCTGCGGCGTGCATTACGTGTCTTACCTTTGCTTATACATGTATCTTATGCGAAATAAATCTGTGATGAGCACGAGTGACGCTGATGATCTGGAGTTGCCTCTGATATATATATATATATATATATATATATATATATATATATATATATATATATATATATATATATATATATATGGGTGAGTAGGAGTGGTGGAAAGCGTTCACGTGTCTAATGAAGGGGTCGCAACGAAAGGAGGAAGGGATTGGGAGGGTGAGGGGGTATCTCCCAGGATCACCTGCCTGTCCATTTTACTTTAGTGGATCTCCACTTAGATAAATGAATAATAAATCGATGATAAATAGACAAGGGAGAAAGAAATGAAATGGGAGTTGGCGGAGTAAATGGATAAATGAGATGATAAGGAAGCTCCGGCATGAGGAGGATTTTACCCCCATCTTGATTGTCTGTATTATTATTATTGTAATAATAATTTAGAAGAAGAAGAAAACAAAAAAAAAAAGAGGTTTGCAAAAGGCTTCTCTGTCATGATTTTTGTAACACTTGTTTTTTCGATTTATCTATTTTTACCCGCGGCGAAGCGCCAGGTCTAGCGTCACTTTTTTTTTTTTTAAAGGAGTAAAGTTCAATTGTATCCATTTAGAGCCATGAAATGACCCATATGACCATCTAGTGGCAGAAGCCTCATTTAGCCATTCAAAGGCGCTTGTAAGTGATTTGAACCATAGAACACCATCAATGCAATAACCATTTATCATCTTATCACTAAACGCCGCAGGTCATTGGAGGGCCTTTGCCTCTTGTTTGTCTCCCCATCGTTCTTTCGCCAACGAGTAAAGATCCGCTCGGTGTTTACTAGTTTGCCTTTTCTATTAAAACAGCGATACAATAAATGAAATCCTCTGCTAAAAATGGGGAATTTAAAAACTAAAAACTCCTTCCGTATCACCCAAGGCCCTCGACGAGAATTGTGAGCACTACACGTGTATTATGTTCACCCCATTTGCAGGGCGATCACTACACGTACAAGATGAGTTCATCAAGTACTGGATGATCACTACATGCCTATGGCGATCATTACATGTAAGGAAAGATCACGCCAATGATCTTTCCATGCATGAGGATCGTCAAATGTCCAGCATAATAACTACGTATGATTATGACTTGTACACATACAAGATGATCACTATGTGTATGATCATTAAACGTGTAGGATTATCACCACATCAAAACACTTGCATGATGATGATTATATATACAAGATGAGCGTGTACAGTGTTTTTAGAACAAGAAATTTCGGGTAAAGAAAAAGTCATATATATCTATCTGAGATGCCAGTCACACATATTATATACTCGTATATATATATATATATATATATATATATATATATATATATATATATATATATATATATGCGACAATGGATTGACCTAATGGTCGCACCAATATAAGATGAATCGCAAGATTCTCAACTATATTTATTTTATTACTGAGGAATGGCAAGGGAATGGAATTCGGTCCTTATAGCTGAAATATGATCCAATATTGTGCCCATTTTTTAATATAAATTTGGGGTCGAGATATGAATAGAATTTATTTAGAGTCTTCTTAATTTCATTGACAAAGTCGTTTGATTTATCTTATATTAGTCGACCATTAGATCAATCCATTGTCGCATCGAGCAGCATCGGGGAAGGTCGACCTGCCCGGGGCTGATTCTAAACAAACCAGACCCCTCGCCCATATGAGATCACATCAAAGTCTGAAATTAATATGGATAACCTCAAAATACTTAGTCATAACCCCCATCCCGACGAACTATGAATATTAGAATCACTTTACATCCTAAAACCTAAACCTAATTTAAATATAAATCAAACTTCATCCAATCTTTATATTGTATCATGAATTATTGAAATTTTTATTCTTGTATTAAGCAGCTTATCCTAAATTTCACTATTCAATTTTAGTATTTTATGAAAACTAGAAATCTTAACCCTTTACTATCTTAGTTTCTTAGTGCCGATGATGAGGACCTCGAAACGTTCAGACTCAGACAAATAAAGATGCTTTTATCAATAGCGGTCTTGGTTTTCACATTCCTATTGAAACTCTGATTTGGAAGAAGCTCAACTGTTCATATATTCACTTTTATTCTTATCATAGTGTTAAAATAAAACGGTCTGTATTCACTTCTATGTTTCTGCGTGCATTACGCCTTGTTAGTCCCAAATTTTTGGATAAGGAATTGTCCAATATCTTTGAAATAGGTAAGAAACTTTGTTACTCTCGTCAATTTTTGCATACTTCATTAAACTTTGCAAAGATAACCTTTTATTGAACTGATAACCCATTTGTTTTCAATTACAAAAATTGTCTTAGCTTGCCATACTTTGAACCATTTTTTGTCTCACCCGTATTTTTAAGGAACTTAATATCTCTGTAAATTTTAGATATGAATCCACTTTATATAAAATGTTAGTCCACAATAATACAAAGAAAAAAGGTGGAGTATATTCTATAGAATGTTTTATTTTTAATTTACCTTACTTCGGGCAAACTGGTAAATCTTTATCTACTAGAATTTACCAACATAAGTATAATATTAGAAGAGGTGAAATAAACAGCGCTTTATTTTTACATTTATTTGAAAATAATCACCCCATTGACTGGAATTCTGCGAAATTCCTTTATCATCCCGCGGATTTCATAAAAAAGAAATATTGTCGAGTGTTCCTTAATTGACATCTTACCCAATATAAACATTTCCCCTGGCTTATTTAAACTCGACCCTGTTTTAAAAAAACTTGTACTAAATGAAATAACTTCATAGTGCAGCCTGTTGTCACTCTTTATTAGTGTAATATCATTCGCATTGCCTTCCCCACCACGTGTCTTTGTTATACCTGTGGATTAACTCTTAGCCCTAAATCTTTTCGCTCTAATGACAATCCTTTAAAATGTTGGCTTTTTTCACCCACCATATTCCGTTCATATACATTGCGTTGTTTTGTGTATATCGTTTTCGGAATGCACATGGCTGTTATTAGTTGCCTATTGTTCTTTTTCCTGGTATTTTTCTGTCCTGTTTTTTGTGTTTTTTTCCATTGCTTTGTACTATGTGATGGGCGTTCCCTTCGTATCTTTGTACCCTATATAAGGTTGTCTTCTCCATTTTCATGCTATTCCTTGAAAATAAACTTGCAAATATAGTTCGAAAGTGCTTGGATTACTCTTTTCATTTTCCTGCTGGTTAGTTTTCATATATATATATATATATATATATATATATATATATATATATATATATATATATAGTACTACAAATCTGCAGGTAGTAATCAATTACTACAGAGTTTTCGATATATTTTATCTTTGCTCACTAGGCAATTGATAGAACCAGGGCTCGACTCTCGCCAGGATATTTCAATTTTTTTACCCACATCTTTAATCCTCTATTAGGGATTCCCTTAATTAAGCTGTTGTTTACTTCCATTTACCTAGAACACGTATGGGCAAAGGATATGCAATTTACTAGAGAAGCTTCTTAGAAGGCTTGATGAAGAGCTTAGTTAGCTGCACCATTGTCATTTTAACAGCATAATTATAATGGCAGCATTACAAAATAATCCTCAAGTTCCATGGGCGAGCTCAAGCGTATTATTTCAATTTACCATTATTTTACATAGCAGGAGTAGCGTATAAAAGGCGAAGTGAAAATTTCACTTATTTTACTTTGCTTAGTAAAGGATTGAGAGCACCGCTGACAGAAAACAGCCTAACGGAAAGTCTTCGGTGAATTTTGATTCACATTTATGAAAGGGAGTTAAATAATGCATTTTTTTAACCGAGTGATTGTAATCAAATGAAGGCTTCTTAAACACCTCATTGCTCCTGTCCATCGACCAGCTTGGGTACCTGCCCTGGATGTTTGCCATTCATTAATTTCGTCTTAACTATGCCGGTCACTTGGACTGACATAATTAAAGGTTTATGTGGAAACTGGTTTGAGGATTAGCCCACAGCGGAAACATGAGTCAGAAATTTTGCCGAAACAGGGACTTAACTGCAGCCTTTGGATGGAGGAGTAATCTTAACATCTGAGGGATTGGCCAGAATCATGGAGGGAAGTAGCACGCGTCTCTATGTATGCTAGAAGCGGTTATGGCGCAAGTACCCGAAGGGGAGTGGCAAAAAGGTAGTGGCAGTTGATTCGGATGATACTTCCATCAAGTCCACCATGATTCATCCCTTTCGAGGTCCCCATCGGGATCCATCCCATCCATCCATCATCATCCATCATCCCGGCAGCATCTAAGTGGGGGACCAACAGGAAAGTGGACGGGAACGTTCATTCCAAATAGTTTGAGCACACCATCCTAAGCAAATACCACCTTTACCAACCATCTACATCACCCATTTACAAATTAATTACACTATGTTTTCCACGAAAGGAAGATAAACTCAAGAGGAAGAGAAGAAGGACCTAAGAAGACCATGGAGACCCTCACTAAGAGGGTCCCCCTCAGAACCATTCAAGGATCAAAGGCCCCGGAAAATCCTCTACCCCGAACTAAATTGGTTCTGGTGAAACTGATTGAGGTTTCTTCGGGATTCAGCGCCATCTGCGTAGAAACTAAAGACGTCGACCGGCTCATATCGGAAGAAGGAGCAGACATACTCAAGACCATCAGACTAGAGGCAAAGACCCCCCCCCCCCCCACCACACACACAAGTGGCAGCGAACCGAAGCATGATCTGCCGGAAAGTGGAGAGCTGGGTCGGTGAGCATTCACTCGACGAGCTCAAGGAAGAGATTATGAGGAGCAACCCATGTGCAAAAGTTCGCGAAGTAATTAACTTCCACGAACACACCCACGTGTGTAAAATAACGTTCTCAACTACGGACATGGCCGGGGAAGCAACATCAGACGGACTATTGGTATTCAATATGAGAATATCAGGCAAAAATATCCAACAAGAGAAATTTAACGGTATATAAATGTGATTCGTACGCTATTAATTAGAAGAACATACAATTACGACCTTACCCCTCCTGTGGCGAATGCGCCACAGAAGGTTACCGCTATGACAAGCGCAAAAGCACGAAGAATAAGTGCCTCAACTGCAGGGAGGATGAGCAGAGGACCATGGCCCTGAACTGCCCTAAACGACGAGAAATCATAAAAGAATGAAGAGGAACATAAGAAGGAAAAGAAATGTCCTATGCAATCACCGCCGCCTAAAAAAAGCGAACCAGCGAGGGCATCACCACCCCAATTTAACATCTCGAGCGACTTAAGTGCGGAGATTCTTATTTGCATCACGCTTGAAAATGTCGCTAATGCAGTCAAGCTGGGCTGTATAACGAGGTGCTGAATGCCTTACTGAAAGAAAACAGCCTGCCTTCAGTAAAAACGCCCGACAACCCAGAAGGCACAAGAATATTCAAGGAAACCGTCATCAGAAGTAACCAGCAGGTTAAATCTGGTCTTGAAACAGCAGTTCATGCTCTCTCTCATCAGAGGAATCTGAAGAGAAGAAAAGGACCAGCCAAAAATCCGCCTCTTTGCACAGTGACGAAGAGTAAGTCCAAAACTCCGAGTCCTCCCCGAAGAGCGAGAGGCCTGTGCACAATAAAGCTGTCCCACAGGCCAAGAAGATAAAGAAGAATAAGAAATATCGGTAAATACATCTCACCATGCAACGGAACGCACTAAAAAATTTGGAAATTAACACCAACGGCTGGACGACAAAAAAAGACTCTTTACGGAAACGTATTCAGAGAAATTGATGCAGATGTCATTTTAATTTCGGAACACGGGATCGACACACGTAATTCCGAAAAAAAAGATCTGGAATTACGAGGTGTTAATCACAAATTATTTGCAGGAGTGGTACGACGGTGCCGCCATTGCAATAAAGAAAGGGATAAAATACAAGCAAATAAGTCTGGAAGACTTCTTATCTTGCGATTGAGGTCGAACTCGACAAAGGAAAGTTGGTCTTTCCTGCTGGATACCAACCGAAAAGGAGTAATGTTTTATCTATACACTCTCTCACTGGCATATTTAGCCGAAGAACACCCACCATATTAGTGAAGGATCTGAACGCCAGATGTTGAGAGTCCGGCTACAGGCCCTTCAACGGAATCGGAAGAAGCCTGGACATTTTGCTGGACCGAAATATTGTCCAGCGAATAGGCCCCGACCTTCCCACCTTTGCCAGAGGACGCAGTGCCACAAAGCCATACATATGTCTGACTAATCGTCAGCTACCATTTAACTACTACATGGAACCAGTCTAGGTACCATCTAGTGAGTAGTGACCATATAGGGATACTACTTACCATCAACAGGAAACCTATACAATTCTAGCTGTAGTTAGAAAAACTACAAAAAAAGCAGATTAGGCATGGTATGTACGTTCCTCGAAGCCTGCCATCCGTCAAACCTGGATGAGGCAATTCTCGAGGAGGTCGACGAGGCACTCGACGATCTCAATAAACATCTTATCAACTCGGATAGAGCTTGGATCCCTAAATACTAAGTCTATCTCAAGATACAGATCGATACAGGAAAAAATTTATACCGTGAGCTGAAATTACTGTCTGAAATCAACATCATAAACGCATCAATGACTCAATACAACATAGTAAAGAGATCAAAGAAGAGCTCAACCAGTTGATCCTCGAACAACAGTGAAGACGTTGGGACGATGCAATTGATAATCTCGATCACGATGCATCTCACAAAGATTTGGGGTACAAAATCAGGCGTCTCAAAGGATCGACTGTGAAAAAGAAAATAGAAATATTAAAAGAAGATGGAAACTTAGAAACAGACGAAATATTCCGAAGTTATTGGGAAAAATCTTCAGTATAACTGAAGAGAGAAACGAAGATTATTGTCGAGGAATAGGCCACCTCCCCAGAAAATACGTCTATATATACATATATGTATCTATTGGTTGGTAGGAAAGAGATAAAAGCCACGAAAATATGTATATATACAGTTATATATACATATATCCTTTAATGTACGTACGCGCCTTTCGCTACGTACAAGTATGCCTCACTTCGTAAGAATAATCCGTTGATTACGAGGTATAAGAGTGCGATTTACTACAGAGGCTGATAGCGTTTAATGAGTTTACCAAGTTGCAGTTCAAGGATATATTTAAAGAGTGAAAACCAAAAATATAATTTAGTTAAAATACGAGTGGTGGTCAATAAGTTTTGCAATTCGGATATAAGGAAACGAGATATGAGGAAAAGTGTTTTATTATTTTTCTATATAACTACCATCGAATTCAATGCACTTGCGCCCCTTGTCCCTGAAGCTTCGAATTCCCGAAAACCAGAAATCTCCCGACTGCTAATCAATCCACTCCTTGGTGGCGAGATGGACATCTGCATCGTCCCCAAACCGGCGTTCACGCAGTGCAGCCTTGAGCTGGCGGAATATAAAGTAGTCGCTGGGGGCCATATCTGAACTGTAGGGGGGATGGTTGAGCTCCTCGAATCCGTACTCGCGCAGGGCAGCTTGTGCAACTCTGACCTTGTGGACAGGAAGGGGCATTGTCGTGGAGGAGCAGGACACCGCGTGTCAACTTGCCGCGTCGCTTCTGACGAATACACTTCTTCAACCCAGCCAGTTCCTCGGCGTAATATTGGCCTGTGATGGTCCTTCCATGAGGTGCATAGTCCACCATCAACACTCTCTCAGAATCCCAGAAGATGGTGGCCATGATCTTCCCGGCTGAGGGTTGGGTCCGGAACTTGATGGGAGTCGGAGAGCCCTTGTGCTTCCAGGCTATGCTTTCGAGCTTGGTCTCGGGATCCCAGTGATGGACCCAGGTTTCATCACCTGTCACTATGCGTGACTCGAATCCCGCCGAGTCTTGGTTGTACAGGGGCAGCAGCTCCTCAGAACTTTGACGACGTTGAAGTCGATCATGGGGCGTGGGGTTTCTAGGGATCCAACGGGCAGAGACCTTGGTCATAGGTCAAATTGTCGTGGATGATGTTGATAACAGTTCCATGTGATATTCCAAGTTCTTGCTCGATTTCTTCGACCTTCACCCGTCGATTTTCGTGGATTATCCTCTCCACACGGGCCACATTGTCCTCGTTGGTCACGTCTGACGGGCGTCCTGTACGGAGGTCATCTTCAAGGGACTCACGACCATGGCGGAACTCCCTATTCCAGCGAGCAATAGTTGCATAGGAAGGGGTGGTGTCGGTGTACACTGCAACCATGCATTCATGGATCTCTTTTGCATTCTTGCCTTCCTTGGTAAAAAATTTGATCACAGCGCGGTGCTCAACCTTCTCCATTGTTGAAAAAATTGTGACTAACGATCTGTAATCAGCTACTGCTTCTTAAATAGACGAGGCAGGAACGTGCGGCTGCAGGTCCTGACTTTTCATAACTTGTCCTAACACCCCCACAAACAGCCATCCCCCTTCCTCTGTTTTGTCCTACCGATTCGCAAAACTTAGTGACCGCCCCTCGTATATTAGGTTGAGAAATACGTTCTTGCGTTTTTTTAAATGTTGTGTTGATTTAAGTTTGGTTGACGTGATTTGTGCACATATTAAGAAACAATAATAAATAATGAGAGCAAAATTTGCAAAGGTTAGGCTACGTCTCTAAACAGCTTAGACTATTAGGCTACCTCTTGAAGTTGAATAATAAGTCATTGCGGTTTATTTAAAAGTTGTGTTAATTTAATTTTTGTTCTGTACTCTCAAAATGGAATGTCAAGTATAAAGAAAGGCACATTTTCGACACTTGTTGTTATTCAGTTCCAATCGAGACGGGAACAATGCAAACCCAGCTAAAGCTCGTCCGGATATTTGTGCTGTGTACGGAGAAAATGCTTAATCAGAAAGGACAGCTCAATGGTGGTTTTCACGTTTCAAAAACGGTCATTTCAATCTTAATGACGAACAACGTTCTGGTCGTCCCATTAAGTTAGATGAAGATCGATTGAACGACCTTCTTCATGAAAATCCTCGTCAATCGACTAGAGAATTGGCTGTACAATTGGCGTATGTCAGAAAACTATAGTAAATCACCTTCATTCGATCGGGAAAGTTAAAAAACTCGGTGCATGGGTTCCGCACGCTTTGAGTGAAAGCAACAAACTTCAACGCTCGACGATTGCCGCAGGTTTGCTTGCTCGTCACAAGGCTACTCGTGGATATGAGGACAGATTTCTACACCAAATCATCACTGGCGACGTAAAGCGGTGTGTTTATGTCAACATGAACCATCGAAAACAATGGCTTAGCCCCAATAAAAAAAAACACTTCTGCGATTAAAGGAGGAATTCATCCACGAAAGATGATGCTGCGTGTGTGCGGGACTGTGAAGGCATCATTCTTTATGATCTCCTTGCGAACAACGAGATTGTCAATGCAGAACTCTCCGTTCAACAAATGTATCGACTCGTCGAAGCTATTCGTGAAAAGCGACATAATCGACGTTATGGAATCCTTCTGCAACACGACAATGCTCGTCCTCACATTGCCAACATGACAAAAGACGCCATCCAAACGCTTAATTGGGAAATCCTACCGCATCCTCCATATTCGCCAGAATTGGCTCCATGGGATTTCCATCTGTTCCAACCGCTCTCCAACAATTTGCACGGCGTTTCGTTCAATACTGATGTAGAATTAAGAACCTGTTTAGGCGAATTCTTCGAGTCAAAATCCTGAGATTTTTATTGCAGAGGCATCGAAAAACTAGTTGAACGTTGGGAGGAAGTCGTAAATAAGAACGGAGAATACATTATTGATTAAATTGCATATTGTTATCAATTAAAAATGAAGTTTTTCTAAAATTGTTAATGGTAATGAATAAATTTGATAAAACCACAAGAATTTATCCATCAACCCATTATATATATATATATATATATATATATATATATATATATATATATATATATATATATATATATATATATATATACATACGGGAAATATAGGTAATGTAAATAAGGACAATTCTGACAGAATATAGATTAATTAGCAATTGGGTAACGTTAATTCCTCGTTAGTCAACTTTTAAATGGGATACTATAAATGAGTTCTACAGAGGGAATATTTATATGTCGAAAAGTGTGTCGATTAACGGGAGATACAAGCATGGGTCGTTTTACCATAAAGGGGTCACCTCGAGGAAAGGGACTACTTTAGCGAGTTTGGTCGGGGAAGTGGGAGACGGACAATGATCGTGAATTTTGGCTGAATATCCTGACGAGGATCAAGGGAGGGGGGAAGACCAGAAGACGAGTTAACGATCCTCCTTAAAGACGGACGATGGCACCTCTGCTCCAGAGAAGTGCAACCTCCAAAAATCGAGACTCTGACGTGGTTCAGCGCGTAATCAGTCTCACTCGAGAAAGTGGAGATCCTTGAAGGGGGGGTTCCAGATGAGACGAGATGAATCTCGGCCAGTCCTTCGGAGACGAAACGATTCGAGGCTTGCTCTGAACCGAGTAAGCCTTCACAAAAGAGATGGATCTGCCTGGTGAGATCAAACCTCGATGGTATAAGCGAATACCAGGGACTTAGAGAAACAGACTCACGATTTGAACCGAAGGCGACGGGTTCTCCAACTCAATCTGCTGATATTCGAAAACACACAGTATTTATATGACGGCCATTTCTTTTTGTTTCTCCTCGTTGTCAGACTCAGACGACTGGCTGACCACTTGCGGTGGCCAGGTGGATTAACGTCTGTCGCCTGACCCAAGTCTTAATGGCCTTTACGATGTGTGCGAGATTAGCGCTTCCTCTGCGAGGTAAAAGCTTTAAGCGCCCAACTTAATTAACTGCACCTGTGAGGCGGCTGACGGATATTCAAATTTCTTCTTCTTTTATTTTTCTCTTTGGATTCATAGATTACTCCACGTGGAGTTATACTTAGGAGACATAGATAGGGAAGGAATTCATTAAAAAAATGAAGGGTGTATTCCTCTTGGCGTCTCTTTCCCTCACATGCCTCCCTTCCCAAAGATGGTGTTTTCCCCGACACGAACGGGAAGGAAAAAGGGCATCTCGACCAAAACCCATCGGTATTTAAATTTCAGCCAACACTGTGGCCGTCAAGGTACAGGATTTGCTCCCTTTGATCCCAGACGACGAATAAAACTTACACATACATTTAGGTTAACGGGTAATTAATTGCATAATTAAAATATATAGAGTTTCATGTAAAAGCAATACCACAATTTAGAATAAGGAATCAATCAAGCGGAGGGACAATCCAAGAAATATTTATAAAATATCAATAATGACAACAGGTATATACAAGCAATGCACTAAATTACGGGCGTACGCACACACGCACAAAAATAAATTTTACATGGGTGAGCAACGAGCTTGAATATATACATGAACTTATAGGATGTATGGAGTTCTACCTTGAGAGATGAGGGTCCTCTACTGGATTCCTACTAAGACTGTCTGCTACACAGTTTTCACTACTTTTTAAATGCAAAATTCAGAATTGATATTCCATCAATAGCAGACTCCAGCGCATAAGCCTTCCGTTTTGGCTTTTACAATTTCTTAAGTAGACCAGAGGAAGGTGATCCGTTTTGATCACGAACTCCTGACCTATCAGATACATTTTAAACTTCCGGACATTAAAAACTATTGCCAAGGCCTCAAGTTCTATTAATGCATAGTTTCTCTCGCGCGGTAACTGCTTCCGGATTGCATAAGCGATAGGATAGCTATTCCTATCTTCTTCGTACTGCAGAAACACGCAACCGACGCCATCATTGCTGGTATCCGTACGGATTCCAAACAATTTGTTCAGGTTCGGGAGCCACAATATGGGGTCAGATATTAGCCCATCCTTCATCTGCTGGAAGTGGGAAATTGACTTGGGGCTCCAAACGAGGGAATCTGGGTTGTTTTTTTAAGGAGAGAGTTCAGGCGGAACGCTAAGGCGGCAAAGTTGGGGACAAAGCGCCGTAGAAGGAGGTTGAACCCAAGAAGGAACGTAGCTGCCTCTTAGTACGGGAAAGGGGCATATCTGAAATGGCCTTGACCTTTTCTTGCTGGGGCGTTATTTGATTTTCCCCAATGTGAAATCCAAGGTACTTGATAGTGTCGTAAGCAAAGTGACACTTGGAAGGACCTATGGTCAGACCATGCTCTCGGAGCCTATTACAGATGGGACGAAAGGAGATTAGATGTTCATCCCATGTGCGTGTAGCTACGTACACATTATCAAAATAGAATAACACATTGTTCAGGCCATCTAAGATGCGACGCATAATTCTGTTGTAATTACTACAAGCAGTGACTAAACCAAATGGGAGGCGCTTAAATTGCATAAGTTCCTTTTCTTTAGGGAAGGCAGTGTATTTTCGAACACTATCCTTGAGAGAAATTTGATATTACGCCTTGCATAAATCTATCTCAGAAATAAATTTGGCGTTCTCGAACAAATGTAGGCTCTGGTTTATCAATGGGATCGGTTTGGCATCGTAAACCGTCACGGCGTTAAGTTTTCGAAAGTCTACACACATTAGAAAGGACTGGTCTGGCTTCTGAACCATAACAATGGGGAAACAGTAATCTGACGAAGAAGGTTCGATTATTTCTAATTTTATTAAGTTTTCGACCTCCGCATTGAACGCTGATCGCAAATGAATGGGCAAAGGGTACGGCTTGGATCGGATTGGTTCTTGCGTGGTAAATACTATGTCATGCTCGAATTGGTTCGAGCAACCAGGCTTCTAGGAAATGACTTCCGGGTAGGCCTTTAACAACCAGGATAACTGGGCTTTCTGAGCGGGTTCCAAGTGGTGATTTAGATCGATCTCCTGGGGGAGTCTATATACGTTCCGGGGAGCAACGGGAGTGGGTATTCATTGGAATCTTTTACGCAAACTGGCTGTACTAGGTTAAGAGGTTTGGGGGGATAAGAGGCTTCCATGCCGGGCTCTTCGTCCAGGGCAACCATATTGTTGATGCAGGCACGGCTGTGGTAACGTTTGAGCATGTTTAAGTGAAACAATTTTATTACCGGAGGGTGTTTGGATGAGGTAGTCCACGGGACCACGGGCTTCGAGGACTGAAAAGGGGCCTTTCCATTGGGAAAGAAGTTTATTTGTCTCCCTGGGCAGGAGAAGCAGGACCTCGTCACCGAGTGTGAACCGTCTTTCTTTTGACTTAATGTCAAAATAGGTCCTCTCATAGGAGCGGGGGACACATAGTGAGCGCGTAGGGGAGTGGTTAGGAACGGATGTGGAACGAAACAACCGTTCACCCTCAACGAGGTAGGAGACCACCTTGTGACCACGAACGGATTTGCGCTCGTTGGTCCTCGACTTTTCTCACAATGGCTGTAGGGAAGGACACTCATTCTGGACCTTTACAAAAGACTCGTTGTTCAGAGTCTCGTACTCGGGGGTAAAGAGGGTTCTAAAGTCACGGGGTGGTGCCGCGTTCTTTATGGCTTGGGCTCTCGTGATGGCGGGCTAAGCAACGGGACTAGGGAAGAGCTGCGGGCTCTGGCCTACTAATATGGCACATAATTTACTAGGGGCTGCTACGAGGTCAGCCGAACCGGTGAAATATTGGCATTCGACGAAACAACGGACCACTAGGAAGCGGTTGGCTCGTCCCAAATAGTTATGGACTACTGCAAATTTATCGTGGTCGGGCTCACTGGGGGTAGCAACCTTTTCGATATGACGATGCACGTGCATCCCGTATCTCTGACCAGGGTTGAAACCGGGCAACCATTAACGGTTCCGGTTTCAAATTCGAACCCACCGGGGGAGCTCTTGTTAAATATAAAAATAACTTAAGGTCCAGGGGGGCTATTCGCTGGTGGTGAAGTAGGCGTTTCGGGGCGAGCAGACGGAGGAGAATGAGAGGCGCTTACTTGGTGGACTTAGTGGCTGGGAGCAGAACGGAATTGAGAATTTTGGAGACAGTTCGTCCTCACATGCCCGAGGGTTCCGCAAGAAAAACAGACGATGGGTCCTCTGCGGTAATCCGACGCAGGGAGATAAAAGACGGGTGGCTTAACATCCCTAGGTTCAGACGGGGAATGATATTTCGGTTTGGAGGGACCTGGGACCTTTACGAATTTGGGAGCGTTCTCCGGGTGAAATTTAGGAAAGTGGCCTATAACTCTTGGGGAAGGGAGGATGACTTTTCTTGGGATCTTTGAGGTAGAGATTATGATTAGCCGCGTGCAAATCCGCTTCTCTTCTTCGATGCATTCTTTGAAGTAAGCAACTCTTCGGTCCTTCACTAACGTACGAATTTCAGAGGGCAGCGTAGCCATCAATTTATACCGCAAAATGAAGTCGAACAGAGACTCATAGTCGCCGTTTATTTGAGCGGGGTCCAACCAAAACTGCCGACTTCTTCTGAGGGTCAATCCGAACTGGCCAGGTAGCAAACTTGCCTGACGAAATTCTGCCCTGTAGAAGTCCGGATTCATGTTGATTGCAGCCAAGAGTTCGGACTTAAGGGTCGAATAGTCGAGGGTAGCCTCGACGGGTAGCGAAATGAAAATATCACGCAGCTGAGTATTAAGGAGAGGCAAAAGTCGGGCGACTCCATCAGTTTGGATATCCCAGTGATTTACCTCAAAAATCGCTTAGAAATGAGTGAGGTAAGCACTGAAATACTCACCGTCCTTAAATGCAGGGAGCTTTAAAGCGGGGATCTGGGAGGCTTCATTCCTGGAACCAACTGATAGAGTTTCTAAGTTATTCCTATTTAACTCTCTTTCATGGTGCATCACCCTTTCTCTTTCTTCAGCTTCAGCTTCTCTTATTCTCTACTCAGCTTTAACTTCTCTTCTTCTCTGCTCTTTCGTTTCTCTCCTCATCCTGAATATAGGTGACTAGCTCTTTACCGGAAAGACCAAGCATCTCACCTTATTGCGTAAATCTCTCGAAGGACGTCATCTTGTTTCCTTAAGCAAGCCTTAGCTACTCGACGCGATCAAGAATCTTGGGGCAAAGAAAATGGGGCTCACGCAATAGTTCTCAAAAAATTCTAAATGAATAAAAACAATAAATTATGAAAAATATACTAATTCCTATATGAGTACCTGATATATGACCGCTTAATCCGGCACGGGGATTAAAAGGAGGGGAGTTTGAAAGATTTACTCCCAAAACACAAAAACAATGGCTTGTTACTAAATATGGCCTCGCGGGAACCACAAAAGACTGATTACTCAAAATAAAATTCAAAAAATTAAAAAAAAAATATTATTTTCCTATCTTTATATAAACTTGTCCCAACTTGGTAAATTTTCTATTAATTCAACTGAGAGACTTGAAAACGAAAGGGGTCCTTAATTAACCCAATAAACCTGACACCGGAATTTATATTATATATATATATATATATATATATATATATATATATATATATATACGTCACCTCCCCAGACAATACGTCTATATATACATATATGTATCTATTGGTTGAGAGGAAAGAGATAAAAGCCACGAGAATAGGTATATATACCATTATATATACACAGATCCTCTAATGTACGTACGCTTCCTTCTCTACGTACAAGTACGTTCACTTCGTAAGAGTAATTAGTTGATTACTAGGTATAAGACTGCGATTTACTACAGGGGCCGATAGCGTTTAATGAGTTTACCAAGTTGCAGTTCGAGGATATATTTAAAGAGTGAAAACCAAAAATATAATTTTAATAAGTCACTAGTCAATATATATGTATATATATATATATATATATATATATATATATATATATATATATATATATATATATATATATATATATAAATACGGGAAATATAGGAAATGTAAATAAGGACAATTCTGACAGAATATAGATTAATTGGCAATCGGGTAACGTTAATTACTCGTTAATCAGCTTTTAAATGGGATATTATAAATCAGTTCTACAGAGGGAATATTTATATGTCAGAAAATGGGTCGATTAACGGGAGATAAAAGCAAGGGTCGTTTTACCTTAAAGGGGTCACCTCGAGGAAGGGGAATCCTTTAGTGAGTCGGCTCGGAGAAATGGGAGACTGACAATGGTCGTGAACTCGGCCGAATATCCTGATGGTGACGAGTTTCAAGGGAGGGTGAGGAGACCAGAAGACGAGTTCACGATCGTCCTTGAAGACGGACGATGGTACCTCTTCTCCAGAGAAGTGCAACCTCCAAAAATCGAGACTCTGACGCGGCTCGGCGCGAAGTCTCAGTCTCACTCGGGAAAGTGGAGATCCTTGAAGGGGGGGTTTCAGATGAGACGAGACGAATCTCGGCCAGTCATTTAGGGACGAAACGATTCGAGGCTTGCTCTGAACAGAGTAGCCTTCACAAAAGATATGGATCTACCTGGTGAGATTTAACCACGATGGTATAAGCGAATACCAGGGACTTGGGAAAACAGACTCACGATCTTAACCGTACGTGACGGCTTCTCAAACTCAACGTGCCGATATTCGAAAACCCAGGGTATTTATATGACGGCCATTTCTTTTGTTTCTCCTCGTTGTTAGACTAAGACGACTGGCTAACCACTTCCGGCGGCCAGATGGATTACTGTCTGTCGCGTGACCCCAAAATTAATGACCTTCACAATGTGAGCGGGAAACTTTTGGCTAGATTTCCCGACTACGGAGATTAGCGCTTCCTCGGCGAGGTAAAAGCTTTTAGCGCCCAACTTAATTAACTGCACCTGTGAGGCGGCTGACGGATATTCAATTTATTTCTTCTTTTTTTTCTCTTTGGATTCAGAGATTACTCCACGTGGAGTTATACTTAGGTGACATAGAGAAGGAAGGAATTCATGAAACAAATGAATGACACACCCACCACTAGGTAGATAGACAGCGCGACGGAGACGCCGAGATTACCGAAGAAGAACTACTGTCCGTGCTGCGCTCATTTCGTCCAGAGGCCCCAGGAGAATCGGGGCTTACAAAGTTAAACTACAAGAAGTCACCAGCAAACATCATGGAAGGAATGAGAAGAATATTCAACCCCTGTCTAAACACGAGATACTTCCTAGATGCTTACAAAACGGCTAAAATGATTTTTTGGCCAAATCACGGAAAGGACCCGAGGTTGAGAGAGAGCTACTGGCCAATTTCACTCCTGGAATTTGGCGCGAAGATCAACCAAAGAATGGTGTCTCACCTGCAGGAAAACTCCCTTTACAACCCGTACCAGTTCGGGTTTAGAAAATAGCGAAGTATGGGGATGGCGATAAATGTCATCACGGAAAAGCTTGCCCAAGCCAAACGGGAGAGAAGTTACGTGGACATTGTTTGTCGGAATGTATCAAAGGCATTTGATGAGTTTTTGCAGAGAGGACTGCAAGATCAAACGGCTAAGCCTAAGTGAACACTTAGAAAGAACTCTCTATTACTACGTCATGGAGAGAGCGACGTATATCAGTTTAGGGTGCACGGACAGACCAAAGTTTCCGCTCAATGCGGGCCTTCCGCAGGGGAGAGGGGATCTGTACCCAACTCTCTACGCGATATACACCGCAGATATCCTGGCTCCTGAAAACGCCACTTGCCTCAACATTCAATACGCCGATGATTTCAGCTAGATAATCACTTGTCCTTGGAGGAATGCGCCTATGCAAGCTCGTATGACAGCAGCAGAATTAGAAAGATTAAACATCTCCGAGGCTAAGTGGAAAATAGGAACCAACCAGGAGAAATTCAAGGTAGTCCCCATTGGGAGGAGACTTCTTTCTGATATCAGGTTGGGAAATAGGCGCTATCCCTACACCATGGAGTGCAATGCACTCGGAATAAAAATGACTTCATCCGGGTACAGGCAGCAGATCTCAGATCAAATTTATAAGGCCTCGGGTGCAGTCAGAACTCTATACATGTTAGAAATCTCGGTGAGAGCAACAATAAGATCTACACTGCCTGCTCTCCCCTCCTTCCGTCCTCTATTGCGCCTCGAGGACACAAAAGAGGAGAATACAAGTGGTGCAGAATAAATGCGCCTACCTAATCACGGGTATACGTAGGCGATAAAGAAGACGCCGAGAAGAGCTGCACCGGGAGGAGGGGTTAAGTCCCATTAACATTGTCATTAAAGAACGGACGATGAATATGCAGGAACTGGTTAATCGAAAATTGAATGATGAAGGAATGAAATGATTAACTAGAACAGAAGATCTAAGAGTCGCGCCAAATTTCCAAGTTCCGCTATCCTAGTGGCTGGCGGAGACGAAGTGCCGTTCTACGTATGAAAAGAATGTTATTTTACCAAAAATAATGACAAAAACCCGATTAAGATGACAATACTCCGGATAAGGAAAAATCACTAACTTTCGATAACTATTTCACCCTTCAACACATTTTTAAACCGAACAAGATAAGACCTCAAGACAGAAGAAAGAAGAAACAAAGAACACAAATTACACTCATTACAAAATAAATAAAAACAAAGAAAGCTAAGCACAAATCTAAAGTAATTTATTACAATTACAACAGCAAATGCGCATTACATACCCAAGAATATTAAGTTTACTAATACAAATGACTGGAACGCCATTATAATAAAAACTACAAACCAAAACAACAAAAAAGACACACAACAAGAAAATAATGAAAGCGATAGTCCTGACCACCAGGTGCCTAGCGTGTCTTTGCGACTCTCCGACACTACTTTCTCTTTTCACCACTTTTATTTCTGTCTATCTAACCACGCACCCTTTCGTCCCCCTTCATACACACACACCAACTTACATTAATTTGCAATTTGATACATACACTTTTTATTTGCGGAAGAAACGCCTGTTATATATATATATATATATATATATATATATATATATATATATATATATATGGGGGGGATGACTTTATTCGTGGTAGGAATATGAAGACATATGCGATGGTTTTGAACATTTAATTTTCCGGACGTTTCGGTCATTAACGATGACCATCATCAGCGAATTCTAAATACAAAGAATTATTTTTATAAGAATAACTAAACACAGCAATAAAAAACATGACAGGAGTCAAAAATGATAACCGAAATCAAGAAGTTAAAATGAAATATATAATCTTAAACCGTTGAAAGCAAAGGGGTGAAAATCTATCAATAAGAATTTCATTAATATCGTAAAAATAACTAAATTAAATAATAATCCCATGAAGATAAAATATGCATAATAAACATGAATTAAATTCTTATTGGAATACCAAAATTATAAACTATAGCAAGGGATGAAGAAATCGATTAATAGGAGTGACAAAAAATGATTAAATAATCCCATGAGCAGCAAATTTGAATAATAAACATGAATTAAGTTTCAAGCGGAATACAAGAAATCCAATATAAACTATAGCAATAAGCAATTATAAAGGCAGGGCGAACAATCCAAAATGAGTTAGATCAGGGGCTATGTAATCAAATCGGATATTAATAGATGGAGCAAAGCAAGTAATTCAATAAAGTTACATTACATTACATTAGGTTAAAGTGATGAAATTGTGTGGTAGGTATATAAAGGTGTGAATAAGTTTCCTAGTTTGCCCTGGTGTTAGGGCATCACTAGCGTTCTTCTTATGTAATTCTTATTGTAAAATTCCACCGTCAATAAGTAGCTGGCTGTCTTTGGCAGGCAGTTTCCTCCGTAATAATATATATTTGTTTCTATTTGATTATCTTCTGTCATATCGTTGAAGCATTCAAGCCTTTCAAGGTTCTTTCATGCTGAATCTCAAGTTTTGAGTATTAGATTGTCTATTATATTTGGGCACTTCGCCTCTTTTTAACGTTTAATAATTAATTATTGTAATTTATTTGTTTATAATTTATTGTTTATTTATAATTTATATGGTTATTATTCTTACTAGTGGGAATTGGGAGTTGGGCACTTCGCCTCTTTTTATTCAGAGTTGATAATTAATATTTATTTAATGGTTGTTTGATTGGGCACTTCGTCTCTTTTGTATTTGAAGTAGGTTGCAGTCTTTGGTGGCGTGAGACTCCATCTTATATCATTTAAAGCAAAACTGGACTGGAGTGTACTCTCCCTTTTCCACCTGCTCGCCGCTGATCTTGGCATTGAACATCAGCAGTCCTTGTTCTTTAGCCTTATGTGCCATGGTAGTCTCCGAGAAGACCACCTTGAACACATGTGTGTATTCACCACCGTCCCTTCTGTTCATAAACTTAATAACTTCGGCTACCTTGGCCCAGGCTTGCCGAAGCTCTATCTCTGCACGGATCTCCTCCGCGGTATGCTGCCCAATCCATGGGTCGATTTGACGACATACCACGCTCCTGTGGGCCAGGATCTGGGGGATGGGGGGTACTGATGGCTGCAGTCCAATGCCTCGCAGTGCTTCTACTGCCCTTTCTTTGGTTATTTCCTCTATATCCTTCTCCTTCTCGCATATGGCGATATAACCTGAGGGAATGTCCAGCAGTCTAACCATGGCAATGCCCAGTGTTCCGTACACGGCCTCAAAAGTGGACTCTCTGCTGGGCTTGGGTTGCCCGTCGACAACCCGCAGAGGAATCCTGGTCGTGTGGTCCTGGGCCATCTCTTCACAAGAGTGGCCCTTCAGTCCAGATATTTGCTTGTCTCAGTCCGCTCTCGATGTGGGTGATTGGTATTTCCTCAGATTGGTGCTCCTTCTCTTCTCAGTTTATTTGTTGGGGTAGTTGGTGACTCCCTCTACTTCATCGCTAAGCTTACGTGAACTGAACTGCCAAATGGAGGGGGGGATGAATGATGGAGGGTGGACCCGGGAGAGGCCCCTCAGATGGGTGATGAGTGGCGGACTTGATGATGGGCGGTGATAGAATCAACTACCACCACCCGAGGTGCCGCCCCATCTGGGGTTTGGATATCGATGCTGTTTCCAACTTACACAGGGACGGTTGTGTGTCCATCTGTGGTCTTAGCCGGAAGCTATCCTTAGAGATTAGAGCGAACTCTTCCCCAAAGCTTTCAGCATCGCCTCGTAACCGGGCGGTCTCTTCCGTAGAGTTCCACAGTGGGCTAATCCTCAAACCTACTTTCCTTTACGTCCCCAATTATGTCTATCAAAGTGGACCGACATAGTTGAAGCGAGACTAGATGAGTGGCAGATCAGTTCATTTCAGCTTCGCGACTCCGTAGAGGGAGGGGGGGGGGGGTTAGCACGACATCAAGTCTTCTTGGTGCCGGTATAAAATTCTTTGGCGAATTCTCCCAGTAGGGTTGATGAGGCAAAAAAACTTGGCGTTTTGAACCTCCCTTGCTTCAACCTTTTTCTCCTTTATCAAAAGTGAGATATCTTCAGCGTTGATTTTTGAAATGAAATTCTGTGCCTGTACTCTACTGCATTCAATAAAGTATTTAAGTGATTGAACGTTAAATAAATTTGAGTAAACTAAAGCACGAAAGTTTAAATATTAAATAAGCAATAATGGAGGGGCCAAACAGGACAACTAAAACATTAAATTAAGGAAAAGTCATTTGTAAACTAGATCATTTGGATATAAATGGAAAAACTAAAATAAAATAAAAATTTCTCTGCACGAGCACTAACCTTATTTCGTTGGAGCTGGGAGTATCAACTGATATTACGGACAGAATTAGGCAGAAGGAAAACTATTAAGGGGGATGTGGTTGGTTGTACGTTTGTTTATATAGTGAATAATTTGAGGGATGATGAATAATCATTGAGTTCCGGGTTTATTTGTTTGATGTAAAGTAATTCAAGAATTTTTAAATCTAGAGAAGAGGAGGCAGAAGAGAGTATACTAACGGAATCAGAGTCAGGCGGGTGGTTAAGTTTTAGTGAATGTTCTCTATAGAGGAGTGTTCGGGTTTAGAGATGGGAATGTTTGTTCTATATGATACTCCAATATGCTTAGCGATCTTACATCTTAATTGTAGACTTCTTTAGCCTACATAGCGACTTTGGCAGGTCGCACAAGTGAATTCATAAATAATGGAGAAACGCAGGCATAATGGGAGCGATTCTTTGTGTCGAAGGAAAGTATAAACACCAAGAGGATTAGAATTAATTAGGAGAAACTTGCATTGGGGAAAGTATCTATTAAGAGTCAAGAGTAAAGCTTTGTTAAATTTGGTGTTATCAAGTGGGAGATAAGGCAGTTTTAAGAATATTTTTTGTTTAAGGAGGCAAAATAAACGACTTTTTACGTTCTTTAAAAAATAAAAATATTCTCTATGATTTTTACAACCAACTGTTTGCTTCTGGTACATCGCCAGGTATTATCTATGGTTTACCAAAAACTCACAAGGTAGGATTACCTCTCCGTCCAATATTATTGAACCTTTCACTCACAACGAATTCATTTTGAAAGATTAGCCCACTGTGGAACTCTACGGAAGGGACCACCTGGTTACGAGGCAATGCTGAAAGCTTTGGGGTAGAGTACGCTCTAATCTCCAAGGGTAGTTTTCCGCCAGCACCACAAGGGGACAAACAACCGTTCCTGTGTAAGTTGGAAGCAGCATCGATAACCAAACCCCAGACCCCCGGGTGGTGGTAGTTGATTCGATCCCCACCCATCTTTAAGTCCGCCATATTTCATCCATCTGAGGGGCCTCCCCGGGTCTCCCCCCCCCCCCCACATCATTCATCCATTCCATCCCGCAATTCATGTTCATGAAGACTCGCTTGCAACGAGGAGGGGGCGGCTTTCAGAGCGCTCTAACAAGAAGAAGAATCAGACCCTACAATAAAGGGAAAACATTTAATACAGCGACGAATAACCAGAAGCCGCATATAAGACACAACAAGAAGAAAGACAGCCCAAGGGGCCTCCCCTCTGAGGAAAAATGGAACAAAATGGGACCACTCGGATCTAGCTGCGCACCATCAGCGAAAGCAGCAGGCCTAGCCGAGAAAAGGCCTACAACCGGCAATTCCACAGCAGATTCTAACCCACAGGAGCGTAGTCTGTCGACGACTGGACCCTTGGATATGTCAGCACTCTAAAAAAGAGATAAAAGAGGAAATATAAAATATCAACGGTGGGCCAAAATATCCGAAATTATTTAGTTTTGGAACAAGAGGAACAATTCTGAATACACTCACGTGTTTAAAGTTGTCTTCTCCGACACCACAATGGCGCAAAAGGCCAAGGAGAATGGATTACTGTTTTTTAATGCAAAGATCAGTGTGGAGCAGATTGAGAAAGAAGAATTCATTCTCATACAATTCTGATTTCGCTGTTATAAAATGGAGACGCACACAACACAATAATGCACAGAGCTACAGGAAATATGTTTAAGGTGCAGCGAGCCAGGGCACCACTGGAAGAACTGCAACAGTCCAAGGGAGAAGTGTGAAAACTGCAGCCAAGGACATCGTTCCATGGCCATGGCCTGCCCAATGAAAAAGGATCTTATAAAAAGAAGGTGCAGCTAAAGAAAGACGAGCATGAACGCAGAAGCAAAACATCATATGCTCAGGCGGAAAAAGCAGTATTCACAGAAAATGAAAACAAAAAGACATACTTGAGAATCGAGAACGAAACATCGACGAAGATACTGACCTGCATCTTATACGCTCACGTCAAGAATCTAACTCTACCAGAAGTATTCGCGAAGAAACTCAACCAAATGCTCGCTAAGAACGGCATGAGCGAAATGTGGTTCCCTGATAACCTTCCTTCAGGGGATGTACTGCAACTGCAGCTGAATCCCAAACAGATGCTAGGAAAGAGCCGAGAGAAAAGAAAAGAAGATGAAAGTTGTTTCTGGTGATACCCATCCAGCCTGGTGCCTTTTGTCAAAAGGCTTTTACAGTGGCCATGACGTCTTCTGATGTTATGGGACGTCCATGGCCCTCCATCTCCCTGCCTTCATTGACTTGATGTTGAGGGTGCGTGCGATGCCTTTCCTGATTTAGTTGTTCAATCAGTTGGCCTTCGAATTCCTGGTCGAACTCATCGTTTTCCTCAGGGGTAATCCTGAAAACGTTTTTCCAGAAGTTCCTGAACATTTCCTCAAGAACCACCGGGTTCTCTATGTAGTTTCCGTTCTCCTTTATCTGAGCTTTTGGTCTTGGTGTAAGTCCCTTTAAGTTCTGGACTTGTTGCCATAACTTCGCCGGGCTAAGTTCACTGTCGACTTTGGCTATCAGGTTGTTCCAAATTTCCCCCTGTTGGAGGTTGATGGCCTCTCTAAGCTCTGAGCTTAGGCGTCGAAGCAGCAAGCTCCTTTCCCGGCTGGGACCCTCCCGTCGTACTTCTTCGTACACTTCCCTATGAACGCGAGCGATATCTCTCATCTCCTCTGTCCATCTGGGCTGAGGAGGTGTTTTATACCCTGTTACGGGTATGCTCTCGCGGTCCGCGTTTAGTATGGACGTTGTTATCCTCTCCAACTACCTGTCAATCTCCTCTGACGACGCCGTGCTGAGGTCAGCTGGCGCATAGTCACTGAGTCGTTGCTTGTAACGATTCCAGTTGGCCAGGGCGTAATTTTTCCGGAGAGGGGCTGGGAGCTAGATTGGTGCGAGAGATATTGTTGTGAGAATCGCTATGTGATCACTAGGGACTGCTGGGCCTGGCTCACTATGGTAGTTGAAAGGAAAGCCTTCACTTGTTAAGATTATGTCAGGCTTGGTTGCTGATCTGGAAGTGATATAGGTCGGAAAATCCGGCCCTATCCTTTGAATGTTTTTTCTTCCCATAATCAATTCCAAGTTTCGGCCTCTATCGTTGGTGCTACCATAGCCCGCCGCACGGCATCTGACATTGAGGTCTTCCCCTAAGAATGCCATTCTGCGGTGCCCGAACAGTGTGTAAAAGTTGCATAACGGGAGATATGCTAGTCGAGAGGGTTGATATGCTGCAGCTATCACGAGGTCTCCTACCAGGGTGTGTACCTCAATTGCCACGAAGGACTTATCGAATTCTGGAAGTTGTTTAAAGGAGATATTCCTCTTGACAGCTATTGCAGCACCATCAAACCTTTCCTGGGAATAGTTCTTCATGACCACTCTGTAGCCAGGTATTTTAATGCAACCAGCTTTTGTGTGGATACCGTGCTCTGTGATGAGAATGATGTCGGGGTCAAGCATACGGAATATGTTACCATATGCCGTGGCTTTCTCCTCCCATCCATTCACGTTGAGTGTCAGAATCCTCATTCTGTTGCTTACTCTCTCCATCTTCTGTCACTTAGTGTTTCTGGGTGACGTTCTTTTTTCTCCCGTTCTTCTTCTTCCTAAACTCAGCGTTCGAGATTTGCTCGCATGTGCTGTGATGTAGAATCACATTTTGCGCGAGCAGGGCCTCCTCCACTGTTTCAGGATCTACCTCAGAGTCATATTCCCATTTTTAGATCTTTGACCTTATACCCTGGAATATACTCCTGGTTTCCATCTCCTCCGGGAAGGGAAATTGTTCACAGGCGTATATTCTCAGGTTAATATAATTCGCCCGTATCTTCTTCACTCTCTTCTTCTGTTCCTTCTTTTCCTGGGGTTTGGGTGTTTCCGTGTCTGAGGAATCTGAGGATTCCGAAGAACTGCTATTGTCAGAGTTATTATCTGCCACCGATTCTGTTTTGCTATGGGTGGGTGCAGGAGTTGTCGCCTCGACTGCTACCTTACGTGCTTTTTTGTTCGTTTTCTTGATGGTTTCAGTTTGTGCTGTAGTTGCTGATTTCTGTTCCTTCGGGGTCATCTGCAGATGCAGCACGTCCCCTGATGGGGGGTTGTCCGGGAACCACATTTGTTCCATACCGTTCTTCGCCAACATTTGGTTTAGAACCATTGCAAATGTGCCCGGGCGAGCCAAGTTCATGACGTGTGCATGAAGGATGCATGTCATTATTTTGGTGGAGCCCTCGTTTTCGATTTTGAGATAAGTTTTCTTGGCGTCCACCTCAGAGATGGCCGCCTTAGCTGCCTGGGCGTAGGACGTGTTCGCTCTACGCGTCTCCTCGTTCCTCTTGGCTTCCTGCTTGTTTCTCATGATCTCTTTTTTGGTGGGGCATGACATGGCCATAGTCCTATGACCTTGCCCGCAGCTTATGCACTTCACTGTGTTGCTGTCACAGTTGCGCCAATTGTGGCCCTTCTGGCTGCATTTGGAACACGATTCTTGCGGCTCCTTGCAGTCTTTGGTGGCGTGAGACTCCATCTTATATCATTTAAAGCAAAACTGGACTGGAGTGTACTCTCCCTTTTCCACCTGCTCGCCGCTGATCTTGGCATTGAACATCAGCAGTCCTTGTTCTTTAGCCTTATGTGCCATGGTAGTCTCCGAGAAGACCACCTTGAACACATGTGTGTATTCACCACCGTCCCTTCTGTTCATAAACTTAATAACTTCGGCTACCTTGGCCCAGGCTTGCCGAAGCTCTATCTCTGCACGGATCTCCTCCGCGGTATGCTGCCCAATCCATGGGTCGATTTGACGACATACCACGCTCCTGTGGGCCAGGATCTGGGGGATGGGGGGTACTGATGGCTGCAGTCCAATGCCTCGCAGTGCTTCTACTGCCCTTTCTTTGGTTATTTCCTCTATATCCTTCTCCTTCTCGCATATGGCGATATAACCTGAGGGAATGTCCAGCAGTCTAACCATGGCAATGCCCAGTGTTCCGTACACGGCCTCAAAAGTGGACTCTCTGCTGGGCTTGGGTTGCCCGTCGACAACCCGCAGAGGAATCCTGGTCGTGTGGTCCTGGGCCATCTCTTCACAAGAGTGGCCCTTCAGTCCAGATATTTGCTTGTCTCAGTCCGCTCTCGATGTGGGTGATTGGTATTTCCTCAGATTGGTGCTCCTTCTCTTCTCAGTTTATTTGTTGGGGTAGTTGGTGACTCCCTCTACTTCATCGCTAAGCTTACGTGAACTGAACTGCCAAATGGAGGGGGGGATGAATGATGGAGGGTGGACCCGGGAGAGGCCCCTCAGATGGGTGATGAGTGGCGGACTTGATGATGGGCGGTGATAGAATCAACTACCACCACCCGAGGTGCCGCCCCATCTGGGGTTTGGATATCGATGCTGTTTCCAACTTACACAGGGACGGTTGTGTGTCCATCTGTGGTCTTAGCCGGAAGCTATCCTTAGAGATTAGAGCGAACTCTTCCCCAAAGCTTTCAGCATCGCCTCGTAACCGGGCGGTCTCTTCCGTAGAGTTCCACAGTGGGCTAATCCTCAAACCTACTTTCCTTTACGTCCCCAATTATGTCTATCAAAGTGGACCGACATAGTTGAAGCGAGACTAGATGAGTGGCAGATCAGTTCATTTCAGCTTCGCGACTCCGTAGAGGGAGGGGGGGGGGGTTAGCACGACATCAAGTCTTCTTGGTGCCGGTATAAAATTCTTTGGCGAATTCTCCCAGTAGGGTTGATGAGGCAAAAAAACTTGGCGTTTTGAACCTCCCTTGCTTCAACCTTTTTCTCCTTTATCAAAAGTGAGATATCTTCAGCGTTGATTTTTGAAATGAAATTCTGTGCCTGTACTCTACTGCATTCAATAAAGTATTTAAGTGATTGAACGTTAAATAAATTTGAGTAAACTAAAGCACGAAAGTTTAAATATTAAATAAGCAATAATGGAGGGGCCAAACAGGACAACTAAAACATTAAATTAAGGAAAAGTCATTTGTAAACTAGATCATTTGGATATAAATGGAAAAACTAAAATAAAATAAAAATTTCTCTGCACGAGCACTAACCTTATTTCGTTGGAGCTGGGAGTATCAACTGATATTACGGACAGAATTAGGCAGAAGGAAAACTATTAAGGGGGATGTGGTTGGTTGTACGTTTGTTTATATAGTGAATAATTTGAGGGATGATGAATAATCATTGAGTTCCGGGTTTATTTGTTTGATGTAAAGTAATTCAAGAATTTTTAAATCTAGAGAAGAGGAGGCAGAAGAGAGTATACTAACGGAATCAGAGTCAGGCGGGTGGTTAAGTTTTAGTGAATGTTCTCTATAGAGGAGTGTTCGGGTTTAGAGATGGGAATGTTTGTTCTATATGATACTCCAATATGCTTAGCGATCTTACATCTTAATTGTAGACTTCTTTAGCCTACATAGCGACTTTGGCAGGTCGCACAAGTGAATTCATAAATAATGGAGAAACGCAGGCATAATGGGAGCGATTCTTTGTGTCGAAGGAAAGTATAAACACCAAGAGGATTAGAATTAATTAGGAGAAACTTGCATTGGGGAAAGTATCTATTAAGAGTCAAGAGTAAAGCTTTGTTAAATTTGGTGTTATCAAGTGGGAGATAAGGCAGTTTTAAGAATATTTTTTGTTTAAGGAGGCAAAATAAACGACTTTTTACGTTCTTTAAAAAATAAAAATATTCTCTATGATTTTTACAACCAACTGTTTGCTTCTGGTACATCGCCAGGTATTATCTATGGTTTACCAAAAACTCACAAGGTAGGATTACCTCTCCGTCCAATATTATTGAACCTTTCACTCACAACGAATTCATTTTGAAAGATTAGCCCACTGTGGAACTCTACGGAAGGGACCACCTGGTTACGAGGCAATGCTGAAAGCTTTGGGGTAGAGTACGCTCTAATCTCCAAGGGTAGTTTTCCGCCAGCACCACAAGGGGACAAACAACCGTTCCTGTGTAAGTTGGAAGCAGCATCGATAACCAAACCCCAGACCCCCGGGTGGTGGTAGTTGATTCGATCCCCACCCATCTTTAAGTCCGCCATATTTCATCCATCTGAGGGGCCTCCCCGGGTCTCCCCCCCCCCCCCCCCACATCATTCATCCATTCCATCCCGCAATTCATGTTCATGAAGACTCGCTTGCAACGAGGAGGGGGCGGCTTTCAGAGCGCTCTAACAAGAAGAAGAATCAGACCCTACAATAAAGGGAAAACATTCAATACAGCGACGAATAACCAGAAGCCGCATATAAGACACAACAAGAAGAAAGACAGCCCAAGGGGCCTCCCCTCTGAGGAAAAATGGAACAAAATGGGACCACTCGGATCTAGCTGCGCACCATCAGCGAAAGCAGCAGGCCTAGCCGAGAAAAGGCCTACAACCGGCAATTCCACAGCAGATTCTAACCCACAGGAGCGTAGTCTGTCGACGACTGGACCCTTGGATATGTCAGCACTCTAAAAAAGAGATAAAAGAGGAAATATAAAATATCAACGGTGGGCCAAAATATCCGAAATTATTTAGTTTTGGAACAAGAGGAACAATTCTGAATACACTCACGTGTTTAAAGTTGTCTTCTCCGACACCACAATGGCGCAAAAGGCCAAGGAGAATGGATTACTGTTTTTTAATGCAAAGATCAGTGTGGAGCAGATTGAGAAAGAAGAATTCATTCTCATACAATTCTGATTTCGCTGTTATAAAATGGAGACGCACACAACACAATAATGCACAGAGCTACAGGAAATATGTTTAAGGTGCAGCGAGCCAGGGCACCACTGGAAGAACTGCAACAGTCCAAGGGAGAAGTGTGAAAACTGCAGCCAAGGACATCGTTCCATGGCCATGGCCTGCCCAATGAAAAAGGATCTTATAAAAAGAAGGTGCAGCTAAAGAAAGACGAGCATGAACGCAGAAGCAAAACATCATATGCTCAGGCGGAAAAAGCAGTATTCACAGAAAATGAAAACAAAAAGACATACTTGAGAATCGAGAACGAAACATCGACGAAGATACTGACCTGCATCTTATACGCTCACGTCAAGAATCTAACTCTACCAGAAGTATTCGCGAAGAAACTCAACCAAATGCTCGCTAAGAACGGCATGAGCGAAATGTGGTTCCCTGATAACCTTCCTTCAGGGGATGTACTGCAACTGCAGCTGAATCCCAAACAGATGCTAGGAAAGAGCCGAGAGAAAAGAAAAGAAGATGAAAGTAGACGGCCTGGCCCAAGAATTGAGGCCAAAAGAGAGAGAGAGAGAGAGAGAGAGAGAGAGAGAGGCGGCCGCAAAAGCAGCACACTTGACCAAACCAAAGGACGAGGAACAGGTAGAAACTGAATCCTCTGAAATCGGACTTCGACGCTCAATGCGAGCAAGAATCGGTTGAGGAGGCCCTATACAACCAAAAAGTCGACTACTACTAGGAAACATTTATTGAACTCTCCCCGGCAGAGTTCAAAAAGAATAGGAACGGGAAACGCAAGGCAACAACCTGTAAACACTAAGTCATCCACCTAAGCCAGAACAGAAAATGAAAAACGTGAATAGATGGGAGGGAAAAGCCACGGCATATGAAAACATATTCTGTGAGCTTGATCCCGACTTCACATTAATCACGGAGCATGGTATCGATACGACCAACAAGCAATTAAAGATACCAGGCTACAGATTGATCTCAAAAAAACATTCTCAGGAGAGGTATGACGGTGCTGCCGTTGCCGTCAGAAAGAATCTCTCGTTCAGACACCTTCCGGATATGGACGAGTCCTTCGTGGCGGTAGAGCTACACACTCTAGTTGGCAAGCTCATGATCGCGGCGGCATACCAACCACCTCGACGAAAGTACCTTCCTCTCTCAAGCTTCTACACCCTGTTTGGCCACGAATGAATGGTATTCCTTGAGGGCGATCTCAATGCCAGATGACGAACGGCTGGCCATGGTAACACGAACGAAAGAGGCCATAATTTGGAAATTATTATGTGAAGGAAAAACATCCAGCGAATATGTCCGGATTTTCCGACCTATTTCACCGTAAGGTCAGCAACAAAGCCCGGCATAATCATGACAAGCGATGGCTTCCCATTCAATTACCGTAGTGAGCCAGGCTCAACAGTCCCCAGCGACCACATAGCGATCTTGACGACCATTTCTCTCGCGCCAATACAGCTTCCAATCCCTCTTCGAAAAAGCTACCCTTCGGCCAACTAGGAACGCTAGATTTGAACCAGCTGACCTAAGTGTAGCAAGGCTAGAGAGGATCGATGAGGAGCTGGAGAGAAGATAACTGCCCACATCATCGAAGCAGATCGCGAGAGTGTACCGATGAAGAGGTACAAAACTCTCCCACAACCCAGATGGACCGAAGAAATGAGAGAGATCGCTAGAGTGCACAGGGAGGTGTAGGATGAACTCAGGAGAGAAGGTACAAATCGTGAAAGAACCACGCTGCTACGACGCCTGAGTGAAGAACTTAAGCAGGCTATTAACCAGCAACAGACTGAAATCTGGGACAGCCTGATTGAAAAAGTTGACAGCGAGGTGGAACCCGATGTGCTTTGGAACTTGTGAACAAATTAAAAGGTCTTACGAGTAGAGAAAAGACCCGCATTAAGGAGGGCGATGACTACTTGGAAGACCCGGCGGTATTGGAAGAAAGATTCCGCACATTCTGGAAGATGTCTTCAAGATAACACCAGAAGACAATGCGGAATTCGACCAGGAACTCGAGGGCCAACTGATCAAAGATCTTAATCAGATTGTTTATCGCACGCTCCCACATGCCTATGTCGATGAAGGGAGGATTTTGGCAGAAGATGGCCGACCAACTACACCTGAAGAGGTCATGACAGTCATAAAAGCCTTCAAACAAAAGGCACCAAGCTGGACGGGCATCACCAAAAATATCTTGGTGCATGCCCCCTGGCAGATCATTCAGGGAATCACGAACATCTACAATGCTTCCCTGAATACGGGCTACTTCCCCGACGGTTTCAAGATAGCTAAAATCATCTTTATACCTGAAGAGAGGAAGCCTGATCAACTGGTGGACTACAGGCCAATATCCCTCCTGGAGATTATAGGCAAAGTCTACGAGAAACTTCTAGCCAACAGGTTACAAGACAAACTGACCGAGCTGGATGCTCACAGCCCTCAGCAACACGGGTTCCACAAGAGGAGGGGGACTGACACAGCCCTTGCCCTTCTCACTGAAAAGCTCGCCCGCTGTAAAGCTGAGAAGAAATATGTAGACGTGGTGATGCGAGATGTACAAAAGGCCTTCGATAAGGTTTAGCTAAGAGGTCTACAATACAAGATCTTAGGCTTCCAGCTGAACCCAATCCTGGAACGGGTTCTCTGTAACTGCATCATGCGTAGAAAAGCCTAAATTTCGATCAAGGGCTACAGAGGACCCGAGTTTGAACTTGAGGTGGGTGTTCCACAAAGTGGCTATCTGATTTCAATGCTGTACCTTTTGTACACACTGGACTTACCTGATCCAGTAGGGAAGGAAGTGATGTACCTGCAGTTTTCAGACGACATCATAAAAATCGTCCCTAGTTTCTACAAACATACTGGATTTCAATCAAGGCAGACAGCCATCGAAATTGATAACATCAATCGATATGAACGAAAGTGGAAAATCAAGACCAACCGTCGACAGTTCCAAATCCTTCCAATTAACCACCGAAGACGTGTGGATGTCTTAGTGGACGGCGAAGTATACCCGTACAGAAATGAAGGCAAAGTCCTAGGTCTGCACTTAACATCCAAAGGATACAAAGTGCACATTAGCAGCAGAATTTCCCTAGCCAAAATACAGCTCGGAAAACTGCTCTGGTGCGCTCAACTTTAGTGTACCCGGCAGTGGCAATACAGGCTGCAAGTTCTACCTCTCTCAGACAAATGCAGAACAAAGCAGCCCGGCTTATAGCTGGAGCTCGAAGGATGGACCATATACAGCAAACAGAACTGCACGCAAGAGCAGGTCTGAATCCACTGAATATGGAACACCAAAGGCTAGGGAGGAAGACCTGGGACAAGATCGAAAATGAAATATTCCCGAATATGAACCTCGATCTAGACATTCCGAGAGCAGTTAGGGGACACGCCACCAGGCAAGCCCTATTCCCAAGTGGAAGAAACTACTCCCGAGAAAACCAAATTGAAATATATACTTGATCAAGAAAAGCACAAACACCTAAGTGTAATAAAAACTGAAGAAAAAGAGGCGAAGTGCCCACCATTAAAACAAAATAAACAGGAGTGAAATAGCAACCTAAACCCCGGCCAAATAAGAGTTGTCAATTGATATATAAAATAACAAGAAAATTATATATATAGCAAACAAAAAACTTGAAAGGCTTGAATGCCACGACGGAGGAAAGAAATAAATTTATTTATTTTTTAAAAAACCAACAAAAACAACAACATATATATTTATCTAAAAAAATAAATAAATAATAATAATAAATTATAGGAAAAAGAAACAAACTAACAGAAGAAAAACGTGAGAGAAGCCCTCTACACCAGGGCAAAACTCAAATTCTTTTTATCTTTAAATACTTACCACACATTTCCTACTTATTACATCAATTTTAATTTCAATTTTAACTTTATTCAATTACTTGCTTCGCTTCATCGTTTAATATCCGCTTTGATTACATAGCTCCTGATCTAACTCATTTTGGATTGTTCGCCCTGCCTTTATAATTGCTTATTGCTATAGTTTATATTGGATTTCTTGTATTCCGCTTGAAACTTAATTCATGTTTATTATTCAAATTTGCTGCTCATGGGATTATTTAATCATTTTTTGTCACTCCTATCAATCGATTTCTTCATCCCTTGCTTTCGACTTTATTGCTATAGTTTATAATTTTGGTATTCCAATAAGAATTTAATTCATGTTTATTATGCATATTTTATCTTCATGGGATTATTATTTAATTTAGTTATTTTTACGATATTAATGAAATTCTTATTGATAGATTTTCACCCCTTTGCTTTCAACTGTTTAAGATTATATATTTCATTTTAACTTCTTGATTTCGGTTATCATTTTTTACTCCTGTCATGTTTTTTATTGCTGTGTTTAGTTATTCTTATAAAAATAATTCTTTGTATTTAGAATTCGCTGATGATGGTCATCGTTAATGACCGAAACGTCCGGAAAATTAAATGTTCAAAACCATCGCATATATCTTCATATTCCTACTACGAATAAGGTTCCCAAGATACGCGCCTTAGTCATACTAATACTTCCCATGGTACGCGCCTTAGTCATACTAATACTTTGTAGTTATAGGTAAACTAGTATTTTAGGAATTCATTTATCGCTATCCCCAGACAAGAACAAAATAAGTTTTAATACAGTGGTTTAGCAGCGTCGTGGGGCCGATTCTATATCAGTTGCGTTGAATATCAAAGTAACATCATTTTCCCATTCTATAAGTCCAAATGGAACCATTAATTTGCCACTCTATAACTCCATAGCTCCATCATTTTCCCGCTTTTACAACTCCCTAGATTTGCTTCAGGTTTCCACCATATAAATCCATAGTAGAACATCATTTAGCCACTCTATAAGTCCATAGTGAGACCACTATAGGAAATACGTGTTGTTTTTTAGGAGTTCAAACCCGGTTGGAGATTTTTAAATTGTTTGATTTTCAGAATTTGTGAATGACTAAGAACGACTAAAAGAACCAAACACCTACCAGCTCTTGGGTGTAGAAAATAGAAAATTCCGTTGAAACTAATATAGACGTGAAATATTTTAAAGTATTTTGATAAAATGGGTCAAAAAAAATATTCTTTATCTTGGGGAGGAGTAAGAATAACTGGAGGCAAATGGGTAAAAAATAAAAGAAGGGATTTAGATGAACTTGGCAAAGATTTATGATAGTTAATTGGTCGCATGCTGTCAGAAATCAGTGGGTAATTGCTTGAAAAAAACAACCTATGTTATCTAGGCGAGTGAAAATTTTCGGCAAAGAAAATGAGTGTATATAGTCAGTGTTATCAACGTTTTACCATTAACCCATAGATTAGCAAAGACAAAATTGGGCATTAAATTTACGAACCCAATTATTAACTTCTCAAAGTCAATTATTTTGACTTATAGCCTTACGACCTTAAAAATTCAATGATTACAGGACTAACCTTGGGAGGGCATTGGTAGTTATATAATTCGGAAGAGAATGTAAAACATAAGGGTTTCAAATTTCGTTAGAGTCGGCCGAATAGTTATAATGTTTTTGCCAAGTAAACTGGCTACCATCCGACCGATCGACCTATGGACCGACATAGTAATTTATATAGTCGTGACCACGCGACTAAAAACGTAACTACACGGACTAAATTATAAGTTAGGTCTCGGCGAGAACGAATTTACTATGATCTGTTTTATGTGAAAGCTGTGCAAAGTACACAAAACGTGAAGTTAATATGATTGGTGTGTTGATGAGATGTGAGAAAAGTGAAAAGGAAAGAAAATCAGTGAAAGGAAAAGACTACGTGAGATTGCTTCAGGGCAACAAAAAAAGGAACATGGAGATGAAAAAAATGTGGAACAAATTTAACGAATTGTTAGTGTTGTGCAAAGGTTATGGTGGTGCGCTAAAATGGGAAAGATAAAGTTGAATGGTAAATGTGGAATAGTGTTGTGAAAAGTGCCGTAGAGATTAAAGTGGAGACGTACTTGCAGCTGCTTTATGGTGCATACGAACATGTCAGAGAGATGCGGATGAGTGAAAGAAGCGAAAATATAAGTAAAACGAGTAATTAACTAGAATAAGAAAGCTGCAAATGAAGCATTTGAATGGAGGGTGAATGATAATCCGGATGGAAACATGAAATTATTTTTAAAAGAAGAGAAAAAGGTGAAAAACTAAGAAAAAATGTATGAACATCAATAAAAAGGCTGAAAAATTACTTCTAAGCGAAACGGAGGTCAAAGGGACTCGTAGATTGCGATAATACATACCTGGTCTGTATAATGTGAGCATATAAGGTGAATCGAATGTGAAAATGATTGAATCAGGAAACTGGGAAGGCAGTTGAGGTAGATAATATATTTGCCAAATCCCTGAAAAGTGGCGTCGAATGTATGTATAATGGAAGAAAACAGGTGGCTGTGTTGTGAAACTTTTGAAAGTGGAATAGAGACTGAAAACTTTAACAATGTTGTGATAGTACCTTTGCCAATGGGGAAACAGAGACAGGTGAATGTGAGAAGCATTATGAGGAATAAGTCTGTTGAGTGTTGTAGGTAATATGTATGGTATAATTCTGATTGAGTGTATAAGAAGGAAGACAAAGAGATTAATTGATTCGGCCTGACAAAGTGAGATTAGGGATAACAGGATGTGTGTGGATTAAGAATTTGGAGGGAGACAGCTAAGAAGCGATAACAGATGTATGGTATATAGTGGATTAATGTAGCCTGTGAAAGCGCAGGATCGTGTAGACTAGGAAGGATTATGAGGTTATGAGAATGTAGTATATTAAGGCCGTCTTAAAAGCCTTATAGGCTGCCAGGTAAAGCAGTACACTGGGCTTCTACCTACACAACCACTCACAATAATAACCAATGTCATATAAATATCACTAATATCATTGCTATTAACTGTAAAATGAGTCGAAGTGACGTTAGATATATACTTTTACGTTATGAAGCGCGTGAAATATTTACACATACGAATACATGTACTTGTAGTTGTAGATTGAGCGTGATGCTAAAGCAGAAGCGAATGACAGAGCCCACTTGATATCATAATAATGAACAAATATTGTTCATTATCATGGGTAAAACACATGCTAAATAAACAAATATGCAATATCCAAGAACAAATGTGCATTTATTTATTGACAGCAAGTAACAACATCCAAAAATTAGTATGGAGCCCCTCTTTTCGTGAGGCCCCGGGATAACTGTCAAGCGTGCCTATGAATTAAGCTGGGTATGATGTTATAGGTATTACTATTCGTACGTTATATGCTCTTTTATGTAAAGTGTGAAAGGGGGAGTTCTTCTCATTGTGTAGCAGGCTTGGTTAAGTGATCAAACGAGCCTCCTTAGGATCAAGGAAAATATCCAGCTGGTTTCATTATTCCGTCGTAAATTGCGGGAACAGGTCTCGAAAAGGCGAGTGGTAAGGATAACTTCTTGCTCCTTGAATAATGACGGCTAATATTATCTATAATTTTTTTACCAAAATGCTGCTCTATATATAGTTATTATACGTAACATAAGCTATACAAAATTTAGCCAATTAGGATTAAACAGATATTTAATGACAATCTTATGTTTACTTTATTCATTCAGCTTTAAAACAAATTTTGTTTTACAGATAAGAGCTGCAAAAATTGACCAATCAGCATCAAATAGATTTTTAGGAACAATTTACGTTCAAACACATACAAACATAAGAGGCGCTAAAATTGGAATTTCTCATCTGGATTCATCGCCATGTGTGCCGAGACTAAAGACGTGGACCAGCTCCTATCGGAAGAGGGAGCGAGGGTCCTCAGGAACACTGGACTGGAAGCAAAAACCCATCCACAAGTGGCAGCAAACCGAGGCGTGATCTGCCGCAAAGTGGAGAGCTGGGTGGGTGAGCATACACCCGAGGAGCTCAAAGAGGAGATTACCAAGAGCAATCCCTGGACCCAAGTTCGTGAAATAATAAAATTTCACGAACACACCCACGTGTTTAAGATAACTTTCGCTACCACTGAAATAGCCAAGAAATCCACGCAGAATGGAATACTGGTATTTAATATGAGAATACCAGGCGATAACATTTAACAGGAGAAATTTAATAGCATACAAAGGTGCTTTGTATGCTATAAACTCAAGGACCATACAACGACGACGTTCCCGGACAAAAACAATCTGTGGTGCAGTGAATGCACCACAGAGGGTCATCGATTTGATAAGTGAAAGAGTACGAAGAAGAGATGCCTTAACTGCAGAGGCGAACATAGGACCATGTCCCTGAACTGTCCCAAGCACCGCGAAATCATCAAAAGAAAGTAAGAAGAAGAGAGGAAAGCCAAGGAAACAACATACGCGAACGCCGCCAAGAAAAATGCGAAAATAAAGCCTGCACCTGCGCCTGCACTTGCACAGATGAACATGACAGGAGATCTAAGTGCAAAAATACTGATCTGCAATACCCACGCAAATGTGGCTAATACAGTGAAGCCGGGCTGCTATAACCAGGTACTCAATGCTCTCCTCAAAGCGAACAAGCTCCCTTCAGTAATTATGCCTGCAGACCCGGAATGGTCCAAGGCATTCAAAGATTCAGTCATAAGGAACAACACCGTCAAGTCTGGACTGGAGGAGATCGTCGAAGCTTCCTCATCGGAGAAATCCGAAGAGGTCGGGGAATAAGAAAAGGCTGAAAGTGAGGAGGGATCCTCCTCTTCTGACAACGAAGAGGGCCCCTGCACCCATACACAAGCTACAAAGAGCAGGTCAAAAACCCCGAGTCCCCCTCCGAAAAAGGAAAACCCTGGGCACAGTAAAACCGCCCAGCCAGCCCCCCAAAAGAAGAAGAATAAAAAGAAGCATAGGTAAAAACAATTCACCAGGTCACGGAACGCACTGAAGATATTGAAAATTAATACCAACGACTGGACGACGAAAAGACTTCTTTACGGAAATGTATTCAGGAAAATTGATGCGGACATCATCTTAATTTCGGAACACGGGATCGACACGCGTAGTGCAGAAATGAAAATATGAAACTACGATGTGTTGATCATAAATTATTCGCAGGAGTGGTTCGACGGAGCCGCTATTTCAATAAAGAAAGGGATTAAATACAAGCAAATAAGAAATCTAGAAGAATCCTACCTCGCGATTGAGGTCGAAATCGACATAGGAAAGTTAGTCATTGCTACCGGATATCAACCGCTAAGGAGAGGTGTGTTACCAATTCACACTTTCACTTGCCTATTTGGCAGAAGAGGCCCCACTATATTAATAAGGGATCTGAACGCCAGATGCCGAGAATCCGGATACAAGAACTTCAACGGTATACGAAAAAGCCTGGACCTATTGCTGGACGGAAATATTGCCCAGAGCAGGAAGTGTTGCAAAACCAGACATCTGTCTGGCGAATCGTCAGCTGCCGTTCACTTACTACATGGAACCAGTCCAGGTACAATGTAATGACCATATAGGGATCCTACTTACTATCAACAGAAACCATATACAAGTTCCAGCTGGGGTCAAAAAGAACTAAAAAAGAGCAGACTGGACAAGTACGCGCGCCTTCTCGAGGCCTTTGATCCCCCCAACTTAGGGGAAGCAATTCTCAGGAGATTGACGAGGCACTCGACGACCTCAATAACCATCTCATCAGCGCAGATTGGGCTTGTACCCCTAAATCCGAGTATATGACCATCTCTACCTACAGATGGACCGAATACATGAAGGATTTACACCGTGAGCCGAAGTTATTATATGAAATCAAAATCAGGAATGCGTCATTTCACTCAATACATCGAAGTAAAGAAGTCAAAGAAGAACTGAACTAGTTGATCCTCGAACAACAATGGAGACGATTGGATGATGCGATCGATAACCTCGATCACGAAGCAACTCCGAAAGATTTTTGGAAAAAGATCAGAAATCTCAATGGATCGACTGGGAAGAAGCAGAAGATCAAGCTACAAAAGGAAGATAAAAACATCAAAACGGAAGAATGAAGAATCGAAGAGCTATTCCAAAGTTATTGGGAAAAATCTTCAGTATAACTGAGGAGGAAAACGAAGACTATGACCTTGAGTTTGAAAGCAACATCATCGACGAGCTTAACCAACAAATACACAAGACGTACCTTCACCGTCAGGTGGATAGACAGCTCGACGGAGACGCCGAGATTACCGAAGAAGATCTACTCAGCGCGCTCCGCTCATTCCGAAAAAAAGCCCCAGGACAATCGGGGCTTACAAAGCTAAACTCAGAAAAGGCACCAGCCAATGTCATCGAAGGGATGAGAAGAATATATAGCGCCTGTCTGAACATGGAATATTTTCCAGATGCTCATAAAACGGCTAAGATGATTTTCTTGCATAAGGACGGAAAGGACCCAACGTTGAAGGAGAGCTACTAGCCAATTTCACTTCTAGAATTTAGCGAGAAGCTCTTCGAGAAGATCCTCAACAGAAGACTGGTGTCTCACCATGACGAGAACTCCCTCTTCATCCCACAACAATTCGGGTTTAGGAGGAAGTGAAGTACGGAGATGGTAATTAATGTCATCACAGAAAAGCTAGCCCAAGCAAAACTGGAAATGAGTTACGTAGACATTGTTTGTCGGGATCAATCAAAGGCGTTTGATAAGGTATGACAAAGGGGAATGCAGTACAAGATCTTACGACTGGGCCTAAGTGAAAACTAAGAAAGAACTCTGTGACTATGTCATGGAGAGAGTGGCGTACATCAGTTCACTGTGCACGGACGGACCAAAGTTTCCGCTCACTGCGGGCCTCCCGCAGGGAGGTTGGGGAGCTGTCCCCCACTCTCTACTTGATTTACACCGCTGATGTCTCAGCCCCTGTAAGCCCCATTTGCCTCAACATTCAATTCGCCGATGATTTCACCCAGATAATCACTTTTCCATGGAGGAATGTGCCTTGGCAAGCTCGAGTGACAGCAGCAGAAATTGAAAATCTTAATACCTACTAGGCCCGGTGGAAGATCCGCATCAACCAGGAAAAGTTTAAAGTAGTCCCCATGGGTAGGAGACTATTTTACGACGTCAGGGTGGGGGATAGATGTTATCTCTACACCACGGAATGCAATGTACTCGGAATGAAGATTACTTCATCCGGGTACAAGAAGCACGTCCAAAAAAGAATCACCAAGGCCACTGCTGCAGTCAAAACTATATACAGGTTCAGAACTCTTCGTGAAAGCAATAAGAAAAAGATCTACAATGCACTTGTAAGATCGACGCTGCTATACCCCGCTTCCTTCCTCTCGTGTGTCTCGAAGACACAAATGTGGAAACTACAAGTGGTGCAGAATAAATGTACGTACCTAATTACAGGTACATACAGACATTAGAGAAGATGCCAGGAAGAGCTGCACCGGGAAGCGGGGTTAAGTCACATTAACATTGTCATAGAAAAATGGACAAGGAATATGCAGGAAATGGTTAATCGTGAATTGGACAATGATATCGTCCAAATGATTGACCAGAACAGAAGAGTAATAAGTCGCGCCAGACTCTCGAGCTCTACTGGGCTTTTAGTTGGCGGAGCAGAAATGCCGTTCTACGCATGAAAATAAGAATGTTTTTACCCAAACCAACAAAACCGACCAAGAAAAAGAATACCTAATTATGAGACTTCATCGATTTCTACAAGAATTCACCGATGAAGACCCCAAAATTCCGAAGAAGACATCCAAGAAAAAAACAAAAGACACGATTTACACTCACTAAAAAAAACAAAGATACTAAGCATAACACTAAAGTGATTAAAATAATTTATTACCTCAACAGCAAACGCGCATAACATATCCAAGAACATTAATTATTTGAAGACAAATGGCTTGAACGCCATAATAATATAAACTATCTCAAAGACAACAAAGGAACCACAAAACAAGAAAATATTTAAAAGCGATAGGCCTGATCACCAGGCACTTAGCATCTATTTGCACCCTACCACACTTCTTTCTCTTTCATCACTTGTCTATTTTCGGCTATCTGTATCCACACCCTTTCTTTATTCCCTACCTACACTTACCCACTTACATCGTTCATAGTTCATGAAGATTTTTGACGGATAGCAGATGTTGAAAATTCTTTTTTACGAGGATTTTGAACAGCAATCCACCCAAGCAAGCAAAGCGATATTCATCGTTCATTGAAGAAGAAGATTTTGGAAGAGACTACCACTGTCAGACAAGACTTTAAGTGGACTCTCTACAAGGACGAATCTTTTACTTTCTTATCTACCCTTTTAGGGCAAGTCGGGTAGGGAAGCTGAGTCTCCTTAGATACCTTGCTAAGCGGGAGCCATATCTGAACCGGATGGCTAACTCGGCTCATAGGCTGAAGCTTAGCCCGGGACGGGTTTGAACCGGTGTGAGCGGCGGACTCAGCAAGGTTGAGCAAAAACTTTTAGGGCTAAAGATAGGTAGGTAGGTAGGGAAACCGACTTGACAGCTGAATAAGCCGAGAAATAATCGGATATAACAGCACCTTTGCCTCCCATTTAGCTCTCTCTCACTCAATTTTTCTCCCTCTTTTGCCGCTTACAAAAATGCGAAAAACTAAGAATAAGAAGTAGTTCGTTTGATCAGAAGTTGGACTCGACCAAATAGGTCCCTTTGCACGTCCGTAAGGGCGCGCAAAGATCCGATAGGATCAACGTTTTTCGAGTAATATATGGAGAACTAGGAATCATCTTAGTGAGACTTCTACATTGCACTCTGCCAAAACGAGAAAGATGTAGATAAGCTCTTATCCGAAAAGGTTTCTGATCAATTGGTGAAGATTGGTTTATAGGACAAGGTACCACTGCAAATTGAAGCCCAAAAGGCTGTATATTGCAGGCAAATTGACTTCTGGATAGGAGAGCACAATGCGGAAGAAATTAAAGAGGAAATAGAGAAGACTCAACAATGGGCCAAAATCAAAGAAATAGTTAAGTTCACTAACAAAAATACAAACCAGGAATACACACACGTATTGAAAATAATTTTTCGAGAAACGAATATGGCGAGTAAAGCCAAAGAAATCTGACTCCTAGCTTTCAATCTAAAAATAACGCCTGAGCAAATCAAAAGCGAGGAATCTATTAGCATACAAACCTGCTTCAATTGCTTTGCCTTAGAAAAGCATCCCACTAAAGACAGCCCTCGTATAGATAAAAAGTGGTGTTCTGAATGCAGCGCCAAAAATCACACGTGGAGAGAATGTACATCACAAGTTAAAAAGTGCATGAATTGCAATGGAAATCATAAAACCATGACAATGGCCTGCCCGCTAAAGCGCGAAATTATAAATAAGAAGAGGGAGAAGACCAGAAAGGAGGAGGAGAGGCAAAACCTAACTTTTGCCAAAGTAGCAGAGGCAACAGCAGAAAAAATGCAGACGACCAGAAATATATTAGAAATAAAACAGCCCGAATCGCTTAACATTTTTGCATGTATTTTGCACGCCTAAATTTAATGTTACAAAAACAATGGCCTCAATGAGATGTGGTTTCCCGACAAGCCCCCATCAGCGAAAGTCCTTAGCATTCAATATAATCCCTCGTCATCCAAGAAATACCAAGTGCTACAGAAAAGTACTACTGCAGAGCAAACTCCCGAACGCAAACCGGCTGAAGAGAGAGACTCGAGGCTGATAAAAAAGATACAACAGAAACAGGAAGAACCGATGGAAGTTGAAATTGCTTCTTTTAATAAAAATTTAGATTTACAGGAGAGACCACTGCAATGCAAAGAGGGAGCTGTACCCAGTGTCAAAGAAAATAGTGGAAGCGAAGAAGAAAAACAGGAGTTCCACCTAAAACTCTTTGCTTCAGAAGAGAGACCTTTCCCATCGAGCAATGAAGAACTTATTCAGGAAGTCAAAAAAGGGTACTATAAGTATGAATACGAAGGCTCATACTCGGAACAAGAGGTCTACAAATTACTAACAAAAGGAAATCTCAAAATACCCCAGTACTTACTGTACACTACTAAAAAGGATGAATTTAAGAAGAAGAGAAATGAGAGGACAATATCACCAATTGGCAGAGACACGCATAAAGCTGAAAGAAGGTCAAGCCTATCCGGGAATACATCGAAATAATGGCGCAGCTTAGGAAAATTAAAATCGTCAGTCACAACGTAGCCAGTTGGAAAGAGAAGAGATTCACACTTAGCAACACCTACGAGTATCTTAAAATCGATCCGGAAATAATTTTACTAAATGAGATAAATATAAACCCAGCAATAGATACAATTAAAATCTTTAACTATAACATCATTAGGAAAACCACCGATGAAATAAACTATGATGGAGTAGCTATAGCCATAAGGGAAGACATAAGCTTCAAGAAACATAAACACCTAGATAAGGCTTACTTGGCAGTCAGTATAAGAACAACCACAGGTGAATTAATAATATACACGGGGTAACAACCCCCTAGAAGGGACTATTTGCCCTTCCACAACTTTCTAGATATATTTGGTAAAAAAGATCAAGCAATATTTGCTGACGATTTAAATGCCCGTAGTCGAGCGTCCAGATACACGAGATGTTTCAACAAGGCAGGGAAAAATCTCAATATCATGCTGGAGAGAGGGATAGTTGAGAGAATAGGACTTGAATGCCAAACCTACTTTGGGGCAAACAGTGCCACAAAACCAGACATTGTGTTGGCCACACCAGGACTCACACTAAACTACCTAATCGAAAGAGGCCCTCCTTCAATAAGCGATCATGAGATCATGGTGATGACCCTATCATTAGACCCCATTCAAATTAAATAACCACGTAGAAAGCAGTACAGATTACTTAACTGGACAGAATATTATGAAGACTTAAGGAAACACCAACAGATCAACCTAGCCGAAGCAACATTGGAGGATATTGACGAGAAGCTTGAAAGATTAATGGAGGCATTAAGACAAGCTGACAGAAGACACGTCCCAACTACAAAGTACAGAACACTGCCCCACCCCTTGAGAACTAAGCAAATCGAGACCCTAGAAAATCAATATACGACACTTAGGGAAGATATAGAGTTCAACGGCCCCCAGAGAGGAGATATAGATCGTCTACGGCAAGTTAGAGAAGAATTAAATGCAATAACAGCCGAAAGAACCATAAGGTCGCATAGATTTATAGAAGCTATTGATAGCGAAACTAACCAACGAAATTTTAGAATAAAATAAATATAGCTAAGAGAAAAAAAAGAGTCAAGGCCCAAGATCGTATTCACCCATGACGGAGGAGAAGCTAAAGAACCTCATGAAATAGAGACTGACTTTCGCACTTATTGGAGAAGCTCATTTGACATCTCGCTGGAAGAAAACCAAGATTTTGACCGAGATCACGAACTACGGGTAGTAGAGGACTTGAAAGCAAATCGACAAGTAATAGTCCCGAATGACAATGCATCATTGACAATCCTAGCAGAAGAGGGAGTTGAGCCAGTCATCTTAGAGGAGTTAAGGAAGACAATAAAGAATACCAAACAGAGAGCCCCCTTAAAATCGGGGCTAACCAGGGAAAACCTAATCAGAGCACCAGACACTTTCTTAGAGAAAATAGTATCCCTATTTAATGCCACAATAAGCGCTGGCTATTTTCAGGATGAAATGAAGAAGGGACAAATAATATTTCTACCTAAGCCTGGCAAAATTCCCAATAGCCCAAGGAATTTTAGACCCATAACCTTATTGGAAACATTAGCTAAAATATTAGAAAGATTGATAAACGACAGGCTGATGAAATATCTGGAGGAAAGATCCTTGATCCAAACCCACCAACATGGGTAGAGAAAAAATAGGAGCACTGAGACAGCGTTAGCGATGTTAGTGGAAACCGTGGCCAGAGCAAAGTTTGACAAACATTATACGGACCTAGTCCATAGAGATGTGTCAAAAGCTTTTGACAAAGTATGGAGAGTCGGCTTAAAATTCAAGATAAAAAGACTAGGATATCCCTCACCACTAACAAAGTGTTTGTGCGACTACATCACTGATCGATCAGCCTACATATCAATAGAAGGCTTTGATGGAGTGTACTTCGAGGTCATACAGGGAGTCCCTCAAATGGGATGTATAAACCCGACACTCTACAGTCTATACACAATGGATCTTCTCAGCCCAGTTAACGAAACACCAGATATATACAGTTCGCTGATGATATCACGATTATAGCGAGTAGCCCAGACAGGCACCCCCAGATGATGGCAAAGATAACAGCGGCTGAAATCGAAGACTAGAACAAATGCAAACAAGTTTATTAGTTCCCCATTAGGGAGAAGAAGAACGGACAGAATTAGAGTGGACGAAAATAGATATCGCTACGGGAATGAAAGAAAAGTACTCAGCCTCAAAATCAATAGGCAAGTCTACGTCAAACATGTAAAGGAACGGATACAATTAGCTTAAGCAAATTTAACCAAAGAATATCAATTTAGAGACTTGAAGGTGGAAAACAAAAGAAAAATATACAAGCAGCTTGCCGGTCTACGTTGCTCTACCCGGCTGTTCCAATGAACAGACTCCATAAAAAGAACACTGTAGAAGTCTAAATACCTCCATGCATTAGTATGTACATAAATACACCAACACAGCTGCGTGTCCTCCCGCCCTTATTCCAAATTCTCCTTTTCGTATCGAATCCCCTTCAGCCCTTTTCACGTTTTTGAGATAACCAAATTCACGGCCGGCCACACAGGAAAATGTCTGCCTCAAAAGACACCTGTCAGTCGACGAAGGCCCGAGTTTCTTTGCGCCGTCATAAACCTGCGACTCGAGACGAGGAAAGCTCGGATGGCGCCGAGGTGTGAATGTTTGGCATGCCCTGGCGACAGACGAAAGGTGTTTTCGCGCGACGATAATAATTTTATGAGAATCCGGTGCTCTCTCGATTTTAGCTTTTGAGAGAAATAAAAGAGAAAATTCTCCCTAGAGTCAGGCAGAAGATCTTGGACTTACGTTGTGTGTGGAGCGAGTCCCACAAAGGAAACAGTTCGCCCGTTGCAAGGAAGAAACTTCGGGGAAATTGTTGTTGCCGTCACGGTACTTGAGTTGCTAAACTTCTCGCAGACCCCCCCCCCCCTTCAGAGTCAGAGGTTACACAGGAATTCCCTCTGCGGATTACCCTAGACGCAGCTAGGTAATCATTTTTGGCTACCCACTCCAGGTGACAATAATCAAAACGGACACTTCGAGGAGAAAATTTCCGATTTGAGTCACAGTTTGACTCACCTTCGCGATCCGGCCTAGGATCATTATATAAGGACACCGGTTTAAGATTACCCACACATTCGGTAACCTCGGACGACCGGGCTAATTGCGAACATGGTCGTCAGAAGAAGACATTCACCGTCATTCTCCAGTTTAATCGTTAACTAGAATTTCCATCCCGGGCTTATAACCTTGACTATTACAAGTGATTAATTTAGTGCTTAATTCCGTGATATTATTCAATTCATTCTGTCGGGTGAAATTAAGACGCAAGCATCCTAGTAAGTAGATTTCAAGTGTAATCCCCACGACATTATATAGATTTTCCAAATCAGTACGAAGATTAATCCTATTTTATACATATATATGCTATTTCATATTTCCAATTTATATATAATAAAGTTTATTTTTGTGTCTGTGTCTTTTAACTATTTTGGACGATCCTTTAGCAATTGATAAGCAATCCACTCGGCTCAATTCTCAATATTACATAAGTCCACCCATGACTAGCTTTTACTGAGTGAAAACACACTCAGGGGATCATTATCTTAATTTTGATCAAAAGGGAAGCACCGGGGTTATTCTTATTCACCGAAAGTGGCTACACTCCACTCCACTTTACCTTGGTGCGGAATTAAAATAGATGCCAAGGAAGTGGAACTGGGATTACCCACTCACTAACCCTCGGCAAACACACATAAACTTCAAAGAGTTCAAAATACAGCAGTATATATTATATCAAACACGAGAAGAAGAGAATACAAAGGACAAAGTGACCTGCACCACGACATCGGTCTGACACCAATAAATGTGTCCTTGCACAGGAGAGGATGTAAATTATGGGAAAAGTTAAATGATATATTAACCGACGAAGAAAAAAGAACCATCGACATCCCACACAACCACAGGGAAAACAATAGAGGTAAATTTAGAAACGGAAAACCTATCTCAAGAGAGAACCCTCCCCCAATATATAGTAGGTGAGATTGAAAAATGATTGCACACATTGAAATCAAAGAATCTGCGTTAGACGTTGAAATAAGAAAATTGAAAAAAAAATAAATAAATAAAGGAAATAGAGGCGCGAGATCTTCCTTTATACGAAGAATATGACGTGATGAATAATAACTAGGAAAAATACAATGGAGGTGGTTGGTTACCCAGCAAACTACATTAACTCAGACTCATTCATTTTAACCACTCTACCATAAAATCTACTTTCCACTCTACTGTTACTGTAGACTTTTATCTTCTAACTTTTTCCAGACGTAAGACGTAAATATTTGGGGGGTTATAAATTCTTTGACGAAATAAATTTGCTATTGGCATGTCGCTACCGGGTAAAGGAGGTAACGGCCAAGAGTGTCCAAAAATGCCTTCGTCAGTAAAAAACTGTGAGGACCGATTTACTGTGAACCAATTACACCATGTAACAACAACAAAAAATTCTCTGTTGCTGGCTTGTAATCACTTTTTTATGTTACTTAGGTCCCAAATAAATAAAAAAAAATGCTATTAAACAGTTATAAGTTTGGGTTTGTAAAGATTCTAGGCTAACCACTAGCATTCAACCTAAGCAAATTTTATAATTGCAGTAATTGCAATTTATGTCATATTTTCGAGTGCAATTGGTGATGCATTATTATAAGTGCATTTATTTCTTATTTTTTTTATGTTTTTTGTGTTTAAATGACTGGTCAATGCCCTTTCCTTATTTTTTTATATTCAGATAAACTCGTTAAAAAACTTTTTTTTTTAAAATTTGATGACTATAGCCTGAATTACCCTACTTATTTTATATATGTATGTTCATTTAACATGATTATAATTTATATTTTCAGATCTATTAGATCCATATTTTCAGATTGAATATATTTCTATCTTTTGAGATGGCTTCAAAGGGATGCCGGTACCACCCTGACTCCTTCTGTTATATATACGGTGAGTATATACGGAAGAGAGGCAAAATATTATCCTTGGAAACGTCGATGAAGGTTTGCGAAGCCTACCAGAAGTACTTCTGGGTGACAGTTGGGGACCAAGACAAGCCCTGGGCCCCTCACTACTGTTGTGAGCACTGTAAGAATACGCTGGAAGGGTGGCTGTGAGGTGAGAAAAGGTCCGTAAAATTCTCCAACACACGGACCTGGCTAAAGCCAACAGACCACTCCACAAACTGCTTTTTTTGCATGGTGGATGTTAGCAAGCGACGGGCAGGAAAGAATGCTGCTGCTGTGCATTACCCAGATCTCCCATCATCAATTGCTCCAAATATCCCGTGCCAGTACCACCTGCTCCAGATAAAGTCCAAGACAAGTTTTCTGATAAAAAGCAGGAGATGGATGCTGAGGACTTGGATTACCTGCCTGAAGGACAAGAGAAAGTTTCTCACTCCCCAAATACAAAAAAAAATAAATTACTTGGTCAGGGATATGGTCTGATCAAGTCCAATGCAGAGCTATTCATATCCAGGATGAAGCAGTGGAACTTGGTCAAGAAGGAGGTGCAGGTGATGTGTCAAAGAAGTTGGCACGAACCTTTCTCAGGCTTTTACACTCTCAGGGATGGCCTCTGCTTCTGTCATGATGTGCCTGGGCTTTTTGACGTTATTGGGGTGCCGTTTGTTCCCAAGGAGTAGCGGGTCTTCATAGACAGCTCTACCACAAGTTTGAAGGTTGTCCTCCTCCACAATGTAAACAAGTTCCCGATGCTGCCCCTAGCTCATTCAGTCTGCCTGAAGGAAGACTACTAGATGTGAAAGTCCTCCTGGAAGCTCTGCAATACAACCAGTATGATTGTGAAATCATTGGAGACTTCAAGATGGTGGCTTTGATGCTTGGTCTCCATGGAGGTTTATCAAATTCCAATGCTTCCTCTGCCTTTGGGACAGCAGAGCCACCTCTGACCACCACAACAGGAAGAACTGGGAGCAGCAAACAGAATTTGTAGTTGGGACCCGGAACATCATGTGGGAGCCACTGGTTGACCCTTGGATTGTGCTCATGCTGCAACTGCACATTAAGCTGAGGTTGATGAAGCAGTTCGTGAAGGCTCTCAACCAGGAATCAGCTGCTTTTAAGTACCTTCTTGAGTTCTTCCCCAAGTTATCTAAGGCCAAAATCACAGATGGCGTTTTAGTTGGACCCCAAATAAAGAAGGTGCTTGAATCTACCGAGTTCTCCAATAAGCTCAGTAGTATTGAGAGAACAGCATGGAACTGTTTCATAGCAGTTTTCAAGGGTTTCCTGGGCAACCACAGGGCTGAAAACTACCAGCAGCTGGTGCAGGATCTGGTAAAGGCTTTTGGCGCCATGGGATGCAGGATGTCCCTTAAACTTCATATGCTGGACTCTCACCTGGACAAATTCAAGGACAATATGGGTACCTACTCAGAAGAACAAGGCGAGCGATTCGACCAAGATGAGAAGGAGATAGAGCGGAGGTACCAGGGCCACAACAATGAGAAAAGGATGGGGGACTATATCTCGGGGCTGGTGCGGGAGTGCCACCTGGACTAAAAGCGCAAATCCAGGAAATCCAGGCATTTCTGACGTGTTTAAGTTGCTTTATAACTGATATTTGTTTTTACTTGTTTGTTTTTGATAAGCTTGTGTCATAAAATAAATATATACTCTGTTGATTTAATTATATGAACGGATAATTTTTAAAAAAAAATTTCTTGAAAAATATGAAAGTTTCGAAATATCATAGTCCTGATCACAAACCAAAACTTCTGATTAAATAATAGTTTTTTGATAACTTCTTGCTTCTATAATTTTTTTACCAAAATATATAAGGTGAGAAAAGTGTGGGGATGATAGGAGGAGATAGCATGAGAGCTTTTTTTGGGGGGGGGGAGGGGGAGAGTGTGAAATGTGTGTTTGTGTGATGATTGTGTTTTCGGGTTTGTGTTGTACTAGTTGCTTCTAAGTTTTTATTCGTTTTCCTTTTTATTTCGTATATCGTATTGGCCATTTTGCTTGGGGTACCTTGTGGTAACGTTCTTCTAATTCAAATTCGGTTTTTATACTGTATTTATTTACTTTATATGTTTAGGTTGGGTTGTTCTAAATTCCTTTGTTTTGTATAGTTAACTGTCTTAGTTCTTTGATTTCAGGCATTCATTCCTTTTTGATAGGTTTTGCTTTGGACTTTGGACTTAAAAAGTTGGTGAAATTTAGGGAGAGAGAGAGGGAGAGATAGTGAGAGAGTAGAGTGGTGAAATTGGGTGAGTTTAATGAATAGAGGTGGTGCGGGAGACAGAATTAATAGGTCTCTGGTGAAAGGGTATCTCTGTTTGTTTAAGTCCTTCATTTTGGGTTTGTTTTTGTTTGTTTGTTTTTGTTGTTTTTTATAAACTATAAAATTTATAGTTTATACTAATTAAATTAAACCTGTTAATTTAATTACTTTAAATATGATCTTATTGACATTAAAGCCTAATTGGGGGCGGGTTTTTTTTCCCGCTAAGGGTTTTTGAGAAACTTTTTTAAATGAATTTTAGCTTTTGTTTTTCTTCGAAAATTTTTTTAAAAATAGGTAATCTTAGTGATGGTATGTGAATTTATACTAAAGAAACCTGAGCATTACACTAGTCGTTTGTTGTGATTTGTCGATTTTGTCATGAGTATTTTGGAGTCACATCGCCGTCAGTCTGTTCCTTACTACCTTTAAATGGTCGTATTTGTCGAGCGACCTCGATCGATGTCGAGGTGTGTACGAGAGAACTCCGGGGACAGGCGGGTGCCAATGGCTCGCCAGATCCTCTTAGCCATCTCGTGGAGTGACACGTTGATCGGAGATAATCCAACCGTGTCGTGGAGCTCCCTCTGTCGTTTGTATTCTTTTCTTCGGGTGTTTGTGATGATAAGCACCGCTTTGTTCTGGATCTTTTGTAGTTTCGCAATGTGGGTCTTGGCACTCACGTTCAGCGGCATCGGAGGGTACAGGAGCCTCGAGCGAATGCACGCATTGAATATCTTGAGTTTATTTGAGGGATTTAGTTCACAAAACCTATAAAATTCCCTCAAATCTCTCTTGCCATTCGCGCCTGTTCGCTCAATATGACTCGTGTAGCCCCTGGTGGTGATTTTGAGCCCCAGAACCGTCCCTTCCCTGCAGTAAAGGATTCGCTTCCCGTCTACACGTATATCGTTGAAGGTCTTGCGAAACATGAGAATTATTTTGAATTTGGGGGCATTGGTTGATATCTTCCATTTCCTCTCGAAAGTGTTGATGTTAGATATCTTCCTAGCCGTATTCATCGCCATAAATTCCCTGTGAACATAAGCGACGGTAAAAATTTGCGATATATCGTCAGCGAACTGTACGTATATCGTACTCTCGGAGAGAGATTGTGGTGGGTCACGTGTAGAAATGTTGTATAAAAGGGGACTGATACAGCCCTCTTGAGGGACCCCTGCTTCGATCTCGAATTCGGGGCCTTTATGTTCTCTGATTTGTATGTATGCTCTCCTCTCCATTATGTAGTCGCACAAAATCCTTTCAAGAATGGGGTTGAGGCCTACTTGAAGGATCTTAAATTGTAGGCCTCTCTTCAAAACCTTGTGAAAAGCTTTTTTTACATGGTGGAGCACCAGGTCAGCATGCCTTTTGTCTGCCTTGTTTTTCGCAAGCTTTTCGGTAACGACGGCTAGTGCCGTGTTAGTCCCTCTTTTCCTTATGAAGCCGTGTTGCTGTTCATTATGCAAGTTGGCTTCATCGAGAGAAGAGTTGACTCTGTTAGCCAATATCTTCTCAAAGACTTTATCAGCAACTTCTAAAAGATATATCGGTCGAAAGCTGGTAGGGCAGTCCGGGGGCTTTCCCGCTTTAGGGATGAAAATCATCTTGGCCAATTTCCACTGGTCGAGGAAATAGCCCGTGTTCAGAGCGGCGTTCATAATGTTGAGGCCACTCCTAACGTTAGGCGGGGCCTGGATGAAATTCTCAGGGGTCAGCCCCGTAATACCTGGGGCCCTTTGACCAAAGGACTTTAGAGTAACAGAGAGTTCTAGGGCAATTATTTTACTACCATACTACCATATCAATCTTTCCTGTGACACATAGTGGTGAGGAGAGCTTTTGTGTGTTTAACTGTTGTATTACGTCAGTTTTAAATTCGAGGTCGTAATTGGCATTTTCTTCCGGGGTAATTTTGAAGATTTAAGACCAGAAAATTCTAAAGTTTTCTTCAATCTCTTCCGTCTCAGTAATTGTTAGGCCGTTCTGATTAATTGTGATTTTTGTTTGTGGAGGTTTTCCTTTAATACGTTTAACCGTCTGCCAGAACGTGTGTCTTTTTCCATGTCGAGTCTGTCTATTAGTCTGTCCCATAGTAGTATTTGCTGGTCTGTAATTAGTGTCTGGAGTTTGTCCTTACTTTGTCTTAGTATTCTGTAGGCTTTGTAGTTGGGGCCTATCAGCGCTAGTACATTGGACAGGTCCCTATATTCTTGGGCTAGGGCTCTCATGGGAGGGGTCCAGTGGAGAGCTGGAAGGGTTTTATAATTGATGCGGGAATGCAATTTTGATCGGCTTTGATTAGGTAATCAGTAAGTTTATCAAGCTCCTCATTTATTTCTTATAGCTTAGCATCATATAAGGGGTCGGGGATGTAATTTAAGAGGTAATTTCTATAATTTTGCCAGTTCGTTGCTTGTATCTTTTGCGTTCTGGGATTTTAATTTGAATGAGATTTACTCCTAATGTAATTTTGATAGCCTGGTGGTCGCTCGGAATGATGAGGCCAGGTTCAATGTAGTAATTGTAAGGAAACCTGATACTAGATAAAACTATATTGGGTTTCACGGCTGCTGTCCCAGATATGTACGTCGGGAATTCGGGTCCGATCCTTGTCATGTATTGTCTTTCGCGTAGTAGTTTGATGTTTCTACCTGCATTGTTGTAGGGGGGTACATCCTGCCACAGCGCACCCTGCATTTAAATCTCCGGCGAAGATAACATTTTTTATGTGGCTGAATATCTGCAAGAGGCTGTTCATGGGCACATAGCCGCGTCTTGGGGGTTGGTACCCCATGGCCACGACCATTCCTCCTAGGGCAGTACTTAGTTCAAAGGTAAGGTATGATTCATCTAAGTCCTCCAGGGTCCTGTATTTTAGTCCTTTTCTTGATGGCTATTGCACAGCCGTCATACCGTTCCTGACTATGATTTTTGCTAATGACGTCGTATTGAAAAAATTTAAATGTTTTTGCGCGGTCAGTCCGTGTTCAGAAATAAGTATTATGTCAGGGTCACTCTGTCGCATAATATTGCCATAGATGGAGCCTTTTCCGACCTATCCATATATATATATATATATATATATATATATATATATATATATATATATATATATATATATATATATATATATATGTATTATTGTAAGTCTGTCGGCCATTTTGTGTAGTGTTGGTTCTTTAGTGTGTGGGGTTAAAGTAGAAGTTTATTTGCGTTCTATTTAAGCCCCGTGTGGTGTACTGGGGGGGAGGGGGTGCCTGCCGGTTTTTTTATTTTTTTTATTCCGTGTCCGTGATCGTAATGAAGCAGTCCTTGGTCAATTTCACCATGTTTTGAGCGAGGGCCTCTGCAACCTGCCACTCGGGAACCTCATCCGAGCATTCCCATTTGTACCTTCCGGTCTTGAGACCTTCCGCTCGCTATTTCGTGGGAATCCAACTCTTTTGGGAAGGGAACCGACTCGGGGGGCAAAGATTTTCGGTTGAATCCTGTTGCATGGTATTTGAGCTGGTGCTCTCTACCCTGCGAAGAGGAGGAAGAGGTTGACCTTGGGCGGCGGGTTTTGGAGGTTTTTCTCGACATTGGAGACCTGGACTCTTTGGAACGCACAGTTCATTGTTGGGTGTGTGTGTTTGTTGTGTCGTTTGTAGTGGTGTTTTTCTTGGGTGTAGCTGGCGCCTGTTTTGTTGTTTGCATATCTGCTGGTTTATTTAGACGCAGATCGCGTGTATTGGCTGTGTTTTGGGGCGTGGGAACTTTCTGGCATACATCTTGGCACTGAGGGGCTACGCTAATTCGCATAACTTCCTCCGAGGGCGGGTTGTCTGGAAACCACATCTCTTGCATTCCGTTCTTTACAAGCATGCGGTTGACTTTCGTGGCAAAGGTACCTGGGCGAGTAATGGCCGCAATATGCGCATAGTAAATGAGCACATTATTTTGGTTGAATTCTCGTTCACTATGTGATGGAATGTCTTTTGGTTGTTAGTTTCGGCAATGGCGGCTTTTGGCTACTTTGGCATAGGTTGCATTTGGCCTTTTTCTCTTTGGATTCGCGTTTTATTTGGGTTTGTCTTTGAATTTCCTGCTTTTTAACCGGACATGCCATAGACATAGTCTGGTGGGTGCCTTCACAATTCAAGCATTTGGGGAAGTTACTTTTGCAGTCACACCAAAAATGGTCGCGGCCGGCGTAGATAGAGCACAAAGTAAGGTCTTTTTCAGGGCAGTTGGACGTAGTGTGTTTGCCGTACTTGTAGCACCGAAAGCACATTTGTAAGTCAACAAACTCCTCTTGTTCAATCTACTCTGAGCAGACTATTACGTTGAAGAGAAGCAGACCCGTTTTCCTTTGCTTTTTTGAGCCATAGCCGTGTCCTCAAAAACAACCTTGAACACGTGCGTGTAATTTTTTTAATTTGATTACCTTAGCTATCTTTACCCATGGGTGGTTCCGTTCAATTTCAGAGTTTGAATCTCATCTGCCGAGTGGCATCAGACCCAGGAGTCGAGGCGCCTGCAGATTAAACTACGGTTTGATCTTATTTGTGGCGGTGTGGTCGGTTTTAAGTTTATAGTCTTTAGGCATTCAACGGCCTTGCTTGAGGTCAAGGTTTCTCAGTCAGCCTCCCTCGTGCAAATCCCTGAGTAACCATTTTGGATGTCGATCAGTCGAACTAATGCAATGCTCAGGGATCCTAAAACTTTTTCGAATACCTTACCCCTGTCTGGTTTGGGACCCTCCGAGAGGGCCCGGAGAGTGATGCCCAGGGTCCCTCTCATTTCTTCTGCATACTATCGCGGGATAGCTGGCGGTGAAAGTGGAGAAGGGGCTCCTGGTAATGAGTATGAATTAATATATATATATATATATATATATATATATATACACCGGGAAAAATTTAGAGGGGGGAGTGGAATGAGAGAATGAGGGGCCAAGGTTCAAGTATTTGTTTTTCACTTTACCTTCAACTTTCCTTAGTGCTTGCGGATAGGCCTGGTGGGGCTCCAGTCCTTGTAACTAACAAAGGTGCGAAGATTTCACCCTTCACTTTCTTAAATCGCGCTTTTTCACTTTTACCAATTTTTATTTTCACTACTCTAAGCGAATCAAACAAATAAAACCTTCACTAAAATTCACTTTCGAGAAAAATCCGAAAAATGGGCACAATTTACAATACTGTACACAAGAGGGAAAAACAGACTAGCACCGCCAACCAGAGCAGTCAGGTTTTGCTTGTTCGGCTTTATTGGGTCTTCCTCAGGTCGCAGGTGGAGCCTACTGCTGGGGATGATTTTACGGTCATAATTTTTGTTCTCTATTTCTAGAGCTCTTTTGGTCTCTTGATTATTTTCTTCTTTTGATTTCCTTCCGTCAGTGTTTAAATGAAGTATTTTCAGTTTAGTTGTTTCGTTATCCTTTATGTCTTATTAATCTTGTTCTTTTTAATTCTTAGATTCGGGATTTTTCCATTTGCCGTTTGATATTTGCTCGAAGTTATCCTTTTTATAATTTTGACGTCGTTGGGGAAGATCCCTATTTCGTTTTCTTCTAGTAGTTTTTGGATAATCCTTTCATCATGGTCTGTCATGTAATTCCATTTGCAGGCACCTTTTTCGATACCTTTATTTATATCCTTCAATTTAGTACCTTTAGGTAGGAATAAGGCCTCGTTTACGAAGATCTTAAGTTTAGTCTCCTGTTTCGTAAAGACAGCCTTCCTCTCTCTCCGTTTCGCTTTCCGTGTCAGTTTGTGTATCCCCCTTCGGTTTGGTTCTTTTTAATTGGGTGTTTGTTTGTTTTTTTGTTTTCTTATGGCTCTTCTTTTCCTCTTTTTGTTCATTCTTTGAAGTTTCCGTTTCTTTTTCCCCTTCATTGGGTTCGTCGGTTTCGATTGTTTCTTCGTTTTCTATAATCTTTGCTCCTGGACATTGGAATATAGTAGTAAAGGTGTTTAGTAGGAGAAAAATAGAGTGTATATATATAAATATATATACAAAAGGCATTCAAGCCTTTATAGCAGAGGGTTTTTTAGACCCTACTGCAGATGAAGTATTTGAACGTTGGGTTTATGTAGTTATTGATGAGCAGTCTGCTACTTGTAAATGATTTTGCGTGTCTTGCGTCATTGAAGTTCATGTGCTCGAGAACAAACTCGGGAGGGAGGTGCCGGTGTCCCAGATTTGTATTGCTCTTTTGTGAATCTCCACGTTTATGGGAGTCAACCCCAGTTCGCCATGGAGCTCACTCTGCCTTCTCCTCTCTCTCCTTAGGGTTCTCGTTATAATTAAGACAGACTTATTCTGAACTCTTTGAAGTTTAAGATCTGGGTCTTGGGACTCGCATTTATAGGGACCGGGGGGTACGGGAGTTTGGATCGGAGGCCCGCATTGTAGAGTTTGTTGGAGGAACTTAGGTCCATGAATCGGTAGATTTCACCAAAGTCCCTCCGTGCATTCGCCGCGATCCTTTTCACATGACTCCCATAACCACCAGTCGTAATCCGGAGTCCCAGAAGCGTGCCCTCCGTGTGGTATGGGATGCGTACACCCCCCACACGGATGTATGCGAGGGCCCGTCGGAATAGTGGAATTATCTGGAACTTTTGGGCATTGGTTACGTAATCGCAGAGTATCCTTTCAAGTATGCGGTCGAGGCCCAGTAGTAAAATTTTATATTGCGGGCCTCTTCTCCATACTTTGCCAAAGGCCTTTTTGAACTCTCGGGGTACTAGATTTGCGTAGCATCTTTCAGCTTCTACTTTTGTGAACTTCTCGGTTATCATGGCTAGAACTGTGTCCGTTCCTCGCTTCCTTCGAAAGCCATGTCGTTGGTAATTGTGCAATGCTTTATTTTCGAGGAAGGAGTTAACTCGGTTGGCCACTATCTTCTCAAAAACTTTCCCTGAAAATTCTAAGAGAGATATAGGCCTGAAGTTAGCAGGAATGCTACGCGAGAGTGTCAACAGTTGGTTCGTTTATGTGAAAGGAGATGCCAAAGCATCATGAGAGAATAAAAGCCTACACACAAAGTACTAATTATATAATTACTTATAACTTGTACAAATGTTTTCCGCAGATAATTTAATCATTATATTCCAATAGGAATTTGTTTTCATTGTCGTTCGGATCATTTTAGGCTCTTCATTTTTTTACTAATTACTTATTTGTGGATAACTTCTATTTAATTAATCCAAATCTATATAACTTTTATCTTTACGTAGTTTATACCTGTAAGTTATCATACACCAACTTTCGAAACTTTGAATTTTCTCTGGCAAAGGTTATGCATCATTTTATGATAGAAATAGAGGCGTTGTAATCTTTTTGGACGGTACTGTACTTCTAAATGTGAATATTAAAAGTTGGAACGTGCCATTTTCTAACCCAGGTAGCTAAGACTACAAAAACACAAGATACATAAGCAATTGTGCCATAGTAATCTCCCAATGAATTCTCAATTGACTTTTAGGGCCGTGTTCCAGTGTGGCCATTTAACGAGCGCAATATTTTAGGTTTCAAATATTTATTGTGAATGACGGTCGTGCGAATAAGGCATAGGGCGACCATCAGCTTTCGAATGGTCGGAAAATTTCAGCAGGATCAGAGTTTTATACTCGCCGCAGCGAGAAATGGACGATGAGGTGCGGCAAGCACCGTCACAGGTGTCCCCCCATATCTCCACAGATCAGCTGGCCGCCTTACTTTCCAACCCCATTTCCACACCTTACTCTCTGTCTCTGCCTTTCGTTTTGATCTGTGGAGATATGACAACAGGGACGGGGGTGTACCTGTGACGGTGCTTCCTGCACCCTATCGTCCATTTCTCCTTGCGGCGGGTATAGTGATTGATAAGATTTGAGGGTACAATGTGGCCAAGAGCTGCATTAAAATTTGTTGGTGCCAATGTCAGCGTACAGCCTGTCCCTGAATAAACCCTCTATTTTAATTAAATCGGGCAAATGTTTAGAAAACTGACACAATTTTATGTTTATTAATTAATTATGATACAAAAACAAATAGACCCGAGATTCACAACCTCGTTGGGGCCGGCATGCCCCTCTTCCCCATTTATTTCCGATAGAGGTCGAGATGCTGGCCCTAAGGGCGTTTGCTCTAGGTCATAGGCCCATTGAGTCCCCGGTCAAGATACACTGCACCTAAAGATGATAGCCATTTGGAGGCCCTTGCAGATGTAGAATTGCCCACCGAAGTGCCCCGTCTCAGATGTCAGGGTCTTCCTTGGGGGCAAAAATGACTCAATCGGACACTTCTCCAAGCCAGAGTCCTCATTTGTTCAAGATCCTCATGAGGTGGCCAGGGCTCTCGAGGACTCACGAAGACGTTGTGCCTCCTCCCTCGGGTGCGGGCTCCATTGTCTACCAAATCCTTCCCCATTTCGGAGAAGGATAGGGGTAAGGCTTGCTCGTTCGGCCTTGGAGCCCCTTCCTGGTGGGCTGACTGAGAACATGGCCCATTTCCCTCCTTCTTCTTAAAGTAAAGAATGAAAGGTAAAAAGACTGTCAAATCCTGCCTGTGGCGCCTTCGGGCGGGGAGGGTAAGACCAAAAAGACTAAATTTGCAGGTAAGTTGAGCGGAGCCTCGATGACGTTGTGGATCATTGTCGAAAGACTATCGGGCTTTTTCGAGCCCGCTGGCTTCAAACGACTCATTGTTTACAAGTCCACTGATGGCATTATGTTGCTCTAAGGTCATAGGTTCTACCAAAGAGTGGCTCTAGTAGGGTAATTGTTAGTGAATGAAAGGTCATCCGGTTCTCAGACTGGACCCTTCTGCTGAATGCGTTTAAACCCTACCTTGTGTATTCATTATTAATAGTGTTTTGAAAGGGACTAAGATAAAATTAGAAGAAAATATAAAAGTATAAAATTATAAACAAAATAAAAAATTTATACACTTTCAACACATATTAAACATAAATAAAAGTGAATTTATAAAAAAGTCTATTTCAGTGAAATAGTTAATTCAGAGACTATATGTAAATGTTAGTGAGAGTAGTGTAAATGGATAACGTAAGAGTAATATTGTAGGTGCGATGGTGAGATAGAGTGGGAAACAACTGAGTAAGAGTTGTATAACGTGTAAGGAAAGATGTGAATCAAGTTTTACCAGGCAAATTTTGAGTATGTAAGAAGAATGGATGAGAGTAAAATTTGTGAAGATAATATACTAGGGTGAATGTCAGAGTGTGAGTAAGGTTGTAAGGCCGCGCAAAAAAAGTGGGTTGATTATGTGAACGTGTGTTTGTGAGAGACCAGCTGACTCAGGTGCAAGTAGATGATACTCGTATGTGTGCATGTAGAGGGTTTATGATGGGGCGTGCTACACCGCATAGCGCGCTATCACTATAAATTGCCAATTTGTCGGGATAAAAAAAATGATGAGTGGCTTTCGGCTGGATTAGTTAGAAAGGGTTGCAAGAATAGGAGATATTTTTGATGCGGGCTGAACCTATTCTGTGTGAAAAGGGTTACAGTTCAAAGTTAGGAGGAGAAGTGCCAATGAAGTGTACAGTCATGGCCAAAAGTTCGGAGACTACTACATTTTAATTAATAGAATTGATCAAACGTGACATTTTGTTTGAGTAGGTTGGTATCATAATTTGAAGGTGAAATATATAAAAAAATAAACTCAAACCCATTTTATTAATAAAAACAGTCAATTGATTCGGGCAGTCAATATTTACAATGGTGTCCCTTTTTCTTCAGGACTGCTTCAAATCGTTTTGGCAAGATGGAGACCAAATTTGTGATGATATCTTAAATGATATTGCTCCATTTTTGTTTACTAATCATAATTAGATGACTTGACTGTTTATCGACCGCTAGTTTAGTTATTCCCTTAAATTCTCTATTGGATTCAAGTCTGGCCAATTCCCAGGCCAAGGGCCCAAAAGGTCCATGTTATTTTCAGCTAAGAACTTTGTTATTGCTTTTGCATTTAGGCAAGGTGCGACATCATGCTGACAAATATAATTATCGTCGCCAAATTGGTCCCCAACTGTTGAGAAAATGTGCTGATGAAGCTCGTTTGGTTCCATTTTGAGTTTATGGCAGTGATCTTGGGCTAATTGTCAGTGCTTCAGTTCCCTTAGATTAGAAGCAGCCCCAGACATGGAAAGTATGCTAAGGGAGCATTTTATCCTTCAATTAAATGAGCACTAAATGAGTACTGTGGTTGAATGAGATCAACTAAATGAAAATGATTTAAAAGGAAATCCTTTAGGTATGGTGTAAGTACTAGTGGCTGCGCATTAATGGATTGAGATGATGTTCCTAACGGAAAACTCAAATCTTGTGTGTATTTGCTGAGAGAGGCTGTAAGCGGCGACCCCCCCCCCCCTTCCGCCTCTCTCTCCAGGTTTAGTCTGTCTTGGTTTCTAGTAGCCAAGGCGTACCCATCAAAATAATCAGTTGTATGTTTGTGTGTGCTTATTAGGCTGTGGATGTATGTGTACGAGAAGGATTAGTAGCATTCACCCACACCACCCTCACTCTTCGCCTGACGCCTGAGCTGGAGACAAGGATCGATGCTAGAAAGGAGCGACGCCGAATATCGATTCAGGAATGCACACACCCCTCCCTTGAACAATTCGCTCAAATACACACACATACACACATCACCACATTGTATGTATTGCCGGTGGTGAAATCGACTCTGTAATGGTAGATAAACTCACTGATTCCTATTACTTTCCAACAAAGATTCGCATAGATGTTCTAGTTGTAGAACAGCAAATAAATGTAGAAGAAATGTTATGGTTGTGCAAAGAAGCATGTCGATGGAGAAAAAAGTGAGTCGGTTACAATAATAAGAATAATGTAAAAGGATAAATTCCTGTCCGAGATTTTCCTGAAACGGTGCCCCAGAATAACAAGCTTCTCCCCCTTTGCTGTATAAAACTGTATTAAAATTGTATTATCTTAAATGAATAAATTTTAATTATATCACAGACACCACAAGTAATTATACCCGTACGAAACAGACGAATAACCAAAGAGAGCAATAAATGAAGTATTTTGAAGGAAGCTTAATGAGGATCCGGATGGGAACAGGTTTTCTGGAAGTGAGAAAGGTTAGAAACCTAGTGACTAATAGCTGTAGCAAATTTACCAATCTAACAGCCCGAAAAAGAACTGTATCAATCTAATAGCGTTCAAAAGAACTGTGTCAACTAGCTATTTTAACAATGACACTTGCCGTCACAGGACATGGGAACGTTTTCATCCACTCTGCTGTGACGGCGTAACTGCTAAAATTGACACAGTTCTTTTTAACGCTTTTAGATTGGTCTATTTGATACTGCCACTTGCTTGGCGTGGATGAGTGTCTCCCGAGCATGTCCGATGAAGTGTCAAGGTGGTAAACCATTACTATTTAAAGCCTATATTTAGGCTATTATAAAATAAAAATAATAATGTAAAAATAAAATAACAATAAAAGCATAAATATAAACAATTAACAAAACAAGGACAACAATAAGGAAAGGAGAAATGGCAAGCCTGGCCTCCGTGGGGAAGGCTCGCCTCATTCAAGGACCCAATCATATCACCAACAATTAAAATAAATTTAAATATAGAGGAGGACCCCGCTCCCCCAGACTAGGATATTTAACCGAAAAAGAGTGTAGAGTCTATGGGAACAAGCACTCTTCAAAACTAGGTACAGAAGAGCGCTCCATCAGATGGTGCTTGGTCCCGCGAGTGTGTCCGATTCAGAGACGACAGAAAATGGCTTGATACCGTGGAGGAATTTGGAGATGGGCACGCGGGAACAATTGGAACACAATGAAAGGAGACTTTAAATTCCCGTGCGCAGTATCGATGTTCTTTGCCATACAGGTCTAATGGCTGACCGGATCCCTACCATGTATTCAGTATGGGGAACAACGAAGAGCTAGTCCGAGTGCTAAGTCTGTGACGACAGCCGGGTCCTGTCTTCAGCAATCCGTAAATGTCTAGGAACCCAGCAAAAGACGATTTAGACATCTCATTGACTGGCAGTAGCCATGGTGTCACAGATACCTCAAACTAGGGAATGCGGACATAACAATGTCTAAAGCGAAGGTAGCGCGCTCTGTGAGTCACTGCGCATTACAAAACTGTCTCAGCATCAGGAACGGTGCGTAGTCCTCTTTATAAATTGGAAGTATCAGGAATACCAACTCCACCTTCGGAGTTGGAACCATTTGTGCGCACCGGCAAGGCAGCTCTGATGTGACAAGATGCATGCTTGAATGCACGGATCGAATCAATAAGTACTCGGATGCAGATGAATAAAACTGGCGTCCGTTGTCTAGCTTTGCGCGAAAAAAGGAACGGAAAAACAATAGGCTACAAGGCTGTTAATATGAGTCTCCTATGTAAGTATGCTAAGATCTGCTAAGTTTCGATAAAAATAATCGCTATGATATCTTCTTCCAGCTTTTTTTGGAAGCATGAAACTTGGTTCAGCCTTTTATGTATCACTGTTTGCCCACACTGTTTTCCTGATTAAATATTAAGGACGCCCAGACAACAGGGATGACAGTCGCATCCATAGATTCGCAATACTCACAGGAATCATCAAGCTTTAAAAATGAAAAATGACAGATAAGGAAGGTCACGGAGAAAATGAGATTGCAGCTGTCTAGAGAACGAAGAAAGCTGAGAGGGAGTCCTGGATCCATTAAATTTGCATCAACTTATTTAAGTGACACGGTTTTCAGGTGCAGGCAGGGATAAATATTTCAGAAGTGCATATTTAAGAGAGAATACAGTCGCGACCAAAAGTTATCGGACACTTCGAAAATTTTAGGAAATTATATAAATGCAGGATCGTAAAGTTTTTATTTGCATATCAATATGAATATAACAGTAGAATAAGTAGGAATAGATAGCAATAAGTTATATATTGCCCAAACAATCAACAATAATTCATAAAATAAAAAGAAATCCAAAAAATATAACATCAGCAACGCATAGCAGATTAACAGATGAAGCTCTGTGAAAATTACAGCAACACCAAACTGATACAGGAAGCTCAGTAACGTGTCAAGAGTTCTTTGGCAGTGATGAGAGCATTTATTCTTATAGGCTTGCTCTCCACAAAGTTGTGACACGGGGGGGGGGATTTTGGCCCACTCCTCGATCATGATTAGCTTCAGTTTCTCATTGGAGGCTGGCTGACGACGTCTTACGGCTTTTCTCAGGTCCCGACAGAGGTTTTCCAGTGGATTCATATCTGGAGACTGAGGTGGCCAGTCCATCACCGTGATATTGTTATCCAGAAACTACTCTATGGTGGACGCAGACTTGTGTCATAGTGCTTTGTCCTGTTGGAAATTCACATTCGGAGCATTTCTCGAGAAATTTTGGGCTGGAGGTAGCATGTAATATCTCAGGGCTGCTTGTTACTTTTCTGAATTCATAGGTCCATCACAAATGGTAAGATAACATACCCTTGAACTTGACATGCAGCCCCATACCATTACAGAAGGTATTACGGATACCATGCTTTACTGTTGGAACTCTACACTCTCAATTATCCTGGTCCCTTGGTTTCCTGCAGACTCTAACGTTGCCTGGGATAGAGAACTGTTAGAACGTGGAGTCGTTGGATCTTAAGACACGTCCACACTGATGCATAGTCCAGTTGCGATAAACACGTACACAAGCTAGTCGGTGTCGCTTCTGCTAAAGGTTGATCAGCGGTTTCTGGTGGACTTTACAGGATTTCAGGCCTTGTGCAGGCAGTCTGCAACAAACCTTTATGACAAACATTAAACTGGCCGCCCTCTGGCCAGTCATGTTGCAGCTGGATTCCGGGTTTCTTACGATCCTGAAGCCTCGTGTGATGCAGAGACCTGTTGTCACGTTGCATACTTACCCTGAGGTGTCAAGAACGATGTCGCTCTTGGATATTGCCACTTTCAGGGATTCTCTTCAACACTTCTTCAAACCCAAATGTGATCCGCCGAACCTCCGGGATATTTGTCGACAACTGAGACCCCCCACCCCCACCCCGCTCCACCTCGTGCAGTGTGCGTACCAGATTTCTTTTTTTCCAGTGCATAGTTACGTGTTTTTGCCATTATCAGATCCTGCCTATATGGAATATTAATCAACAAATATATGTTATATGAAGACCTTGTTTTTCTGTAACTTACCGCATACTGATACCAGGATTTCATACACTTGAATAGCATCACTATTTTAGATATTTCAAAAATTTCTTATATGGAAGCTTGCACTTTTATTTTGCCTTCTAAATTTATTGGAAACATAGAGGCAACCTGCACCAACATATCCATAGACATACACATTTGTTCCCACCCATGTCTCTTCTGCTCTGATTTGGGGAAGACGTTCATAGTGTAACAAGTTTGTTCTGGCAATTCCATCAATTTGTAAATTGACAAAAGTATGTCAATTAAATTGTAATGTATACATTGATGATATGGGGTCACTATACCAATGATTGGACACTTTCACACTAGATTGGGTAAGCCTAGAGGACGTTCCACAACCACGCTAAGCAAGTGGCTGCAACCAAAAGACTTTTCTAATAGCCCTAAAAAGAAATGTTTCAAATGGCTATTTTCACCTTCGTTTTTGCCGTAGTCGTAGATGGAGTGTGCATAAGGGACATCCCCCAGTGGGTATGCGATTCAGTGTAAAGGCGTATAATCTTTGCTATGGTAACCTTGACTACTGTGTCTTTGTTTTTCAATCTTTGTATTAAACTCAACCATATTTATCTTGAACTGGTAGTTTTGTTGTGTGCGTTTGTGTACATTCATGATTAATGCATAAATGTCATCCACTTCTTCATCTGATTGGGATGTTGTAGATCCATATGGATCGATGCCTATTTGATATTTTAATATATATATGCTCATTGAATAACAATTATATTTCTGCATCTTTGAATAACAATTATATTTCTGCATCTCTGTATTCATATTTTATGTTAGGTCTATATTTCTTTTTGGCATTTCAGTGGAGATCTTATCTATATGATTTGATCCTTCCTGTACCTGATGTTAATCCCTCTGGATATTTTTGTTATTTAATATTTGATGTCTCTTTATCCCCACCCTCTTTGTTTTAAACATTTCGTTTTGGCACGCGTAGGCGGAGCCTCCCTTGTGTTTTGTTTGCAATTGAAGTTCAAAGTTCTTCAAAACATTCTAATAACAGACTCAACATTTTCGAAAAAAATAGATCTCTAAAAGGGCTGTATTTCACTGCTGATTTCGACAATTGCCAATAATTTTCCAAACCGGCATAAGGATAGGGGAACTCTATCTGGTCCCTCCATGGCGCCATTTTGTCTCTTAGGGAGGTGGTAAATGAACATGAATTAATTGACTATTCAATTGGTCCCAAAATGTGGCCGCATAATTGACTACCTACCCTACGAGTTGAGGGATCTATAACGAAATAGGGGTAGCTCAGGATACACAATGCTCGAAAAACGACACGAGCATAGCTTTAACAGTTTATTGACTAAACATTCAAATCAAACCTCCAATTCTTCTTCAGACTATAATGGAAATATAGTGTGTGACTCGGGCTTTATATAGGACAGAAGGGGGAAGCCATATGATTGGAAGGGAGGGAAGGGGAAGAGAGGGGAGGAGGGGGGAATCGGAGAACCTGGGCAGGGTTATAACTCTTAGACCTGGCTGGGTACACCAAACCAGAAATTAGCTATATAACAATTATTTGAAATAACAATAAATTTATAAACAAGAAATAAATGAGAATGGCAAAGTCAATAATAGGGAAATGTAGTAATAATGATAATAATTATCTGAGGGCATTGTAACAATTTGCTAATTCGATTATATCTATTGATGGTATCATTGCCACTCCTCTAAAATCTCTTTCTCGCTTTGTTGCTGTTGTGCAATGTTGTGCCTTCGCGGATAGAGGCTCGTTTCTCTTAACCGTCCGCTGCTATTCCTGGGTTCCTGTTTTCCTTTGTTTCCAGGTAGTTCCCCCTTTGGACAAAAGTATAAAGCATCCCTTAAATATTTGTATATTTTACATATTCATCAAAATTTTGGAATATATTATTCATCAATATGTATGATAATCACGTGTATGTTGCTAATATGTTTAAATATTTTGCTAATTTAATTGAATTATTTTGTATTTTACTAAATGGTTTGCAATTAATAAAGTGTTGTTTTCTAAAATCAGAATTTAATCAACATTTCTTATGTTTCAGCTTAAGTTTATAACTATTATGTATTCAATATCGTTCTAGATAAGTAATATGACTAAAACTAAAGAACTTACAGAAGCACAAAAAGCACGAATCCAACTTCTTCCTAGTCAAGGGTTAGCACAAGTAGAAATTGCTAGATAAATTTAATGTTTAAGATACGACGTCCAAACCACTACAACACTATATTAGGAATACCGAGAGCTTTGTACCAAGGAAGAAAAGTGGCAAAAAAGGTCTCGCAACACCAAGAAAACACATCTATATTTGGGGCTTGAGTATAGAATCACAGAAAAACATCTTAACTTGATGGAGAGTTTAATAAAGCTTAAGTTCAAGAATATTAGCCAGGACTTAATAATGAAGAGTTAAAGGGTGCAAGGCGAAAAAGAAGTCATGGATATCTGAGGTCAACAGAAAAGATAGAAAAAGATCCTAGATAAATTGGTACGGTTAATGTAGTGGCATTATTAGACAACTGATTTACTTCAGGCCCAGCGTGATATCCTTTCGGTTAATATATTAATAATAATGATGGTTTTCTATGACAGAAAACGAGGCTAACATAAAGGGGTAACTTTGAAACCAGTTGTTTAGGACTGATGGATGAGCTATCCTATAATGTGGTCTCTCAGTTCGAGGATGAAAGGATATCACGCTGGACCTGAAGTAGATCAGTTGTCTAATAATGCCACTCCACTACATTTACCATATATATATATATATATATATATATATATATATATATATATATATATATTATCGTAGCAAGTTTTATTGAAAGCGACGGCTAATTTCGCATTTATGATTTTATTTTCAAATCTTTCAATTTGTGGTATATTTGCATTTATGTCTGGGTTGAGCAGATGGTTAAGTTCTCCGAAATTCATTAAAACTCTGATTTTAAAGTTAAAGGAGAGAATAGGAGAAGATTCCTTCAGGAAAACACTTTATTTATCTGATACCATCGTATCATCTTCAGAGATTAAATAAAAATACAAATAAAAAGAGTAGAAGATAGGTTTATATAGCAATGAATGAACACACATATACAAACAAACAAAGAGATCAGCAAGTGCGAACGTACTGAAAAACTTGTGAGCATGTTAGCACAAGGTCGAAAGGGGTAGGCTTAGGAACGAAGGTCAAATTCGCGGTCACGTCCAAAGGGATGAAGGACAATCATAGGGGGAGATTAAGTAACCCTCGTTGTTCGGCTCCTAATTCTACCGCTCTGAAGTATTCCGTTCAAACTACTTTCTGAATCCTCGCTTTAGACCTCTTCTAGTGTCTTCGAAACATTTACAATGGAATTCAGGTCCAGAATTTGTGAAGGCCAGGTCATAACAGTGATGTGCTCGTCCTCCAGGAAGCTCTTCACCAACTTGGACGTGCCCCAGCGGACGTTATAATTCAGGAAAATTGTAGTTTCGGTTTCGGATGGTCGCAGATGGGGTAAAACATGCTGTTCCTGCAATTCCTTGTACATTGTGCATTCACTGTGCCCCGTAAGTACACAAGTGACCCACTGCCTTATACCGAAATCACAGCCGACACCATGAAACTTCCTCCGCCAAAATTAACGTTCTTTATTTGTCTAATTCACAGACAATTTTTGCCTGCTCTTCTACCAACGAACCTCCTGCCATCAGATACGAACAAAATGAAACTTTGATTCGTCACTGAAGTGGACTTGGCCTTATTGGTCATCCACCCTTGTAACGCGCTCATTAGCGAATGCAGGACGAACCTTCTTTTTCTTCGAACTGATTAATGGCTTGACCACGTGTATGCAAGCGTAAAAATTGTCTTCCTCCAGCTGACGTGAGCCAGTCTATCTGGAGACATTGATGGCCAAACATTCATTAATCCCTTCAGAAACTTGGTCTTGAAACGGTCTTCCTTAGCCTATCGGTTGATTTATCAGCCTTACATAAACCTGTTTTGTCCTAGGATGAATTAATATTATGGACTACACTTTTGGAGTGCTTGACAGTCTCAGTAATGGCTCCGATTGAAAGATCATCTTGGTGGCGCTGTTTTACGATCAGATCGCAAAAACAGAGAGAGGCGTGATGAATTTTAGGCCTGTTACCTGGACGAGAGCTGGCAAGACCTAACGTACACGAGATTTGAATGAAGTTAGTTGCTATACAAACAATGTCAGTTTTCTCTACAAGAAACCTAAACATTCGAATCATTTTAGACACTTCAATTTTTCTACTAAATTGCTTATCTGTTCATAACTTTCGTTTTATTCAGACAAATATTCTTAATTTTTTCCCATACGTAATTTATGCCTATTGGTGATCTTACACTAATTTTGGAAATTATGAATGTTCTTTGGTACAAGTTATGAAAGATGTGATAGAAATACAGGCGTTCTGATCATTTTGGACAGTACTGTAGGTAGGAGGTAAGGCAAAGGGGCGGCGATCATATTTCCAGGTATTACTGTTTAATATATTTATGGATGGAGTACAGTGAGAAGTACTTATGGGTATAAGGGAAAGAGTGCTGATATTGATGATGAATGGTGAAGTATGAGGAATGGTGAGAGTGAAAGGGATTAGGAAATGTTGATCGAAACGTTTTACAAAGTATGTGTGAATAGATGGCTAAAAGTATATGCAAAAGAGAGCATGGTGGGTGTGTTTGAAGGTAGGGTGTTATATTAGTACCTTGATGTTACCATTAAAGTGATACGATGTTTTAAGTACCTCGGATGTATTATGAATGATGATACGGATGGAGCAGATTGCGACCACACCGTTTTAAATGTCAGGAAAGTCTCTAGGGTGACCAGTGTGCCAGTGAATGGTAATAGTTCGAGTGTGAGGTGTGTAGGGAAGCTGCATGAGAGTATGCTGGTGCCGACGTTGGTACATGAGTGCGAGGCTGTGTAATTGAAGAAGGAAAGTTCTGGAGCAAGAGCCGCGCTAATGGACAAATTGAGAGGGGTGTTTTGTGTGAGAAAGATTCAGGAACGAGTGGGTATGAGAGTATGGTGTGTCGAAGAGGATCTGACTGAGCATGTGAGAAGAATGTATGGCAATGGATTTATGAATGGCATATACAAGAGTGAGTGTGGAGTGGCAAGGTGTGTGGGGGTGCTGGGTTGGAAGACAGCACGACCACTGCGATCCGGCGCTGCACCTCCCTTGCAAGCTCATAGTAGCCTTCCCTCAGATTGAAACCGCGCCTTCTCGGTCAGTGCTCCGAGTGTGTGGGACATCCTGCATCCTATATTTGTTCCTGCTCCTCCATTGGTCCCTTCAAGAGTCCTTTTAAGACGCATCTTCCTAGCTTATCTCCTAGTCTGCCGACAACTAAGCACTCTGTTACCTTGAAGAGCGCGTTATAAAAACCTATTTACTAGTTGACACCAGTAGACCTATTATATAATGTGATACTCTTCTTTTTTATGAATGTTTTTTTGGATGTTTTGCTTCAATTCAAAAAATTAAATATTTTAATGTTTTCTATGAAAGAACTATGAATTAGTTTCATTTTTACCCATTGTGCTTCCACTACAACATAAATGCTCAGGGGGAGGAGATTTTGGCAACTCCAGCTATAACCTTATCATCATCACTAAATCTATAATTTAAGAAGGGGAATTTTTTTTAGTATTTGAATAATAATTTCATCTTAGTTTGGTTATGACTTATGTTTTTTATCAAAGTTATTTCTAATAATTCTTTTATAATATTAAAAACATAATGGTGAAGTTCAGAAATAAATATAAGTATCGAAATTTTGTGAATTATTTAAAACCCAAAGAATTACAAATGGTGAAGTTCAGAAAATTTATTTTTATATATTTTCTTCTATAACTATATTTTGGCAACGTGATATTTTGAAAGGGGGGAAATTTAGTTTAGAGTTTCTTTTTAAAATTATTATAATTGGCGAAGTTCAGAAAATTTCTAAAAATTTAACTATGGCTGCTTTTTTTAAGATTTTAAATATTAATCTTAGTAGCTAAGCGCAAGCTCCCCCTCCCGTAGGGGGAGGTGGCGAAGCCATTACCTAGTTTATCATAAAAATCAAACCTTTATTAGTACAATCTAAGCATACTAATAATGCACAAGAATTGCAAAAAGGCTTCCTTCCCCCCAAATCTTGAGCAAAATGGGTAAGTGGGGTCCCAATATCTTCCTATGGTTGCCATTAAACAACCTTGAAAATATAGGGTTTAATTATAATTATTATAATATATGACAAAAAAAAATTAATTTATTTTTAGAGAATTGACTGTACTAAAATAGTAGCTATTTCATAAGAAAGAGGAAAGTTTGTAGTTTTATAAAGTTAATATTTATTTACACTAAATGAATATATAAAACTGAATGCCGATAAATAATGAGCCTCAATGAGTCATTTAAAAGAATTCGTAAAAGATAAGGAATCACATTATCCTTAAATTTTGTATATTTATAATATATTCATTTTTTTAGAGTCGGTTAAATATTTACGAATATTCCAATTTTCTTTTGCGTTTCTTATGCAGTGGACACCGTCTCAAAGGATGAATACGCGGTGTTCTCCCGCTAGACCGGGCCAAATGGAGGTTGAACTGAACTCGTTGTAGCAGAGATCAATGGGGCTACCCCCCCTCCCCCCTTTGGGAATTAATTGTTGAAAATCATATAGATATTCGTGGGTGAAGCAAAAGTTGATAGAGAAGTAACTCAAAACGAGAAAAACATGCCTGTATATACAGTAGCTAAATACCATATGAAAGCCAGCATAGAAATACTCGTACGTCAACTCTTGCCCATTTAATTTAGAAACACCGAATTTAGTCCGTCCCCCATCCTGCCGGAGGTTTCCATACCCACACTCCCCTGACGTGGGGCGGATAACTCTCCTTTGGGCCGGGAAATGTTTTTTATTCATTGGTTGGTGTCAAACAGTACTACCGAAATGTCTGCGCCTCCCCACCTAACGAGAGTAGGTCCCTGGTAGCCAAGGGCTTCCCAGCGATTGTCATTCAAAACGTTATGTGAATTTCATTATCCGGTTCGACACGTCCAGGATTAAAAATGGATATAGTGACCCTTGAGTCCACGACTCAAACAATCAACACTGAGTCAGTGACTCCAACGTTGAAGCCTGAGTCAGTGGCTGAAACGATCAACCTTGAGTTGGTGACGCAAACAGTCAACCAATAGTCACTGACTCAAACAGTCCTCCATGAGTCGGTGACTAAAATAAATCTTCTAGCATCAATACTTTGAGTCAATCGCGATTGTCTGTATCAAAGATATCCCCCCCCCCACCCCACCCACCCTAAAAGTGAACAATTCTCGGAATTTTTCCTTACAATCTTCATTCCCATTTCCCACGATATCGGGTCGACATGCATCATCGCCATTAAATAGACCGTTTTTCAACTAAAGAAAAATATAGATTTGGCTTCGTCTTGGATGTTGCCCTTTAGGTATACCGACCAGTCATAGAGTCACTGATCTCGCGACCCTTAGACAGGAGATTGGCATCCGTATTCGACGAAAACAACACAAGGTAATCTAAGTTCTTAAAAACTCGAAGAAATTATATCTTGAGTGAAAACTGGACGCACCAAGATGCGAAATTACAATGATTTTTTTGTTGTCAAATTTCAAACGATTGGAATGATCTACCCGAAGTAGATATTAAGCGCAGCATACCAATTAACCATCAAAATGAGTACTTCAAAAAATTGGATTTTATTTTAAAATGGATAGTTTGAAGTAGATCAGAAGGCCATGGTCGAGACCTATGATCATATATTCACTTACACATTTTCGTAAATATATTACGTACACAAGCACATTCACATAGTTGCAATGCATTGATGTGACACACAACATTCATAGGCTCCAACGCACACACGCTTCCCTTAAGAACCCAACATATACAGCACACGCGCGCGCATGTATTCTATGTACAGCTGCATCCGTAATCATTACCCCCGTATCACTCCTTCATCGTGAACGCGCGTGTGTGTACGTTTGTGTAGACGCGTGAGAAGAGACCAAAGAGATGAATTATTGCAATCAATCTGGAGCATTAGACCAGACGTTGGAGGGTCTATGTCCCACATGTATAACATAGATACAGACAGAGACAAATAAACACATAAAATGATAGACAAACTAAACATATAGACTAGACAGTGAATATATGGGCGTAAGATCGGCAATTTGGAAATACCTCTTTATATGTTGATCTATAAGTCTATGTCATCCACGATCTAGAAGCCCTTGTCATCCTCTCCCTAGAAGTCATTGTCATATATTACTTAGAAATTCTTATCTTTCTTATTCTGCAAAAAAACTTGTCATTCTCTCTCTAAATGACCTTGTCATATTTTACTTAGAAATTATTCTCCTTCTTTATCTGTAAGTTCGTTATCCTCTCTCTAGAAGTCCTTACCATATTTTACTTAAAAAAATCTTCTCATTCTTGATCTGAACGCCCTTGTCATCCTCTCTCTAGAAGTCCTTATGCAGTATTCTGCATATAAATTCTTCCCATTTTTTTATCTGAAAACCCTCGTCATACTCTCTCTAGAAGTCTTTGCAATATTTTGTATAGAAATTCCTCCCTTTTTTTTAAATCCACTTTCATCCTCTCTCTAAAAGTCCTTGCCATATTCTAAATAGAAATTTTCCTCGCTCTTGATCTGAGAGCCCTTGTCATCCTCTCTCTTGAACTCCTTGCAATATTCTATATAGAAATTCTCATTCTTAATTTGAACGCTCTAGGCATCTTCTCTCTAGAAGTCCTTGCCATATTCTACAGAAAAATTCTTCTCATTCTTGATCTTTAATCCCCTGTCATCCTTTCTCTGAATGTTTTTGCCACTTGCCAAATTCTACATTGAAATTCTTCTCATTCTTGGTTTGAAAGCTCTTGTTATCTCTCTCTTGAGGTCTTTGCCATATTATTCATAGAAATTCTTCTCTTTCTTAATCTGAATGCTATTGTCGTCCTCTCCCTAGAAGTCCTTGCCATATTTTAAATAGAAATTCTTCTCATTCTTGATCTGAAAGCCCTTATCATCCTCTCTCTAAAAGTCCTTGCCATATTCTACAGAAAAATTCTTCTCATTCTTTATCTGAAAACCCTTGTTATCCTCTCTCTAGAAGTCCTTGCCATATTCTATCTAGAAATTCTTCTCATTCATAATATGAAACTCCTTATCATCCTATATCTAGAAGCTATCATTCATATAGAAGTATTGACATCTCCTGCCTAAAATTCCATGTCCTTCTCTTTCAAGAAGTCTTTGTCCCCTTCGATCTAAAAGTACTTTTCATTCTTGTCTATAAGTCCTTGTCATCCTTGTTATAGATGTTATTGCTAATTTCGCTATATAGGTAGATATTTTTCATTTTAAAACCTCTAAGTCCTTATTATTACCTATGGTCGTGGATCGGGTTCTTTTACTAAAACGTCTGGTTGTGGCTGTCTTGCAAGCCAAGTGCTTTCGCAGTGATCGGCAAAATATGACACAAGTTCTCTGGTAGAAGTGATATGCCTATAAGTGCTATAAGAACGTTCGCAATATTTCACTACGTGTAAATTTTGTCGGTCGAGAGCAGATTCTGTTTCAGTTCGAAGCACACTTGCCGTGCATCAGAATAGACATAGATGTCTTTACTCAAGGGGATGGGGGAGGGGGATGTGCTCTTGCAGAGGTGTGGAAGTATGTCAAAAGTCTTTAGCCTATGTTTGCCCAGGATCCCTATTGCGTTCTCTAGGAAGGAGAGACCACCATCTCGGCCTATTTTTTGGTGGCAGAATCCTTCACGACCACTTTCTCCAGTCGTAATGCTGCCTCAACAATAGTTCAAGCTCGTTGCAGGGTCACTGCGCACCCGGACTAGACTTCACTTCCAAGGGAGAATAACCCTCCAACGACGTGTTTTCGCGAAGCAAGTTACGTTCCGATCTCGCTTATTGCGAGAATACAACGCATGGCCAGAACGATATACAGTATACCAGGCTACGAAGCATCTGTGAGCGAAGCTTGGTCTTTCTTGTTGTTTTGTTCATTAGGAATTTTTGAGAGTGTATCTCCCCATTTCCCAAGTTAATGGCTACCGTGCTCGCTTTTCGTTCAATTTCGCTAATCTTGGACCTGTGTAAGAAGATGGGGACATTTTAAATGTTAGATACTCGTACATAGCTTATTTTTTGCACAGCGAATATCACCTATCTTCTGCACAGTGTTTTCTCCTTAAGTTCTATTCCACGCCGGATGCTCTATTCTTGATGGAGATAGTTTTATCGTCCAGGCTTTCCCTAACAGGCAGCATATGTTCACGGTATTTTTTTATTTTTTTGGATTTATGTGATGCCACGTGTTAACGGTGTCATGGAGACTTTCCATTCTTTGAGGGGAAGAGTATGCCTCCCAATTTTCCAGTCTGAGTTTTTCAAGGTCTATTCATCGTATGGCAGAGGCAACCCCTCTCTGGGCCCGCTAGGAGGGATGAGAGTCTCCGAGGGAAGTATCTATGGGCTCATTCTCTTTGCCGTGAGCATCAACAGTATCACATCGGTGCTATCAGAAGATTTTCGCTCTCTACGTAGACGACTTCTCGATCTCTTTTTGGACGATCCAGATGGCTACCTTGAGGTGTCGACACAAGCTGGCTCTGAACCATGTCTAAAGTTATACCGAAACTCGTTGATTTCAGTTTTATTCGGCCAAAGAGTAAGGTCATGCATTTCTTCCGCCGTGGTAGCCATCACCCAAACTCGGATATGTTCCAAAATGTGGGTGTCCTAGACGTAGTGACTCGTCCTGATTCCTTGGTTTTGTATTTGATTAAACATCACATGCGAGGAGCATATTCACATCCTTGTGGTCTCTTGTGCATGCAGGTGCCATGAGACTTCTTCTCTCTCTGGTTTTAAACACATTGAGTACTAATGTAGCTACCATATTCCTTTTTTTGACGATAGTGAACGGTCAATTATTATGTGCTTGTACGCTCGGGTTCAGCGTATCATGTTTTCGACGGCTCTCCTTTGTTTCCGAGGCCAACTTCAACGGTGCTTATTGCCAACGATAGACACTAATCATGCGCTAAGCTTTTCAGGCTGAGGGCTAGGAAACTCTTTTTGAGACTTCGGCATAATTCCCGGACCAGCGGTGCTGATGGTTCTGTTAAAAGTGCCACCATAGATGATGCTACTAATGAAAGTCTATTGCCACACATCTGCTCCAAAAGCACCTCAAGTATTTCTATAGTATTTTTGCAGCACATATAGTGTCGTACTTATCCAATATCCAAGCCCGTGTACAAATATGGTTCTAAGTCCGTAGGGGGAGAGTTGACTTTCACGCTATCTTCTCCTCGTTTGAATCCCAGTGGGGTACTGCCGCGGGCTGCGCTGTATCTGTCTTATGACAGAGTTGATTACAATATATCACTGTACTGGAAGTTGTGTGTCTTGTACAGTTTGGAGACCATTTGTTAGTCTAAAGCTAATCACAGAACGCGCTAATTGCCTTTGCGTCATTTGAATCTCCGCCTTCCCTCGTTCGCTGTGTCTGTGACGCCACGGCTACTGCAAGTTTGTTTGATGTTGAGATTGTCTTCTGCTGGCTCCCTAGATATATGTGGATTGCTGGGAATAAGCACGTTGATGAGGGAGGTAACTGTCTGGATAAATGCTCTACTAAAGCGGCGTTTTGCTCTTCCCCACACTAACTAAATGGCATGGATCAAGATATCCCTAAGGGCTGCATGACAAAGATCGGAGACCTTGCCCTGGAATTTAAAGTTCTTTTCCATTGCTCCCCGACTTTACCCATTGACCTATACCCCATGCCTTAACAGCATCAAATAATTTTATGTTGACTCTGAATCGGCCACATTTGTGGGAGGCAGCGGTATTGGATGGAGCGCTCTTTTGTATCCTTCTGTGATGATACTTTGGTACCCCAAACTTTACGCCACTTTGGGGTTGAATCTACTATTTAATTATTAAAAAAAAATTAATTGTAGCTTTAGTCACTAATAACAGTGGGATTGCCTAAGGCACCTAAGCATCATGTCAATCGTATTATTATTATTATTGTTTTCTCTATTTTTGTTGCATTTCACTTTCAAATTAGTCTATTGATGATTTGTATACTTTTTTTCGTTGGCCGTTCCCGCGTCAGTGACTGCTACAAGAGCTCTATAAAATTAAAATAAATAATACCCCCACCGCATAATTATATGGGTTAATGGCCTGGATACTCACTGTATCCTAATCCGATCGAACACCTGTGATTGATCTTCAAAATGGTGCGTCAAGAAGCGGAAGCACACAAATTAAACAACATCCTACCATTAATGGAGCACCATCACTGAGGATTCCTCCAATTAAACTCTTATGCGAAGAGGTTAGTAATAATCCTATGAATTTTAAGGTATATCATTTTGATTGTGCTGTAAACTGCCACATGGACGAGTAACAGGTGGAGTAAAATAATCAGAAGTAATAAAACTTAGGAACCACAAAATTTACCTCTTCCAAATCTTGTAGGCATGACTGAATGCAAAAGGTGTAAAAAGTTCCAAATTTTAAATCTGCGCTAATTAAGACGATGCTTTTACCTTAAAATACGATGCTTAGTGAAGTCATTCGTCGCTTCCGAGGACAAGTTGTGATCGATATTATTATTAAAGATAAGAAGCGGACACTAACGCGAGGAATATCTGTAATGAAATTTTAAAAGGTTTGTATAAATGTACAAATCTTAACTGATTGAAATTAAGCACCACTGCTACAAGAAAAGGTATGTGCGTATAAATAAGTAGGGGTTTCTTTGCGAACGTGTATATTCGAAGGGTTCTTAGGCCTGCGTATGAATGTGAGAATGTGTGTGCGTTTACGTTAATGCTGGTTTTAATTCCCACTAAATGTTGAATTGAGTGAGACATAGGAAAAGACAATTAATGGCCGGAGCAGAGGTGCTTGGAACGAAAGATGTAACTGTCGGAGAGTCGTGCGGTGGGAGGTGTACAGCCGCGTCACCTATGAGCCAAGGTGAAGGAGAAGGACATGTAAGGGAAGGGGAGAAATTATGATAATAATTCAGTGATGACCGAGCAAAGGAAATGGGTCATTAACGACGAGACGAGGGTAAATCACGATCAATTTGACAAACACACAATCACGCGCGCGCAAATTCACACAATCTCTCTCGCTTTATAATTTTGTTTATTGTTTTTTTGCTTTTATGTGGGCGTTCCTTCTCCTCTGTATCATCCTTATATATATTACAATTTTCAATACTTTTGTTATTTCTCGATAAAGAACTCGAAATAAAGTTCGAAAGTACTTGGAATCCTCGTATTAATTTTCCCTGTGGGCTTTGTTGCATTTATTGCTTACTCACGCGATACTTTGTGAGTTTTCCACATTATATTATATATATATATATATATATATATATATATATTCTCTATGAATCGAGCAACTTGGTCCCTCGCTAAGTGATGACCCACAGAGATCCCGCTGGATGGGAAGGTGGAGGGGTGATGGCTTACGTGCGTGACTCTTTGGCGCCCATCGAGCGCAGAATTTTAGGGGGTGACGGAGCTTTGACTGCAAACCTCAAGGTTGAATCAAGATTGCAAGGGCTAATAGTGGTATACCGCCTACCATATTGGACCGCTCCCGCATTTATCTTAGGTGATTTCCATTCTCAATGAACTGGAATAACTAGAAGGTTTATCGTTAGGGGTTTATCTTCGTTGACAAGAACTTTCTTACTCAATGGGTCTGTTAGCATGGTGCTCATCACAGAAAACATTCTCGTGTACGAATGTATAGCAAGGAGTGACCACAATATAGTTAGGTTCGACTATGCAAAGAAAATGCCATGTAAACTTGACTCTTTGCGCGAAAACATTAGTGTGACCTTGAGACGAGACAGAATTCAAATAGGTTGGCTTTAACCAGCGATTCATAGCCCAACAGACCGAGTTCGTGCCCACCAAATCTGTGAAAACTGCATGTACACGACCGAAATGGTTCACTCACGAAATAATGCAGTCAAATACAGGACGCGTATACAGGGAGTGGAAGCTGAGTCGTAACACTTAGGATCTCAAAAGATATATTGTTCAAAGGAGCAGAATCACAACTTACTTTATGAAGGCTAAACGGGAGAGAGAAGGTTTGGGTGGAGTCTCTTATCAAACGGAATCCCAAAGAATTCTTCAGGCACATAAACCGCCAGAAACAGGTAAAACAATGAATATATCCACTACAAGACGGAGAAGCTATGATGCAAAACTGTGACTCCAATCTACACGAAGGGTGATCACAGCTGTGTGGGTCATTTTAGGGCTATTAGCTCGACCTATGTTGTAAGGAAGATCACGAAAATATTATATCAGACATTATTTTAGAACACTTAAAAAGCAATGAGCTGCTTAAAGATACAAGGGTTTCGCAGAATGAGATCATTCCTGACTCCTGACGAACTTGCTTGAGTTCTTTAATAAAATAATCAGTGAGTACGATAGAAGCCGAGCACTAGACATTCTATACTTGAATTTTCAAAAGGTGTTCGACAAGGTACTACAAGGGAGATTGATGGCCAAGGTTAGAGCGTTGGAAAATGGCGAGAAAGTAACCAACTGGATCGAAAAGTGGTTGTCTGGAAGGCAACAGAGGGTTATAATCAACGATCAGGGCTCTTGATGGTCGTCGGCGACGAGTGGACTCCCTCAGGGTTCCATGAATGGCCCTCTGTTGTTTATCATCTCCCTAAACGATATGGATGAGGAACTACTTACCAAAATTATTAAGTCTGCAGACGACACAAATTGAGTGGGAGTGCAGTGTCGAAAGGGTGAGGGCTGACCTACAACGGAGAGGAGTGTGGTTAAATAGTTGACTAATGCCATTTAACTTAGATAAGTGTAGGGTGATGCACATTGGGCACACAAAAAACAAGTCGGAATACATCCTACAAGAGCAGAATCTAAAGGCCACCGACTTGTAGAATGACTTAGGTTTGCTGATTAGCAGTCACTTTAAAGACTGTGATGAAGCAGAGAAAAAGGTTCAGTGGTTGTTAGGTTACATTAAAAGGCAGAAAGTTTACGGAATATGTAAATTGCGCTGCCATTGTGTACTTCGTTGCTGCGACTTGAGTTAGAGTATGAGGCTCAGTGATGGTCTCCAAGCCTTCGGAAAAGTACTGAACGAATGAAAAGAGTGCAGGCCAAGGCAACCAAACTGATACCGTCGATTAGGCACAGAAACTATCAAACGCGCCTCTGAGAGCTCGACATCTTCTCGCTGTAGGTCGGAGGACTGCGCAGACAACCGATAGAGGTGTAAAAAATTCTTCGAGAATACTAATCACTAGAAGTTGTTTACACTTAACCAGGGTAGGACCAGGAACCACATTTGGAAGCTTGAGTTACGTGGTTTAAGATTAGTGTGGTGGGTAACTACTTTACATCTGTATCTATAAGACGATCGATCTGTTCCAGCAGCCCTAAAGTTGCTATATGATATGGAGAGTGCGTAACTCTTCAGAATCTCTCTACATTTACTCCACAAATAATAATAATAATAATTATCAGCAAGTAAAGATATTTTTGTGCCACAATATAAGAATTTCAAACAATATTCATCTGTATTTATTTGCGACACTGACTTTTTATTCGGGGCACCGGCGCGGATACCTATGCTATTATAGGATATGCAAGAAATGGAACGAACTCCCTACAACAAAAGTGCGAGCGTTGAGACATTTAAGAATAACATTGACAGACTTTTTTCAGCAGGTTTTGGTTCTATAGCAAATGCCAAAGTCGTAAGGTGCGGAGTGTAGCTCAAAAATATAAATAGGCCTTCAAATTTTCCCCCCAAATTAGCTTTACTATTATATTCCTGGTTCTTTGCACAACCAGGTGTTTTTTCATCATTTCAGTACCTGCAGGGGCGTTTGGGAGGAGGGGGGGGGGGGTAGATGCTTCATTTGTAGTAGCTGTAAAATAAAAAGGGCGTTCTCTAAAATGTAGCTACACGATATGGACAATGTCCTTTGAGGTTCTCCTATCTTTAAAACAACACCTCTCTCTCTCTCTCGTTGTTTCTCGTTCTCTCTCTCTTTATATATATATATATATATATATATATATATATATATATATATATATATATATATATATATATTTTTCTCTCTATATCTTTCCCTACTTTTCCCTTTTTCTCTTTCTCCCTCTCTCACCCCCTTTTCCATCTCCATTCTCCTTCTTCTTCTCTTTCTCTTCACTGCCCTTCTTCTCTTTTTTTAGTTCTTGTCTTTGTCAGTCTCGATCTTTTTCTTATTATTAATTTTTAATATCCAAGCTCGTCTTTCTTCTTAATTAGCACCTCTTTCCCAAGAGAGCAGAAGGAAGAGGTATGTGTTTGCTGTGTTTCTTAGTCCTGGTTTTTAGAAAATGGCTTTGATGTGAATGCATGTACATTTGTATGGGTGTTTGTGTGTATATTCCCCCTATGACTGCTTCTTTGTTGTTTGTGTGAAGAAAGAGAAAGAGAAATAGAAAATAATAAATAAAGTGCTAAAAAAAACAGATCCAAGATCTAGACCTAGATTAGAGATGATGGCCTAGATAAGAGTGGCTTCAGTGGGGGATTGTGCCCCCCTTTGAGCAAATAAAATGGAAGATAACGATAATTAAATAAATGATAACCCCCTTATCCAAAGAATGGCGACATTACCCCCGAATGTGACCGAAATCGAGATAGGTAAGCCAGCGACCTCTAACTGGGGCGCGGCAGTCAATAGTGATAGAATTTAGATCAATGAAGATAATCATCGAAACTGGACACAAAACTTTGAGGTGGGCGCCCAATGGGCGGATACCCTGATACCCGATAGTTAAGTCGTTATACACGCATTATCCCGTATATAGGCAATGAAAACAGCGCTATCATTTCCATCACTATTCACAGCATAACATATCCACTCTCTACTCTCTTCCGGAGCCCCCCCACCCCCGATAAAGTACCCGTGAAGCGAAACCACGATCGCTGGTTTTGTCAAAACAAAGGACCATCCCCTCACACACACACATACACACAAACACATTGGGGACGGGCCAAAGGTGCCTTTTAGGCTTGCCACCTATTGTCATTTTAATCTTTATGTGTATTTCATTTTCCAGTCGGGGGATTTTTTCGTCGACGATGCGAATGACGGAAAGGCAACTTAACCAGTACCGTCAATAATGATGATAATTATATATATATATATATATATATATATATATATATATATATATATATATATATATATATATATATATTCCTGGCATAGTTTTTCAATTTCTTTCCATTTTTGTAAGAGATATTTCAAAATTTTTTATTTCTCTATTTAGTTACAATTCATTCATCTATTGTCCCCCTCCTCTAATAATAATATATTCTGAGTATAAAATTTCGTAGAAACTATATATTTGATCGCAAAAGTATTTATGGTATATTTGTATAAACAATTTTCAAATATTTCCGCGTCTCGGGTAATTGAATTAAAAAAATATCTATCCCTTAATCTATTTATTTAAATATTTGTTTATACATCGAATTAAAATGATGTCACGAAGCTAATCGAGTTAAATGGTCCGAGGTCGTAAAACTGCCATTGATTGATGTCACGTTCGACGCCAAAACAAAATCGTCCATCACAACTTTCTTCCGTCTGATTAGATCCAAATTTGGGTGACAGAGGGTGTTAAAACGTTTAGTAGAAAAAACTTTCATTTATAAGGTATTAGAGAGGTATTTGTGATAATCAAAGGGAGGGGTACTATTGTATGAATCCATGTTTTTTGTGGGTATTGACTAATATAAATTCCCCATGGTTTTTTTGGAGGGGTAGGATTAAGAGCTAGTAGATAATCTTATAAGGGTATTAGGGGTATTTTATAAATCCTCCATAGCTAGTTAGGGGAATTTAGTGGGTCTTTACTATGATAGATTTAAATACTTCATGGATGTCATTTCTAGGAATTCATCTTTTTATTATTAGGAGGGTATTCTAGGGATTTTAGGGGGGTATTCAAACTATAAAGTATTTCATCTCATTGCGAGCGAGTAGACAATTCAAACTAGTACTCTCGGGAGATACGAGTACCAATGATCACAAAAGGGCGAAGTCCAAGGACCATATCTGATTGACCTCAAGGGAGGGTCGGGAGACTGAAGAAATGAGCTCAGAATTTTCTTGAGCACGGGATGAGGGCGGAATCAATGAGTCATGTGCGTGCGGAGGTGGAAGAACGCACACAAACACATACGACAATTCAAACCGGGCCCTTTTGGTGGCGATCGATCAGTCTGTCGCTAATCTCTCGTATCTCCGATTATCGAACTTTATCTTTCAGAACATTCCACACACACACACACTGATTCGTCCCTGCATTTGTGTGTATGTTTATGTGTGCACATGTACGTCTCACTTTGTATGATGGCATGTGCGATTTTTTTGTGGGGGGAGGGATATTTATTTTTGTGTTAGCGTATGTCTCAAGAAAATTTTGGGCTTTGTCTGAAGATGGGGGTACCAGGAAGGAGAACGTGCCTAGTACTCTATTCTCCAAATCCACCCTCCTCTCTTTTGAGTACATGTACAAACTTATTAACGGAGGTGTACATGTACAAACTTGTTCGAGGAATTATACATGTACGTTTTCCCGGAACCCGTGTTTGGAACATAAGAAGAAAAGAATGAGCCTGCAAAATGCTTAATCAAAAGCCTGTACGAGGCAGGTCCTGATCCCCTCCCCTAGTTCAGTCCCACCTAGTATCCTCATCCATAAATCTATCCAATCTATTCTTAAAACTTCGCTAGGAGGAAGCTTCTATCACGCGACTAGTGAGCCTATTCCATTCGTCTACCACTCGATTTGTAAACCAATTTCCACCAATCTCTTTCTTAAACTTAAACCCATTGCTACGTGTCCTATCATGTTCACTAAACATAAGAACCGTACCTATGTCACCCTTATTATAACCTTTTACCCACTCGAAGACCTCAATCAAGTCCCCTTAGACTCTTCTCCTTAATAATGTATGAAGATTTAGTCTCTTAAGCCTTTCACTCTAAGGTAAGGTGCTCAACCCATGAATCATCTTAGCCATCCTCCTTTGCACAGACTCAAGCAAACCAACATCCATCTGTCCGTCATTTTCCCCACCATTGTGGTCAAACTCACTGGTCGGTACATTTAATTAGGCCAATTTTATCTCTACTCTTAGTTCTGTATAATTGAAAAAAACTGTTGGGATCTTCCTACGAGTATGTCTTATTTCATAATTTCTCTTTGAACCGAGTTAGCTCATTTTATCTCTTCCTTAATTGACCCTCACCGTTTTTTTGTTGTTTTTTTCCTATAAATAATCCCTTTACTGCGGATAAAATGCTTGATTTTATCTGACATCCATTTAGGGTGGACAGCCTCGGTTCTAATTTCCCTATATTGGATGTTCACATTCTGTCCGGCAATTAACTGTTTAATCATTGTCTCATATTTCTGATTTACACTATTCCTCTCTATCTGAGGGTTAGTTATTCCCTCAACTGCTCTCAACGACATTACATTTCCTGACCTGACCTCATTCGCTTGTCCCCAAACAACAGTGTCCAGGTACTGTAATGATGTGATCTATTGCTGCGGTTGACTATAATCTTGTCAATATTTCCATACTAGGAGGCCTCTCAAGGCCCTGTAGAAATACCCGGTCAGTCTACGCCCGTCACCCACTCTAAGAAGATAAACGACCTATTGAGACGAAACTATAGGCACAACAAATATACTTTACCCGTTCCTATCATAACCTAAATTATATACTCTATTTACTAACCCCTACTAACACTTTTATCGTGATACTTATATTACATCGCCCATCATATATGGTGAATGTGGTCTATTGTTGTTCACGTTATAACTAAAATTGATAATAATATATATATATATATATATATATATATATATATATATATATATATATATATATATATATATATATATATATATATATATATATATATATATATATATATATATATATATATATATAATCACCTTAAGTAAGTTGGTTTATAACCTGTTTAAGAAAATTATCCGGATTTTGTAAAGAAGAGCCATCCTAAGGTTTTTTAGACCATAATATAACCTAAACTAAACTAATTTATCCTATTCTAGATTAGGTTGGTTAGGTTAGGTTAGATTAGGTTTAAGTGGGTTTAGCTATGTTAGGGTCGAAAAACCTTGCGGTGGCTCATCTTTAAGAGGCCCAATTATCCTACACCATCGTCAAAAATTCCTCAGCCTCCTCCTGATCCAAAGGTTCCCTGTGTGGTAATTATTTCCACCATTTTTGTGTTATTATTTTATTTTTTATCATTTATCATATGTTGTGTATTCACCATCCTTCAGCTATATATTTTATGTTTATCCATTCCTTCTATTACACTATTGGTTCTAGGGAAGGAGGGGCGTGTTTAGTTTAAAGCGCGATAACAACGAGGCCATCTTCCGTTGAAAGGTTGTAAGGAAAAGTTTGGGAAGAAAGAGGTGAAGTTAGGGGAAGTTAAAATGGGTGGAAGATATATGTATGTTCTCAGATCCTCCTGCAGGCTTTGGGGCCGTGAGGGTAAACTGCGTGTTTTAGGACGTTAACAAGTCATAAAAATGTCACGAAAAGTCATAAAACTTTGACCATTATCGCCAGGATAAGACAATAAGTTTTCATGTAAATATATAATTCTTTTTAACATTAATTATCATCATCATAAATAGTATTTAAATAGTAATAATACCCGTCATGTCTCCATGTGCGCAACAAGTTGTGCAGAATTTATACACAAATAGAACAACATAGATGCGAAATCAATCGAAATGGCCACCATCTGCCTTCATGACCTCCCGGCGGGACCAGAACTGATTGTATGCTCTGACAATGGCGGCCCTCAGAGACCTTAAAGTGTTTTGAGCATCATCGTTGACATCCTTCTCAACAATGATACACACGAAATAATCTAAGGTGTTGCAGTCGGGGAAACTAAGCTACCACAAGTCTGGGGACCAGTAGAACTGGATGTTGTTGAACAACCACGTCTATCTTTTTTCTTACATTGTGTGCGGGAGACCTGAAGGAAATCAGGAGGCGCTCACTTGGTCCATCAGAGGCTTGACTCCATTCTCCACCCCTCATTGTAAACGTTTCCCTTAACCTTGGTGCCCTGAGGGAAGATGTGAGGAGGCATAACGTGGCACTCGACTCTGACCAAGCTCAGAACCATCAAAGAGATGGGAAATTTGTCTTGCATGACCATATGCACTTAGTCCTTATTATCAAGCTCATCATACTACCGTTTTATTTTGTAAACGAGGTTCCTGGAGTAGTTAAACAAATTCACACATAATCTTCATGCTTCTCCGAGCCACGAGGGCCGCGAGTATGGCGTACCGTTTTTCGATTTCAGATGTTATTCTTAAAAGCAACAGCGTATGTCAAGCCAAACTTGACTTTAATTGCTGAGCTTTCAGTCTATGCCATCATCTTCAGAGTGTCTTTCTTCCTTTGTCGGTGAAGAATGGTTGAGTCAGAATTCTTCACCGACAAAGGAGGAAAGACACTCTGAAGATGATCGCATAGATTGAAAGCTCAGCAATTAAAGTCAAGTTTGGCTTTTTACTAAACATATTTCATTGAAAAAAAGAGATGAACGTAGGATAAGTTGTTTACCATCTACGAGATGAACTAAAAAAGATAATAAGAAAAATGGAAAGTTTCCCAAAAATATTAATAAAGGCGAAATATACTAAGGTCTTTAAAAAAATCTGCATACAAGAAGGTCTGCTACCCATCGACACTAATATATATATATATATATATATATATATATATATATATATATATATATATATATATATATATATATATATATATATATATATATTGCTCTGTGAAGAACTCATCAGGACTTATCGGTAGGTAATTTATTAATGACCGATGATTTCAGGTCTTTTGCCTGGACTTTTATCTCTCTTTTTTGTTCTTTAGATCGAGACAAAATAATGAGTCTGGAAATGAAGTTTTTCTGTAGTAAACTTTTTCCTCCATTTTTATTTCTACTTAATTAACGCTATCCACTTAAAAAAAAATCTATATATCTACAGTGGCATCAAAATTATCACCACTTTGACGAGTGTACACTGTAAATGTTTTCAATATTTATTGTTGTAAACATAGATCTAATGTAGGACAGTTGCCATAATTAATCAAGTCACACTGCGCTGACTTTCGTTCAATGATATTATTATTTGACTAGAGATGAAGTGTTTGGGGTATATTTAGTTATAAATAAACTAGATAAAACATTTACCAATAAAATAAATTAAATTTACTGACTTTTGACGTTATTGCGGTATTTCAAGTCGTACGAAACATTTAAACGGATTTGTTTCAAAACACGGTTGCCAAATTTCCCGAAATGGGGGCTTTTCGAAGCTTAGTTAGTTTTATATATCTATTTATATATTTATTTATTTTTTAGGCATGGATATCATAAAAATGCTATCTTAATAATTGGTTATTTTTTATTAGTATAATCAATTTTCAAGCCAAACGTGTGATGAAAAATTTCAGTTGACAACACAGCAAGGCCTAGGGCCAGTCAGCGAAATCTATTCAAGGATTTATAAAACATATAAAAAATCTTATCATAATTAAGTCACTCTTGTTCAAAACATTTTGAAAAATGCGACATGATTACTTGGGGCAACTGAACAAATCTAAAATAATAGAAAAAATATATTACCAATTTTTAATCAAACTGAAAATTGCTTTAATTTTTTACTTTACCGGTTTACTAATAATAATTATAATTAAAATTTATGCGGCCCTCTGTACTTCAAATTAGACACCTTATCTACAGAGTGAGGCCAAAAGACTTTATGTAAAAGTATAAATTAATAATAATAAAACAACAATAATAACAATAATAATAATATATTTCATAACACTAACACACACTTGCATGTTTATTTATCCATAGCCGATTTAACCCCACATTATATCAAAGTATTCTCGCCATCCACTTTTGACCTAATTGATCGCAACTGCTCTGCCATTCCTGTCCTTGATGTTCGCGCAGCTCTCTTTCTCCTGATTATTCCTCCTTCCCATTCCTTACCAGAATAGTTTCCTGTTCCTATCGCGATCTTCTTTCATCTTTCTGTTCTCATCGGGATCCTCATTCATCTTCTTGATCCCATCGGATCCTCATTCATCTTCCTGTTCCCATCGGGATCTTCTTTCAACTTCCTGTTCGCATCGGGATGTTCATTCATCTTCCTGTTCCCATCGTGATCTCCATTCATCTTCCTGTCCCCATCGGATCCTCATTCATCTTCCTGTTCGCATCGGGATCTTCATTCGTTTTCATGTCCCTATCAGATCCTCATTCTTCTTCCTGTTCCTATTGGATCCTCATTTAACTTCCTGTTCCCAGCGGGATCCTAATTCATCTTACTGCCCCAATCTGATCTTCATACATCTTACTGTCCCCATCGGATCCTCATTCACCTTTCTGTTTCCATCAGGATCTTCATTCATCTTTCTGTTTCCATCGGGATCCTCATTCATCTTCCTGTTCACATCGGGATCTTCATTCATCTTCCTGCCACAATCGGATCCTCAATCACCTTCCAGTTCCCAGATCCTCATTCGATTTCCTGTTCCCATCCGGATCTTCTTTCATCTTCCTGTTCGCATAGGGATATTCCGTCATCTTCCTGTTCGCATCGAGATATTCATTCATCTTCCTGTCCGCATCGGATTCTCATTCTTCTTCCTGTTCCCATCGGATCCTCATTCAATTTCCTGTTCCCATCGGGATCCTCATTCCTCTTACTATCCTCATCGCATCCTCATTCATCTTACTGTCCCCATCGGAACCTCATTCAACTTCCTTTTCCTATCGGATCCTTTCATCTTCCTGTCCCCATCCGGATCTTCCTTAATCTTCCTGCCCCCATCGGATCATCATTTATCTTACTGTCACCATCGGATCCTCATTCAACTCCCTGTTCCCAACGCGATCTTCATTCATTTTCCTCTTCCCATCGAGATCATTGTCCATTCTCCGGTTCTCATCTGGATCCTCATTTATCCTCCTATTTGCATCGGGATCCTCATTCACCTTCCTGTTACCATCGGGATCCTCATTCACCTTCATGTTCCCAACGCGATCTTCATTCATCTTTCTGTTTCCATCTTTATCCTCATACATCTTCTGTCCAAATTCTTCATTTGCTGCTTTCCTACTCCATTTGATCACTTGTTTCCCTTTCTTTTTCACCTCCCTGTATTCATTCAACCATATCTCCCTTGTATACTCATCTGCACTTTAAAAACTGGCAAGTCACCTCTATATTTTTCACTACCCGCTTCACATCATTATTCCACGATTCAACATTTTGCTTGGTTTTTCCACTTCTGGTAACCCCATACACGACCTTAAATTCGTTACACATCTCTTCAATATCCATTTATTTCCTCTGTTCTACCACCAACCCTTTTCCTCTCTCTGATTCATTAACTTTTCGCTTCTGATTCACTCTTCCGTTCCACCTTCCTCACGCCTTTTACCCTCACACAACACAGTCATATGATCAGATAGTCCCATACTTATACCTCTTAAGCTTTCACATCAAATACATCCCACATCATATGCTTTAACCACTCCCTTTGCCCACCTCACGCATATGTACATATGCACCTCCTTGTACTGAAAGAATGTTTATGATACACCTAAGCTTCTTTGAGAACAGAACTCTGCCATACTCTCTCCATTTTCACTCCCTCCAGGAGTATCAAACGCTAAAGTTATCCTATCCTTCATCCTATCATTTATTCTTCCATTCATAACTTCTACAACATCACTCAATTTTCATTCGCAATTCCATCCACTGCTCTCTTACCTTCATTTCTATCATTACAAGTTCAATACACTACAACCACACATAGGTTCACCCTTGCTAATCTCAACTTCACCAACATAATTCCCGAGTTCACGTATTCACACCCAACCGTTGCATCGTGCAGCTCATCACTCGAAAGCACTTCAACAGCCTTTTTACACCTACCGCCTTGATCGCACTCAGTTCGTTCCTCTTCTTGTTTGCTTCACATAGCGCATCTGCATTTCCTCTCTCAGTGACTACCATCCTCCTTTTCTCACATCACATACACCCTTTACAATCCCTACACCCACTCAATTCACACAGCGCTGATGAACAAGCTTGACATACTCGTAGAGCCGTCAATGCGTCTCACGCTCGTAGGATAAAGCCATCGGGAACCCGGCTACCAAGGCCAGCGGTCCCTTATCAGGACTTACTCGCCTCATACGACACGTGCCGGAAGACGGTATGAGTATTCTTCCTGCCCCTTCCCTCCTAAAGGTAAATGAGGACCCCACGATACTAAATTTGACTGGAGGCATTTTTTTTATTTTCACTGCCGGGGTAAATCGAATCCTACGGTCGATTGGATGTATTGAAGGGGGGAGGGGATCTGATGTCTGCAGGAGAGTAGATAGATCTAAGGTCTGCGGGGGGGGGGAGGATATGTATGTCTGAGTTATGCGGGGGGGTAGAGATAGATCTGAGGTCAGCGGGGGGCGGGGGGTCTGAGCTCTGCATGGAGGCAGAGGGAGGTCTAGTCTGAGGTCAACGGGAATAGATAGGTAAGAGCCCTTCAGAGGAGATAGATTGGTCTGAAGGGGGTAGTAGCGCGAGGGGAAAGGGGCAAATCTTTACGTACATCAACAGGCATGGTACGTACACACGCGCGTATTGTTAATATTATGTGGAAACGAGATTGAAGTCACAAACGAGAGAAGAGGGGGACATGTGCGACTTTTAGATTATATATATTCACACATACATATACACAAATTCACACACACACACATTTTCAAAACTTTCCCAGAGGTTGTCTATGTGTGTACGTCTTTCGAGTGCTCACACATACATACACTCAAATTCACACATACACACGTTCAAAATTTTCCAAGAGGTTATACATGTGTGTGCATCTTTGGAGTGCGCGTAATTCTGAGAATCGAAGGACTACCCAATCGAAGAGTTTTCTTATACTCGAGTGTTTTCCTGGCTGTTTTCCTCCTGAATCAACCCTTGAGAACACCTATTGGTTAAAGGAAACTAAATTTCTTTTGTTCGTTTTTGTAATCGGTCGAATCATCTAAAAAAATAGCAGGCAAGGAAACTCCCTTCCAATGGCAAACGACCTATATTCTAATTCAGGGATACCCTTTGTGGCACAGATCCCCGCGAGAAGAGGCGGGTATCGGTGCCTTCCTGCCATTTCGTCCCTCAGCAAGGCCGCGAAAGCTCTAAATAGATGTGTTGGACATGCATACATACATAATCACCATCCCGCAATTTACATAACGATAAAAACACCACACCTCGTAACAAGATGCATATGAAACTTAAGGCAGTTTGGAGCAAAAGGTTAAATACAAGTTACTAGTCTGACTGGGTCTTTTTTTTTAAATCGATTTCCATATTTTCTAGGGTTCACAGGTCTGGCTTTTGACAGGATGATTTCTTAGCATTAGTTCTAGAATCTTCAAACCAGTTTCTTACTACAGACGCCGATGTTTTGGATCTTTGTCTTGCTGAAAAAAAAAAATCGCCTACCCAACTTCAGCTTTCTTATTTAAAGCTACAAGGTTTCTTTTAAAATAGCTATATAATCTCCTTTTCTAAATCGTTCTATCGATTTAACCAAATGTTCCTGTACCATAACAGCAGAGCAATCCCATAACATTATGTTTCTTCTTTCGTTTCACCAGGTTTCCGCCCAACATGTCGTCTGCGCTTATGGCAAATTAGTTCTATATGCTCCGCAATACTTTCTTCCAAAATGTTCTATCACGTTGAACTTGCTCCTTTGCCAAACTGATCCTTGCGGCAATGAGAGTTTTTTGAAGATATAACTTATTTCTAGCGTGGAATATCCGTGAAGGTTATTTTGGTGTAGGAATCTCTCTGCGGTCGTCTCTCAAACATTAACTACAACTACAGACATACCTTGACATATTTGTTTCTTACTGGTGAGGGAGGCAACTTTAACCTACTTTAAATTGTTGCGAGTATCAGTGGGTGATAATTGTTGCTTGCTTCCAGTTCTTGAGAGAAATTTCACTGTTGCAGTGTCCCTATACTTGACTACGATTATCAGAACTTATTACCGTGTGATGTTCATTTGCAGGGATAGTTCTCCATACGCTTGTCCAGCATGTTGAGATGCAATAGCATACTTTCTTATGTCTTCACTATGATCCTTGCTCTTATCTATTATGAGATGTAACAATATTATTATGAAAAATGTTTCATGTATACCGACTTCAATTTCGTAGTTGTCTCTAGACAGTTCTGGATAATTCACTGGTCAACACACATTCTTCCTCAGAGACCTGACTATACTTTTCTACATTCATTTTTCATCTGAATCCGAATCCGCCTTCGGTTTTGCTCTAACACGTATCGTTTTTAAGATATGCCAAAAATTCAAAATGGCCGCCTGCGATTATTTAATGTAGTATATTACTGGTATTCCTCTATTGCATGCATCATTATTGTACTGCTAAGATGAGCAAACTAGATGCTTCGTGAGTTCTTGCTGGTTAAAGGGGTATAGAGAAGAATTCATTTACACTTGTAACCCGCATGCATATTTTGCGCAATTATTTATAATTTTGTTTTATGCTTTCAGGTTCCTCATATGATGTGCATCTTCTGAGCTCCTCCTTCTGCGTTGATCATAAGAGGCGTCCAAATATTTTCACAAAGTAGTAACAATGCCTCGAGATTGAAAAAATCATCCAGATAAATTCTGCTATGTATGTGGGCATTTTACAACAAAATCTCAGCAGCGTACTATCACAAATTATATAAAGAAAATGTACAAACTCTACTTGCGTTGCCCTCTGTGGGACTAAGATAAAGCATGGGCACTACACCAAATTTGTACTTCCTGCTCTAATGGATTACGTGACTGGATTAACAAAAAAAAAGCTTCAATACCCTTCACTGTTCCTATGATATGGAGAAAGCCCCGAGATCATCTCGAAGATTGCTATTTCTGCAGTGTGACCACAAAAGGGTTTTCTGCAAAGAATAAGCACCAAATTGTTTATCCAACCATGGATTCGGCATGCAGACCAGTTCCACATGATGTATCTTTGCCAATTCCAGTTACACCCGATAATATCAGTGATGATAGTAGTACTGAAGGTGCATGCACATTAGATGCGGGTGTTGAATATGAGGATGCTAACTCTGAGCGAAAGTTATTTACTCAGGAAGATTTGAATGATCTTGTGAGAGATCTGTCACTGTCAAAGGAGAAAGCAGAACTTCTAGCATCTCGACTACAGGAAAATTCTTAATCGATAAAAATGTGCATGTGAGTTACTTTAGAAAGCGTAATCGTGATTTAACTTTATTCTCCACAGTTAATGGACCTCTCTGCTACTGCCATCATCTAAATGGATTGTTCGAAGCCCTGTCACAGACCTATGAGGCGTCTCTTTATTGATGCTTCTAAGACAAGTCTGAAAGCTATCCTCTTGCACAATGGCAATGTAAGGCCTTCCGTTCCTATTCGCCATTCTTTCCACCTTAAGGAAACATATGACAATATGGATATTCTTCTTAAAGCCATAAACTACCAAGCCCATCAGTGGTACATCTGTGGAGATCTAAAAGTCATAAGCATGCTAATGGGTATGCAAGGACGATTTACGAAGTACTGTTGCTTCATCTGCCTGTGGGATAGCCGTGCCACTACAAAACATTATTGAAAGCGTGACTGGCTGCTTCGATCTACATATGAGCCTGGAATAAGCAGTGTTCAGTCTGTCCCCCTGGTAGAGCCTCAGAAAATATATCTGCCACCTCTTCATTTGAAGCTAGGTCTAATGAAAAACTTCGTGAAAACAATGGCTAATGACAATTCTCAGGGATTCCAATATCTGTGCAAAAAAATTACACAACTGAGCGCGGCAAAACTAAAAGAAGGCATATTTGTGGGACCACAAATCAGGGAGGTTTTAGCAGACCCTGACTTCGAGAAGACCCTCACTCATCTTGAACTAAATGCATGGCTAGCCTTCAAGTGGTTATGTGCAAACTTTCTGGGCGATAACAAGTCACCTGCATACAGAGATAGCGTGGAAAGCCTTCTTCAATCTTATAAATAAATGGGATGCCGTATGTCACTTAAGTGACGAGCAAGGTGAACGTTTCCACCAGGATATTAAGACCATGGAAACTCGCTATCAAGGATTTTGGAATGAGAGCATGATGGGAGATCATTGTTGGATGTTGTATCGTGATAATCCTGATAAAAAATTCAAACGCAAATCCCATGCACAACGTTTATGAATTCTAGTTTTGACTTATTAGCCCTTCAATCATTGTTTACCATTCTTATACATGCAATATAAGTACCATTAACTTTATGATGCTTGTGGATTAACAAAACATGGCTATTTATTTTTATCATATGTTTACGCCTAAAGAGAATGATAAATTTTAGAGTTTCTATATGTTAAATGCATCATTTTGTGTCAGTTCAACTTCTCAATGCACATGGAGATATACAAAAGGCAATTTTTTTTTCTAGCAATGGCGCTATGCAACCATATATCACTAGTTTCGGCAAAGAAATCAGAGTAAAACGCTACATTCTATCAGCGACGGCGGTCATATTGCATTTTCGAATATCTCGAAAACCTGATGCGCTAAAGAAAGACTAAAGTCATATTTGAAATTAGCGAGAAAAATGCCATGAGAAAAGTTTGCTCAGGTCTCTGAAGATTAAAAGAAGTTCAAATTTATTGGCCAGTGTATAATGAGAAATTCTTTTAAGAGTCGCGAAACAATTTATTGGAAATAAAGTTTCATTTCTACCACGTGTTTTGTGAAAATTTCAAACATGTGTATGTATACACCTCGTTCAGCATGTATATACATTATCTTATTCATTTATATAGATGAATAGATGGATATATAGATATATATACATATGTAGATTTAAAATGAGCTGACCAGACAAAGTATTAGTCACTTGGGACATGGGCGTACCAAATTGCGTGCAATACTCGTAACTACACGAGCTGGGCAACAGTTGAACTTTGACGTGGCATGGACTGTATAATGTTTTAGATCTAGAGGACATTAATGTTCAACCACTCTTGCATCATAGAATTGCGCAATTCGGCCAGATTGCGTGGATGCCGTCCTTGGCGTTTGGCGCGTTGTTCGAGGTAGTCTCCTAGATTTTCGATGGTGGTTCAGATCCGGTGATTTTGCAGGACAATCCAGATATGTGATTGTTTCTGAATATTCCATCATGCCAGTCAGTCACACTTCTAGCCCAGTGAACGAGGGATGGGGGGGCTGTCATCCTGGAAGACAGAGATTGTATTGCTACGTTCAGTGTTAAGATGAAGGGCAAACGGCAAAACCTGTTGTAATATAACTTCATTTCTTAGTGTTGTGGGATGCAATTTCTGGTTTGATAGCTCTTAAACTTGTGACAACATGGTGGCATAAATTGACCTCAGATATCCATTGTTTATTTCTCTCCTTGTATTAATTTAACCCTTGATCTTAAAGTCCTCATTTCACTGTTATGGGTGAAACTTTTGAACTTGAAACCTCAAAGAACTACCCAGTAAATTCAGATGTTTATTTATCTGCGATTCTTTCGTGAAGCTCGAATGGTATATGTGTTTTCTTTAGATGTTGTGAGATGGTTTCTGCCACTTTTTTCCTTGATACAAAGCTTTCTTGGTCTCTTGATATCGTGTTATAGTAGTTTGTACACCATATTTTGAACATTTTTTCTTTAGGAATTTCTACCTATGATAACCCTTGGCTATGAAGAAGTAGGATTCGTGCTTCTGTAAGTTCTTGTCATATTACTTATTTATAAGGATAACCAGGCAGGCAATGGCTTCGCCACTTCCCCCTACAGGGAAGCTTGCGCTTCGCTACTAAGATTAAAATTTAAAATGTAAAAAAGAGCAGCCATGATTAAATTTTTATACATTTTCTGAACTTCGCCCATTATAATAAATTTAAAAAGGAACTCTAAGCTAAATTTCCCCCCCTTTCAAAATATCACGTTGCTATAATATAGTTATAGAAGAGAAGATATATAAAAATAAATTTTCTGAACTTCACCATTTGTAATTCTTTGGGTTTTAAAAAATTCACAAAATTTCGATACTTATATTTATTTCTGAACTTCACCATTTTGTTTTTTGATATTAGAAAAGAATTATCAGAAATAACTTTAATAAAAAAACGTAAGTCATAACCAAACTAAGATGAAATTATTATTCAAATAATCAGAAAATCCCCTTCTTAAATTATATAGTTAGTGATGATGAATACACAATAGTTAGAAATTTAAGCTGAAAAATAGGAAATATTGGTTAATTTATTATATTCGACAATGACTTTATATTAATTACACACCATTTAGTAAAATATTGAATAATTCAAACATATTAGCAGTATATATATATATATATATATATATATATATATATATATATATCTATGAATGGTGCTTCATACTTTTGTTATGGGTGTTCAGTACCGTCCAAAACTAGAAAACAAAATACCCAAATTTTCATTTTCTTGAAAATACTCGTTTAATTTCCATTAAAAATGCAAAGAATCTTCGTTCAAATTTGCCTCCTATAGTCTACGTCTCATTTTATATAACGCCGAATTAAAAAAAAATATGAGGAAAATAATGTGTATTTGAAGAAAGGATGTCTCCAAAACAGAAAACGATAAGTATAAATACAGCAATAACCTAAAACAACATAATTAACTCATAGACAATTGAACAAAATGGTAATAAAAACTATGCAGGACTTCCCCAATTTGTCGAATTCGTCGTCTAGGATTTCATTCCATTCTTCGAATCTCTGCTAAACATTTTCAACATCCGTCGGTTACCGAGGCCTAACCCTATCTATCATCTAGTATCTTCGATAGGTTTTCTATAGCGTTTAAATCAAGGTCAGTTCATCACGTCGATATTTTCAGTATCCAATTGCTTCACTGTCTTTTTTGTGTGGACGAAATAATGTCCTAAAAGAAAAGAGAAGAAAAGAGGTCCCCCTACTCCATATGTTGAAAGAGAGGGGATCACACGTTCCCGAGGCAGATTCTTGTGCACCGCAGCGTTTACTTTGCCGCGTAAACGGACGAGCGGACAGACTCCAACGCTTGAAAACATGTCCCCACTCGGCAACCTCCAAATTTAACCGTCTTTTTGGTGCGCGTGAGATTTAATCTTTCGCCTGCACAACCCCTTACAGGTTGCCTCGCATCCGATCAGCTTCGAACAAATTAAATTTGATTTCGTTGCTGAAAAAATACTTCCCCACTTTTCAGCACCTCCACGTGACATCCTCAGTAGCAAAGGCCAACTTTACCGCTTTATTCTCTTTGCTTATGAGTGTTTTCTTAGCAGGAGACCGTGCTAAGTCCCAAATGGTTTAATTACCCTCATGGTTACCAGCATGGAGCCTGAATTCGAACCGAGAAAACCGCAACTTGTTAACTATGAAGTGTGATGGAGACGAATCTCACCTTCAGATATTCCAACTCCAAACACTTGTGGTCGCTTATGTTCAGGTGAACCGATTAAGTGTATTATTCGGATAAAGGTAAAACTGCACTTATACTACAGCTAATAGCGGTAGGATTACTTTCGCCCCCGGCCCAACACCTCAACACCCAGAGTTACGTACCCTTATAGGGCTAACTAACCCTCATAGGGCCCAACACTTGCAAAAAGATCCGACTATTATCTTTCGCACATTTTCGCCTCCTCTTTCTTCACCACTTTCTTTACAGATCTTTCCTTACGAAATTTCGGCTGCTGGAGATGCCATCGTTGGTTTTTGCCTTTTTTTAATGCAATTGTTTATAAAGAGATGTATCACTTTGAGAGGGGGGTGGAGCATGACAGGGAGGAGTTAGGTGGATCCTGGAAACTCTGGTGGTTGTTCCCCTCTTATGTTTGCCACAATGAACCATTCGACTTGGAGGAATGTGGAAATGGAATGAAAACATCTCCTTCTCGCCTTAAAGAAGGCTTCTAATTATAAGGATCCTAGCAAGTCAGTGTGTGGGTGCACTTTTTTTAATTTGAGAACGGGATTTCTTTTCTTGCACACCACTTTTGAATGTATTGTGAAATAAAAAACCCTTTTTCTCTCGCACACTTTCTTAATTTTGTGAACGAAGCGAACAAGCGATGGCCAAACAAAAAACGCCCGTAGGGCAGATTTTTGCTAGTTATTCTAATAATTCTAAAATAATTAAATTTGAAAGTTCACCTTCCTGTTCATGGACGGTGAAGTGTATGGCGTTGCGAAAAAAACTGCCATCAGAATGGGAGGAACACAGCGGGTTTCTTAGCAGTTCTTCGCTTTCCACTCCCACCATAAACACAGGAAATCTAACAAAAACAACAGTACGATCGGGAAGTGTCGTATCTTCCACGCCAGAAATATCTCGAGTTCAACTTTCCGACCTCATTAGCCCTCCACTTAGGAAAATTGGTTCCCCTTCTGAGGGGAAAGTGGCCAAAAGAAACGACACGGATTCAAAATCACTTCTTTTTTTTACAGGAAAATTGAGATTACTTGAGCCTACCCCCACCCCCTCTGACTGGTCATTTAAGCACTCCCCCCACACCCCCTCTCTGCTGAAGGTTTCGCTATTGAAAATTTTCCCAGACCCAGCTAAAGCTTGTTAATGAAGGGGGGGAGGGGGGAGTTATCCAGCATCTTTTTCAACATTATTATTATTATTAAAGTCTTTAATTTAGAAAATCCTAGTGACGAGAGAGGGGGGAATTTGTGTGAGCGTACTGCTCCTTTCGTATACCCTCTATAACAAAACTGAACCACTACTATTACTACTACCTCTACTACCACATCTATTACTACAACAGCATAATTTTCCTCCCCCCCCCCAAAAAATGCCCAAATTTTGATAGTCTTCCTTTTTTAATTCGAAAAAACATTAAGAAATGAAGCGTCACCCTGTATTACTACTACTACTACTACTAGTAGTAGTAGTAGTAGTAGTGTGTTGCGGGACCCGTCTTTGGCTCGGGAACGAGATCCGTGGTCCTGAAGACAGGAGGATCCTGCCTCCTGGGTGATGAAACCAGCTGTCGAGCCCGAGGTCCCCAGGGGCTGGTGCTCGTTTGGGGGTAAGGAGGAGGATGGAGGAGGAGTTTTTTGACACGAACTAGCGATCAGGTGGGAGCCTTCGTCCCCCTGGGGGAAGGTAAAACCCGTTCCGCGTCAAGGGTAGATGAATACAACTACCCATAGGCAAGATTCCTCGGTGTTTGCGCGTTGGACTGTGAAGACGGGAGAGGAGAGATAGCGGTATGATTGGCAATGCGCATGGTGACCCCCGCGAGGTTGAGTCAAGCGCGTCTCTCAATCCCTGACCAGATCTCTGCTGGTGACGTTTCTGTCCGCTCTTCGCGGGGATAGAACCTGGTAGCTCGGCGTTTGAAGACCAACTCCGTACCCACCAGGCTAATCAGAGCTCCACACAACCCACCTAGTTAGGTTAGGTTAGGTTGTACACTTAAGAGTGAAGGTGTTTATAAACCACTCTCCCCCACCTTCCCTAAGTGATGTTCAGGTGATCCGAAAATGTTATCAAATTTAGGTTATTCTACAGATGGTAATCGAAGGAACTTTGTTATATTTTACTCTGAAAAATACCTAAATTATATATATATATATATATATATATATATATATATATATATATATATATATATATATATATATATATATATATATATATATATATATATATATATATATATATATATATATCGGGGAATAGGTCACCCCCCCTACATATATGTATCTATTGGTTGGGAGGAAAGAGATAAAAGCCACAAGAATATGTATATATACAGTTATATACACATATATCCTCTAATGTAGATACGCGTCCTTCGCTACGTACAAGTAGGTTCATTTCGTAAAAGTAATCCGTTGATTACGAGGTATAAGAATGCGGTTTTAATACAGGGGCCGATAGTGCTTAATGAGTTTACCAAGTTGCAGTTCAAGGATATATTTAAAGAGCGAAAACCAAAAATATAATTTTAATAAGTCACTAGTTTACCTATATTTCCCGTATGTATATATATATGTTATGTAAATAAAGACAATACTGGCAGAATATAGATTAATTGGCAATCAGATAACGTTAATTACACGTTAATCAGCTTTTAAATGGGATATTATAAATCAGTTATACAGAGGGAATATTTATATGTCGGAAAGTGGGTCGATTAATGGGAGATACAAGCAAGGGTTGTTTTATCTTAAAGGGGTCACCTCGAGGAAGGGGAATCCTTTAGCGAGTCGGCACGGGGGAATGGAGACGGAAAATGGTCGTGAATCTCGGCCGAATATCCTGATGGTGACGAGGATGAAGAGGGGGAGGGGGCAGAAGGCGAATTCACGAGCCTCCTTGAAGACGGACGATGGCACCTCTGCTCCAGAGAAGTGCAACCTTCAAAAATCGAGACTGACGCGGCTAAACGCGAAATCTCACAAGGAAACCTGGAGATCCTTGAGGGGGACGGGGTCCAGATAAGACGAGAGGAATCCTGGCCAATCCTTCGGGGATAAAACGATTCGAGGTTTGCTCTGAACAGAGTAAGCCTTCACAAAAGAGATGGATCTGCCTGGTGAGATCCAACCTCGATGGTATAAGCGAACACCAGAGACTTGGGGAAACAGACACACGATCTGAAGGCGATGGGTTTTCCAACTCAATCTGCGGATATTCGAAATCCCAGGGTATTTACATGTAAATGACGGCCTTTTTTTTTCTCTCTCTCTCCTCGTTGTCAGGGTCAGATGACTGGGTTAATGGCCTTTACGTTGTGGGTGGAAATGAAATGAAGTGAAATGAAAGGGAGAGTAGGAGAAAAAGTGTTAGATCCACGTGCCCCTCCTCCTCCCCGACCAGTCCCTCCCGGAGGAATGACCCGGTCGGGGGGGGAGGGGCAAGGCCCAATTCTACCGAGTTTTCCCGGCGCCCTCCTCCCTCTGGGCCTGAAGGCATCGAGGGAAAAGAGCTCCGGAGAGGGGAAGAGAGGGAGGGGAAGAAGAAAGAAGTAAGGATAGGACAAACTGAAATAAAGTCAAAGGCTTGAAAGTTGACCAAGTTGGCCTGTGGACCTGCTTAACGTGTGACCCAGGCCCCGGTGTTTTTATGTTTTCCTAGCTTTTAATTTTAACTATTTGCTTGTACTTGTCCCTGGTGTTAGTGTTTGGCCCATCTTTGGATAGCGGTAAAGGAGAAAGATGATTGAAGCGGAAGGAAGTTGGAGGTTTGCAGAGAGGTGCAAGTTGCGTGGAGGTCAAGCTAATCTCTGTACTATAAACTAATTTTTGAGTTAAGTTCGAAATATGTTAGAGTGAAAGTGTGTCTGTTTGTTTACTTATGTGGTTGTTTTGTTATTTTGTTATGTGTGTATGGGATAGGCGTTCAAACCGTTGTTAGCGTTATTTGTTTTTCTGCTATATTAATAACTCGAGCTTCTGTGATTTTTGTAGCATAATTCTCGTATCTGTATCTGTTGTGTGGGCTCTTGTGCCTTGGTTATTTATTTGTGTAATTCTCTTCTTTATTGATTTTGCTTTTCCTTTTTCGTTCATTTGCACTTTTTGTTTAGTTTTGTCATGCCTTGTGGGTATCAAGTTCAATCCGGTGTTTGTCATTATTCAGGAAACTTTGTCACAATCGGGTTTCCTTATTTGGTTTACACGTAAATCTCCTCCTCTCCCCTTTGGTCCGCTTTGTTTTTAGCATTAGGAAACAGCATATGTTGTTTCCATCCTGCCCCTCGTGCTATTTGATTATTTAGTTCCTCTCCTATTTCTTCTTGTGTTTTTTCTATGATTTTTTGGGGGTTTTTTCAAATATTTTGTTTAATGGTTTTATTTTCGCTTCGATGTGTAAGACTCTGTTTTTTTCCTCTCTAATCGTCGCGTGTTCATAATTATATATACTGCCTTATTCTGTATACGTTGCCTTCTTATTAGATTGCTTCTTGAAACCGTATACATGGCAATTCTTGGATATATCAAGGTAGGCTGCATCATGGCCTAGTAGATCTTTTTCTTATTTTTCACTTTTAGATTTCTTAATATGTAGAGTAAAGTTAGCATGCCTAGTGCTTTGTTTATTCTTTCGGTCACGTGTTTCTTGTAACCATTTTTGGTAATAGTTAGGCCTAAAATCTTGCCTTCACCATTATACCTGTATCGCTCTCCATCTACGTAAACGTCGGATAGTTTTTTGCGATACATACGAGTAGGTATAATTTTAAATTTATCTTTAGTCGTTTTAATTTTCCATTTGCGTTCATACTCGTTTAGATTTTCAATTTCTGTTGCCGTTACTCTGGCCTGAATCCGAGGGTTCCGATAAACACAGGGAATTAATTGAGTGAAATCATTTGCGTATTGTATGTTCACACAGCCCGCGTTCCTGGGTGGGGGAATGTCCGAGGTATACACTGAGTATAGCGAAGGATTTTAACACCCTCCCTGAACGAGGCCCGCATTAGGCTTGAATCTTTCACCTTGGTAATTCCCCGTGTCTATGTATGCATATCTTTCCATGACGTAGTCGCATAAAATTCTTTCCAAATAGTTGTTCATTTCCAGATTTAGAATTTTATATGTTGTTTTCCTCTTTGCCAGACTTTATCGAATGCTTTCGATACGTTCCGGCATACAATGACCATACTGAATTTCTCTCCTTTCACTTTGTTCTTTCTGAAGCCGAATTGTTGATTGTTCCAGAGATTGTTTTCTGTGAGATATTCATTTAATCTTGTGTTCAGGATCTTTTCAAACACCTTCCCGATGAAATCGAGAAGGGATATAGGTCGGAAGTTTTCGACCTCCGAAAGTGGTTTTCCCGGTTTCGGTATGAATATCATTTTGGCTATCTTTAACTCATCGGGGAAGTATCCCGTGTTTATACAGGCGTTAAACACGTTCCTTATTCCTTTGAGTATATTATCCGGTGCTTCTATATAGTTTTTTTCTGGTGAGGCCTGATTTCCCAGGGGCCTTTTGTCTAAAATTTGAAATGGTCTTCTTTAATTCCTCGATTGTAATTTTGTCGTTAAATCCATCGTTTCCATACCGTTCCTCTTCTACGTAGGGATATGGGAAAGTCCTCTCAACCGTTCATTTAGTTCGTCAATTATTTGGTTTTCGAAATCTATATCGTATTTTTCGTTTTCCTCTTCGCCGATGTTGAACACTCCTTTCCAGTGTTTCCTGAACAATTTTTCAATCTTGTGTTCACCTTCGATTAATTTCCCGTTTCTGTCCTTAATCTTTATTTTTTTCTTTACCTTTAGCATTTCCCATTCTTTTTATATTTTTTCCAAAATTCTTGTGGCAATAGCTTGTTGTCAATATTTTGAACGGATATGTCCCAGCATTCTCTTTGTTTGTCCGTTATTGCGCTTAGTAGTTCTCTCTTCTTCGTTCTCAGATTGCGGTATTTTCCCTTGACGTTCTGTTTATTATTATGTCCTCGTTTATCGCTTTTATTTCTGCATTCTTAGCTTTCATTTCATCTGTCCATACAAAGTATTTAACTGTTTTGTATCTGTTTCTGGGCATTGCAATCTCATCAGCTGTTTGTATTCGCGTCCTAATTTTTTCCAGCTCGCCGTCGATTTCTTCTAAAGTAGCTGCATTTAGTCTGTTTGGTGCGTAGTCATTCAATTCCTGTTTGTATTTTACCCAGTCTGCTCTATGGTATGCCTTCCATTTTTTAGCGGGTATTTGTATTGGTTGCTGATTCACGGTGAGTAGTGTTGCTGTGTGGTCGCTGCAGATAACATCTCCAGGTTCCATGTGGTAGTTAAAAGAAATGTTATTGTTTGCTAGGCAAATGTCTGGAGTTGTCGCTGTTCTGTCTTTAATTAGCGTTGGGTACTCTGGTCCTAGTCTTCTTATTATCCGTCTGTCTATTAGAGCTTGTAGGTCTTTTCCTGTTTGGTTTCTGTTCCTATATCCTGTGTACGTGCATCTTGCGTTCACGTCTCCCCAAAACAAAGTTGGAAGTCTATTGTTAAATATTCTCACAAAGTTATTTATTGGGAGTTCCGATCGTCGTGGTGGTTGGTATCCCTTAGCGATTATTATATTGGTTAATTCCATTTTGACCTCAATTGCGAGGAAAGATTCAGTTAGTCCTTGCTTTGTTTTGTACTCTATTCCTTTCTTTATTGCTATTGCTGATCTGTCGTGTGCTTAGTTTGTGTGATTAGTCGCTATTACGTCGTAGTTCTATATTTTTAGTTTGGAGTCTCAAAGTTAATCCCGTGACCTGAAATTAGAATGATGTCGGGATCTACTTCTCGAAAGATATTTCTGTATGTGTTTTCTAAATCCTTCCAGCCATTCGTATTTATCTGTAGAATTCTTAATTTACTATTATCCATGTTGTTTGTAGGTTTTTAAGTGGTTCTTTTGGGGGGGAGAGTGGTGGTATTACGAAAATTTATTATTTATTTGCATCTTTTCCTGGTATTTATGCCGTTCATCTCTGTCCTTGCTGAGGTCTGACTCTTATCCGTTTCACATTTCGCGGTTGGTACTTCCGGTCTTTGGTCACATGGCGAGGTGTCCCTATTCGATTTTCATTTTGTTTTTTTTTGCTTTTGAGTGTGTTTCTTTTTACGTTTTTCTTATTATTCTCGTCGGTGCTGCTCTCAGATTCTGTTTCCTCGCTTTCTGTTTCTTCCTCTTGTTCAGATTCGCTTTCCTTTCGTTGTGTTTCTTCCAAGAGTTTCTTATTTGTATCTTCTGAAATTTTTATGTTAAATATAGCCTCATGATAAATCAATATTTTGCAGGAATTTCATTGGCTCCAGCCCATTTTCATTGAGCATGGAGTTCAACGTGGTGGCATATGTTCCTAGTTGGGCAAGGTTTAAGACGTGTGAGTGTAGAATGCATGTCAGTATTTTTACGTTCAGAGTTCCGTCAAGCGTCATTTCAGGGGTTGTTCCATTGTTTTTCGTTGCTGCTGCCACCGCATATGAGGTGCTTCTTGTTTCTTCTTTTCTTTGTTGTGTTTCAATTTCTTTTCTCTTTATTATTTCTTTTCGCTTCAGACATGTCATTGCCATTGTTCTGTGGCTCCCTCCGCAATTAACACACTTTTTCGTGGTTTGTGCAGCTCCTCCAAGAGTGTGGGTCACTGCATTCTGAATATATTTCTCCTTCCTTTCTTGGACAGTTTGCGGTGATGTGGTCTTCCATTTTGTAGCATCTAAAACATATTTGTGTATTGTGATACTGGTCCTTTTAAATGTTACAAGTTGGGATTCTCATACTGTATGCGAGGATTCCCTTCTGTAGTGCCTTTCTTGCAATCTCGGTTGACTCGCACATTATTTTAAACACGTGTGTGTGTTCCTTAAATTCGATTATGTCGTGTATCTTCATCCAGGGTTGTTGTTCTATTATTTCATGTTTTATTACGTCTGAGGAGTGTTCCCCACCCATAATTCTTCCTTACGGCATACGATGCTTCGGTTGGCAATAATTTGGGCTGGTACTTTAGCCTTTAAGTCGATTTTCCCTAAAGCGATGGTTCCTGCTGATGAAAGTAGCAGTTCGACATCGTTGTTTTCCTCACAGATGACAACAAATCCATCAGCTGTTTCTATGCATTTAATCAGGGCGGTTTTTAAATCCTTGAAAATGCTTTGTGCTACATCCTTTGGTCTCCGTTTTATCCCGTTCTCAATTAGCCGAAGTGGGAACCTTTTGGTGAAGTCTTGTGGGTCCATGTTCAATTTTTAATGCCCTCCCCTTGGGGGGGGGGGGTTCTCTGTAAAAATAAGGTAGTAGATTATTTACCCCACCCAACTAGTTCGAGAAGCCCGCTATCTGGCCTTAATACTATCTCGCCTGCCTGCTCTGGAGCGCACACTCCTTGACCACCCTTCGTAATTAGGCCTATTCCTGTAAGCGGTCCTGCAGTCAGATTCGGGCTCGTCACCGATAAAAGGGCTCCTGCTCTGGCCCCATAACGGGGTCTCCTTCGTGAGTTCACTACACCCTACTACTGACTGCTTCTGAGACCTTGCTGGTGGTCAGGTTATACTGTGCTAGATGGAAATAAAGTAAGAGAGTTTCAGATATAAAAAGGTATAGTATGAGATAGGGAAAATTTAAAGTGATCACCACTTTGGGGTGATTCCCCGCGAATCAGAAACAGGAGGTCTCTCTAATCAGTCCGATTCGCGCATATATTTCTTCTTTCTTCTCTTTGGTATATACTTAAACGTATATAGAAAATGCTCTCTTCGCAAAGTTATTTCAAGTCAAAAGATTGATGTAACTTAACAGTGCGTAGATCGCTGTGAGTTGTCAGATGAACTGAGCCGTTTGTGGGTGTGAAACTTCGGCTAGCAGTTTCCCGACTACGGAGATTAGCGCTTCATCGGCGAGGTAAAAGCTTTTAATGCCCAACTTAATTAACTGCATCTGTGAAGCGTGAGGCGTGAGGGGCTGACGGATATGCAAATTCTTTCTTCTTTTATTTTTTTCTTTGGATTCATTGAGAGGAAAAGAATCCATGAAATAAATGAAGGGGTATTCTTCTTGGCGTCCATTTTCCTTACAATATATATATATATATATATAATTATATAGCATGACTAAAAGTTGTTGTCGCCCAAATAGTGCAGTGAATCAGACCTGAGTGTGAAACCAGAGAAAGTGGCAGAAAGATGGCGGGAATATTTGGGGGAACTGCTGAACTACGGAGGGAGAACACAGGAACCCCAAGCAATTCGAGTGCATGCCGGTGATACGGCTGAGGAAAATGAACTAATCACAAAGATAGAACCCTAAACAGCTCTAGCAAAGATGAGGAAAGGAAAAGCGTTAGGCGAGAATGAAATAGCTGTAAGGATCATCAAGGCGTCAGGATCGCCTGCCTTAAATGCAATGTTGGACATGCCTAATAAGGCGTAGGTCACAGAGAAAACTCCTGAGGACTGGCAAAAAGCAGTGATATGTCCAATATGGAAAAAGGGAGATAAAGTTTCATGCAAAAAATTATAGAGGAATATCGCTACTTTCGCCACACCGGTAAAATATATGGACGTATCATATAAAAGAGGTTAGGAAATTGTGTAGAACACATCTTCGGGCAACCACAACATAGCTTTAGACCTGGCAGAAGTACCTCCGACCTGACCTTCGCAATGAAGATAATATTGGAAAAGAGTTGGGGAAAGAGGATTAGATAGACTTGTCTTATTCATTGTCTTGAAAAAGGCCTTTAATAGAATTGACAGAGTAACTGTACAGGAATTACAACATAAAGCATCCCGGAGGGCTAGGCGGACATATACCTTAAAGTCCCCACTCCCTTGTAGAGAAAGCCGGAGGAGCGAGCCCCATGAGGAGACTCGTGGGAACGGTAGCCGGCGAATAACAGTAACTGCCTACCCTGTTTGAGATCCCCGCCGCATAGGTAGTTGGAGCGACCATTTGTGTTAAGGAAACCACCAAAGGCCCTTAAACGACGCTCGAAAGATCCAATTACCTACGAGATCCGTAGGCTCGTGGTTATATCACCAAAAAACGGTGCGAGTCAAAAGGCACACCAAGGAGGGTGGTGGTTGATGGTCTCTCTAATTAACAAGCCGACTTGGGCACCTCATTGCCAACCTCTTCACTCCTCGCTCTCTCAGATGCGACCTCACCACTCGCGCTCCCCTCTGCGACCTCACCCCTTCCCCCTTAGTTAGGGCGGTGGTCCGCCTATAAATAAGCCCCTGAAGGAAAGAGAAAGGATTATTCGGTGAGAATGACATAGGATCAGTTCGTGAAGATCGATCCTTTAACCAGTCAAGATTATTCGGTGAGAAGGAGATAGGATCAGTTCGCGAAGATCGATCCTTCAGCCAGTAAAGATTATTCGAGGAGAGACGAAAAAAGGATCAGATTGAGAAGATCTATCCTTTCCCCCAGTGCCGAATTAACATAAAACGTCAAGTTTTGTATCGGTGACATACCGAAGAATCCTTTAAAGACTTAGAAGAAGTCTGACTGGAGAAAAGAAAACCCGCTCACACTCGAGTGACTCTAACAGCTCGAGCTCCGTAAAAGTGAGAGGAGAAGAACCAAGCCCCAACGAGGTTCCATTTGTTAATTACGGTAGAAATCCCCTCGTATACCTCAAAACTAGTTGGGCACCCGGCGTTAAATAATAAGACACAAAGAAGCTTCAAGATTATCCAGAAGAGGACTCTTTGAGCGAGGAGCACCCTAACTCTCTCCGTCGTCTTAACGTAACAGGAGGCAAAGTTTCAATAAGAAGTTGACAACGCCCCCTCCCCCTCTTTTCCTCCATCCCATCTCAACGAAATCCTACCATCGGCCACTCCAAATCTCCGAAGCGCGAGAAAAGCCCTCCAGCGACATCCAGCAACCCCTGATCCATTCTGTCATGTAAGTTAGAAAGAACATTTATATTCATATTGCGATAGTATGAGTTTATTACGTTTCACGATTTAACGGAAGTAGAAACAATTGTGAGTGAACTCCTGTCATATTTACTAGTAGAAGAGAGTAATTTAATTTAATGTTTAACGCCAATCTAAAAGGGGCGCGATAAAATAACTAATCGGCAATTGGTGTGTTTACGTGTAGCCTATTTGTTTATTTTTGTCTTAAAAAGATATTGTAATAGTCCCAAGTGCCAACCGGTTTAGCCTCGGTTAGCTTAATAGGAGGATATAAATGTGTTTACTGTTTGTTTGTCATAGTTAATTGTTAAATTTAAAATATATATTTATTTTGGGATAATTCCTGTGCGTTTCTCAATAACCTTACGTGTTGAAGCGGCTCTTCCTTAAAAACAACAAAATTAGCACTCTTCGACAAAAGTATACTTCAAAAAAGAAGTATATCACGACAAAAGGTTTCCTTCGACAGTCACTGTCGGAGATTTTGGCTGATGAATATTATGATATACCACCTAAACTTATACGGATCATTAGAGTATGTATTCTGTGTGCACTAATAAAGTCAGAGGTAATGGCTTTGGAAAATAATGGTTCAGCATAAACACAGGAGTATGGCAAGGAGATGTCATCTTACTACTGCTTTTTATCATATTTATGGACAAAAGTATAAGAGACATAAATTTTGGAAGACATAAAGAAGTTACCCTAGCTTATGATAACGAGGCAGGAACCTATAAATGTTTGGTATAGAGGTATGAGCAGAAATGAAATGAAAATAAAGACTAATAAGGGTAAAAGGGAATTCATCACTATTAGTAGGACAAATGAAGAATACGAGGTATACATGGACACCATAAAAATCCATCAGGTTAGTGAATATACATACCTGGGAGTGAAGGTATACGATAGAAATACTCAAGAGATTGAAAATCAACAACCGTATAATAAAATATAATAATAACCTAATGTTGATGTACCCATTATTTCAAAGATAGACACATCCCGAAAGAAAGCAAGATACTAATTTACAACACAATCTTGAAACCAACACTGATATATGGCAACGAGAATTGGGCATTGACCATCAGAACAGAATATAAAAAATTTAATCCGCCAAAATGCGAGAATTGAAAAGAACAACAATAAAGAGAGTTACAAGGAGAGGCCGGCTTCAGAATGCGAGGATAAGAACTGATCCGGGCTTCGAGTCAATACTGAACACCGTAGCGAAAGGTAAACTGAGATGGAATGGCCATGTAATGACGATGAACGTGGATATATATATATATATATATATATATATATATATATATATATATATATATATATATATATATATATATATATATATATATATATATATATGCAACAAATTTTGTTGAAGACCATTGTGTATTTTGCCTTAATTAATTTCCTTTGTCAACTTTCTCTTCTTCTAACTATCTTTTTTATTCCATCTTGTAGATGGTGGATCACTTGTCCAGTATTCACCACTTTTTTAAATGAATGTGTTTGGTACAAACCAAACTAAATTGCTAAGCTTTCGATCTTATTCGATCATCTTCGAAGCGTTTTGAAATGTTCTTGCCTCCTTTACCGATGTAATGAGTGCAGTGAGGATCTGGCAGAGTGAAAGAAAATGGTTTTAAGGGGTATTTATTCCGCCTTGGTTAAACGTAGCGTTAGAGAAAATGGGCCACTCCTGTGAGTGGAATTTTAAAATAGTTTTAATGTTCGATTCCAGCTTGTCGCTTGACTGTTGATGGCCGGCTTATCTTCATTTATTAATATGGCTTCTAAGATGTTTAGCCTCGCTTTATTGATCTCTTTTCTTTTAATAATCGTGTTAACAACGAGCATATCTCTCGTTCGGTTAATATTATGGGCATTCTCCATATGATTCTTAGGCCCTCCGCTTTGTAGATGCAGGATTAAAAGTCTCGAAAGTATAGTGGTTGTCATGCCAATATATTTTGAGTTTTTATAAAGCTTACAGTCTTTATCGGGGCAGATGAACTCGTAAACTATGTTGATTGACTTGAGATTCGAGGAGTTTAGGCAGATGTTGTTTTTCATCAGGAGATTGCTGGCTTTTGTTGTTTTATAATAAATAATGAGTTGGATTTTATCCGTTTGATTTTTAACCTTGATGTTACGGTTAATAATTTCCTTGATGTTATTTTCATCTATTTTATAGGCCGTGGAGATCTGGTTTCTGTAATACCCTTTGATGTTGTTGACTTCTCTATGATTACTTTCAGTTTTAACGGTATGTTTGTAATGGTTATTTAAAAATGATTGGAGTTGTTTGTCAATCATGCTGTTTGAGAAACCATTATTCTAAGAGTATTTGTTTTACGCTTGGGATCTCTTGGTGGAAAAGTTCCCACGTAGAGCAGCATTTATAAGTTCGGAGGATGTATGAGCCGATTACGCTTATTTGATACCTTTCAGGACATTCACTCTCCACATTGAGGCATCTTCCCATGTCCGTACTTTTCCTATGTACTTTAGTGATGTAGCTGCCATTGATGTTATGAACCTAAACGTCCAAGAAAGAGAGTATATTGCCCGTACTCAATTCATAAGTGAATTTTAACACGGAGTTCTCCTCAAAATGCTGCTTGATGTTAACGAGATGTTCTTCGTTTTGGACGTTGATGTAGATGTCATCTACTTATTGGCAATATGTGTGTGGCTTATTTTCCATGATGTCAAATGATCTCTCCTTGAGTTGACCCATGTAATAGTTGGCGAAGGTCGGCCCTATGGTTGACCCCATAGCCACCCCATCCACTTGCGTGTATGGAAAACCGTCCGGTGTCCGGAACGGCGCCTCTGATGTGCATGAACGTAACATGCTCCTTAAGATGTTTTGGTCAAGATGTTTTATAATTATGTCGATGGTCTGAGCAATCGGCACATTCGTGAACAGGCTTTCTGCGTCAAGGGATGATATTAGTCCTGACGGTCTTGTAGCGTGGAGTATGTCGATGAATTCCTCCGTGGATTTTATGCTATATTTCGAAGGGATGTACGGTTTTATTTAGGCATTTAAGGTTTTAGCTAAACAGTACGTATGAGTCGTGACTTGAGAGATGATAGGCCTCAATCGTTTGTGCGGCTTATCAATTTTTACATTGCTATACAGATAACCTGGTGTGTAATCACCGATGAGTGCATTGGCTTTAGTTATTTGCCCGTTTATTTTCTTTTTTAAATCATCTGTTGGATCTTTTTTCAAGCGTTTAAATTTAGTGGTGTCACTTAAGATGGTATTCAATCTGTTGTTATATTCTTCTTTGTTTAGAATGACGTAAAATGTTGGATTTGTCAGGTTTTCTTAAGACTATTTCTTTGTTGTTTTTTAGAGAGCTGATGACCTTACGTATTTCTGGTATTATAAGTTTGCTGCCAGTAAAGCATCTTCGTTTGGTAATTTCTGCGCGAAGTTGGTATGAAAGAAATATTTTTTGAGTAATTTGTTGCATTTTCTAGTGAATAAAGGGACCTAACAATAAATTATTCACTAGAAAATGCAACAAATTACTCAAAAATATTTCTTTCATGCCAACTTCAAAATCACTTTTGTCAACCCACTTTCCATTGGAAGTTTGATCTCGTCAAAAGACAAACTTCCTGTTGAAATGAGCAGCCGTGTTGTTTACGCCTTTACTTGTCCTTGTTGTTTGCAAGGACCTATATTGGTAGTACGGTTCGCTCATTGAAAGAGAGGTTTTGTTCTCACATGGGAATAAGCCATCGCACTGGAAAAAAAATTGTCTAAGAAGGAAGCTTCTGTAATTAGAAATCATATTATACAATGCAAGACAGAATGTTCCATGGATAATTAAAAAATAATTGGTCGCAACAACAATGAATATATATACGAGGGGAGGTCAATAAGTTTCGCAATTCGGATATAAGAAAACGAGATATGAGGAAAAGTGTTTTGTTATTTTTCAATATAACTACCCTCGACTTCAATGCACTTGTCCCTGACGCTTCGAATTCCCGACAACCAGAAATCTCCGACTGCTGTTCAATCCACTCCTGGACGGCGAGCTGGACATCTTCATCGTCCTCAAACTGGCGTCCACGCAGTGCAGCCTTGAGCTAGGCGGAATAAAAAGTAGTCGCTAGGGCCCAGATCTGGACTGTAGGGGGGATGGTTGAGCTCCTCGAATCCGCACTCGCGCAGGGCAGCTTGTGCAACTCTGGCCTTGTGGACTTTGACGACGTTGAAGTTGATCATGGGGCGTGAGGTTTCTAGGGACCCAACGGGCAGAGACCTTTTTCATGGCCAAATTGTCGTGGATGATGTTGATAACACTTCCATGCGATATTCCAAGTTCTCGCTCGATTTCTTCGACCTTCACCCGTCAATTTTCGAGGATCATCCTCTCTACACGGGCCACATTGTCCTCGTTGGTCACGTCTGACAGGCGTCCTGGAAGGGGGTTATCTTCAAGGGACTCACGACCATGGCGGAACTCCCAATTCCAGCGAACAATGGTTGCATAGGAAGGGGCGGTGTTGGTGTACACTGCAACCATGTGTTCATTGATCTCTTTTGCATTCTTGCCTTCCTTGGTCAAAAATTTGATCGCTGCGCGGTGTTAAACCTTCTCCATTGTTGAAAGATTTGTGACTAACGATCTGCGATCAGCAACTGATTCTTAAATAAACGAGGCAGGAGCGTGCGGTTGCAGGTCCTGACTTGTCATAACTTGTCCTAACACCTCCACAAATAGCCTTCCCACTTCCTCTGTTTTGCCCTACCGATTCGCAAAACTTATTGACCGTCCCTCGTATATATATATATATATATATATATATATATATATATATATATATATATATATATATATATATATATATATATATATCGATGAGGATTGCTTCTAGAAAGCCTAAATTTAATGTTCAACAGAAATCCCAAGGCGAGGAAAATGGCTGGTATCATCCTTTTTATTTACCGGCGACGTTTCGACCACAATACGGTCATCTTCTTAGGCCTAAAATATAAATAAACGAAACAAAATATTTTGCACTATTAAGAGAGCACACTGCTAAATTTACATCTAGAACTTTAATAGCTATTATTAGCTTTGAATTGCAACTTTAGAGTTAAAGGGAATATTTCGAGATGGGGCTCAAATTTACAATAGAAAGACTAGGGAAGGATTTTCAATATTTAAATTAGTTAGCGAGTATATAATTGCTAAAATCTATTAAAGTAAGGGAGATTTAAATTATGAATCTAATGATTATATAAAACTGTTTTAAAATTAATTTTAAACGAATAATTAAAAGAAAAAATTGGCAAAACCTATTATACAAAATCACAAACCTTGCCAAACGAGCGTGTTACGTGCTCAAGCCGACCCCAAAGCACCAAAACTGCGCCCCGCCGCCCACATCCAAACGAATTCAGGTAACAAGGAGGGGAACCGACGAGAGATCATTATTTAAATTCGGGGAGAGCTGTTTTATATAAAGTGTTTCTAAGATTCGAAGGGTAATAGGGCATTTGTGCGAATTCAGAATTTCAAAGTTATTTAAGGAGATATCACTTTTGCACTTTATTACGTGATCTCTTATCGCTGAATTTTCTTTGCTTTCAAGGATCTTACCGGTTCTATTACTTATACCCATATGGGAAGAGAATCTTGCCTTCAGAGTTCTCACGGAGCTTCCGATATATTTGCCTTGGGAACACCCAGGACATTTAAATAAGTATATAATCGAACTCCGAAGGCTCTTTGGAACCGGATCCTTTATCGTAAAGAAGGATTTTATATTGATTTTGTTGACAAAGGCAATTTGAAATTTTATTTGACAGAAGTATTTCCTTAGCAATATGTGTAATTTTCGGCTAAGGACTTTATTGTGAATACCCAGCTCTGGCATTATTAAATAATGTTTGTCTTTTGCCACTGTTATCTCAGGGTGGCTTGGTTGATACAATCCACTTAAAAATGTGCGGATTGACTCTTCTACAATAAAAGAAGGAAAACCATTGTGCATAAAGAAAGATGTAAGGTACTGAAATTCTTTGTCTATAAAAATGTAGGATGAACAGAGATTGTATGCGCGGTGAAGAAGGGTCTTAATGGATGAGATTTTGTATTTCAAATCTAAACAACTAAAAAAGTTTAATCCTAACCTCGTATTAGTTGGTTTCCTATATACTGATGTTTCTAGATTATTTTGTTTTTTTCTTATTAAAATATCTAAAAAGGGGAGGGTGTTATCACTCTCAGTTTCCATTGTATATTTAATACCAGGGTGGATGGTGTTTAAAAAATTAAGAAATTCTAAAGCTTGATCTCGTTGTTTAAAACAACGAAGGTTGATGAGCTTTCTCCCAAAGTTCAAGCCTATTTCTGCTCACTGATGAATAACCTGTCATTTTTGGATGGCCTACTTGTTAAAACTATTACTGGGCGAAGCCAAACGATATTTAAAAATAATATCATTCAAACACATGATCGTAAGTTAAAAGCTCTCGGTATAAGTTCTCCCAAATTTCTTGACCCTAATACGGTAGTTACAAATCTTACAGATTATCATCTCTCAGACCGAGAAAAATATTTGCTATCACTTGGGTTGGAATTTAAACTTCCCAACCTTTCTTTTTCCAAGCCTACTTTCATGGTTTACTTTGAGAAGTTGGCCAGGGACTTAAAAGCTGTCCCTTGCTATGGCTCTTTTAATAGATTTCTGACGAAACTTTCAAATATTTCTCACGACATATATCAGAAGTTCAGGTTACATAAGTCCACTTCAATTATTTTTCGGAAATCTGACGTAAGAATTCTGCGTAACTTGGGGAGAAATAAAAAACTTATAATTACAAAACCAGACAAAGGAAACGGAGTAGTAATATTAAATCGTCAAGAATACATAGACAAAACACAAATTCTTTTGGCAGACTCCTCTAAATTCCAAAAAATGCAAAAACCCGAAGAGCAAATTGTAACTCAATTGGAGGACAAAGTAAATCGATTTCTTAACAACTGTAAATCTCTCTCAATTATTAGCCATGAACTTTACTCTAAATTACACGCCACAGGTTCTGGCTTAGCCAAACTGTATTGTTTACCCAAAATACATAAACCTGGAATCCCATTACGCCCCATTTTGGCCTCGTATAGCTTACCTGCCTACAAACTGGCAAAATACGTTGTGGAATTACTATCCACATTATCAAGGAATGAATATACAATTACCAACTCGTACAGTTTTCAAGCAGAATTGATTGCATATAAAGCAAATTCCAGTAGTTTTTTGGTGAGTTACGATATTCAGTCACTGTTTACAAACATACCAGTTAATGAAACCAAGACTATTATTTTAGACAGAATTTTTAAGGATTCACCAACTTTCCATGGTTTCAGTAAATCAGAATTCAAGTCTTTGTTGGACCTTGTTTTTGGTGGGTCGGTGTTTACCTTTGATGGCCAGATTTACCAACAAATCGATGGAGTTGGTATGGGGTCCCCAATCGGCCCTTTGGCAGCCGAATTTTTCATGACTCATTTGGAGGAGAGGGTTTTTTCTGAAGTTCCTGATTCATGTAGGCCAACTTTCTATAGACGTTTTGTAGATGACTCCATAGCTATATTTAAACAACGAGATCAAGCTTTAGAATTTCTTAATTTTTTAAACACCATCCACCCTGGTATTAAATATACAATGGAAACTGAGAGTGATAACACCCTCCCCTTTTTAGATATTTTAATAAGAAAAAAACAAAATAATCTAGAAACATCAGTATATAGGAAACCAACTAATACGAGGTTAGGATTAAACTTTTTTAGTTGTTTAGATTTGAAATACAAAATCTCATCCATTAAGACCCTTCTTCACCGCGCATACAATCTCTGTTCATCCTACATTTTTATAGACAAAGAATTTCAGTACCTTACATCTTTCTTTATGCACAATGGTTTTCCTTCTTTTATTGTAGAAGAGTCAATCCGCACATTTTTAAGTGGATTGTATCAACCAAGCCACCCTGAGATAACAGTGGCAAAAGACAAACATTATTTAATAATGCCAGAGCTGGGTATTCACAATAAAGTCCTTAGCCGAAAATTACACATATTGCTAAGGAAATACTTCTGTCAAATAAAATTTCAAATTGCCTTTGTCAACAAAATCAATATAAAATCCTTCTTTACGATAAAGGATCCGGTTCCAAAGAGCCTTCGGAGTTCGATTATATACTTATTTAAATGTCCTGGGTGTTCCCAAGGCAAATATATCGGAAGCTCCGTGAGAACTCTGAAGGCAAGATTCTCTTCCCATATGGGTATAAGTAATAGAACCGGTAAGATCCTTGAAAGCAAAGAAAATTCAGCGATAAGAGATCACGTAATAAAGTGCAAAAGTGATATCTCCTTAAATAACTTTGAAATTCTGAATTCGCACAAATGCCCTATTACCCTTCGAATCTTAGAAACACTTTATATAAAACAGCTCTCCCCGAATTTAAATAATGATCTCTCGTCGGTTCCCCTCCTTGTTACCTGAATTCGTTTGGATGTGGGCGGCGGGGCGCAGTTTTGGTGCTTTGGGGTCGGCTTGAGCACGTAACACGCTCGTTTGGCAAGGTTTGTGATTTTGTATAATAGGTTTTGCCAATTTTTTCTTTTAATTATTCGTTTAAAATTAATTTTAAAACAGTTTTATATAATCATTAGATTCATAATTTAAATCTCCCTTACTTTAATAGATTTTAGCAATTATATACTCGCTAACTAATTTAAATATTGAAAATCCTTCCCTAGTCTTTCTATTGTAAATTTGAGCCCCATCTCGAAATATTCCCTTTAACTCTAAAGTTGCAATTCAAAGCTAATAATAGCTATTAAAGTTCTAGATGTAAATTTAGCAGTGTGCTCTCTTAATAGTGCAAAATATTTTGTTTCGTTTATTTATATTTTAGGCCTAAGAAGATGACCGTATTGTGGTCGAAACGTCGCCGGTAAATAAAAAGGATGATACCAGCCATTTTCCTCGCCTTGGGATTTCTGTTGAACATTATATATATATATATATATATATATATATATATATATATATATATATATATATATATATATATATATATATATATATATATATATATATATATATATATATATATATATATATATATATATATATATATATATATATATATATATATATATATATATATATATATTGTGAGGGAATTCCACGTGGAATTTCTTTTCCAGCCCGGAAGTTCCATGTGCTGGAGAAAATTCTGTTAGGCTTAAATTGGTAAGCCCCCCCACCCATCCCTATCCCCACCTTCCACAAGCGGTAGCCTCGAACCGCGTCCACCACGGTTCACATTTACACGGGTTAGAATAACCTCGGCAAGAAGATTCGAGGCCATTCGAGAGTAGAGCTGTTTCCCGCTGACCCCCCGCGGGGAGAGCCTCGGAGTATTTCGGGTGGCCGAAATACTCGCCCCTGGACCGGATGGACGTTACCCCCCCCCTTTTTTGGAGAACCGTCATCACTTTAAATTCCCGCTCAAAAGCTCCGAGCGGCCTCGCCTCACTTGCAGAAGACATCCGTGAAGCCCTACTCCGACGTCTTACCCGGAATCCTCTGTAAGCCAACCCCTCTCCCCCTTCAGTAACCCTTTTGAGACAATCTCCCCTCAATTTGAATAGTCTCCTCCTGTAATATCATAAATTTTAACTTCATGGTCTGATTCATTACTCCATCCTCCACCCCCTCGTTCATCTGATGTAATTTTGCCCTTCAATTCTCTCATTATTTTTATGTAAATAAAATTATATTTTTGTACATGCCTCTTTAAGTAACCTTGAGCGTTGACATTGCCCATATTATACCTGACCTCGTTGCACTCTTATCTCGCCCTCCGACCGTCGAAACTCGTGGTGTTCCGTCCCTTTGTCGGCTTGCCTTTAAGTTATTGGTCCCTCCCCCATAGATATAATATGATATGGTATTGATTTAATATAATGTCATACCACAACATATATATATATATATATATATATATATATATATATATATATATATATATATGTATATATATATTCAGAGCAGCTCAGTTGAAATCTTTTTATTCAATCTCATGCCTGTTTTTTTAGATGTTTCCCTAAGGCGCAATTAATGTTGCCTAATGTAAGATCCCCTTTACGTAGTTTAATTCTTGTATTAAAATCAATACTTTCATCTATGTATTTTGGGGGACAGTTCGCACAGGGGATTTTATATACATACGCAACCTATACTTGGTTCAGATTTAGTCATTTTGTGCCTAAGGAAAACTGAGACATTATTGGAGCAAGAGGGAACTAGTTGAATTTCATTAGGTATATATTTTCTAGAAGTATAAGAAATATTAATAGGAAATTTAACCTTAATACCATAATAATCTTTTCTATCTTTAAATAAAACCTTTATAAAATGATCTTGGGACCCCACTTTGCGAAAGAATATTAATGTGTTGAAATTCTTCATCAATACAAGTAGGGTCCCAAATACGAAGGGCCCATAGATACATATCCATGATAACACTTTTTTAACGGAAAAAGAATGGTTGGAGAACGCATCCACTTCACCCTGCTTGTGTGGTACTAGCTGTGAAGCATGGAAGAGGTCCTATAATGGTAGCTTTTCATCAGAGCCAGAAAAGATGTTTTGATGCCACGAAAGAATAAATTCAACCTTTTATACCACCATGTTATCACAAGCTTTAGAACCATCTATCCAGAAAATGCATCCCACAACATCATTAAATGAAGTATATTTCAGTAGGATAATGCCCTATGCCATACATCCAACTACACAAAGAATTGGAGAAATGCGGATCACCTTTATGTAGTGGCCACCGCACAGAGCTAAGACAAATCCAATGGAAGAAGTGGTTGGAAAAGCAATAAACGTTACCAGAAGTACTTATCAAACAACTATGAAAAATTATAAATTGAGTGGGGAAAGCGTGAGAAATTTGTGGAAATTTGGTGAAATTCATGTCAGTAATTAAAGCAAAACGGGGTCCAACTAAGTATTAAAATAATGAAAAAGAAATAAATATATATGTACTGAATTAATTAATCACCAAAGCCTAAATGTACAGCCGGGCCAAACCTTCCAGACACCTCGGAGTTTGAGGAAATTAGATAAATGTAGAGTCGTAAAGTTTTTATTTGCATACCAAGATGAATATAACAGTTAAATAAGGAGGAATAAATAGCAATAAGTTAAAAAAGCTACAAACAAGACAAGAATTAACAAGAGTTGCCAAAACATATAACATCAGCAACATATAACAGATAAGCAGATGAAGCTCTGTGGAAATTACAGCAATACCAAATTGAAACAGGAAGCTCAGTAGTGTGTCAAGACACCCTTGGCAATGATATGAACATTTATTCTCCGAGGGATGCTGTCAACGAGAGTCTGACACCTGAGGAGCGAGATGGTAGCACAATCCTCGTTGATGACTTCTTTCATTTGCTCATTAGAGGTTGGCTGACGACGTCCTCCGATCTATTTTAGGTTCAGCCAGACGTTTTCCTTTGGATTCGTATCCGGTGACAGGTGTCCTGTCCATCACCGCGATATTGTTGTCCAGGAATCACTGTATTACGGACGCAGACTGGTGTCATGGGGCATTATCCTGCTGAAAATTCACATTCCGAGCATTTCGAGAGAGATCTCGGGCTGGGGGCAGCATGTAATCTCTCGGGGCAGCTTGGTACTTCTCTGAATTCATGGGTCCAACATAAACGGTAAGATAAACCACACTTGAATTTGGCCTGCAGCTCTATACCATTACAGAGTGACCATCATGTTGCTTTACTGTTGGCACTATGCATTCTCGATTACCCTGCTGTCCTAAAGCCTTCTGCGGATTCTAACGTTGCCTAGGGTCGAGAACAACTGGAACGTACACTCGTCGGACCATAGGACAGGTCCCCACTGACTCATGGTCTTGTTTGATCCTATTAATCCTGTTGAAAAGATGTTTCCCTACAATAGAACCATTTATCAAGGTGTTTTCCTGCAGATAATGTTATTAGTGAAGATCTTTCCCAACAATAGAGACATCTCTCGAGATGTCTGCCAGAAATAGTGCCATCTTGCAAGAAACTTCGCCAAGCAGTGCCATATTTCTTTCAATCTTGGTTTGGTAGAGATTCCCTTAGGCAACCTCTCAATAATTGGTAGATGTTGTGGCAGAAAAACGGTGCAATATTCATATATAAATATGGAAATAATATTTATTAAAGATAGCCCGCAAGGGGATGTTCAGTGGAGCATCTAACATTTGAAGGACTGTGTCTTCTCGATTCCAACACCCACAGTTTGCCCTCCTGGCTCTATATCTTTCACACATCTTCACCTCCTTTCTCTTCTCCACTTTCTTTGGCGAAGATTTCATTGTTGATTTTCGCTTAACCCAAAAAAACATACGATAAATTTAACAGATTAAAACCATTTTCGTTCAAGCAAAGAATCTGTTTTGAGAAGGTATTTGTCTCTTCGTCCCGAGATCGGTTTATTCGCTTGAGGAGGCCGCCTCTCTGTGGCCTCTCTCCTACAGAGAGGAGCATAATCCCCTAGAGTCCTAAAGGGCCTCAACTCCCCTTTCCAAGAGGGACAAAACTAAGGGCCCCCCCCCGCCCCATCCCACGCTTAAATAGGCGATTTTTTTCTTACAGATTATGCAATAACCTGGAAATAAAATTATATCCTGCTTTTCACATCTTAACATTCTTTCCAATACACGTGCGTGCTGTTGCATTGTGGTACCGAGTGGATTTAATTATTGTATTCATACATATAAGTTAAGCTAAAACCTGGAATAGAATTTAGTCTCCCTTTTCAAATCTTATCATTCTTCTCCATTACACAAGAGAATGACACGCGTATACGGTTGTGCTATGGTGTCGACCGACGTATGTGTATAGGCGAGGGATGGTTTGTATAGGTGTGTGTGTGTGTTTATGCGTATGTGTAGTTTCAGGAGTGGTGGTGGTGATAAAGCATGCCTGTGACGCTAATGCGAAAGAAAGTTGTGATTTGCATACGGAGTCTTGTATACATGAGAGACTAATTAATTAAGTAATCATCAACAGAACGAAAACGCAAGAGTTGGTGCAGATGTATGCGCAGATGTGAGAGGGGGAGTGGATATACTCATGTATAGAGGGAAGTATGAAAAGGTATATATAGTTCATGGGTCTGCATAAAAGTTTGGGTGTGGATGTAAACGTAAGGGGTTAATATATGAAGGGAAAATGTCTATACATACATATGTGTGATTGTATAGTTATGTATGTGCGAGAGAGGAGAGCAGTTACAGTACCGGGACATATATTGTCTATGTGCGCGTGCGAGCGGCCATTGATTCCAGCGGAAAATAAGGTGGATGTGAAACTGATGGAGGGGGATGTAGGATGGAAGAAGTGGATGTTGAGTGGGAAGAAATTGGTTTGGGCGAGGTCGAAGAATGTAATGTGGAAGGCACGTATGGAGAAGAAGGTGAAACAGATAATTGGATTAGCCGAGAAGATGCATTATTATATTAATCTAATAAGACAGAGAGGTAGACATATAAATATACATATGTTGATGTGGGAAAATAAATTCCATAGTTTTGAATTGATTACACAAATCAAGAGATGTAAACAAACGGGTATACAGATATTGTATGAACCTTAAAATAAGTTAAAACGTTGATTTATGTCCATAGTTAGCAAAGGGCATCCTGCTTTGCTTAAACAAATAGAATCCTCGCAAAAATAACGTCCATAGATATCGTTATTAAAATTATTATAATTATCTATGTTATAATAATTCCGAGCCAATATTTTTTAACTCTACATATAATCTTGGACTGATCTCGCTGATGGCTCTTAATTTTACTTAAACAAGGGCTTTTTGAATTATAAATATTGAGAGCAAATCCAAATATGTAAATTAATTAAATAAAGGTTAAAGAAATCCCAAGGATCGAACATAATGGTAACTCTCTATTTTGGATAACTTGAATATTTGCTTATGTTAATGTGTAGCCAAAGAACGATAATTAATAGAAGATTACTCCAAAGAAAACTACCACAAAATGAATGACAGTAACCTTTAAAATAAGTGATTCAGGAGGTGTTGGTTCATTTTACTAGACGTAAACATTATGCAGTGGAATTGTGAAAAGAAATAACGTCTCATTAGGTAATTATATCATTTTGTTACTTAGATTATAAGGAAGAATATACCCATATATACTTCACTCGATCAACAAGCTTTAGTCTCAAGTTCTTCATAGTAAAGTTGCAGCTATTTAAAGATTTAGTGAAAAAAATACATTTGTCTGCGTTACTCGACATGCCCAAGAGCGCTTGCAAGCCGAGTGGATACGGCGTTAGTCATCTAATGTCGCGGTACTGGGTTCGATCCCAGCATTAGAGGACACAAACGTCAGCGCACGTAGAGATCAGGCTACCAGTTGGTGGACGCACTGGGCTCACCCCGATTATTATCCGCCCCTGCCTCACTCCAACCTTCCAGAAGAGGCCAAAGACACTATAAGAAGTTAATACAGCGGACGAACCATCATCATGAGGAAAATAAATATGACAGTGGGTGATTCACCATCTTTAATTTTTAAACCTAAATTTTTTTCATTAATATTGTGCGAAGTAGATACTCCTCCAATATTTCCATTAAATAAATATGGTCATCCCAATTTGGGGACGGCCCCCCTATGCGGTGAGGAACGGGTCAGTCTCGAGCAATTTCTCCCCCGAAAGTATTGTCCTCCTTCGGCACTAAAATTCCCTGCGAGAGAAGTATTTCGCAGTAACTCTTGGACTCACCTCAACATATTTACAATTAAAGGAAGCTTTTTATGGTTTCTTCATATCAGATGATTTTATAAGATAGATAGATAGATAGATAGGTAAGTTAGATAGTTATATTTTAGGTGCTTAACCAACCAACAACCTTTCAAGACCTTTCGACAAAATACATTCAAAACATTTTTTTTAAATGTACCCAAAGGAAAAGTGAAAAGGCTCTAAGAGTCAAACGGTGCCAGTGCCAACTATTCGATATTACCTGGTGCCTCGTTCATTATGTGAAAAGTAAACCCAGGCACTCAACGATGGGGCGTGGCACTAAAAGGGGAGAAACGATCCCACATTATTTAGTTTTTTAAGCAGTAGGGTAAACCAACGTGAGATTTCCCCTCTAAAGAGATTCGTGAAGAAAGTAGTGAAGTTGTGGGAAATGAGGCTGTGGAGAGTATTTTCTATAGCCCGACTTACGAAAAGAGGAGACTACTTCGGAGAAGAAGAAGCAGGAATAAAAGTAATAATCCCATGACCAAGAATTGCTATAAATGACATCGGCAGCTTCAATGTCGTGTCCAGGGTTGGGGTACTATTTGAAGGGCGCTAGGGGGGGGGGCAAGAGTTTTCAATCTTGGCCCTCCCATCTTCATTCGTCCCTTTTCTGTCCTTCATTCACCTTCACATCCACATCACTCCACTTTCCACTCTACCCTCTCATCCATTGCCACCAATACCCATCCATCTCTTCCAATTCAGCCACACTACTGTCACTACCTTCCCGTCCTCCCCTTACCTTGCACACCAGCTAAGATTTCTCTGCCTACACTTCCCTACCACCATCAATGTCCCCCCCCCCCTTACACTTCATCAGCCCATTCCCCTACACCCAGCATCCCCACTCACTTCAATACCCTCCTCCCCCACCGTTAACCTTGTCACCCTTTCAGAGTGTGTCAAGGCTCACATGAGGCACCGCCCCCTGATAAGAAGCAACAACCGTCCGCGGCCACGGATAGGCGATAAGGGAAAAACGAGGCTCATACGGGAACGGGAAACTGGAGGCGGAAATTACGGGAAACGTTCCTGTGAGGCACCGATCACCGAAATGGTCTTCATAGCAACTTCCGTTTACATAGCAACGTCCGCTCCGTGTACCAACCCACGACGTCCAAAGAACTCCCGCTCCCGATCCCATAAAAAAACCCCGTTAAATTGCCTTGACAACGGTAGGCTTCCATAGGAACGAGAAGAGAATTTAAAGTAGTCATAACGACGCTCAGTAACCATGGCAACATTTGATCGCCATAAAGAAATATAAATTTCATATCAGCGTCGATAAAACTATACAATACCCCTACATATTCGGCGCAGGCAAAGGGTATTAGAAAATATCATATACAACGAACCAACCATCTCCCTTTGGCAAATGAAAATACATAAATAATCTGAAAAAACAACCACTTTCTGGCGGGGAAAAGCCCTTAATGTCCCCACGCTGAAATGGGTGTATGTGTGCGCATGCGTGTTTTGGGGTGTTTATGCCCCCCATTACCCCATTGCCATAGAGCAAGAAAATCCAAAGTTAGATGAAGGGTATTTTATGAGAGTTCTTTCAGCCGTCATTTAAAATGCGATGGAGATCGAACCTACAGACGTGTCTCGCCATCGCCACAGCGAATAATTGGGTTTCTAACCAAACGCATACACATATACACAGAAGCAAGTATACATAGGGAGGCAAATATGCCTATAGACGCACACATACAAAATGGAAGGAAATAAATGTGAATAACGAATGCCGCAAAGTCCGAAACACATTCTAATGATGTTAATACACATAAATATATCATAATTGGTATAATTCCATGCGCTTATATAACACCATTTATATGTGGGTGTGGCAGAGCTGAAAAGAAAGCAAAATGCGGAATGGTAGAATGAAGATGTAAAGTGTGTAGTGGAAAATATAAATGTGTACTTGCAAATGCTTAACAGTGCAGATGAGTATGCAAGGGAGAGGTGGTTGAATTCATACTAGAAGATGAAAAGGAACGTGAAACAAGTGATCAAATTGAGTAGGAAAGCAGCAAATGAAGAATTTGGACAGAAGATGTATGAGGATAAAGATGGGAACAGAAAGATGAATGAAGATCGCGTTGGGAACATGAAGGTGAATGAGGATGCCGATAGGAACTGGAGGGTGAATGAAGATCCGGATAGAAACATGAAGATGAATGAGGATCCCTATGGTAACAAGAAGATGAATGAGGATCCCGATGCGAATAGGAGGATAAAGGAGGACCCAGATGAGAACCGGAAAAATAAACAAGGATATCGATGGGAAGAGGAACACGAATGAAGATCGCGTTTGGAACAGGACGATGAATAAGGATCTCGATGGGAACAGGACGGTAAATGAGGATCCCGATGAGAACGGGAAGATGAATGAGAATTCCGATGGCAACAGGAAGGTGAATGGGATCCTGATGGCATCAGTAAGGTGAATGAGGATACCGATGGAAAAAGGAAGATGAATGAGGATCCCGATGGGAATATGAGGCTATTCTGGAGGAAAGTAAGAAGATTGAGGAATCTGGAGAAGAATACTTGTGTAAACGTCAAGAACAAGAATGACAGGGTACTTGTAAACAATGAAGATGTCAATCAAAGATGGCTAGAATAGTTTGATGAGTTGTATAATGTGGGCATGGAAGATGATGAAATTTAAATATGACTGGTTTCGTTGGTGCAAATCGGGTGGTGTATCGGGATATGGTAGATATAAGTTTTTAAGACGTTGTAGCTGCTGTAAGAAGTCTGAAAAATAGGAGAGCAACTGGGTTAAATGATACATTCGTTGAGATGCTAAAAGGTAGTGCTGATTGTGCTATGGAATGAGTCTGGTGGCTGTGTTGTAAGGCGTTTGAAAGTGTGGGCGAACCTGAGGACTGAAAGAGTGCAGTATTTTCTTTGGCGTTAATCTGGCGACTTCCTACTAAAGCATAAGTTGCAGTAATCATCCATAGTCTAATTCTAGGTGAAATTAAAAAGTACAAAAGTTACTAAAAACGAAACAAATACAAAAACAAAACAAGACAAAAAAAGCAAGAAGAAGGAAGCACGGTTGGAGGTCGTGGGTAGGCCCGCCTTTCTCTGGCGCAGGATCGTGCAACCAACACCAAACAGAGTAAAATAAAACAGAACAGGCCAGCCTCCTCTAAAAAGTCAGATAGTTCAAGGGTCTATGTGTCAGAGCTCATCTCAGGTTAGAAGGACAAGCGGTGGCGACCCCGCTCATCCCGGTACAAGGAGAGGCAACGCGCGCGAAGTTCACCCAGACTAGGCATGTTTATTCCCCGGAATTCCCACATGTCCAGGAACCCCGCTGAAGATAATCTCGGCATTTTCCAGGCTCGAGGGAACCGTAGCGTCACGGATAACGCGAACCGAGGAGATTTCAATGCATTCAGTCGATAAAGATCACAATCCGATCTCCGAAGTGGGTCCGAAGCGTTATATCTCATACCAATGGTGTATTGCAAACAGCAGTGACTGATAGAGCCACGCTGACTTCCATACTACATGGAAACCCACCCCACTTTGAGCCAACTCTGTACACTGGCATGGATCCAGTGGGATTCGAAGTGTGCTCCAAAAGGGTAGAACACAATACTCGCGGTGCTGTTGAAGCTTTGTGAGACGCTGCGCTCTTGCATACAAGCGCATAATGCACTGTTTACGGCGCAGAGGGATGGTCATCTACCCGGCATCGAAAAGTAGGCTCTCATTGTAAGACGGTCGAAAGGCACCGGTCGCCACGCGGATACCGGTGTGGTTGATCGAGTCACCGTTACGCACTACACGCTCGCCTATAGATGCGCAAACTCGTATCTCTATTTAAGCTTCGAACGAACAAAAGCTCAGTAGAAATTTTTTTTATATATAGAGCCCATCTGGCAACTGCCCACTCAGTAGAAAAGAGGGGCAGTAACCATATCTGCACGGAACAAAGACTGTCTTTGCGCGAGTAGAGGGAACCCTAAGACTGCAAATATGCCCTTGCCAGGCGAGGTGTTGGTCGAAAACAAGACCATGCAAACGGTGCGAATCTACCATTTCCAGGCGAACCTTCGTTTAGGAACAAGTCCGGGTCAGGGTGGAACCGTGGAGGGCGAAAGAAATGCATAACCTTAGACTTGGACAAGTAAAACTGAAACCTGTCGATTCGGCATAGGGAAAGATGCGGTTCAATGCCTGTTGGAGTCGACACTCCATAGTTAGCATGTAGGCAGCGCCAAAATAAATCGAAAGGTCATCCACGTAGAGTGTAGCGAGAACATCTTCCGGTAGCATCAAGGTGATACCGTTGATGCTCAGAGTAAAAAGTGTGACACTCATGATAATTTCCTGCGGGACACTTTCTTCCTGTTCAATTGGACGGGAGTGGGCTCCCATCACCCATACAGATAAGCGACTATTTCGCAAAAACTCCAAGATAAAGCTAAGGAGGCGTCTTCTCGTCACCATCGTGTGGAAAGTTTTCATGATACTGTTTCGCCATGCGCTATCATAGGCCTTCTCCAGATCGGAAAATACAGAGGCGTAGTGTTGTCTATGAATGAAGTCCTCACAGACAACATTTTTCCGTAGATGCAGAGCATCTAACGTAGAGTGGAATTTGCAGAATGCGCACTGCTCGGAAGACAGGTGTCCTCCGTTGTTCAGAAAATAAGGCTAATTTAACATTTTACAGTTACTCCATCAACTAGCATATGCAGGAATTTCGAGAAATTTGGTGGATACCAGCCGGGGTAGAATGATCTCTTCCCGGTTTGCGATAAGCTAGTACAGTTACCATTCACCAGCCATTTGGGGGGGATACCTTCTTTCCAATCCCGCTGTACAAATCCAACAGAAAGGCTATGTCTCGCTCACCCAGGTGTCGAAACCAGGCATACGGGACTTTGTCCGGACCAAGGGAGGTTTCCGCATACTAAGCGAAAGCAGAACGCAACTCACTCAATGTAAACATGTCGTTGAAGGGTTCTCCGTTCTGGAGGTAAATTCCAGTTGGTGGACTTCAGCGATATCACAAAGTACATTGAATGCTGGCGGAGCAGCATCCCGGCTAGAAAATGCAGAGAAAGGGGTCGCGAAGTACTCCGCCACGGACGCGGGGTCCGAGATTGCGGTACCATTCTCCTAGATAACGGGAGTGGCTTCCTGCAAGAACTTGCCACGAATTATTTCTAATCGTTTCTATAACTCTGCTAGAGGAGTCTTCCCGTTAAGTGAAGAGACGAATGCCTCCCAGGAAGAGTGGAGGGCGTGCTTCAAAACATACTGGAACCTAGTCCTAGCTCAAGAAAAATCAACGAAAGTGAAGTCGTTTAGGTGGCACTTATATCGCAAATATGCATAACGCTTCTGTCTGAGTGCCGTTTCACACTCGGCCAACCACCACTAAAGCGGACAGCGGGAAAAAAGACCAGATTTGTTAGGAATAGTAATTAGTCCCACGGTAATGAGGTCGTTAGAGAACAACTCAACAGCATCACCCAGCAACCTAAACCTTTCGACTGGGACAAATTAGTCATTTCCTTAAACGCAGACCACCGCGCCCGTAACAGGGACCACCGGAGCGGCCCAAAAAATGATAGTTGAATGGGTAAGGGATCACTACCATGAGAAAATCGATCACGTCCCATCCAGAATAAGGCTGTGAATTCGAGACCACAGGGGTAGATAAAGGTAAGAAAATGAAGTGGTTCTCGGCAGGTGATGCGTAAGCACATCCACATTTAAGACACATATCTCCAGCTCGTTGCTCAAGTCGCCAAAGACCTGACTCCTGGGATTAATCGAATAGTCTTTCCAGACGAAGTGTCTACCATTCAAGTCCCAGAGCAGTAGAAAGGGCCTAGGCAACCGTGTCACGACGTGGCAGAAGTCCCCGCGTCAAAATCGGCTGACGATGGAATGTACGGAGAAATAGAAGTATACCTCCTATCCAATTAAAGTTGTACTGCTACTGCCTGAATGGAGATATTTATAGTAAATAGAAGAACCGAAACATTATGCTGGGTATAAATTGCGCAGCCTAATGTCAGGTCCCCATCCTCTGGTAATGGAGTCGAAAAACCCTTATACCCTGAAAGTGTGGGGAGGCATGCGCTTGGCATGGTCTACCACAAAAAATAGCTAACGGAGAATGAGAGGAGACGAACCTCCGCAGATCCTCTTAACTTGACCGGACTCTACGGAAATTCCATTGCAGGAATATACCTTCCAGGCCAAGCTAGGAGGAGATGCAAGGGCCCTCTTCGAAGAGAAGATCCTCACGGGAATGGCCGTAGGCTTTTCGAGTGCAGCACTCCACGTACTGTTCGCCAAACAAGGCGCTGAAGACATAATCCTCTTAGAAGACTTATCGAAGGAGGTTTTGCTTGCTAGCAAGTCTTTTCCTCTCTACGACTCGAAACTTTGGCGGGTGGGGCAGCATCGCTGGCAGGGGTCATTCTTTTGAAGGATCCACCATCTCTGAGCTACCCTCTTCATCCTTGGACGGAAGCGTAGGAACCGAAGCTCCTTTGGTGCTATCCTCCTTTTAAGTGGTCTCACGACCACCTTCAGTGGTGCTACGTCATGTGAGACTAAACAATTCAGTAGAGGCGCGTGGCTTCCTTACGGAAAATAGTCACGCTTGAGGAAGGGAGATGAGCCATGGCTTTAGCCTAGGCTGGGTAAGAACCCTTTCTGCCTCAGCTCTACCAAGGGGAGCGTCTGATAGAGGGGGAGCAAGACCCGCAAAGGGGTTCCGAATGGGCGCGGAAACAACCGTGCTCTTACGCATAGACTGGCCAGGAACAGAGGGTGCCTTTTTTTTTAAATTGAGACATAAGACGTTCCTGGCAGCGCCGGGCGCTCCAGGACCAAGTCCTTATCCTCGTGAAATGAGAGAAGATCCGCAGGCTGAAAAGCCAAGATTTCTATCTCCAAGAGATACGCACTACGTTGCTTCGAAGTGTGGTGTGGCTCTCCGCTATTGACGCACTCAACCATACATGATAATAACTTATCGTCTAGGACTTGGACCAATTTACAAAGACTTCGGGTAAACTCGACCTTGCACGTCTACATGAAGGATTCGTAGAGCCGACGCGGTGGCAGTAGTAGCACCTCCGCAGTTGTGGCACGAATGCCTTCCCGTGGTAGCGATACTAACCAGCACGCATCGACTCAGGGAGCCTGTCACAGTCGAACATGAAGAAGAGTGTATGGGTAGTTCTAGAGGCCCCTCCCAGTTTTTCCATCACACATTCGACTTTTACCGCCCCATGGTCGGCCAGCGTTTAGGTGAGCTCTTTGAAGGTGTAGTAGTTACATGAGTTTCCTCACATAAACCACTTATTTCATGACGTTCATGGTATAGCGGCGTCACTCTCACCGGTGAGCCATTAAGTGTCTGTAGGGCCATAATCATGGCTGCTACGGAAGGGTCCGACACATTCGCCAGAAGGCTCCAATCCGAGAAACGGGTCACCTTCCGCTCTCTACGAATAAAACATGCTAATGGTCTCTTCTGGTGGATCATGGTGCATTTTGGGCAACCTAATGCCATCTGTGGATTGAATAACTAGAAAGTGCTTGGAGACAGTTGGCTCAAAAACGCCAGGAAGTCTGAATAAGGGGCCCAAACGTGATCGAGGTACCACTTGATGCACTTCCGACTTTAGTCTTAGTCTTGGTTTGGACGTCCTAGCCTCAGGGCGCCTCGGGTCAAGACGTGGCGGTTCGGCCTAGTGACCTACCGAAAAGGCACCGGAAACGTCCGTCTCAGGAGACCCCACAGAGAATAACAAACCCTTAGGCCTCTTTGTCTTCTTCCTCTTATTCATTTTTTTATAGGAGAGGAGGATGGGGAATGAGCCTGTTTCTCTCCAACCCTGAAATAGGCTTCGAGGTCTGACAGACCGGCCTCAGTAAGATCTTTCTCCGAAATAGAGAAGGTCTTAGCTGTAAAAAGGGCATCAGCCCGGGGGAAGGTCCCTCTTCTCCTTGTGAGTCCTTGGGGGCACGAGCTACTTGAGGACAAGCTTGCACAAGGGCGGATTTAGGTTCGGTGTTTGGCGCCGAGGCCAGGTTCTGCCCCATGGAAGATCCTGCTATCTGTGGTTGGGTCACCTCCGTAATCATGTCCAGCTCATGGGGGAGGGGGGGGCTCCATGTGGCTACCATCCCACACCCCTCGGCATCATGGATCCAATTCAAGGTACCTTCCGTCTTGTCATTTATGGACAGCGTACCGATCTCCATCAGGGAAGAGAGGGGTGGGAGGCAGGCACACCGATCTCTTACAAGGTGCATATGCATGCCTCTAGGAGCATAAGAGGCACGAGCCAACGGGCCCTGTTATCCCTTGCCACTCTAAGGGGGTCGGTGGGAGCGGTCTATTTTTGGCTGCCTGCCCGTTCTCTTGGCAGTCTTCTGTGATAGGAAAGGAGGGATTGTCGCTGGTACTAAGATGGAGTTGCTGAAGGGCGACGCAAAGAAGGGGGTAAAGAGGAAACCCCGAACCTTTAAAGAAAAGAAAGTGAGAAGCGCCCTCTTCGCTGGAAGAATTTTGGAGGTGCCCTTGAGAAAGCACAGGGGGAGGGGCATCCCATTTTTAGAAGGAAAACTGACCGAAGGCGGCGGCAAAGAGGAAGCCCCTTTGCCGCATGGAGATAGTGAGAGGGGAGCACCACCACTGGTCAAAGTTGTGCCTTGTTTTATCACCTCCTGCTGGACACCTCGGGAAGTAAAGAGAAAAGTCTCCATAGGAACATAAAATTACAGAATGTGATCATTTACACATAATCGGCCTACGGGTTCGAGCTAAGATGGCAACCTGGCCCGCCATTCAGGCGAATTTGTCCTCGAGCTTTGACCATGAAGGATAGTGCTGACGTATCCCCCTTTATACGTATACTGGAAGAAGACGAGCAGAGTCAACGGCTCAGCACACCATGGGCCAGATACTTGCCTTAACCAGCTAGCTTTCGGCCCTGGTTGCAGGTAAGGACCTCACGGTACACACTCTGCCACCCGATTTAAGTTCATAAGAGGACGAAAGTGCGCCGTGCAACAGGAATCTCTGTGGATAGGAGGGAAAGTGTGGAAAATGGTAGGAGGGTATGTAATAAAGAGAAGTAGAGAGAGGCGGGTCCACTAACCATTAAGGTGGATGATCACCTCCTATTATAATACCCAGGTGTTAGGTGATCCCGGGATGGCATGCAAGCCACCAAGGCACCATGTCTAGCGAACCGAACTCTGTCCAGGTGAGAACAGTTCCTCTTGGTACAAAGTGCTTGTAGAAAAATGGTGAAAGGATACTCGTAATAATAATAAAAAAATATATATAAAATAATAATAATATATATAAGAAGAATGATAATAATAATAAATAAAAATATAGTAGCCCTGAGAGGTTTCGGAGGGAAGCACACCAACACCTTTCCCAAGCCCTATCAACCCAGTGAGGGTGTTTTCCTAATTTGCACTCAGGCCGGGAGGGTGTGCATCTCTTCCTCTATGGGGGAAGAGTACAGTAATAGTGCCGTTGTATACGGGTAAATGTGAGAAAAAATAATGCAAGGACGACAATGGTAAGTCTGTTGAGTGTTGTAGGTAATGTGCACGGAAACATTCTTAGGATTGGATGTATAATAAGGATAACAGATGAGTGATAGGGGATGATAAAGGGAAGATTAGAACGAGTAGGGAGAAGGGAGTAGGGTGAATCGCATAGTTGCCATAAGAAAGCTCGCTGAAAAAAAAACAAGGTATAAGAGATGTTCAAGTGCATGCTGGGTTCAACGATCAAACTCGTGATGGTGTGCGAGAGGTGGTAAAGTTAGTTATCAATAAATAATTTTATTTTACAAATAAACAATAAAGTGGCACATACAGAGGGCCATAAAAGCTCATACATGGTAGGTCTTATTAAGAATAAGGCTGGTTTTGGATGAAACCCCCTCTAACTTTATGTTCTTTTAAATATTCATCGAATTTGTTCTTCTTAATTTCTGTATTTGGAACCCTGACTATTTTTGAGGTAAGTTGTTCCAGGCTTGAACGATGCTGTTGCTTAAGGCAAATTTTCCCGTTGATGTTTTGAATTTGCCCCTCCTCCTCTTTTCTGTCGTGTCCTCGCCTCACTGTCACGCCTGTCAAATTAAGAAGATTTTCTGCAGTATCTGGCATATTAATCAAATTTATATGTTTCTATTTGTTCGCCCCTTTTCCTTATATGTTCGGGGGGAAAGAGATTGAATATTTTCAAGCCTATCATTGTAGCTAAGATGTTCGATGCCCCTTAAAATTTTCGTATAGCGACATTGTACCTTTTCTATTATGCATACATATCTACATCTCTAGTTAATTGTGGAGACCAGAAGGGAGCAGCAGAATCTAATATAGGTCTGACTATTGACGTGTATAGTTTTAAAATCGTCTCTGACTTACGGGTTGAGACGGATTGCCTGATAAATGATGCGACTCTTGTTGCTTTATTTCTAATTGCAATGCATTGACTGGAGAAATTTAATTTGTCTATTTATTTTAACTCCTAGATCGACCTGCTCTTTTACTTCTGTAATCTCGGTATCATATGGATAGTATTTAAAGTTGGGATTATTTTTTCCGAAGTGTAAAACGCCGCATTTGGAAGCATTAAGCTTCAAGCCAGATTCGTTGCACGATTTAATGTTTAACATATCAGGCAATTTTCTAAGCAATTTGAGTCTTCATTATCCTTTATTTTCTGTCCAAGCATAGTATCGTCAGCAAATGAATTTACTTGGCAATTCATTCCAGAACCTAAGGTGTTTACGAAAATTATAAAGAGTAGGGTGTCAAAAACGGAACCTTGAGGAACTCCAGTAAAGCGGAAACTTCGTTCTTAACTCCATAAGAACATAAGAAAAGAAGGAGACTGCAAAAGACCATTCATGGACTACATTTCGACAAACCCCGCTAGCTTTATCAGAACTTAATTTATTAATTGCATTTTTTTACATCATCTGCCGTAACTATTATTTCCTTCATTTTGGGGGTTATTATTTATGTTTTCTAGTCTTTCCTCATTTAAATTCGGAATATCCTTGTTAAAACTTGAAGCAAAATAATTATTCAAGATAGTCGCCTTTTCGAGATCATTTTGAACTAATCGGTCCTTATGTTTTAACACTTAAACTGACTCTTTGTTTTTGGTTCTTTAGTATCTATAAAATGCTTTCGGGTTATCGTGTGATTTTTCCGCTAATCCTTTCTCTCTTTATCTGCCTTTGGAGGTCGATAAATTTTCCTCCGAATGACTGGTTGCCTTTTAATCGCTTATAAAGTGACCGTTTCTGTCCTATTAGAGTCTTAAGAAATGGGTTAATCCAAGGTTTGTCCCTTGAATATTTTAAACTTTTTTGTGAGGAATATCTCAAGTCTGAAGATCCTTAATTTAATTAGTGGTAAATATCATTACGGTATTCTAGCCATTACTGAAACGTGGTTACAGCAAACTGGGACTCTATCGTCATTTCAAATTTCGGGATACACACTAATAAACAAAGATAGACCTGTAAGAGAAGGAGGTAGTGTCTTGTTTTACTTAAAAAGCGAAATAAAATACGAGGTTCTAAATCTGGATAAAAATTAGTAATAAAGTTTTTTTTCTTTACTTATGGGATTATTATAAAAAACACCGAGTAGTTCAAATGCTAAATCATAATGACCGATTAGTTCAAAATAATCTCAAAAGGCGACTATGTTGAATTATTATTATTTTGCTTCAGTTTTAAACTAAATCAAGTGTCTTGTTTTCTCTTTTAGGGTGTTCGATAAATTGATGCCGATAATTAGCTTGTAATGCGTTTAAGATATGGTTATCCTAATCTGAACTCATTGTATACCAATCAACTTTCGGAAGATTGAAATCCCCTACAATGCATACATTTTTCTAATTATTGATTGAATTAATATCATTAATTAGTGTAAGATCCATGGAATTTGAAATGACGATAGAGATTTCAGGTGATTTGTATGCAACCACGTTTCAGTAATGCATTGAATGTCTTAATGATATTTATCACTAATTAAATTCAGTTCATTAAAATTATTTCGGATGGCTCCGACCATTGCAATAGTACACCTTACTATATGTTTTTTTTGCAGCATTTCTTTTGTTATCACCATTTTTCCTTTATTTATATTATTTACTTTTCTACTTTTATTTTTAAATGCACCACTATTTCTATTTTTACACTCTTTCACCTCATGTAAAGCCCAGGGTCATTGTTTTAATTGATGTACTTTCAAATTGACGAATAATTTTCACAAAATAATTAAATTTAATAACTTTAATTGACTTGATTTTTTATGCATATGGTAAACGGAAAATATCTCTATTTTACAATCACTCCATTGCGCTTGAATTTAACTTTCCCTGAAAAAATGGAGGAATTAATTTATGTTTGGCATCATCTTTGTGCGACGTCATAGGCTGCAGTAAGAAATCATGGAGATTCCTGAGTGAACGAAGTTCAGGATTAAACATACGTTAGATTTATTTAGCAAATATTTCTTCCGTTTCCGCTCAAATTTCTAACGAGAGATGTGAACATGGTATTCGTTCTCATGCTAATCCTTGACATATTTTCAATAGGTCTTTACATGCGGATGCTTTTAGGCCTAAGCCAGTGTTTTTCAACCTTTTTATAATAGTGGCACTCTAATTGCTATAGAGAAGTAGCCGTGGCACCCAATATAAGATAATTTACGTATAAATACTTAATTATGTCAAAAACCCTTCAAAATTAACCACGATTGACATTTAACCTATATTTAATCGAAATAAGAGAAAAATTGCAAAAAAATCAACTTTACCTTTAAAAGTTTAATGGGAAATTTGAGCTTGATGAGTATCGCATAATTCTTTAATATTGTGATATAGAATTGACAAGGCAACTCTCATTTCTTGATTCACTGTCTCCAATCTTTCTCTTTTCCACGTTTTTAGGCTGCACAATGCAGAGCAGAGAGTTTCAAAATACTTTCAAGTGTCGTTAGATTTTTATAAATGTTTGAGATACATATTTTTATATAATTTAGGCATTTTAAAAATGATTTCTTGGTTGCTCCCGCGGCACCACGGTTGAAAACCACTGCTCTAAACTGTAAAAACCATCTTAGATAATATAATTATATTATTTAAGGGTCATATTTAAGCAAACTAGCAAGGCTTCCTTCGATTTTGAGAATTAATCTAAATGAGAGGTTCAATTTTTATTAAAGAAACATAAATGGTAAATTATAAACAAATGTACAGGCTTTGAACTATTATCTACAAATATATGTGGTTATTATCGACAGTGATTTAGAAAATATAAGTGGAGAATTTAGCGGAGGGAAAGGGGAAAAAACAGAGGGAGGTAAAGGAGGTAAGTATAAATGAACCAATATTTCTGCCTCAATATTCACCCGTGTGGAATTTATGACAAGTGTAGGGCGGATCTTAACTCTTTAGTTGTTTCAACAGAGCACCCCTAAAAATATTCATTCCCACCCCCGCGAGGGGGCGAAAGGGGTGGCAGAGGCAATACCCCTGATGCAACTGAGCCCTGCACTAGCGACACGCCCTGCCGACCTCAGTGCCACAAAGAAAACTGGGATATATCTCTCTCTCTCTCTCTCTATCTATCTCTCTCTCTCTCTCTCTCTCTCTCTCTCTCTCTCTCTCTCGGGTCATCTTTTGCACCTCTTTGAAATCTCCCACTATCTTTTTCGCGCTTGCTTAGGCCCAGCGAAGGATGAAAGAGGGTGTTAACCATTCTAAAATTTTCTGACACCCACAATTTGATTCGTCCCTTAATTAGTTTTAGCCAAACGTTTTGGCAGGGCAGATTTTGTAGTACTTAAACTTGATTACTCTAGATTATGAAATAGAGTGCACTATTTACATTTTACGGCATTTTACAGGAATATATATATATATATATATATATATATATATATATATATATATATATATATATATATATATATATATATATATATATATATATATATATATATATATATATATATGAGGAAGCAATTCAAGTTATACAAAAATAAATATGTTAATTGAAGTAAATATGTTGTTCATTAAAAATAACTATAAAATTGTAAGCTACTCACTTTATTTAAATGTTAATTTTTTTAAATGTTATTTTTTTAAACTTTATTTAAAAATTAAAATAGATTCTGTAAGTATGCACAACCAGGTAACCAAGGTGTTCTATCATATTGTCCTACATTGTATTTGTGAGTGCAACACTTTGTTTTGGAAGACATTTAGTGTTAGGGTAGGCCTACTTGTTTTAATAATTAGTTTCCTTTTCATTATAAGTCGTTGCACTTCTCAATAGTGCAATCGCATTTTCTCACAACTTCATTTGCATCCATTTTGTTTAAAAGGGGATTATCACTTAAAAAAGTGAATAAACAATACGCCACAGTTATCTAAGCACTGCCTCACAGCTACTGATCTCAAAGATACGATGGGTGGCTCCGGTATGGCTACCAGAATCCAGGAAATATTAACAAAATGCTTTAAGATACAGGAACGTAACCATACAGAGTTTATTCTATGTAGCTGCTTTCATTCTCAGAACTAGTATTTAAATATAACCTATAAATTGTTTAAGCTTCAGAGCATAATAATAGTTACGTCAATGTGTCTTAGACATTTTATTGCTTTTTCCTAGACTCTGGCAACCAGGCAGATTTCCGAATGCAAATAAATGACTGCGAAGCTAAATTTACTTCCTTTTCAGTATACAAATGTTATTTTTTTTATTAATTCTAACACGGAGTTGAAATATCTAGATAAAAATCATAAAACTCTAATGAGTGTACATTATTGCTAAGAAAAGCAAAACATCTTTTAAGCTATTCATTCCAAGCACCACAAAGTAGAACTACTATTGAGATTAAGAAAAAAAAATAGTAGATATCTCGACGAAAAGGATGCATTTCTTCAATTGCAGTCGGGCTCATCAGGGTCTAACGCCAATTCGATTGAAAGAGAACGGTACCGTATGGTGTATACAAAGGCAAGCATAAATGTGAGGAAAAGAATGATTCTGCTGTCATATTAATTGTTGGGGTGTAATTTATTTTCCTTTTCTTCTTAAATAGGGAAAGCATTGCTTCCCTTGACTACACACCACTAATATATGTATGTATATATATATATATATATATATATATATATATATATATATATATATATATATATATATATATATATATATATATATATATATATATATATGGTTGTACCACGTAGGGTAAAAGAAAGAATGATTGTAGCTAGCACTTTCGTTATCTTAATAACATTTTCAAACTCACAATGGTTTATGAAATAGAGAGACACTGTATTTATGCAAAGCAATGTTTTTCCTATAAAATCAGATGGTCAGATTTTTTTATGGCCTCTGATAAGTTTGATTTGAGGAAGAAAGATAGGAGTGGATCTAAAGAAAACAAAACGGGGCTAATATTTACATTTTTCTCCTTTGTGCTGGAAATTAGAAACGATTCACAGATATTTCTACTAATAAAATCATTTATATGATTATGGTATTTGCTTTTGACCAGTTAATCTGGCGACCCATCTTAAGCCTGTGAACGGCCAAAGCATTATTTGTATATCCCTTCGATACTGCATTTTGATGCTGCTAAATCCATACAGATATATGTAGAAGTTTGACCTACATATAATAAATTACAATCTAAACAAGAAATACTATATATTACATTATTTTTTCCCCTACGTGGTACAACCAAATATTTATACTTATTCACGTGCTACCTCTCGTGATTTTTACCCATATATATATATATATATATATATATATATATATATATATATATATATATATATATATATATATATATATATATATATATGAAAAACGATTCCGAGCGCTTTCGTCTTTATTCTTAAAGACCTTTTCAAAGAGTGAACAGGAGGCTGAACATACGAGTACATTGCCTTTAATAGTGGAAGGGGAGATTAGACTACCCACCTTTGAACCTTAATTAGGGGGTACATAATCCTGAAACAACTTTATTTGAGATTTTATGTATGTAGTGATAATGGGGTCTAGCGTGAACAAACCAGGGATAAGATTGAAATTTGGGAACTCGTTAATGGAGATACATTCTAATATATTTCTCGAAATATAATTACTGCATTTGATGACAGGGTTGGCACTGTTCCAGTTAATGTTATGGTTAAGATTGTAAATACGTATAAAAAGCGCAGATTGTTCACTGTGATTAAGTACATTGGCTTGATGTTGCTTAACACGGACATCTAGTTCTTTCCCGGTTTGTCCATTTTTGTCATTTGTTGCAGGGTATCGAATAAACAATGCCAGGTAATTTAATGAAAATATGGTTATAGGGTAAAACTAATAGGTTTTTAGCCTGTAACTTAGGGATATTAACATTAGTTTTATAATAGGAACGCTTGACGGACTTATAACAATTGTCGAGAAAGTACAAAGGGTAGCACAAATTTATCCCTATTTTATATATTCTATCGACTTCTTTGTCTAGGTATTCTGGTGAGACATTTCTAAGGGGACGCAAAAACATAGAGGAGTGTCGAAGTATGGCCAAATGTAGGGGAATATGCACACACAGGCTCTAAGGTAGGCTAAGCAAGGCAACAACTGTTATTTTTCTAAGATGCGATTTGAATATAGCTGCAGCTGCGTGACCAAGGAATATTCTACACACAACGACAAAAATAGATCTTAATACACACTAAATAAAAGGCACAACAATAAATATGGATATAAATAGGTACATGAATAAGACGGATTTAGTTTTCGAATACTAATTAGATAACCAGGGATATTGAATGGTTATAATGGGAGATTTAGGGTAGTGAGTGATTTAGTTCCTTTTAACCCCGAGAGTAAAGCGGGGCAAACTTGGGGAGGGAGGTCTTGGTGACCGTGATTACTCACGGAGTAGCCAAAAGTGGTCACCGGACGAACTTTGAAGGGGGGGGGGGAGATGACTTCTCCAAACTCGGGTTGAGCGAGTTATCGGGCCTCTTGTCCTCAAGAGGTCACCGATCGAACTTCAACGTGGGAGTGGGGGAGATAACCTTTCCACACTCGACTTGAGTGAGCTAACGGGCCTCTTGTCCTCAAGAGGTCACCAGAAGAACTTCGGAGGACGGCTTCTCAAATCCTTGATCCGAAGGCGGTTTGGAAAGGCTGACGTTGCCTCACGAGACTCTTCTCCCTGACTCGAAGATACGGGTATAATGTCCAGCTATTCCGTGGCTTGGGACCGTCACTCACACTTCTCGAGAGAGAGCTTCGTTGAATCGAACTCCTTTCGGAGAAGTGACGTCTAACCAAATCTGTCTGTAATCCTTGGGAGGGTGCATATCTACCCGGAGTTATCCAAAACAGGGAGAGAGAGAGGCCATCTCGAACCCTCGTGATTGGCCGTGAGAACCGAGCGTCTCCTTGCGGGAAAGCGTAAGAGGCAGGGATCAGCGGCCAGACGGACGACCAGCGTCTGGACGGCGGGGCGGTAGCCTTCAATTTCAGCGTCATGCCTCGGTGTGAATTTTGCAGTGACCAGGTGGCAAGTCCAAAAATGGTGAAATCGAAGGGGGAAGGGAGTAACGGCTTGTTTTCTCGCCTGAAGTAATATCTTAGGAGGTGGGGAAATAATATTATTCTAGAGGATCCCTCTACAAGGATAAAACACTTTGTTTGATGTTATTATGGTGGTTAGAATATAAGTGTATAAAAGAGTCTATGGCTGTGGGTTTTCTATATATTTCATATTTAAAACAATGGTTTGTCCGATGAATTAGAATATCTAGGAAAGGGAGTGTGCAATCTTTTTCAACCTCTAAAGTAAATTTAATCGAAGGCACTAAGGTGTTAATTTTAGTAAGAAATATATTAATATTTAAATTATTAGGCTAAAAGCAAAGAATGTCATCAACATATCGCATCCAGGCTATAGGGGTTTCATTAATTTGGGGAACTATTCTAAATTCAAAGAATTCCATGTATAGGTTTGCGCGTACAGGGGACAAACAATTCCCCATTGCCATTCAATAGAGTTGGCGATAAAACTTTCCATTAAAGGTAAATTTGCAATTGTTTATGCAAAGAGCAATGAGTTTAATGAGGGTAGAAACCGGTATAAGGAGAGCAACTGTGTCTAGGTGTTCTTCAAGGAAATTCAAGAGATCGGGTACGGGAACTTTAGTAAAGAGGGAACAAACATCGAAACTAACTAGGCTAAAATTATCAGGGTAGTCTAATCCCCCCTTCCACTATTTAAGGCAATGTATGTCCAGCCTCCTGTTCATTCCTTGAAATAATTAGGTTAAGACTATGTAGGTAAATCAAAAATTAGAAAATAACTCAGGAATTTAAAAGGCAAGAGAATCAAATTATCAATCTAATATAACACTATTGAAACGAAAAAAAAAAACGTAAAAAATTACAGTATAATATTGCTTACTGATAATTCAGGAATTTAAAAGGCAAGAGAATTAAATTATTAATCTAATGTAATCACTATTGACACGAAAAAAAAAGAAGCAAAAACACAGAAGTAAAAAATTACAGTATAATATTGCTTACCGATGAAGTTCAGGAGAAATCACAAAGTGAAGAAATTATAAAGGATGTGGCTTAAAGAAGGATAGGAATTTGATTGGTTGGTTGTTCAATAAGAGAAGGTTGGTTGGTTGTTGAATGAGATAATTAAAATTAAGAAATAAGAAGAGGAACAACCGTATTATCTATGTTGAGTGTAGGAGATTTTGTACGTATTAGTAGGGATTCCAAAATTCTTAGACTATATTCATTGTTATTATGACCAATTATTTTGAAGTTATCTATGGAACATTCTGTCTTGCATTGTATACTATGATTTCTAATTACAGAAGCTTCCTTCTTAGACAATATTTTTCCAGTGCGATGGCTTATTCCCATGTGAGAACAAAACCTCTCTTTCAATGAGCGAACCGTACTACCCATATACGTTCCTTGCAAACAACAAGGACAAGTAAAAGCATAAACAACACGGCTGCTCATTTCTAGAGGAAGTTTGTCTTTTGACGAGAGGAAAATTTCTATGGAAAGTGGATTGACAAAAGTGATTTTCAAGTTGGTATGAAAGAAATATTTTTTGAGTAATTTGTTGCATTTTCTAGTAAATAATTTATTGTAAGGCCCCATTTCTGGTACTACAAAAAAATTCACTTTTGGCAACATTATATGAGAGAAAGGATGGAGAGTAAATTTTGGTAAGAAAATTATTGATTAGTTTGTCAACCAAAGGTGGGGGGTAACAATTATTTTTATAATAAGACTTTAGAGTCTGGAATTCATTGTGCATTAGGGAATAATTGGAGGAGAGATGGTAACCTCTATATATTAGAGATGTAATTGCACTGAGTTTGTGTGACAAGTCACAATGGCTGAAAAAATTGATTCCTAGGCCACTAAAAGTGGGCTTTCTGTATATTGAGGTAGTTAGTTTGTCGGTTTTTTCTATAATGACGTCTAGAAAAGGAAGTCTCAACCTAATTATTTTTAATATTTTTAATATTATTTAACTGTATTAGATTAATTTATGTTTTAGAACCTGAAGATGGGTGATACGCCCGAAACGTTGTTCCATAAATAAATCACATGTATCTCAGCCTCCTATGTGTCCTTACATCCACCGTGAAATTATATATATATATATATATATATATATATATATATATATATATATATATATATATATATACAGGATATACAGTTACTATAACAATCTTTTCTTTTGACCCAATGATTCTGCATCAGGCATGCTAGAGCTACACTCCTTATCCACACTAAGCAAGGAGTTGTAATTCCCTAGCGTGTTCGATTTAGAATACATGAGGATAAAGATTGCTATAGTAACCGCTTATATGGGTTTCATTGTCTGTACCCCCCCCCCCATCCCCCGCGCGCCGAGATAAATCTTGAGCGATGAAACTCCATTAATGAGTGGGCATTATCAAAATCTTAAGCGATGGTGCTCTATTCATGAGTGGGTATTATCATGAACTCATATATGTGAAGGTTGAGCCCCATCTATCTGTCATGCTGAAAAATATATGTTTTTTGGACCATTACAGCAGGCGTTGTTAGGGGACACTTTTGTAGCCCTCTTTTGTTTACAGGGTGTTACTGGGAGGACATTTCTATTTGCCAAATCTTGTAACCAGGCTTCTACTTCTATAAATAATTTATTTAATATCACCCCCAAAATTGATAAATTATGAATGATTTTACATGAAATAGAAACACAAAGACAAACGACTCTTCAATAATAATTAAAGAGCAAATATATTTTCCGACGGAATAGATGTATTTTAAGATATTCCTCTTCTACGCCTGATTTTGTTATTTTTTCTGCAACTTTGACAGATTTAGAACAAAGCAATTGTCACCAATAACTCCAGAAGCTCATTATTGCTGATTGTACTGATTTTAGGGATAAAAAAAACAAAAACGTTCGTGTTTACATTTCTTGTCTCAGCTTTTGTCTAAAAGATTCTCTTGAACTTTGCCCACTGCGTCCCCTGGCACGGGGTATCAGATGTAGCCTCGGCCGCTTTGCTGCGGCTGACATCTCTGGAAGAATTGAGTACCCTCTCGACTTCAATGAAGATCTGCGGGTATCTCTAACACATCTTCACAAACTCCATTTCACCACTTTGTTTACAGTGCTCTCCTTGCAACCTTTATACAGGCAATGTTGGTTTGGCAAAAAAAATCATCCCCATGTCCCTATCAACTTTTGTGGGGATGGGAAGTGAAACTGGGACGAAGTTAAAAGAATAACTAATGAAGGCATTGGTTTTAATGTCGAGTAACATGATGTGAAGACGTGATTTATGAAGAATCAAGAATAATCTAGGAGATCGGCCTAATTGTTTTCTTGTCTCGGGTTTCGTCTATAAAATGAATTAACCAATGTTAAGTTTGGTGGTTCCTGCACCCTACGTAAGAGCCTGTTCAAACGGAATTCTCCTAAAACCTCACAACCCCAATATTTAGCCGTCATAAGATTTGTCTTTGCGGTCTTTGATGGCCCTTGTGGCTTTTGTCATCCTTGAAATCATGTTATGTTATGTTATGATCTGACACAATCCTATGGATGTATTTTGTGGGTGGGTTTGATAGATGTGGATGACCTTTGATAGGCCCTTGCGGCTTTGGTCATCCATGAAATCATGTTATGTTATGTCTTTGTGATACTCTCAGGCCTAGAATCAGCATGAGTCAGCGAGTCGATTGTTTAGGAGTTAGTGACTAACAGCGAATCCGAATTGGTTTGACTCAGTTTCCCCTTCAATCGTCGATTCACTGCGCCACATCATTACGCCTCAAACATCAGCTCGAAACAATTAAATTTGTCTTTCATCTCTTAGTCTTACTGAATACTGACGCAACCCCTCTTGTAATCAGAATAAAGCCTAATGGTGCAATTCTTGTAACGAAGATATTAAAGCCTACTGCTTCATGCCCTCTTATAATGAAAGGATTAAAGACTACTGATGCACCCCATCATGTAAATAAGATTAAGGCTTTATTTACAACCCCCCTTGTAAATAAGATTAAAGCCTACTGATGCAACCTCTCTTGTAAATAAGATTAAAGCCTACTGATGCGACCCCTCTTGTAATGAAGCGTTTAAAAGGACTAACAATTTCAGTTATATTTGCAATTTCGCATAACCTCAACAATAGCTATCATATGCATATTATCTATCAACATCAATTGCGAAGTATGGGGACATGTATGAAGCACTCATGAACTGTACACACAAGGAAACCATCACTCTAAACCAAAATGGGTGGAGAGAAAAAAGAAACAATGTCGATCGGTAAGGTAATTAGATGTGGGAAATAAAGATGTAAAAAGATAGATCAATCCTCCCTAAAAAATAATCGGTAAAATAACTTTTATTAGAGAACAAAAAATTACTCAAACAAATTAAACTAACAAAAAAGTGAAGTATTTATCCAAGAGGTAAAAAAGATAAATATGATTGCAGAAATTTTCAAATCCCCTCAAACCAAATCGATCCTGCCACATAGGTTAAGTTAAGTTAGGTTAGTTTATTTGAACTTAACCTAACCAATATTGTCTTAACCAAATGCAATCCAAAATAGAACTTTTACTTTATCTTTTTATCTTAATCTTATTATCAATTATTATTAGTTATTTAAAAAAATCAATCTTAAGTTATAACCACCAAAAAGATCATCCCTTAAAAAGCCCGATCTTAGATAATGACCCCTAACATCGGCTAGGGGTAGTTGTCTAGCATTGATCCCAAAAGATTAATAGAATTCGCACAAGAATCAAACCTTTGAACTATCAATTGAGTTTTCCTAAAGAAATAAAAACAAAATGATGCTAGATGAAACTTTTAAAGCCTCTTCGAACTTTTTTAGCATGAGAAAAATTTGATCACGTAAAGTTCTTGGCCGTTTCAAAACTGCGATCTCAGAAGGGAGCTTAAACTACGTGGGTGCTTCAAAAAGTTCGTGGAAAAAGGACAGTTAGAAAAAACTGTCTAAGTTATGATGTAATTTTTTCAATATATGCTCCATTTAGGTCAATACACTTCTGCAAACGTTGATATCAGCCTTTGAGTTCACCTGCGTAAAACTGAGGGTCATGCGATTCAAACCATGTCAAAGCAGCTCTTTTTACATCTTCAAGTGATGGAAAATGGGTAACTTTCAATGATTTTTTCATGTTTGGAAATTCGGGTAGCACAGCTCTTGTCTGCCGAGCGCCGTGAGTGGGTGCATTGTCGTGGTGGAAGAGGACGCACCGATGCAGCTTCCCCGGGCATTTTTCTGCCATTTTCTTGGACAGTTTTCGCAAAACGCCTTCATAATAAGCAACTGTAATTGTGTTCTTGTTCTCGAGGATGTCAACAAACAAATTCCCTCTGCATCCCAAAAGACTGTGGCCATGACCTTCCCTCTTGAACGCTCAGAGTTTGACTGGACTGGCCCACTTCTAACCCTAGGCAGCCACTGCCTTGATTGAATTTTGTCCTCGGGATCGTATTGGTAAAGCCATATTTCATCCCCGGTCACATTTCTCCGCATTAAAGCTTCAGGGTCCGCATCCCACTTGTTCAAAATTTCCATTGAAATATCTGCCCTTGTTTGCTGCTGATCTGGGTGGAACAGCCTAGGAACCCATCGAGCGGAAAGCTTGGTTAGCTTCAAACTCTCCACCAGAATTGCGTCTGCAGAACCCTAGGAGATTTTGAGTGTGTCTGGTACTAATTCAGTGGTTATTCGTCTATCCTTTTCAATCAGGTCGCGAACAGCATCAATGTTTTCCACACAAACTGACGTGGATGGCCTGCCACTGCGGGGATCACCTTCAATCTCATTTCTTCCACTTCGGAAACCACTTATCCAATTGTAGGTTGTTGATTTAGGTTGGGGAATAGTCACCATAAACTTGTTCCAGAGAGTCAATGATTTGGCTGTTCTCCCTCCCGAGCTTCACCATGAATTTGATGTTTGACCTGGCCTCGATTTTGGAGGAGGCCATGTTGCTTGAACGGATGCTGACTTCCAACTGGCGGCGCCGCGTTGTCACATGCATTTAAGGGTTTATGTTAGAACACGTCATAACACGTTGGTACAAGAACGTTCAGGTTCATTGACATCATAATCCTTTCATATGATTTTAGTTATATACTTTTTCCACGAACTTTTTGAAGCCCTTGGTAAGATTAGGCACCTCAGGTGCCTTATCTTAAATTGATCCAAAATAAATTCTACACAAACAGAAAGTTTTCGGAAGAATCGAGAATTCTATCAAAATTTCATAACCAAAATGTATACTAAGCCTGGACACTAACCAACCAATAAATGTGGAAGAATTCCGACCTGTAAAGCGAGAGGAAATTTTAAAAGAATTTAAGAGAATAAAAGATGGTATCGTACCAAGAGAAGATGGTATAATAGACTCTTTGAGTCAACCTTTGCTACAAAATGAAACTTTTTTTTTCTTCAAATTAATATTGGAGGCAATTATTTAGTATAAAATGTTATAACAATCAGAAAAATATATATGGTCATGTAAGTCTCAAAACTCTTGTTGAAATTTCTTATGCATTTGTTTATAAAATGTCTAAAGGAAAATAAAATAGCACTGACATGGTCTAGCGCCTCAGTTGCGCTATTTTACAAAAAAGAAAGAAAAATAATAATAAAGAAAAAGTTAATGCAGTCTCCTATCAGCAACATAAATACTCCTACACTTAAAACCAGCAGACAAACCTCACACGCTAAGTACAGTCAACCACCAAAACATTAACCATATGTAGACTGGTTTACAATCAATGCAACAGGGTAATGTACACACTGGAAACTTTTTCTATAATTTATGGCTTTGAAAAAAAACAACTTCCAATTCAGTCAACGTGAATTCATTGACATCACCGTATACAACATATAAAGTTAAATAGTCATTTAAACTGCACTTAGCACTACTATACTGATAAGGGGCCCCGCCCCATCTCTCCAATGCAGTTTGCATCAGTGCTCGAGGAATTGACCATAAAGCTAGACTGGAAATAAAATTCTCAATCAATGAAAAATACAAATTCGTGAATAAGTATAGGCAACACCTATTTGATTCATCGTTTTAAAATATTTTCGGGTTTAGACTTCACTGTATAATGTATAGGTATTATATAAGCTTTCTACTCCATTAAGACTACATAGCAATATAAAATTGTAAAATAAAAACAGGTATAAAAATAACAAAGATAAATCTTTCGGAAAACAGGACAAACATAAGTAATTTAGAAACGAAATTAATATCTAGTATGACCCCCGTTTAGCTTCAATAATATCCGTAAGGCGTTGCTTATAGGAGGACAAGATTCGTGCACGTTTCTGGGCGGATTTTATTACACACTTCTGTAAAATTTTCCAATTCATCAATGTTAGGAGTGCCTCTCTTGTGCACACGCTTCTTCAGCTCCTTCAGAGAAGTGAGATGGGATTCAAATCTGGGGTTTGAGAAAGCCACTTGACTACAGTAATGTGATGTTGTGCTCGGTCTGAGTAGATTTGCTGGTGTGTTTGAGATCGTTATCTTGAAAGATGAAAGGACTCCCAACTCCCAGTTTCATTGTCGATTTATTTACGTTTTCATTAAGTATGCGCTCATAGTTTTCAGAATTCATGGTCCTATTTATCACTTTTAATGCGCCAGTGACAGCAGGAGTTAAACATCCCCACAACATAATCGAAAATCCTCCATGTTTGACAGCGCCGGTGTTTTTTCATATATTTTCGCCAGATCTCCACCAAACGCACCGTTTCGTCATTTCTACCAGATTTCGACTTTTGTCTTATCGTATCAAGGTATTTTATCTAATTTAGATTGACTATCTCCCAGATGTTATTTAACAAACACCGAACGCCTCTTCATGAATTCTCTTCAACAGAAGTTTCCTTATTGGCCCTGGCATGAAATCTTTCCCGGTATAAATTCGTTGCTGAATCGTGTACTTTACGCCGCCTGCTGCAAAATTTGCTTGTAACTCATTTGATGAAGTGTTAGAATTGTTTCTGTCTTCATCATAGACTAGATGATTTCCTGTGATACCATTAGATTTATACTTCAAAACAATGTTCCTTACAGAAAAAAATGGAGTGTTCAGCATGAAGGGATTTTTTTTCTATATCTACGATCGGCCTTTAAAATTTAACAATATAGTTTCTTGCAAATTCTGAATGTTCAGCTGTCTTCACCATTGCGCTCTTGAAAATGTTTCCTGGGCGAAATCGTGACAACGAATGACAAATCTCCCATGTACATATTAGAGGCTTAATTTGTTATGCTGACAATACTAAATTATTCACAGAAGAATACGTTTACTTAGGTATCTTGTAACGACTCATAATAGCTCAGGAGAGGGATAAGAAATACTAAAATAATGCGAAAGTCGGTAAGAAAAGAGAGCTAAATATTTAGAAGCTCAATCCAATGGATATCCTTAAGATGGAATGCATGTAATTAATCATCATTATGATATCTTGTCAGGCCACCACTGGGTCCACTGAAAGGCTGAGGGGCTGTGCTTCCAATAGGTCTTGGTCGGAGCAACTTGGTCCCAAAGAGCATCCTCGGAGAATGTAGACATCATCTAACAAGGTTATCCCCTGTTTCGATTTAAGGTTACCCAGTCCTACCTAGTGGAGGAGGTTCTTTTTGAAAAGCCCTCGCTTGGTTCTGAGATGGTTTATGGTGTTCTAATCAATCAACTATCGTGAAGCTCCTACGTAATCGTAGTCTTCGCCTTGTTCCAGGGTAATTAAAATGTGGGTGCCTATTTTCGTCCATCTGTTTGTTGTTCTCGTACTTTCTGTTGGTGTCTCACCTAAGAGTGTGAAGTGTGTAGAGGGACCCACTAAAATAGTAATATCCCCCCCCTAAAATATTACTTCGAGAGAGAAAGCGAGCCATTACTCCCCCCCCCCCCCCTCCCTCCGACTTCACCCTTTTTGGACTTCCCGCCCGGTCACTGAGAAATTCACACCGAGGCATGACGCTGTGATTGAAGGTTATCTCTCCTCCGTCTTAATCTTCCCTCCCCCCGAGTCGGGAGATTATTCGTCTATTTGTAGGTTTGTCTAGAGACAACTTTTATAGCTCCAGCCGCTGGTCATTCCTTCAGACCCGCTGATCCTGGCTCTTACACCTTCCCGTAAGGTCACGCTCTGTTGCCCCGGCCGATAATGAAGGTTTGAGAAGGTCCACTCCCTCTCCCTGTTTTGGAGAAATCCGGGTATATGTATATGCGCCCTCTCAAGGATTACCCGTAGATTCGGTTAGACGACGCTCCCCCGAACGGAGGTTCGCTTGAACGACGCTCTCGCCCGAGAAGTGTTTAGTGACGGTCGCTGGCCACGGAAGAGCTGGACATCACACTCGTAACTTCGGGTCAGGAAAAAAAGTCTCTTGAAGCAACGTCAGCCTTACTCAACCGCCTTCGGATCAAAGATTGGAAAAGCCGTCCTCCAAAGTTCTTCTGGTGACCTCTTGAGGACATGAGACCCAATAGCTCGCTCAATCCGAGTTTGGAGAAGTCACCCTGCCCCCCTCCCAAGTTCGTCCGGTGACCTCTTGAGGAAAAGAGGCCCGCATCTCACTAAATCAGAATTTGGCGAACGTAGCATCACCCTCTTTGAGTTACCGTCCACACCCGTGAGTAATCAAGGTCACCAAGCCCCCCACCCTTCAAGTTCGCCCGGCTTTACTCTCGAGGTTCATAGGAACTGAATCTCTCACCATCACAAATATCTCCCATTATAATCATTTAATAACCCTGGTTATCCAATTAGTATTCGGAACCTAATCCCGTCTTATTCGTGTATATATATATATATATATATATATATTTTTTATTGTATACCTTTTTTCTAGTGTATATTAAAATCTAGTGTTGTCGTTGTGTTTGGAATATTCCTTGGTCATGCAGCTGCAGCTAACTATTCAAATCGAACTCTTAGAACAATAACTTTTGTTGCCTTGCTTAGCCATCCTTAGAGCCTGTGTGCCTATATTCCCGTACACTTAGCCATACTTCGCGAAGCTCCTACGTAATCGTAGTCTTCGCCTTGTTACAGAGTAACCAAAAAGTGGGTGTCTATTTTCGTTCATCTGTTTGTTGTTCTCGCACTTTATGTTGGTGTCTCACCTAACGATGTGAAGTGATATGCTCGCAAGTGGGTAGAGAACTGGTAGCTGTGTTTATTTTAGTGTACTAGTAATGATGTGACAAAATTGGTTTAGTTCTGGGGCCACCTTGTATGCATGGCACAGATTCTGCGGTCGAGTGTTCTTGGGTCTGCTGCCCAAATGGAGCCGACAAGGAACACAAAACCCACGCAGAAACTGGGGACACCTCGAAGAAACAGAACGATACATACTGAGGAAAAGTTTTTTTTAGATAGTTTTTATTAAAGTCCTGTTCGTTTAAAAAGAATGATAAAATGAGCTTCATTTTCTCAGCATTTCAAAGATTTGACTGATCTTACGTTATAGAATGATACATAATAATAATGACCCACGAAAACCATAAAAGAGAAGGATAGAAACATAAATATCATATTTTTTAGGGTTTTATCCGTTTTTAAGTGTACTTCCATATATTGGAAATCGTAAAATAAATCGTTTAAATACTTTGATTTTAATACATAGCAGTATGTCACTTCAATGGATGTGGGTAAATTTTCTTGTCGCTCTCCAGCCTAAATTCCTTCTTCTGCTGATTTCCACTAATTGTCCAAATATGCGCATTCTTATACCTGCTCAAAAATTTTAGAAACTACAACTGCTTTACTAATATTTTTGCTAGTGGGTCGGAAGAGCTACTTGTGCGTTATAGAACTCTATTGAGAGAACTTAAAGTTAGAGACTAAAATTATTATTTCAGGTATGCTACCACGAGTGGATTCCGGCTCAGATTTATAGCTAGAATACTTTGATATTATTCTAGCTACAAAGACATTGATCAAAGTGTAAAATGAAAACGAGCTAGTCGCGAAAGTGAATGTAATCGATATAGATTTTAGTTATCGAGTTGTAATAAATAGTAATAAAATGATTTTGTCTTAGTCTATAGACTACACTTTCAAACCTAATAAGACACAAAATAACAATCATATATGTACAGTAACTTCAATTGATTATTTTAAAAAGAAACGGCTGGGAAATCGGCATTTAAATTCATAAATGTCAACTTAGTGAATCAAATAGTGGGCAAACCGACACACGAACAGAAAATCCTAGTCTTTATTTTGACAAATTAAGAGAAGTTTCTGTTGATTGTGCTCCCTTCCCTCCTTGTGATTATGGCTATGTCGCCAATGACTCTCAGTCGGTAGATGGGGCACAAAGTCAAGGTGATCAGGCAGTCGGCGCAACAGAATCCTTCTTGGTAGGAAAGGACTACCTGGTAGTTTGGTGCAATGTGCAATCTGACGCTGAAGGGCGATTCTTGCAGAGGTTTCAATCGTAGTAGAAGGGCATGTGACCCTAAGTGGTCACATCAACTCGACCTAATGTTTTGTGTGGCCCTGAGTGGCGACATCACCCGCAGTGTTTTGTTTGGCCGTCTTTGAAACCCAGTACGACGCAGTAGCTGAGAGCAAAGAAGTTGTATAACTTTTAGCTTTATTCAAAATACAAGATTTGCTCAGAATGTCTTCTGATCTAGAGGTTACAAGAGTTTTATATAAGATTTAGATGAGAGGAGGTAGGGCTCATCTCTAAATGAGTTTACAAATAGGATACTACTTAGGAGGAGCTATTGACTAATTTAATGGAAGTCTCTCAATCCTATATTTCGTTGGAGGAGTTTTCACCTAAGAAGGGCAGGTCACTTTCCAACACTGCCTGTTTATTTGCTACTTTTACGACAAGTGGGCGGGCATGCACCTTTTCCTGACCTATCTTGGAAGTGGGTGGCAACGGTTAGCAGAAATGGATTTTTTATCGTATAACAGATTCCCAAGCAATTTTTTTCAGCAGTGTTTTTAGTTTTGCTGCTTACATGGCAGATTTTTGCGGTGATATCATTAAGGGGCGGGGGATCAATTACAGAATTTGATAAACATATAAGAGAATTGGATATAAAGAACAGGTAAGCCTTTTCAGCAGTGTTTTGGTTTTGGATGCTTAGATGTACGTTCTCTGCTGTTGTATCATTTAGGGGCGAAAAATCAATTACAGAGTTTTGGCAACATATGAGAGAGTGGAATACAAAGAACAGCTGAGCTTTGAAAACAAAATGTAAAGTTTGTGAGCTCCTAAGCGTTTAATTCGTATCTGTCTATTATCTATCGATCTATTTTTTATCTAATTATATGCAAATGAATGTTTTTTCCTAATTATGAAAGTGACAGGCGGGCTTTCCGTTTCATCTAACTATTCTATAGTTACTTTCTTTGTTAAGGCACTTAAAAGTTTCTTGATAATATACATGTTAGCGAAACGTTTAATAATATAGATCACAACATAATTCGATTCAATCTAAATATACGAGTCATGTTCGAGAGAGTTTATAACTCATTCTAGAATTTATATCTTACAATTTTGATCTTTTTCGCGCCCGCTTAGTTAAAACATAAATTGAGATGAAATTTTAAACTTTGAAATTCAAAACCTCAAGGAAATCTATATTAAATTAAAGTGGTCATTATATTACTAGAAATAATGAAATTGTACAATATAACCGTAGAAATTATAATATATCACTTCAGGTAATATGGATAAATAGCTAGATTAAAAAAAATCTATTGGGGAACGTAATTTATTATATAAAATTTAAAAAATCAGCAATACTAAGAAGAATCGAAACCAATGCTTTATTATTGTCTTCTTGTTAGTCGCAAAATAAGAACAGTCAAAAGGAACTACGAAAAGGAGCTAATGAAAGTGTCGAGACATGGGCCCAAACGATTTTATAGATGTATAAATGTTCGTAATACATTTTTCGAACTCAATTTTAGTACATAAAATTAACTAAACTCTCACAAGATTGAATTATACCTAAAAGAATCTTATTAACCTTTCCATTGATAATTTCTTTCAAATTTCTACCAGAAACTGTTACAAACAATCATACAATTGATACCGGGTTCTTGTTTTTTTGCAAACTGATATACTCGCATGTCTAAGTATGTCAATGTGTTCTCTTGCTAACCCATTCTTACTGTAGTCTTCTTAAAACGGAATCGAAGGTTCTTTCATAGTTTACGGCTGCCATGTAAAGAGCTTTCTATTTCTTATTCATTTGATCTCTGCAATAAATAAGGAGCAGTCTGAATATCATCGTATTATACATATGTAGTTACCTCTGAAAACTTTTTCTATGCGCTGATTGCCGTTGAGCCTTTGTTATTCCCTTTATGTTGCTTATTTTAAACTTTATTATTAAGTCGTCGTAGTTCCTGTAGTTATCTAAATTCCCATTCCACCTCTTTTGCAAGAAAAGTAAAACTGAAACATTTCGCCCTGCCATCAATATTTTCTATTCTTTTAAACAATGACAAAGGTCAGCAAAACACACACCCCCTCTTCCCTCCTTGCTAAAGGGCCTGTGTTACGCCCCCTTCTATAAGGGCTTATGCATTTTTATCGTCTGAAATCAATAAAATTTCATATTCCTCTACTCATGGAAATTCCTCCTTATTTATTGAGATGATAAATATCTGTCCTGTCCATTCTATTCATTTTGTTCCTTCTCGGATTTTTTTACAATTTCAACTTCCCTTTACCTTTTAAATTTTATTTCGCTATTTATCCATTACTAGTGTCTTTTCCTTTCTCCAGATTGTTAGGTATTATTTATTTGTTTTAGTTTTACGTTGTATTTTTAAAGTATTTTTCGATGTTTATATGTGCTATGATTCTTTCAAAGTCTTGTCTCCCTAAACTTCACTAATTATTCCATCCCCTATCAATTTTTAGCCCAATCTAAAACGGATGTGGTAGCCTTAATATTTTTTCCTTTAACTTATTCTATGTTTCTTCTTCTAAAATATTTCCATTTTTTTTCTTTTAAGATTGAGAAATCGTTAAGTTCATTAAATTTGTTTGTTTTGCGATCTAGAATATTTTGTTTTAACTATCTAGTTTCTGTATGTTTTTCCTTGTCAAGAGTGTTCTTCCTCTTCTTTTACATCTATTTTAATCTCGTACATGAAGAGAGTGTTACAGGAACCCCATTCAAAGAACTGATAACTCCTTACTCAAATATTTCCTTATAGTATGTAAACAAGTCCATTTTACCTGCACACTTACCTTACCCATCTCCTCGTCCAAATCCAGTGTACTAGTCAGTCTCTAGCGTCACATCCCTCATATGTGAAGCCCCCTAGCAATCGATCATTATGTCCTCGTTCTTCAATCTTTTCATTATAGTCCCCCGTAACCATCTTGAAGGGATGGTTGCCTCGTGTGTGTGTGCATTTAAGTCCACTTCATCTAAGTAAGATGTTGATTGTTGGTAGTGTGTAACATAGGGTACAGGTAGGGAGTACTTGTCTCATATCTCAATTTCTAGTTTGTTATTCTTGTACGTAAACCCGGGTATTCTTAGCATCTTTTGATCCTGGGCTTACCTGCCCGCTGCTGTGTATAGGGGCTCGCTGTCCCCTGGGTAAGGGAGGCCTTGAATTAAAGTGTGACATTATGGAGGTAATGGGGCAGAGAACTCAGTCCGGTAGACTTGTTTCTGGAGGTATTCATTTACTGATTCGCCCATGTTTATAGGCGTCTTTCTCAGTGGGGAGCTACGGATTAAGTGGGATTCGAACCACGGGTCAGGCACTTCCCCTCCCACTCCACCCCCACATGCACACACTTCCCCAACGTGTATATTCCCCTCATCCTTGGTTTCAGGGTTCAGGGTGCCATTTTGAAGGCTGTTGCATCGATGATGAGATCGAAAAGCTTCAAAAGCGTGTGGTTCTTGCCAGAGATGATGCCAAGACGCGTGCTCTGGGGCGCTGCAGATGGATTAAATAGAGGTCGCTAAGGCATTTTGTTATTCAACATTCAAGAATGTTCTATAAACAAGATAGGTTTTAAATGGATCGCAAATCTCTCTCTCTCTCTCTCTCTCTCTCGTTCTTCTTTTTTGCCATCTTTTGCAAACTTATACTCCCGATCACTGCGTTTTAAATAGTTTCTATGATATTATTTTTATCCATATGAGTACTATTCTTTACTTGCCTTCATATATATATATAAATATATATATATATATATATATATATATATATATATATATATATATATATATATATATATATATATATATATATATATATATATATATATATATATATATATATATATATAAAAAACTCCTTTTGTTCCTCTGAATTTCCTGAAAATGTAGGTTCAGTATATTCCTAATGACTTTGCAGAGTGTGTGTGTGTGTGTGTATTATGGGGGGGGGGGTTATTGAAATGTCCGCATACTCACGCGTGCCTTTTTATAGCAATAAATTACATTAATTCTTCAAGGGGCAATCATTTTATACCATAACGGAAGTGATATTTAGTATTATTACACCATCCGGACGTTATTATTCAGAGTATTCATTAAATTCGTTCTTGAATCACTTGCAGATTGTGCAAAAATCTGACCCTCGACATTCATTATTTTATTTTTCATTCTTCTTTTCTCAGTCCATAAAACCCCAAGAATTTTCAGTAAATTTGAATGTCTATTTCATTCCCAACTGACACATTGCCATAGTATTCAAATTCCATTGTTGGAAACTGGCGAAGGAAGGTCTGCGTATTGTGAATTTTTTGGTCTCTCAAATTCTGAACATAATTCAAATTATTTTAAATAATATTTTACATAATAAAAACAGAATTAAGTATTTTTTTTAGTGATATAAATTCGGTCTAAAGTAAAATATAGTTCTATTTTAGAGCTAGTTTAGTCTTTGACTCAAAAGCTACCTGTAGATCCTCAACCGTAAGCCTTTGAATTTAAGCTTAGGATTTTATAGCCTAGTCACCAGGGTCCAGGGGCGGGCAACCTCCGGCCCGCTAAGGCCTAGAGTCTGGCCCGCCACCTTGTTCAGCATTAATATTGCAATCCGGCCCGCGAAACCTCAGCTAAAAAAAAATAATAAATAAATTCTGCCAAACAGCATCTGTCTCAGTAGAATCGTAGAGGGAGAGGGGAATTAGTCTTACGTCTGGCAGTGAAAATGAGACAAAAATGCATTTTCCTCACAGATACAAAAAGTTTCCTGGAGACCAAAGTTGTAGAGGAGTCAATTTAAAAAAAAAAAATATGCTTATGACTTTTTCCGCTGCAATGAATCCTTACTGAGATATGGGTGCGAGCATACCATTCCAAAATACATTGCGCTTGTTCAACGCATCGTGGCCATGTTTGGCAGTACCTATTGTTGCGAACAGCTTTTCTCCAACTCTTGGACCGTCACCTCAATGGCATTCTTCTGTTGTCTACCTCATCCATCGAGCCATACATTGAAACACTTCTTCATGGCAAGCAGCACCAGCCGTCTCACTGATTTGTATGTTTTTCAATAAAACTCTTGTATAATTTATTCTAATATATATATATATATATATATATATATATATATATATATATATATATATATATATATATATATATATATATATATGGTCACTTTGGGGATTTCGTTTGTCACTCCGGCCCGCGGCCTGCTCCCAAAGGTCTCATCTGTCTCTCGCTCTGAAAAGGTTGCCCCTGTAAAAGGAAAATTCTAGGGACCCAATAAATAAAAATGCATTAACTTTAAAGAAAACACTACTTTTAAGTATCTAGCAATTTAGCAAGTGAATGCATTTTTTTTTTAGAAGTAGCGCTTGGTTTTTAAATATTTATAAAAAATCCTACCAGACATATAGAGAAACCCACATTAGTCATAATTGATCACCTTGGAAATCGCCATACAGAGTAATTCCCAAAATAAACTGTGGAACCATTCGGGCCCCACTAAGTAGCCATTATTATAAGCAAAAGTAATAAAGCATTTTAGTTGTAGAAAAGAACCAACAATTTTATTCCGCTAAAGAAATCAATTCAAGGTGACTAAAAAGGACGACTTATGCGACTAATTTTACGCTCACTTGAGAAGGTGGAGAAATAGGGAAGGTCGTCGGGGTTAAAAATAATTTTTAATTGGGATCACTTACGGTTTAATGTGCATTGCAGGGGAGTGAAGGTAAAAATTAAACTATTAAATTTCTTGCTTTTCCCGCCAGGTGGCGGGGAGATCGCATCCATATGAGACGAACCACAATTGTTTAGGAGAAAATTTGTAAAATCGTTTGGATTTGATTAATTGAATGATATACGCAATTATTTAAATTAATTAACTTCCATATTTGATTCAATTAAAATTCAATGAATTTATTTAATTTGGACTTCACTGATTTAATTTAAGTGTCTCAGATTAATTCAAATTTGCTTGGTTGAATAAGGTAGATTGGCCAAGTTATGGCGTCCTTTTGGTTAAGAGGACTAAAGTGGTGGAATATGGGTTTGTCAACCTTGATAACCTGACCCGGTGAAATAGTCTGGGAGAATATACACTGATAAAAAAAGGTTGAGAGTAGAACGGGCTGGAAAAAGAGAATATGAAAGAATAGAATAATAATAAAACGGCGCCAACTCGATTTCATGAGAGGCGGAGGAAAATGCATATTTAAACGTTCATGGATGTACGTACAAAAGAGACAATGCAATCATACTTACGAGTTTTAACTCCTCTGCATGTGTGCAAGAAATAGTGAGTGCATGTTTTAATTCTGCAAGCCACAAAACACACATATAACCACACATAAATAAATACATACACAAGCCTCTGCAGTGGCTCTTAAATGTAATTTATTATTGGTATTAAATAGGCAAAGAGCTCCATTCACACTGTTGTATGCGCAAGGATGTGTGTGCGCGTGTGAGAGTGTATAAGTGCATGCAGGATTGGTGAGGCATCAATGTACGTTTACGAGTATGTGCGTGTGTATAATATACAATTTTCCCTTCTATCATTTCTGCTAGATCTCGTTTTCAAGCTCTCATTTGTTTCTTAATATGTGTGGTCGGTGAGTATTGGCATAAACGTCATTTAAAATAACGTCCTCACTTTAATGTTACTACATCCGATTCTCTCTCGTTCTTCTCCTATTTTCCCGCTCTTATTTATTCTTTGATTATTGTTTGTTTCTCCTTACGCGACGGAGACGAGCCAAAGGAATGAAACAACGGAAAAGGTTTAAAAAAATGATGAAAAATAAATTTGGGAGGATTTATTTTGATAGAAATTTCAAATAGATTTGCATTTGATTACTTGAAATTACAAAATGCGCTGGATGACGTGACTGGAGCGCTGAGAATCGAATGAATCACTTCCGACTGTCAGTATGTATTTGTATACGTGTGCATGTATGTGTGATTTGTTTCCCGTCGGTTACCCAAAGGATGAATATTTTGTATTTATTTTAAAATAAGTGAAATTTACAAGGGTACCTCTGATAAATAAGCTATATTCTAGACTTAATTTTATCTAATAAAGAGAAAGAAGTTAGTTGATAGTATCAATGTTAGCGAAACGCTTGGGAGTAGTGATCATAACTTAATTCGATTCGATGTTAATATTCTTGGAAATGGTCGCGGTATTCTTAACTCATTCCGGACTTTAAATCTTCCAATTTTGCTCTTTTTCGCTTCCACTTAAAACTTTTAAATTCGGATGAAATTTTAAACTTTGAAAACCTCAAGGAAATCCATATTGAATTTAAGCATTTATTTTTTACTACAGATAGTAAAATAAATACATATAAAGGTAGATATTTTAATAGCTCTATTTAGGAGCCATATAGCGAAGTTCAAATGTCAATAAAGGAGCGTAAGAGAATGTATAGCATTTCGAAAAGTAGCAATATTGTTGTTAATCGAAACCGATGCCTTTATTATAGTTGTCTTATCAAGCGAAAAATAAGAACAGTCAACAGGAATTATGAAAGGAGCTATAAAGGTGTAGAAACACGTTTCGAAGCGATTTGTAGATGTATGAATGATCATAAGCCAATTAGGGAGTCGACGAGCCTAAGCAATTTATAGTTGTATGAATGATCACAAAACAATTAAAGAGTCCACGAGCCCAAACGATTTATAGTTATATACATGGTCGTAAGCCATTTGGGGAGTCGACGAGCCCAACGATTTATAGATGTATAAATGATCGGATCGTAAGCCAATTATGGAGTTGACAAGCCCAAGCGATTTATAGATGTATAAATGATGGTAAACCAATTAGGGAGTTCATGAGCCCAAGCGATTTATAGATTTATAAATTATCCTAAGACAATTAGGAATCCACGAGCCCAAGCGATTTATAGATTTATAAATTATCCTAAGACAATTAGGGTGTCCACGAGCCCAAGCAATTTATAGATTTATAAATTATCCTAAGACAATTAGGGAATCCACGAGCCCAAGCGATTTATATATAGATTTATAAATGATCGTAAGCCAATTAGGGAGTCCACGAGCCCAAGCGATTTATAGATTTATAAATTATCCTAAGACAATTAGGGAATCCACGAGCCCAAGCGATTTATAGATTTATAAATTATCCTAAGACAATTAGGGAGTCCACGAGCCCAAGCAATTTATAGATTTATAAATTATCCTAAGACAATTAGGGAATCCACGAGCCCAAGCGATTTATAGATTTATAAATGATCGTAAGCCAATTAGGGAGTCCACGAGCCCAAGCGATTTATAGATTTATAAATGATCGTAAGCCAATTAGGGAGTCCACGAGCCCAAGCGATTTATAGATTTATAAATGATCGTAAGCCAATTAGGGAGTCCACGAGCCCAAGCGATTTATAGATTTATAAATGATCGTAAGCCAATTAGGGAGTCGACGAGTCAAAGCGATTTATAGATGTATAAATCATCGTAAGATAATTAGAGAGCCCATGAGCCCAAGCGATTTATAGGTTAATAAATTATCTTGAGCACATTAAGGAGTTCAAGAGCCCAAGCGCTTTTGATGGCTGTATAAATGATCGTAAGCAAATTAGGTAGTCAACGAGCCCAAGCGATTTATAGATGTATAAATGATCGTAAGACACTTAGGGAGTCGACGAGTCCAAGCACCCAATCGATTTATAACTGTATAAATGATCGTAAGACAATTAGGAAGTTCATCGAGACAATCCATCACGTCGAATTAGTCCTCAGTGACTATCCGGACCATGATAGGAGACACAAAATGAACAGTTTTCAAATGTTTTTACTATAGAAGATACAATTCATTTGCTTACATTAGAAGACGTTAAATTCCAATGAGGAATCTATAGTTTAAAATTTTCGTATAACTGAACATGAAATTAGTATTTATTTTAAGAAAATGAAAATTTTCAAAGCACAGGGTTCCGTTAAAATGTATGTAATCGACCTTAAAGAGTTAGAAATCGAACAATTAAAACAAATTTGTATAATTTTTAAAAATATCCATTAGTGGGTGAATAGTTTTTAAAGAGTTCAAAAAAGCAAGTATAACGGCAATTAAAAAAAAGAGAAATAAAAACTGATCCAGGAAACTTACGACTCATTGCCCTTACTTCTGCCATCAGCAAAATCCTGGTCTTTTGTTACAGAGAGGATCGTAGAACATTTAAAGGCAAATAAATGAATAAAGGACTGACATCAAGGCTTTCTACAAAAACGTTCATGCTTGTTTTTTTCCACGAAATCATAAGATAAAACTGTCGATGTAGCCTAGCTAAATTTTAGAACAGTTTTTAACACCGTTCACTTAATTTTTTTTTTATATAACTAAAATGCACGGAATAAGGGGCTAGCGTATTTAAATGGAATGAAGAATGAATGAAAACCGAAGCAGAGAGTTTTTGTCAATGAAAGAGTTTTTTGTTGGTTGCGGTGACTAAGGGCGTTTCTCAAGAATTTCTGGTCGCCCCTTTGCTTTTTAATAGATATAAATGATCTTGACATGGACCTATTATGTAAAATTTCAAAGTTTACTCATGAAATGAAACTCGGTACTAGGGAAAAATACCATAGTGACCGAGAAAACATGTAAAATCTTGGATAAATTAGTAGAATGGTCGAGAAGGTGGCAGATGCAATTCAACGTGGAAGAGTGTAAGATAATGCATATAAATGATAATTATCTATAAAGAGATTACATCATGGATGGTCAAATTTTAAACACAGTCAACATGGAAAAGGATTTCAAACAATGTACTGCACCTTCACCGAGGGCAAATAGGCTTCTAGGCTACATGTTTCCTTTAAATAAACCAGGTCAACATACTAAGTCGCGTGCTCTCAATTATTTCAATAATTTTGAAAAATATCTAATTAACAAACGTATTATCAATTAACAAACCTATCATCTGACCTTACGACTTTCAAAACTTTCAAAAACTCATTTCAAAGTAAAATGTTTACCATCTGACCGACCGCCATAGTAACTTATAGAGTTGCAAGCACGCGACTAAAAAAAAAACATTGTTCTTCTCTTATATTAGGCGTTTCTAAGACCTCATTTAGAGTATGCGGTACCGTTATGATCGCTATTTCGAAACGGATCCAACAACGAGCGCCGAAATTAATCCCTGAATTAAAATATCGACTTTAAGAACACAAAATGAGGCACTGAAATTACTGTCACTCGAAGATCGGTATCTGCACGGCCAACTTATCGCAGTACTTAAATACTAAACGGATTCACTAATATAAACTATAATTCAATACTTGAACTAGATAACCGAGTGCCGAACAGAACTATCGGTAACAAGCTAAGCAAACAAAAGATTTATCACTGCAGTAGCAAAGAATGTATTCCCTTATAAAATAACACAAACATGGAATGACTTGCCCAGGAAAGTTATTTCAAGGTTTAAGAATATAATTGATAAATATTACTTTAAAATATGATAAAAATAAAAGTTGTTAAATTCTTTTTGCATCTCCCCTTTCCTTTTGAACTCTCAATGACCTCTGACCTACACCCTTCCCCCTCTCTTCAACTAACCTCGCATGGATTTTGGGGTCCTTGCTTGCTTTTAATCGTACTTTAAGTACACGTGTTCTTACAAACGAATTTTTTGTACTTTTTTCGTACTTATGAGAATTTGGGTCGGCCCCTAACCTCCGAGTTTTCGTACCTGCGACTTTAACTCGCGATTTGAGTACATGTCATATCGTTACCATGGAAATTCCTACTTAGGCTTCGGATTGTTACTATGGAAACAGTAGTATAGAGGGCTGATATTGTTAGAAGGAAAATGGTTCGTTCCCTCGGGTATAGGATGTTACTATGGGGACATAAATATGCAAAGGGTGGTAATGTTACCATTGAAATGGAAAGGGGGGAAGGTTATTATAATGGGAAGGATAATATGGAAGAATAGTATCGTTACCACGGAGATGGGTACTTGTGGGTCGGAGCTGTTACTCTGGGGGTACCACTATGGAAGGGTCCATGTGGTTGGGCTGTTAATGTGAACCATATATTGGAAGAGGGCCACGTCTCCGAACAGCGCCACATAAATACATTATTATTAATAATAATTCCTAAATCAAACCTTTAAGGTTCAAGCCTCCATTCCTGACCCCCTGATCTGCCGTATTCCCTAATTCTCTATGAACCCCAATCCGCCCCCGTCCCAGCATAATGCTAAAAGGGGGGCGCCGAGGCTCCCTCTCTCGAGCCACGCTGGGTGACATGAGAAACCTTCTTAATGAAATCACATTTCTGGTGTACCCCCCCCCCATTCCCCCAACAGTACCACCATCCTGCCGCATATTCCCCGATTCTCCAGCCTCCGGGCATAATCTGGGTTGTATGTGCTGGGAGAGTGTGATGAGAGGGTGGATGGTTGAGCGGAGGAGGCGGCGTTAAGAGGAAGTTGCAGCAGAAGGAATTCCACCGCAATTCCCCACCAAGCGTCTTATAGAGAACGATATTTAAAATTCTACTTCGACAACTTTGAGCTCATTTGTACTCAATAAAACTCATCAACGTTCAAGATTAGTGACGTCTAAAAATGAGTAAACGCCTGAACCACAATAACGTTTAGAACCCATTAACTTAAAATCCCATTAACGTTCAAAATCAAATAACGTCTTATAAATAAGATAACGAGCAGATGCGCGTAGAATTATACTGTCATTTTTTTTTCATTTTTTAACTGTCGCTTTTAGAGGACAGCGAGCGTTAATTCGTTTATGAAGCAAAAACACAGAAGAAAAGTAAAGATAGAGAGAGAGAGAGAGGGGGGGGGAGACAGACAGAGAGCCAGAGCGAGAGTGAGAAAGAACGAGAGATAGACAGACAGAGACAGAAACAGACGGGCAGACCGACAGACAGAGATAGATTGTGAGAGAGACAGAGACAGCAAGACAGCGAGAGGGGGTGGGAACAATGGACGGGTTACGACAGTGAATGAATTCGAGCACTCCAAAGTTTGAGCTTGCCTTTTCATCGAGTACAAAAATGTTCTTCTTTTTTTTTAAATCAATTACCAGGACAACCAAGTCTGATTGTCCACCTCTCAAAACAACTCACCACAGCGCGACAAACAAGCATGATGCCATGGTTGAGCATTAATGTTTGAGCTGGAGAATTATGCGGGGCTAGTTGAGATTTGTTAGGGTGAAACTGCGTGGTGGTAGTTTACGGTACCTGTAAAAATGAAGTGAAGATGAGAAAGAAAAGCTCTGCAATGACTCGGGTCTAGTGGTGAATTGAATTGGGAATGTGTTGAAGGAGATATGAAGGTGCAAATGAGAGAGGGTATAACTTATGGTATACCTAGCGAATGAATGAGGATGCCGATAGGAACAGGAATCATTTCTGGAAGGAATTGAGAAGGAGAGCTGCGTGAACATCAAGGACAAGATTGGCAGAAGGTAGTTTGAAGATGTCAAACGAAGATGGCAAGAATACTTTGATGAGTTGTTTATTGTAGTTATTGAAGATGATGCAAATGTAAATCGGTGTAAATCGGGTGCTGTATCGGGATATGTTAGAGATTTATAAGCATGCTAGGCGTTGTAGGTGCTGCAAGAATTCTGAAAAATTGGAAAGCAGCTGAGCTAAATGATATATTCGTTCAGATGGTAAAAAGTGATGGTGATTGTGTTAGAGAATAGGTGTAGTGGTTGTGTTGAAAGGATTTGAACGCGAAGAGTACCTGAGGAATGAACGAATGATAGTATCGTTGTACAAGGGTAAATAGGAAAAACGTGAATGCATGAACTACAGGGTGATAAAAAACTGTTGAGTGATGTTTGAGGGGTGTATGAGAAGAATAACTGAGGCGTTGATTTGGTTTAGAGCGCGTGGGGTGGTGGAGGTAATCAAGACCCCAAATAAAATTAAAAGCATTATGACAGGTTATATGTATGGAGTTAGTTTTAAACTGTTGAATAGTGTGAATGGAGAGTATTTATGCTGCGAATAAGGAGTAGTTTAGGATGAAAGAGGGTCATATTGGTATGAAATACGAGTGGGGAGGTAAGACGCTGTGTGATTTCGGGATGGTCGTTTAATGTATGACAGAAGTACGAATGTAATGGAAAGTAATGTAAGTTATGAGAGAATATAAGCAATGGAAAGTAATGAAACTAATGCAAGCAATGGAAAGTAATGAAAGTAATTGAAATAATGCAAGCAATGAAAAGTAATGAAGGAATGTAAGTAATGGAAAGTCATGTAAGTAATGAAAGAATGTAAGCAATGGAAAGTAATGAAAGAATGTGAACAATAAAAAGTAATGAAATAATTTAAGTAATTGAAAGTCATGTAAGTAATAAAATAATGTAAGCAATGTAAAGTGATGAAAGAAGAAAAGAAATGGAAAGTAAAGAAAGAATGTAAGTAATGGAAAGTCATGTAAGTAATGAAAGAATGTAAGCAATGGAAAGTAATGAAATAATGCAAGCAATGTAAAGTAATGAAATAATGCAAGCAATGGAGAGTAATGAAAAGTAATGAAAGTAATGCAAGCAATGGAAAGTAATGAAAGAATGTAAATGTGGGGGAATTCCACGTGAAATTTCTTTTCCAGCACGGAAGTGACGTCCATGCGTTAAAGAAAATTCTATAATTTGGTTAGACTTAAATTGGTAAGCCTCCCCCCCTCCTCCGATCCAGAAGCAGTTGCCTCGAACCGCGTCCAGCCCGGACCACCTTTTCGCGGGTTAGAATCGACTGGGCGTGAAGGTTCTAGGCCATTCGAGAGTAGCGCTGGCCAAACACCCCACGTTTCCCCCACCCCTGTGGGGAGAGCCTCGGATATATAGGGCTCGTCTTCCAGGTGGGAGATACAGAGTTGAGGAGTCCCGCCAGGATCCAAGAAGCATTACCCCTAGTTCTAAGTCAGGTGCTTAACAACGAAGCAAAGTGACCCATTTGAGTTTATCCTTCGCATTGGAATAGTCTCCTTCTGTAATCCGTTAATTTCTAACTTCAGAGTCTAATGCATAACTTTGCAATCCCCGCCCCTCATTACCAATATAATTATGCCCATTGATTCTCTTATTTTATGTAAATAAAATTATATTTTTGTACATAACTCTTTAAATAACCTTTAGCTGTGCCATTGTCCAAATTTTACCTGACCTCGTTGGGCAACTCTATTCTCGCTGCTCCGCGCATCGAAACACGTGGCCTTCCGCCCATTTGTCGGGTCGCCTTGTAAGTTATTAGTCCCTTCCCGATATATATATAATATGGTATTGATACAATATAATGTCACACCACGACATATATATTTATGAATATACATATTGTATAATTTTGGTGTCAAGTGTGTTTGGGTTTTTTACGAACCCGTGTCATTTTGATTTCAACATTAGAAGTTCCATCGTTATTCACGTATATCCCTTTTATTTTAATTTTTGTATTGTACTGGCAGAAGGCAAGTTCAAGTTAATTGAAGAGCAGTGGAACGTTAATCTATTTAGATTTGGTGTTGGACCCCAGGTAATTAATTTTTTTTTGTGCTTGAATTTTGGAGACTCTCCTGGTTATTAATCCAAATGAGTTAAGATCTTTGGTGTCCTAATTCCGGTAGGACCATTTTAATTTTTTTCTGCTTAGAAACAACAGAGGTAGGTAGCTGTATCATATTTTTTTGTGAACAAGGCCTTCACGAATATTCAAGTATTCGTTTCGCGTAGGTAGTGTCCTAGCCCGTTCGCGTGTCAGTGTTCCCTCGTTAACTGCGCAACAATGTCATCCTTCGAAAAATTCAAGAGTCAGGGTGAAATGTTAGGTCTTTCGGGCAAAGACTTGCTAAATTACGTACAAGAAGAAGAGAGGAACGAACGGGCAGAGCGAAGGGAAGAGGAACTAAGAAAAATGGAGATTGAGAAGAAAAAAATGGAGATGGAGGAGAACAAACTAAAGATAGAGAGGGAGAAGAACAAAATGGAGATGGAGAAGAACAAAATGGAGATGGAAGAACGTGAAAAAATTAGGCAGCATGAGCTGGAAATGAGCCGAAATCAAATGGATTCTTAGTCCATCGGTTCCCGGGGTGAAATTTCCCAAATTCCTTCAGTCAAATTTCCCCCTTTTAATGATGGAGAGGACTTTGGGTCATTTTTTACCCATTTTGAGAGAATCTTTCAGATCAATAGATGGGATCTCGAAAATGATGGCGTCGCTCGCTTACTTCCCCTCCTAAATGCCCAGTTAAGGGACATCTTCGTATCCCTTCCCCCGGAAGCAACTTTGGAATATTCCACGTTAAAGTCCGAATTGTTAGCCGCTGTTCATATGAATTTCGAATTCTACCGCTCCCGATTCCCCAGGAAAAGATCCGTCCTGGTTAAATATTTTGGCAACATGGGTACATCCTCCAAAGACATCTTCAGTGTTGGCTGGATGCGTGCAAGATTCCCCAGGTCTACGAGTCCCTTCTGGACTTCTTCCTTAGGGATCAGCTTTTAGCTGCCGTGGCTCCCGAAATTCGCGCCTTCATTAAGGATAAACGTTGTCCCACTTTCAAGGAGTGTTTGTAAGAGGCCGATGTCTACGTGAGTAGTCACAATTTATACCCTAAGGATGTTAAAAAGGCTCCCTAATTGCCCCCCCAAACTAAATTTTATGGCCCTAAGACCTCCCCCCCCACTAAATTGGTTCCAAGATTTACCAAAGTTCCTAGTCCCTCGAAGCCAAGAAACTTCCATCCATCTGAACACCGAGACGTTAAGCCACTCGTTTCTTCTCCCCTGGTTGTGCCGTACCAAAAGAACCCGATCATCTGCTACACCTGCGGAGTTCTCGGCCATTACTGCACGAACTGTCCTCAAAACTCCCGATTCGCAAACTTTCAGTCCCCACCAAGTGCACCAAATCTGGGCCGCCCCTGCTCCTCCTCCGTCGCCTCAGGAGACCCCCGATGCTCCCTCGCCCGCCAAAGTTCCGGACCATCAGGTAAACTTCCTCTTTAATGAGAACAACCCTAGTGGATTGAAATTCGAGAACCGAACCACGATCGGTTGCCGAGTATCCACCTTCGTCCGTAACACCGGGTGCACCTGTATTATAGTGTCTGAGGACCTACTTCCCCCTGTTGGGCCCGACCACAAGAAATTTGCGGTGGTCCACGACTACCTTGGCTATGCCAGTTGTTTCCCAGTAACTCGTTGTCACGTCGAGTGTGACTATATGTCTGGTTGGGCCGAAGTGGTAGCGGCCCCAATTCAGTTCTGCTCCGTTTTGATCGGTCAGAGCCCCGTAATCCACGACCATCTCGTGGCCCAGCCCGTGATTACCCGTACACAGGCAGCCCTGGAATCCCATGCACCCGTTTCCTTGGAAACCTCTATCGACCCGGAATTCCAAGCCCTCCGAAGCGACAAGTTTGCCCGCGCCCAGAACGAGTGAGCAACTCTCTTCCTCCTTTGGGAGAAAACTAAAACCCTCAAGCGTGAGTCCACCCGAAGTAACAAACGAGTGTCGTATCTCGTGAAGAAGGACTCATTGTATCGTGCCTGCTCGGAAGTCACAGACCAAGAAACACATGTCTTGTGTGTTCCCCGTGAATACGTCCCACAAATATTGTAGCTCTCCCATGACAGTTTATTCGCAGGCCATTTTAGCTATAATAAGACCGCGCAATGAGTTTACAAGTATTTCTTTTGGCGAGGTGCATCCAAAGATATCGCCGAATATTGTCGGTCATGTGATATCTGCCAAAAGACGTCCGCAAAAGGGCGGGTTAAGCTAGCCCCCTTCAGAGAGGCCCCATCATCACCGAGCCCTTCTCCCGAGTAGCTATCGACCTGATTGTCCCTATTCACCCCCCTTCCAGCGAAGGCCATTGCTACGTCCTCACCTTGGTAGACTCCGCTACCCGTTTCCCAGAAGCAGTCCCCCTCAAGAAGATTGATAGTATCACGTGTGCCGAAGCACTGATCTCCATATTTTCACGCGTGGGAATTCCCAAGGAGGTACTGTCAGATCGAGGGAGACAGTTTACTTCCGAACTCATGGAATATGTAGGCAAGCTTCTGATGGTAAAACCTTTGTTTACCACCCCTTACCATCCGGCTGGGAACGGTGTGTGCGAGAAATTAAACGGGACCCTCAAATCAGTCCCCAAAAGGCTCTGCATTGACCAGCCCCGAGAATGGCACCGATACTTGCCGGTTGCCTTTTTCACGTGCAGAGAGATCCCTCATAGAACCCTTAGATTCGCTCCTTTCGAGCTCTTGTACGGATGGAACGTGCGCGACCCCCTCAGCATCCTGAACGAACTCTTTACTAATCCCCAACTGGCCTAGGAAATACAGACCTCCTTCTCTTATCTCATGGATTTGAGAAAAAAAGTTAGAAGAGTGTGCTGATCTAGCCTATAAGAACGCGGACGTGAACTTAGAAAGGTATAAGATCTACTTTGACCTTAAGTCACGAGAACGCAAATTCAAGTCTGGCGCGGAGGTGCTGTTACTACTTCCCACGGAAAGCAACAAACTCCTTAGCCAGTGAAAGAGACCCTACCCCATCTTCGAGGCTAGATGACGCGTGGATTACCTCATCCGTACTCCGGCGGGAGCGAAGGTTTTCCACGTGAATATGTTAAAAGGGTACCACCGGCGCGCAGGTACCCACAACTTTGTAGCCCCAGACGAAGAATCCCCGTTGGAAGCAGCATACTCCGCTGGCCCCCTCAACGTCGTCCAAGTAGTTTGTATTGAATCAGATAATGAATATCCCCTTACGTCACTACTCGAATTTGCAAATCCATCGGAGGCGACCACACTCGACGTCTGCCCCCGGCTCGCTCCCTACTCCAAGAGTCAGCTGCAGCAGTTGCTGAGCGGATTCGACGATGTCATTTCTAACACCCCCGGCTGCTCTAATCAATTTTAGCACGACATTGTCCATATTACCCAAGAAGCCGTCCGCTCCAAGCCATATCCCCTCCCCATCCACCCTATGAAAGCTTTCAACGAAGAGGTGGATAATCTGATAGCGTTGGATATAATAGAACCCTCGGCGTCCGATTATTGCTCCCCCATTGTTATGGTTCGCAAACCCGACCACACTTTCCGTATGTGCGTCTATTTTCACAAGCTGAATTCGGTAACGGTGTTCGACTCAAAACCCATTCCCCTCATAGATGAAAATCTCCATTTTTTTGAGGAAATGAACTTCATTTCTGAATTAGAACTCTGTAAGGCGTACTACCAAATTTCCCTTCGTCAAAACGCCCTCAAGTATACCGCCTTTCCCCCATATAAGGGCCTCATGCAGTTCAAACGACTCCCCTTTGGGCTAGTCACTGCATGCAGCAATTATGACAGAATGGTGCGAAGGATCGTGGACGAGCTGCTCCACGTCTCTCTTTATTTTGACAACCTGTATGTAGCGACCGCTACGTGGGACCAGCACCTGATCGCTCTCCGCGCCTTACTCAATAGGCTTCGTGAGCACGGGCTCACCCTTGGGCCTACTAAGTGCCACTTCGCTTATGATACGATTAAGTATCTGGGATTCAAGATCGGTAAAAATCATATGAGCACCCAGGAAGAAAAAGTCCGAGCCATCGTTGAGATGTTCCTCCCCCGCACGAAGAAGCAATTGAGGTCATTTATAGGATCGGCCTCATTTTACCGCTGCTTCATTCACAACTTCACGTCAATCGCCGCACAGATAACTACCCTGCTTCAAAAAAAAACTCGGATCACCTCTCGTGGGACCCCGAAACCTCCGCCAGGTTCAATCAGCTAAAGAACCAGCTAACGTCCGCTCCCATTCTGAGGCTCCTGAATTCGACTTAGCCTTTAGGCATTAGGACCGATGCCAGTGATGAAAGAATTGGATGTGTCCTCCTTCAATATGTTGACAACGGAGACAGCCACCCGGTGGCTTACGCGAGTAGAAAGCTTTTACCACGCGAGCGAAATTATTTAGTAATAGAACGGGAGGCCTTGACAATAGTCTGGGGGGTTACCAAGTTCAGTATGTACTTAATAGGAAAGCCTTTTGTAGTGGAAACAGACCACCGCCCCTTGTCTTTTCTGAGAAATACAAAAAGTCAGAATGGGCGCATCATGAGGTGGTTGCTGATACTCCAACAATATCAATTTGAAATATTGTATGTCCGAGGGAGTGAAAACTGTGTTGCAGACAATTTAAGTCGTAACCCGGTGGCAGAAGAAGCCGACGAGCCACTAAATTAAATAATTGCAAATATGGTATTTCTCTTATAACCTAGATGTTAAATGCTTGGCAAAAGTTTGCAGATATTACAATCCCTTATGTATATATTAACTCATTAATGTTCTTAATTATGATATTTTGGGGTCCACTAGGTTGTTTAGTAATTAGTCCTATATGCATGCCTCCATTTAATTGCATCCTTTTGGGGGGTTCCACTGAAATGTCACCACTATTCTCCTGTGATTTTTTTAGTTTAAAATTGTGCTAGTTAAATTAGCTCTAGAAGTGATCCGTTTAAGGCCTATGTCCATAAATTCCTCGCTGAGCTCAGATTCACGTTTTTTTTTTTTGTGTGTGTGTGTGTACACCTGTCGTAGTACGTCAGAATTTCCCTAGACCGTTGATAATTCTAGTTCGACGGCTGGGATGAGTCTTTCCTACGCAAATGCTCTGTAAAGCATCATCTTTCGGATGGGAGATGTGTGGGGGAATTCTACGTGGAATTTCTTTTCCAGCACGGAAGTGACATCTATACGTTAAATCAAATTCTAGAATTTGGTTAGGCTTAAATTGGTAAGCCTCACCCCCTCATCCACAAGCGGTAGCCTCGAACCGCGTCTACCCCGGACCACCTTTTCGCGAGTTAGAATCGCCTTGGCGTGAAGGTTCGAGGCCATTCGAGAGTAGCGCTGGCCAAACACTCCACGTTTCCCCCACCCCTGCAGGGAGAGCCTCGGATATATAGGGCTCGAGTTCCAGGTGGGAGATACAGAGTTGAGGAGTCCCCCTAGGATCCAAGAAGCATTCCCCCTAGTTCCAAGTCAGGTGCTTAACAACGAAGCAAAGTGACGGTTGAACTTTTCGTGTCGTTGGGATTAGCCCAGCCAGAGATGGTATTTCCATTTGACGATCGCCACCGAGTGATTTTTCCGACTCCACTCATCAACTCCAGTAGAAGCCCTCCTCGTTCCCTCCTCGTCTTCGGGTCGCCCAAAATACTCTCCCTTGGACCGGACGTTACACCCCCCCCCCCTCCACTTGGAGAACCGTCATCACTTCAACTTCCTGCTCAGAAGCTCCGCGAGCCATCGCCCTTACGTTTATTACCTGCAGAAGACATACGTGAAACATTACCCTGACGTCGCACGTGGAAGGCTCCGTAAGCCAACCCCTCCCCCCTTTTATCAACTCATTTGAGTTTATCCTTCCCATTGGAATAGTCTCCTTCTGTAACGCGTAAATTTCTAACTTCAGAGTCTAATGCATAACTTTGCAATCCCCTCCCCCCTCATTTACCAATATAAATATGCCTATTAATTCTCTTATTTTATATAAATAAAATTATATTTGTGTACATGCCTCTTTAAATAACCTTGAGCCGTTCTATTGCCCAAATTTTACCTGAACTCGTTTTGCACTCTATTCTCACTGCTCCGCGCGTCGAAAGTCGTGTCGTTCCGCCCATTTGTCAGTTCGCCTTTAAGTTATTAGTCCCTTTCCGATAGATATAATATGGTATTGATATAATATAATGTCACACCACGAGAGTAAGTAATGGAAAGTCATGTAAGTAATGAAAGAATGTAGGCAATGGAAAGTAATGAAATAATTTAAGTAATTGAAAGTCATGTAAGTAATGAAAGAATGTAAGAATTGGAAAGTCATGTAAGTAATGAAAGAATGTAATCAATGGAAAGTAATGAAATAATGCAAGTAATGGAAAGTAATGAAAGAATGTAAGAATTGGAAAGTCATGTAAGTAATGAAAGAATGTAAGCAATGGAAAGTAATGAAAGAATCTAAGTAATAGAAAGTCATGTAAGTATTGAAAGAATGTAAGCAATGGGAAGTAATGTAAGTTCTGAAATAATGTAAGCAATGGAAAGTAATATCAGTAATCAAATAATTTAAGCAATGGGAACTAATGTAAGTAATGAAAGAATGTAAATAATGGAAGAAGGCAAGTAATTGAAGTAATGAAAGAATATAAGCATTGAAAAGAAATGAAATAATGTAAGTAATGGAAAGTAATGAAAGTAATGATAGTATGAAAGCAATGGAAAGTAATGAAAGAATGTAAGGAAAACAAAGTAATGTAAGCAATGAAAGAATTTAAGTAATAAAATAATGTAAGTAATTGAAAGTAATGTAAGTAATGAAAGAATGTAAGTAATTGAAGTAATGAAAGAATATAAGCAATGAAAAGTAATGAAATAATGTAGGTAATGGAAAGTAATGAAAGAATGAAAGCAATGGAAAGTGCTGAAATAAAGAAAGCAATGGAAAGTAATATAAGTAATGAAATAATGTAAGCAATGGAAAGTGCTGAAATAAAGAAAGCAATGGAAAGTAATATAAGTAATGAAATAATGTAAGCAATAAGATGTAATGTGAGTAATGAAAGAATGTAAGTAATGGAAGAATGTAAGTAATGGAAAGAATGAAAGTAATGAAAGAATGAAAGCAATAGAAAGTAATTGAAGAATGTAAGCAATACAAAGTCATGTAATCAATGAAAGAAGTTAAGTATTAAAATAATGTAAGTAATTGAAAGTAATGTAAGTAATGAAAGAATGTAAGTAATGGAAGAATGGAAGAAATGGAATTAATGGAACAATGTAAGTAATGGGAAGTAATGAAAGAGTGTAAGCAATACAAAGTCATGTAAGCAATGGTAAGTAATGAAAGTAATGCAAGCGATGGAAAGTAATGAAAGAATGTAAGTAATGGAAAGTCATGTAAGTAATGAAAGAATGTAAGCAATGGAAAGTAATGAAATAATGCAAGCAATGGAAAGTAATGAAAGTAATGGAAAGTAATGAAAGTAATGCAAGCAATGGAAAGAAATGAAATAATGTAAGTAATGGAAAGTCATGTAAGTAATGAAAGAACGTAAGCAATAGAAAGTAATGAAAGAATGTAAACAATGGAAAGTAATGAAATAAGTTATATAATTGAAAGTCATGTAAGTAATTAAATAATGTAAGTAATGGAAAGTAATGGAAAGTAATGAAATAAGTTATATAAGTGAAAGTCATGTAAGTAATTAAATAATGTAAGTAATGGAAAGTAATGAAAGCAATGGAAAGTAAAGAATGTAAGTAGTGGAATGTCAATTAAGTAATGGAAGAATGTAAGCAATGGAAAGTAATGAAATAGTGCAAGCAATGGAAAATAATGAAATAATGAAAGCAATGGAAAGTAATGAAAGTAATTCAAGCAATGGAAAGTAATGAAAGAATTAAGTAATGTAAAGTCATGTTAGTAATGAAAGAATGTAAGCAATGGAAAGTAATGAAAGAATGTTAGCAATGGAAAGTAATAAAATAATTTAAGTAATTTAAATTCATGTAAGTAATAAAATAATGTAAGCAATGGAAAGTGATGAAAGACATAAACCAATGGACAGTAAAGACAGAATGCAAGTAATAGAAAGTCATGTAAGTAATGAAAGAATGTAAGCAATGGAAAGTAATGAAATAATGCAAGCAATGAAATGTAATGAAGTAATGCAAGAAATGTAAAGTCATGTAAGTAATGAAAGAATGAAAGTAAAGAAAGAATGTAAGCAATGGAAAGTAGTGAAAGAATTTAAGAAATGGAAAGTCATGTAGGTAATGAAAGAATGGAGCAATGAAAAGGAATGTAAGTGCTGAAAGTAGGTAAGCAATGGAAAGTAATATAAGTAATGAAAGAATGTAAGTAATTGAAGAATGTAATTAATATGAGTAATGAAGGAATGTAAGCAATAGGAAGTAATGAAATAATCTAAGTAATGGAAAGTAAGGAGAGAATGTAAGCAATCGGAAGTAATGAAATAATGTAAGCAATACAAAACAATGTAAGCAACGAAAGAATCTAAGTAATGAAATAATGTAGGTAATGAAAGAATGTAAGTAATGGAAGAATGTAAGTAATTGAGTAAATGAAAGAATGTAAGCAATGAAAAGTAATAAAATAATGTAAGTAATGGAAAGTAATGAAAGAATGTAAGCAATGGTAAGTAATGAAAGAATGTAAGCAATATAAAGTCATGTAAGCAATGAAAGAATCTAAGTAATAAAATAATGTAAGTAATTGAAAGTAATGTAAGTAATGAAAGAATGTAAGCAATGGAAAGTTATTAAAGAATGTGAGAAATGGAAAGTAATGGAAAGTAATGAAAGTAATACAAGCAATTGAAAGTAATGAAAGAATGTAAGTAATGGAAAGTCATGTAAGCAATGAAAGAATGTAAGCAATCTAAAGTCATGAAATAATGCAAGAAATGGAAAGTATAGAAATAATGCAAGTAATGGAAAGTAATTAAAGTATTGGAAAATAAAGAAAGTAATTCAAGCAATGGAAAGTAATGAAAGAATGTGAGCAATGGAAAGTCATGTAAGTAAGGAAAGAATTTAAGCAATGGGAAACAATGAAAGAATGTGAACAATGGAAAGTAATGAAATAATTTAAGTAATTGAAAGTTATGTAAATAATAAAATAATGTAAGCAATGGAAAGTAATGAAGGAATAATGAAAGCTATAAAAAGTAAAGAAATAATGTAAGTAATGGAAAGTCATGTAAGTAATGAAACGATGTAAGCAATGTAAAGTAATGAAAGAATGTGAGCAATGGAAAGTAATGAAACAATTTAAGTAATAGAAAGTCACGTTCGAAATAAAATAATATAAGCAATGGAAAGTAATGAAAGAATGAAAGCAATGGAAAGTAATGAAGTAATGCAAGTAATGTAAAGTCATGTAGGTAATGAAAAAATGAAAGTAATGAAAGAATGCAAGCAATGAAAAGTAATGAAAGAAGCTAAGTAATGGAAAGTCATGTAAGTATTGAAAGAATGCAAGCAATGGAAAGGAATGTAAGTGCTGAAAGAATGCCAGCAATGGAATGGAATATAAGTAATGAACTAATGTAAGCAATGGGAAGTAATGTAAGTAATGAAAGAATGTAAGTAATGGAAGAATGTAAGTAATTAAAGTAATGAAAGAATGTAAGCAATGACAAGAAATGAAATAATATAAGTAAGGGAAAGTAATTAAAGGAATGAAAGAATGTAAGCAATGGAAAGTAATGAAAGAATGTAAGCTATACAAAGTTATGTAAGCATTGAAAGAATCTAAGTAATGAAATAATGTCAGTAATTGAAAGTAATGTAAGTAATGAAAGAATGTCAGTAATGGAAGAATGTAAGTAATGTAAGTAATGAAAGAATGTAAGCAATCTAAAGTAATGAAATAATGCAAACAATGGAAAGTATAGAAATATTGCAAGCAATGGAAAGTAATGAAAGTAATGGAAAGTAATGAAAGTAATTCAAGCAATGGAAAGTAATGAAAAATGTAAGTAATGGAAAGTCATGTAAGTAATGAAAGAATGTAAGCAATGGAAAACAATGAAAGAATGTGAACAAGGGAAAGTAATGAAATAATTTAAGTAATTGAAAGTCATGTAAGTGATAAAATATTGTAAGCAATGGAAAGTAATGAAAGAATGAAAGCAATGGAAAGGAAAGAATGTAAGTAATGGAAAGTCATGTAAGTAATGGAAGAATGTAAGCAATGGAAAGTAATGAAATAATGCACGCAATGGAAATTAATGAAATAATGCAAGCAATGGAAAGTAATTAAAGTAATGGAAAGTAATGAAAGCAATGGGAAGTAATGAAAGAATTAAGTAATGAAAAGTCATGTAAGTAATGAAAAAAAGGAAGCAATGGAAAGTAATCAAAGAATGTGAGCAATGGAAAGTAATGAAATAATTTAAGTAATTAAAAGTCATGTAAGTAATAAAATAATGTAAGCAATTGAAAGTAAAGAAAGAATGTCAGTAATGGAAAGTCATTTAAGTAATGAAAGGATGTAAGCAATGGAAAGCAATGAAATAATGTAAGTAATGTAAAGTAATGAAAGAATGTAAATAATGGAAAGTAATGAAAGAAGGTAAGTAATGGAAAGTAATGAAACAATGCAAGTAATGATAGTAACGAAACAATGTAAGTAATGGAAAGAGGCGTGAGAGTGCTGATAATTCTTGAGAGATGGGTTCTATCTATGCTGATATATGTTGATTACGTGTTGGTGGCTGAGGTATGAGAGAGATTTGGAAATGTTCATCACAAGGCACAGTTACTGGCAGTAAACGAGCCTCAGATTTAATCAATGGCGACCAAGTTCAAGTCAAGCAAATGCTTTCAATATAACAAATGAAATATTATATTCTAGCTTTAATGGGGAGAGAAAGATTGCAGTGTCTATTTATAAAGAGGTTGTGCCTATCGAAACTAGAAGAACCATATTGTCTGCCCCCCCCCCATGTCACATTTTTAATCAGTACTCCTATGAGTAATTAGTGGGCTATTTTAACTCAATTTACAACAAAATCTTGGCTCATATATTAAAAAAGTAAAGCTATATAATTTATACTTTTCACACAGTATAAAAAATAATAACGATAAAAAATAATCAATACCATTGATAATTTATTAATTTTACCCAATTAAATGATTGATTAGACCACCATTCTGTTGACAAACTAATCGAAATTTCTTCTTCCAACGCAAAAGTGCTTCGTTGCATTTTATGTCAATTTCTTGCAAAGATTGCAATTTTTTTTTTAATTCAGGTTTTAAAACCTTTTTTTCGTTGCCCACGAGAACACTCTCTTCAGCAGATTAAGGCATCGGGTTTCTGTCAGGGCTTTGCGAAGGCCAATGATTCTTCGTAATGAATTTTGATACAGTATTATTCAGAAACGCCTTCGTTTGGCCCTTACCCCTTCGAGACGGTGCCCCATCCTGGTGAAAACAATCATTTTCTGAAGAGAAACAATATGGCAACAAGTTTGATCTCTAAAGTTCCATGTAATTTACGGAATTCACTTTTATCGCTTAGGTTTCAATAAAATGAATGTCAATCTTACCGTTGAAAGAAACTTCTGCAGCGATCATCACTTTTGACATTTTTAGTCTCATGATACGACCTATTATTATTCCCTGTAATATCACTTTATTTTTTTTTACCACGTCCGAAGACGTCATTTTGACGATTCTGTGAAATTTTTCATCTGGAAGTTTATCAAGCAAGAATCGGTTCCTTGTGTTTTCTTTACCCTTCACATTGTTGCCCTTTCTTTGTATTGATTTATTCCTTGGGAAACTGATTCGTAGCAGGAATATAGAGACCCAGGACCAATAAAAATGATAAATATTGAGTGGTATGTAAAGAAAAAAAAAGCATTGCGTTAAATTACTTTGTGGGGGAACAAGCACGTGATGGGAAAAATAACGTTGAATTTAAGCATTGCCTCCACGTGATGGACCTCGTTGTCGCTTAAAACAATTTTCCAAACTCAAAAGTGTGAGAAACAACAGGAGCGGGCTGATGGAATGCCAGCCTTATCAATCCGAGTATTTAGACAAGGAGTTTTTCCCACATCCCTACCACCCTTCCAGCCATGCTGGGATCGCCGCGGTCGCACTACTCAAACGATGGATAATAGTTTCCCCCCTCCTTCTATGGGGTAAGCTCCCTCACTCCAGGGGTAAATATAAACCCGTGTCGCCAGGAATCGAGGAGATTGTGTGCGAGAAAAGCTCACGGGAGCAGACTATCTTACTCCTCCTCGATTCAGGTTGTCATACGCCGAAGGTAAGGAAACTTTGCGGGATAAAACCAAATATCCCTCCTTGGATAAAACAAATATCTACCCTGGATTAGTAAAAAATCCTCTCTCCGTAAGAATACCCGTCTGACCCGTGAAACGTATCCATCTCCGAAGAAGAACCCAAGTCTTGTTCCAAAAGGCTTCAGTGAAGATTAATCTTCGCGTAATACCCTCTTAATTACGCATAGTCGAATAAAAAACAACCCGTCTGACGTCTCAGAGAAACTCACCCTCCGTTTTCTTCGAAGGGATTCCACCGGAAGAATTCGCAGCCTCCGCTTTCGAAGGCCCTGCGCCCTCTCCCCCCCCCCCGTCATTTCAAAGGAATACTTCAACTCCGAGCAACTTGACCCTGGACCCCGTCGAAGTGACTCAGCCTCTTAACCCCACTTTGCAGGAAACGACTATCTTCTCCCCTTTCATTCGGTACAAGGTATTGTAACGAATATTTTAGCTTCCCCAAAATTTATAATTGCCGCCTACTGCCCCTCCCCCCCCCCCCTCCATGTTATTGTGTGCTTACTATGTCCCCGTGTAAAGTCCTACTTTAATTCCATTCAGCCTACCCATTTTTATTGCATTTTAAATACCTAATCTTATTACTGGTACGTTGACCAATATAACTATTTGTATTATTATATGTCCTTTATTGTTCTACCATTTAACCTAAGTTATTAATATGTATTAAAGTTTATTTTTGTCGACTCCTTTACTTTCAACCTTTGAGCTCATCGTAGCCGTGTAGTAGCCCTGTAACCAGTAAGACTTAACACTCAGCCAAATATGAATCAAAGTAGCGCTATTAGACTGGCCCTCCCTTTCGAGAATCTGACCTCGTAATCCGACCCAACCGACCCAAAGGTATTAAAAAGGAAACCCCGCGCACTCGAAAATCAAATATAATAGAATAGATATATGTATGGTATATAGAAACCTATACCACGACATACTTAATATCTGGTGTAATTTTGCCAAAAAAAAGGGAGAAGAAAAAAAATTCAATACAAATTAACTTGAGCATAACCAACCAAACTAAATAGACTTAAAAGAATAAAATAACCCAATATATTATAAGTAAAAAAAAACACCTCCAAAACAAAACAAAACACAAATATGAACAAAGGGCAAAGAGAAACATAATCTGTATCGCTGGAATTGCGATAGCAACTGACTAACGCTCGAAAACTAATCACGAAGAATGTTCGGTTGGTCTGTTCGCGGGTTAATTTATTGGTTGGTTATACGGTGACTAATTTAATTAAAGAGGTGCAATTATTTAAATTAGAGTTTAATTTATTGCTGAACAACGACTCAAGGAGGCAGATAATAGGATGCTAAATGATTCTGGATTAAGAGGATGTTGGTGATTTTCAGAGTGTTGCCTAATGGATGAGGCTTCGGAGTTGGAAATTTGAATGTCAGTTCTATGAGACAAACTGGAGTGCTTAGCGATCCTACATTTTAGTTCCAGGCTAGTTTCGCCTACATAACGACTATGACAGGTCGTGCATGTATAATTGTAAACTACACAGGATCACAAGCCCGTAGGACTTGACTCCTTATGACGAAAAAAGGGAATGTAAGGAAACAGAGTTAGAATTAATATAAAAAAACTGTCTTGCCCTATTTTTTGTAAAATTACACAAGATATGAAGTAATTTTACGTTATGTGTTCTTTACGTTTTACATATGAGTCTATATTTGTCTATTTTTAATTGAGTTAACCTTTGCTTGTCATATTTTTCGATTTAAACAATTATTAATGTATTTTAAAACTTTTAGTGTTAATATTTTCTTCCTTCCTTCGTTAGTCGCTGACGATGGTATCAATTAAAGGTCCGAAACATCGGGCCAATAAATGCTTAGAGCCATTTCCTTGATGTTTCTAATCCGGCTCTCTCTCTCTCCATATATATATATATATATATATATATATATATATATATATATATATATATATATATATATATATATATATATATATATATATATATATAATGTTCGGGAGAAATCAATTTTTAGGATAACGACGTTTTCTTCTAAAACATTCATTAAGAAAACCCATTTCCGATATAAGAAAATATTAAAGCATTTTCGGAACATTAATAGGCAATTTTGGGGGAGGGGGCAGAGTGCTCATTTACAAATCTTTTTAAGATTTTGTCATGAAGATTAGATGGAAATAAGTTATTCTCAATATATTTTCTCAGGAAAATAAGCTCGTTATCCATTGACATGTGTGTGATAGAACGAGTTCAGAGCTGCATTCATTTCAACTTCTATCACATTTTATTTAAAACCATGAGGCTACCCACGTGCATCTTCGATTCGAGGCTTGGAGTCTTATCAACAGCTACCGGACGCCAATGTTTAAACAAGGAGGTTATCGTCCCCCCCGTTCGCCCCCATACGCCGACCTCGCCAGATCGAGTTAGGCTTATGAACAGATAAGGCATTTTTCTCCGGCCCAGCTGTGCGTTCCCTCCAAGCTTTCACTCCATTTTCCCCCACGCCAAGGAGATGTCCTGGCTATTTATATGGAAACTTTACCACTAAGATCAGATTGGAGATCCAGATTTTCGTCGCGAAACATCACCACGACCCTCTCTCCCTTTGTGCGCCAAGGGACCTCGACCTCGAGATTCACCATCACTTGTCCAGAAGGAGGACAATATTCCTTGAGTGCCAAAGGTTCGAGCCTTTAGTGACGCCAAGTCCCCAAGGCATCCCCCCCCCTGTTGTTCAAGGAGAACATCATTAGAACAGCCATTGTTCATTTTGAGCCCTTCGCCAAGAAACGGTTCTCATCCCCCCCTGTTGTTCAAGGAGAACATCATTAGAACAGCCATTGTTCGTTTTGAGCCCTTCGCCAAGAAACGGTTCTCATCCCCCCCTGTTGTTCAAGGAGAACAGCATTAGAACAGCCATTGTTCGTTTTGAGCCCTTCGCCAAGAAACGGTTCTCATCCCCCCCCCTGTTGTTCAAGGAGAACAGCATTAGAACAGCCATTGTTCGTTTTGAGCCCTTCGCCAAGAAACGGTTCTCATCCCCCCTGTTGTTCAAGGAGAACAACATTAGAACAGCCATTGTTCGTTTTGAGCCCTTCGCCAAGAAACGGTTCTCACCCCCCCTGTTGTTCAAAGGAGAACAACATTAGAACAGCCATTGTTCTTGAGCCCGTAGACAAGAGACGGTTCTCATCCCCCCCCTTTGTTCAGAAGAGAACAACCTAGAACAGCCATTGTTCGTCAAGCCGTTCGTCGAGTAACGGTTCTCCTTTCCAAGACGCCACGTCAGGATCCTTTTATCCCCCCCCTTCGGCTGGAACTCGCCAGCGGACCGAATATTCCTTCAAGTACCTTCTACTGCACCCTAATGAAGTTACGTAAGCCAAGCGTCACCTTTTGAGTATTGATCCCTTATTTGTCAATTCTATCCTGTGCTTTAAATGGTTTATCGAACCATCCCATCTCTTTAACTCCATATTTGTTTTACCTTTTTTGATCCCTTAAATCCTTGGATTAGCCCGAGTCTCCACGACCCTTTCCATTCTGTTTGTCAATATTTTCCGTTTTTGTGTTTGCTGATAGTTATTATTAATAAAACTCTATTTTATTAATGATAGCAATATTATTATCCTTGAGCTCAGTTCCACTTCTTAAGCATTTTGAAGATACATAATATCGGCCGCCAGACAGTAAAAACGCACTCTAGAGATAATTAAGGAAGTTCCCTCAACGAATAGTGATCTATGGTATATCGTCGGGAGTCATTCTACGACAATGTGAGAAGAAGTAAGATGGAAACTTCTCTTTAGTAATGTTTCAATCGTTGAAATTTTATATTTGAAGTCAGAAAAAAATAAAGAAGTTAATGCCTATATGAGTGAATTTCCTTTTCGGTAAAGGGTTGTTTGAAATTTACTAATACTCACGAGAAACCAAAATGTCCAAAAAAGGCAATATATTATTTAGTTGTTCCTCCAACTTTAATTTTACATTGGGATGTTAATTATTTATATATTTTTTTAATTTGGTGTCAATACGGAGGTAGCTCAAAACTTCTAAACGAACTATCAACAAAACCCCGATAATAGGAGAGGTTTATACTCAATGTTGGCAGGAGATATTTTTTTCCTCTACGTTGGTCATAAGGAAGTCTGCAGCTTCACAGGAGGCTCCTTTACAACACGCATACCCTCCCCCCTATATATATATATATATATATATATATATATATGTGTGTGTGTGTGTGTGTAAATTTTTCATCGCCCCATAGGATGAGTGGCACCCTCTGGCACTCAACTTTCCAGCACTGCGATGCTTTACCAATCACCGGACCTTCTCGCTTCCAGAGAAAAATCTGGGACATATTCCTCCTGCGAAACGTGCCTAATGCAAGACCTTAAACATTTCCTTTCATATGCCCCAAAAGAGGGACAGCAATAGGAAGTGGTTAATCCATTGTTGAGACACACAACGACACTCATCGGAGGCGTTCACACAAACATCATCTCGTATCATGCCGTCACTAAATCCCTCCCATCAATACATTAGAGTAATTTTAACTCCACTCCTGGTTTTGAAATATAAAAAAAAAAATCAAAACTTGGCTAAATAGAAATATTTTTGAGAGCCATTCATTACGCCTGTTTATCATTACAGTGTCCAACTATAGCTGAGTATAGTTTTTACAAAGTATCGACCAATTTTCACCTCCATCCAGACTTCATTCATCGTCGTCCCTTGATTGGAATTAAAGATTCATAAACTGGTGGAATCGCCAGGTCGATAGTGTTAATTCATAAAATGGTCATATTATTATTTGCTATCAAAGAGTTGTTGCAAATATTTAATTTTTCTAGACCTGTGTGAAAAGAGTGAAGATCGATTGATTTTATAACAGACAACCTGTAAAGCACTTGGGCCCAATGAAGAAATAAAGTGGAAAGGGAGTTACTGTCACAAAAGCTACTTTATTTGAAAATTTATATTTACATTATTTGCAAATTTATATTTACTCAATACAGGGTCACCCCCTCAAAACGGGCCTGCACACACTTTTGTGATATATCCTTCATTCATTCACTAATGACCCTTACTTTGCAGAGCATGACAGAAGCAACGCCTGTGAACACAACTAGATCCCAATGGGAGCTCCAGCAAAGAATATACTGCACCAAACATTACTACAAGACAGGCTCGTTCAAGAAAGTGCAGGACACTTTCGTGTATCAGTTCGAATATGAAAAAGCCTCCTCCAAGAGCAGAATTCAGGACTAGGTGGACCACTTCGAGAACTATGGGACAGTGAAGAACCTCAATGCAGCCAGTGACAACCGTCCAAGCCATTCAGGACGCCCAAGGAAGCGTACAGCTGAGCTTGTCGAGAGCGTGAAAGAGTCAGTTCAGCAGAGTCCAAAACCTTCTGTGCGCAAGCGAAGTCAGTCCATCGGTATATCCAGTGAGACTTGCAGGAGAGTGCTAGTAATAGATTTAAAGGCCTACTCATACATAATACAAACGAAGCAGACCCTTACAGCTTCAGGCAAGTAGCAGAGAAAGGCTGTGGCAGTCAAGATACTAGAGAAGATTCAGGAGACCCCAACTTTCCTTAACCTCCTTTGGACCTCAGATGAAGCTCACTTCCATCTTGAAGGAAATGTAAACTCGAAGACAAATGTCTTTTGCGGGACCACCAGACCAAATGGGGTGGCCATCAAGCCCCTACACTCCCTTAATTGCACGGTATGGCCTACAATCTCAGCCAGAGACATCATCAGACCATTGTTCTTCGAGGAATCTGGCGCGACAGTTATAGTCACTAAGGAGTGGTATGTTGAGGTCCTCAAAACCTTCAAGAGGGAGCTGTAGACCCTGTTCCCGTCGCTTATGGGGAGTTTCTGGTTCTAGCAAGATGAAGCAAACTCTCACATCTCAAACCTGTCCCGAGATTGGCTGAAAGAGAACTTTGGTGGCCGTGTGATCAGTCTCAAGACTGATTTTGAGTGGGCACCTCACAGCCCAGACCTTAGCCCCCCGATTTATTTCTTTGCGGCTACCTTAAAGACAGAGTGTACGCACGGAGACTAAGGACCATCACGAAACTTAAGGAAGCCATCAGGGAGGAGATCAGAGCCATTAATCGGTCGGCTTGTAAGGACGTCATGGACAACTTTGCGCTGCGCCTCAAGAAATGCACAGAGCTAAATGGAGGTCATCTCGAACACGTGCTCTAGAATAAAGAATAAAATTCCAAAGACTCTCATGTTTTGATATGATGATTTGAAACACAATAAACTAGTTATCACCAAAGTTTCATTGAATCCTTGCAGAAAATTAAGAAATGAGGACTATCGAAAGTTGGGGCCCGTTTTGAGGGGGTGACCCTGTATCTGTATTAAATCTTCTCTTTTGATGCTTTAATGGATGTCTTCTTATTGTACACTCCTTATCTAGTACAAATAATTGCTCAGCTTCGACTGATTCGATTTTCTTTTAAAATCTTAAAAGCCACTATCATATCTTCCCACACCCTTTTATGTTCTAGTGAAAACAGATTCGATGTTTCAAGTCTTTCCTCAAAGGTCTTGTGTTTCAGACCCCCAATCAATTTTGTAGTTCTTCCTTGAGCTCGTTCAAGATTATCTCCGCCATTTGTCAAATACGGAGACCACAGTTGTAGCCAATATTCCGCATGCGGTCTGATAAGTGATCTATACAATGGTAAAGTTTTAGTTAATATTGATAATTTGGGCAATCATTATACCAAGATCCTTTTAATTTTAATGCTTTTTCCGATCCTTTGACATACCCTATAACCTTGACACGATTTCCACATCTTATTATTAACAAGACCTTCATCGAAATCATTAACATATATTAAAAACAGAATCGGTCCCCAAACCAAACCCTGTGGCACTCCATTTGTTCCCACCTGCCATTCTGACTCCAAACTATCTAGTACAACTCTATGCTTTCTCCTACTGAGGACGTTTACAATCGATGGTATTAAATTAGAGTACGAATCATACAATTTAAGTTTAGGAAGAGTTTTTTATGGTACACCATGTGGAATGCTTTGGAACAATCAAGGCCTTTGATAGGGTATGTGTGAGGAGGAGGTTAAAATTGAATGCAGAATAGATAAGTAATGTTGTTTGGTGGTAAGGTGGTTCCACTCCAGGGTAGGGGACTCGTGTCATATCCACTTGGAAATGACTGACCACTCCCACAACTCCTTTTCTCTTTTCTTACAGGGTTGGCAGAGGTTGAAAAGAACACACCCTTGTTCTGTGTTGGTATGGGCATGGAAGAATGGACGGAAATAGGGTTGCGAAGAGGATACACGATGGTGAGCGTCAGGGTATGAGGGGGAGGGGGTGGAAGATGAATTGACTGTACGATTGTTTGGGAGAGAAAAGAATTGAGCGAGGAAGAAGAGGGTAGTATTGTGTGTGGTAGGTGGGCATGGTAGGGGTTTATGAGGGGTGCTAGGGGGCCCTCTACCCAGGGAGACACCCTGATTGGTCGAGATGCTGGGGGCAAAACACCCCCATCGCTACGGGGGGGGGAGTCGGTCTGGGCACTGAAAGGGGGGGGGTTAGTTCGAACGGCGTTGATGCGCACCGACCATAATTTGTGGTGGAAGTAGCAGAAGTTGAAGATGTATCTATGTATTCCCTTTTATGTGTTAACCTCAATGTTTATGTTTATATGTGGCGCTGTGCACATGCATGTAAATTTGTATCCTGCCACGTGTACGTGCTTATACATTTTACGTACACTGTGTTCTTAAGTAGGTGTGTAATGTACTCATTATAAATTCAAATCGTTTTAAGAAAATAAAACAACTTTAAACATTCTTTCAACATCTTCACATTCACCCACACACTGACCCGCAGAAAAAAAAGTGAGACAGATTCCGAGGAACGTGATGAGGGCCGATTAATTGTGTGTGTAAACCGTTTACATCGATGTGCACATCTTCATCGTGTCTGGGAATGAATTGAGCCTCTCTTTACAAAGCTTTATTTTGTTATGATTGAATTAAACCCCACCGTTTCATTACTTGCACCTCCAAAAGGCATCGAGGTCGGATTTCCCTTTTCTCCACCCACCACTACTTTACCTTTTTATTATTAGTTTTTTTAATTATTAGTTATTATTATTAGCATTATTGTTGTTATCATCCTTGAGATTATTTATTAATTATTATTACTTAAGATTAAACTTTATATTTAGGATTATTTTTCCATAGCTCTATAATTTAAGATTGGGATTTTTTGAAAATTTATAAATGTTTTTTTTACTTAGTTGACAAATGACTTCGGGTGTTTTGGAAAAAAAGGATTGAAATAGTTAAGAAGAAGAAGAAGAAGAAGAATATGAAGATTAAGATGAAGATGAAGAAGAAGAAGATGATGATGAAGAAGAAGAAGATAAGGATGATGAAGATGAATATGAAGAAGATGATGATAATGATGATGAAGATGAAGAAGATGATGATGATGATGAAGAAGAAGAAGAAGATGATGAAGATTAATATGAAGAAGAAGATGATGAAGAAGGTGAAGATTAAGATGAAGATGAAGAAGATGATGATGATGAAGAAGAAGATGATGAAGATGAATATGAATATGAAGAAGAAGTTGATGATGATGAGGAAGAAGAAGATGATGATGAAGATTAAGATGAAGATGAATGAGAAGAAGATGATGATGAATAAGATGAAGATGATAAATATGAATATGAAGAAGAAGATGATGATAATGATGATGATGATTTATGAATATGAAGAAGATGATGATAATGAAGATGATGATGAAGAAGAAGAAGAAGTAGAAAAGGGTGTTCAGGGTGTTAAAATAAAGAGTCTATAAAGGGGATTAAAAAAGGCAGTTAAGATTAGCAAATAAGGCCGTAGTCCACACCCCCGCAGGGGGGCCTGTGTAACCAAGCTCTACCTGTTAAGGAAGAGAACAGCGGCTTGTTATGATTATATATTAATATTTATCATTATTTAGCATTTTTAGGTATTATAATTATTGTGTATCACTATTACTTGCGCATTATTATCATTTATTAATATTAGTATTTATTATTATTAGTAATATTATAATATATTATTATTATTTAAAAATATTATTTACTATTATCAAGTTTTTATATCAGCACTTTCTACCAGAAGGACTGTTCTCACCTGGAGAGCATTCAGTCCATTAGCCATGGTGTCATGGTGGCCTGCACGCCATCCCGGGATCACCTAGCACCGGGGTATTATAATAGGAGGTGATCACCCACCCAACCCGCCTATCTCTACTTCTCTTTATTACATACCCGCCTACCCCTTTGCACACTTGTTTTCCTATCCACAGAGATTCCGACTGCTCGGCGCACTTTCGTCCTCTTATGAACCTTAATCGGGTGGCAGAGTGTTTACTGTGAGGTTACTACGTGCTGCGAGGACCGAAAGCCTGCCGACTGAGGCAAGTATTAGTCCCAGGCCAGGGTATGCTGGGCCGTCAACTCTCCTCGCCTTTCTCCAGTATCCATATAAGGAGGCTCCGTCGGCACTATCCCTTATGATCAAAGCTCGAGGACAAATTCGCCAGAATGGCGGGACGCGTTGGCAAAGTATGTCAACGCTGGACGGGAACCGATTATCTGTAGATTACCATATTCTAGAATTTCTGATCTTATGGAGACTTTACCTATAACCTTCCGAGTCATTGGGATGTTATGGCATTTACTTTCTATGAGTTGCCTTTTCTATTTTCTATAATAGTTTTACGATATAAGGCAATAGTGCGAATGCGCATGGTGATCTCCTCCGAGCGCGGCCTCGCCTTCCCTAGGTGTGTGTAGCGGAAGACGAGGTAACACGAGACACTCCTTCTCTGGATGCGGACTCTGGCGACTCCATCTTCCAGAAAGCGGCAGTCCCACCATCACTATTACAGGGGATTGCCAAGAGAGCAGGCAGGCAGCCCAAAATTGACTCTTAAAATAGGGCCAACTCCCTTAAGGGGGGCGAGGAATAGCAGGGCTTGCCGGTCCGTGCCCTTTAAGGTCCGGCACGACAGTTTGAAGAGGGTCGGCGTACGGTCGTTTCCCATTCGGAACTCTTCTGCGGGTTTTACGCACTCTAGGCGCTCCCTTGGTAGATCTTGCAGCACATAGGGTTCACATCCAGCCTCGGCTAAAACCAGGGGTCCTCTCCTTCCCCAGCGTGGCCATTTCCCGTTAAGCGAAACGGCTGCGCGCCTCCGCCAAGTCTTTAGATTCACAAGAGGCACCATCCCTAAGGTTGTCGTGAGGTCGTCTTCCGGGGGTCCTAAAGCTGTTCCCCGAAAGGAGAAAATCAGAGGAGCTTTGGCTCCTACGCCGCCACCCAATACTCGAATGGGTGGCTCGGAGACGGTGGATCCTCCAAAAGAGAGCCCCCCCCCCCTATTTTCCGAAACCGCACCTCCCGCCAAAGGTTTCGAGGCGGAGGGAGGACAAGACTCAAATAGAGAGCCAAACCTCCCCCGATAAGTCCTCGAAGGTGACAGCGCTTTAGTCTCTTGTTCGGCCAACAGTGCACGGAATTCTGGCTCCGGGAAGTGTACGACCATTTTTGCGAAGTTCTTCTCTAGGAAGAAGGCACCCGCATCTCCTCCGAGCTAAGCTTGGAGGGCATATTCCTTCAATGGAATTACCGTGGACTCCGGGCAAAATGACACGAGCTGCAAAAGGATCGTCTCCTCCCGTTTTCCGTGAGATAACCTCTTGCAGAGAACATACTAGACGCGTGCTCAGCGTGGTTTGCGACTCCACCACCACAGGATGGACGACGAGCAGGAGGATGCACCCTTTAAATCCAGCATGATGTCTCCGTTCTTCTCTTTGCTTTAGATACCCCCTTTCAGGCAGTAGCTGTGCAGCTGCACCTGGATAGGAGGTATACAGTTATTTCTGCCTACATTCTACCACCACCTGAGTTCGACGCGGGGGACATCCGCTACATCGTGGTACGGTTGCCGAAGCTATTCATACTGCTCAGGGATTTGAATGGTAGACACCCTATCTGGGCAGATTACTTTATCAATCCCAGGTCCTTGCTGCCCTGATCGACGAGCCGGAGATAGATGTGCTAAATGTGGATGAGTTTACGTATCAATGCCCGAGAACCGCCTCATTTACATGTCTTGATCTATCCCTGTGCTCCAGGGATGCACAGCCTGATTTGGGGTAAAAGTTAGTTTATGACCTACATGGTAGTGATAACCTTTCCATTCTTATATCATTTTCTGGACCGTAGCCACCTGAGAGACCCCCACCCCCTTTCAAGGTGGTGTTTGGCGGGGGCGCGATGGTCCGCATTTCAGGAAATGACTGATTTTTCTGTCCCAGTCGAGGAAGTTTAGGTGGGTGGAAGAGGTGGTGGAGTTCTTCTTCGGCAACCTCATCGTCGTGGGCCTACTATTCCTAGAACGTCTGGCCGCTTTGCACGACGACCGCCTACGTGGTGGTCAATCGAGTGTGAGACCGCCATCAAATGGAAGCGTTATGCCTCCATGCGATATAAGCGTTGCCCGAACGATTTCACATTCGGTGAATTTTGTTGAGCAAGAGCTAGGTTCCGGTATGTTTCGAAGCTCACACGCCACTCTTCCTGTCAGGCATACGTATTTTCACTTAACAGGAAGACCTCTCTAGCAGAGAGATGTGGACGCGAGTCAAAAGGATTGGCGGCAAGTTCTCGCAGGACCTCCTCCCTTTTTCCAGGAGTATAGGGCCGCAGTCTATGACCCCGCGTCCGTTGAAGTTTTTCGCGACCTCTTTATCCACATTTTCTGGTCAGGATGCTGCTTGCCAGCATTCAATGCACGTCGTGATCTCGCTAAAGGCCGCCGACTAGCATTTACCCCTCGAAGAACCTTCAACAACAGGGACAGGTTTACATTGAGTGAGTTGCGTTCCACTCTCACTTAGTGTGCAAGCACCGCCCCTGGTCAGGATGATGTTCCGTATACCATGTTTCAACAGCTCTGTGAGCAAGGAATGGCTTATAGGTTAGATTTGTTTAACAGGATCTGGACAAACTGTAGCCTCCCAGACTCCTGGCGAATAGCTATTGTGCTCACTTTTCGCAAACCGGAGAGCGATAATTCTACCCCGGCCGGGTTTCGTCTAATCTCTCTAACTCTATGCGTGTGTGTGTGTTGATGGAGAAATTGGTAAATGTTAGACTAGCCTTTTCCAGGACAGCGGAGGCCACCTATTTTCCGCAAGTTCCACCACATCGGATTCTTTGCTACAATTGGAATATGCCGTCTGCGAGGCCTATATTCGTAGACAGCCTACACCACGGTTTTGCGAACTAGAGAAGGCCTATGATACCGCATACGGGTGGGGGCTCCCTCTCTGGCTCAATGGAGCAGGAAGAGTGAGTTCCGCAGAGAACTGTCCCCAATATCACACTTTTTGTCCCGAACATCATGGGTATTATCTCGGTGCTGCCGGAAGATGTTCTCGCTAAGCTCTACGTGGACGACTTTTCGATCTCTTTTGGTGCGGCCCAGATGCCAAATCTGGAGCGCTGATTCTAACAGGCATTGAACCTCATCTCTCGCTATGCCGAAGCGCGCAGGTTTCGGCTTTCCTCGGTCAAGACTAAAGTAGTTCACTTCTACCGCCATTCATGGCTCCTCACCAACCTGGACTTGTTCCTAAACTAGATTCGCCTGGAAGTGATGGATTCGCACCGTTTATTTTGTATCATTTCCACCCACGCTTCACCTGGGAGGCTCATAATCTTAGCCTCAGGGTCTCTTATACCTACGCCATGGACATTATTCGTTCTGTGAGGTTCAACCACTGGGGTGCTGATGCTTCTTTATCGATCCTTTGTTCATTCGAAGCTTACCACGGATGCTAGTTTTACATATCTGCAGCCGAACGTGTATTGCGGAAGGTGGACTCAATCCACCAGCCCGGTGACTTCCGCACGTCCCCTATTGAGAGCCTACTTCTCGATGCTAGGGAGATGTCACTCGCTCTGCGCCGTGCATAGTGCATTATTCGCCTGTACGCGTGAGCCCGGCGCCTTCCTCAATCGCCAACAGCTCTCACTGCATCTGTTGCTGATCTCGACGGTGATTATGTCCCCGAGAGACGCCAGTCATACCTTAAGTCCTTTGGGTTTAGCGCTAGGAAACTCCTTCGATAGCTCGGTATAGCTCTCAGGCCGGTGGCTCTAATGGTTCTACCCAGGACACCACCCTGGAGGGTACCACCTTTGACTATTTGTCGCAATGCCTCTGCTCCCAAAGCTTCTACAGCGCCGGGAGTATTGCGTTCGGCTTTTTTGGAGCACAATCCGTGTCTTTGTGGAACCGTACGAGTGTATACGGATGGCAACAAGTCTCAAGAGGGGGTCGGTTTCCACGCCGTGTCCCCTCTGTGTTCACGGCTGAGCTGGTTGCAATACACCGCTCGGTACGGGAGATAAGGCGACGTGCCCGGTTTGGAGACCGGATTGTGATTTATAGCGACTGAATGCTCTCAAGAGGCGGGCCTCCCTCGACGCTGGAGCGTGCTTTCTTTTCTTATTGTTTTTTGTGTTTGTTTGCTTGCTTTTTTTGTTTTGTATTTTTATTTGTTTTTTGCATATGTTTTTTGGTGTTTTATTTATTCTATCAGACTATAACGTGATTACGGCGACTTTGGCCTGATTAAGCAGTCGCTAGATAGGATCTTAAAAAAAAAATCGCCATATCCAGCAATAAATTTAACTGTTTCAGTACATATACACTGAAAGACCTCATAACCACTAATATTTCAGAAATGATTTCCTTACGAACTTTCATAATGCGCAGATATGTCTATACTGTTATTGGATCGGTATTTTTTTCACTTAGATTTCATATTATAAAACCAGGCAATGGCTTGGCCACAGAGCTCTTGCTCTTTGCTACTAAGATTAAAATTTAAAATCTAAAAAAAAACAGCCATGGTTAAATTTGTATAAATTTTCTGAACTTCGTCAATTATAATAATTTTAAAAAGGAATTCTAACGAAATTTCCCCCCTTTCAAAATATCACGTTGCTAAAATATAGTTATAGAAGAAGGTATATAGAAATAAATTTTCTGAACTTCCCCATTTGTAATTATTTTAGTTTAAAAAAAATTCCCAAATTTTCGATAATTATATTTATTTCTGAACTTCACCATTTTGTTTTTTGATATTATAAAAGAATTATTAGAAATAACTTTGATAAAAAAACATAAGTCAACCAAATGAAAGGGAATTTTTTGAGTATTTGAATAAATACTAAAAAAAATTCCCTTCTTAAATTATAGAGTTAAATGGAAATGTTTGTTAAAAATGATCTCCAATTATAACGTTTATACTTACGTTAATAGTAAATTGATGACACACTAGTTAATCATCGTGCTTTAAATGTCCACATTTTCCCCAAATGTCTTTTTTTTTTTTACGAAATTGTATGAATTTTCAAGATTTCCGGTAGATAATATGGCTTAATATTATGAGTTTGGCAAGATTCTTCAGAATCCCATCCTCATATGTTGGTAACCTAACGTTTTTTCCCACAATCTGTAAATCCTTTTGACATTGGCCAATATATATATATATATATATATATATATATATATATATATATATATATATATGAGGAATTAAACCACATTCTCCGATGACAATTTAATTCAGAACAGTTTCGGTGTATCTCACACCCTTTTTCAACTGACACTGGGTAGAAAATATAAGAGAATGCATATAAGCATAACACAAGATCCCCTCTTTTTTCCCCCAATCCCCTACTTGTGGCTAATCTGGGGGTTAGGGGGGTTAGGCCTGAACATATTGAAGGGCTGACATTTAACTATTTTGTTTATTTGCGATTTTATTACAGGATTAAAAGAAAATCGTAGAATCGAGCTTGATATCGTCAGTTCCTAATTTAAATCTATCTGAGGGTCAATTTTCTTTTAATCCTGTAATAAGAAAGCAAATAAACAAAATAGTTAAATGTCAGCCCTTCAATATGTTCAGGCCTAACCCCCCTAACCACCAGATTAGCCACAAGTAGGGGATTGGGGGAAAAAAGAGGGGATCTTGTGTTATGCTTATATGCATTCTCTTATATTTTCTACCCAGTGTCAGTTGAAAAAGGGTGTGAGATACACCGAAACTGTTCTGAATTAAATTGTCTTCGGAGAATATGGTTTAATTCCTCATCTTTTCTTGCGATATTGCATTAATTTTCATCATATATATATATATATATATATATATATATATATATATATATATATATATATATACAAAAAAATGTAGCGAAGAGTAAATTGTAGAATAATTAACTTAATCGCTCATTTTTTTCCCCCGCTAATTTCAAGCGCATAAAGCCATTCATGTGATGAATAGATCCTTGAAGTATGCGGTTGGCTGTAGCCTACTAGCCTAAGGTTAGGATTTTAAAAATGGTGGCTTGTCCCTTACCATTCTCACTCGCTTTCTTTCCGCCTCTCTTTTCCGGCTCTATTCAAACACCCATTTTATCCCTTTTAAAATTGTATACTGAAAAAATAGCTATATTAGAGTTATTTATTTTTAGTGTTGAATTTATATATGACTCATGTATATATTTTATTTCATTGCCTATTTGTCATTTCGAGGTTTCAAACAAAGGAAATCAAAACCGTACATAACGGTAGTGACCAATCAGAGACTAGCTCTCGTCGACGTCATTGGCTTGGTCTTAAAATCGGGCGTGGTTCAGTTGTCGCTAGCAGTGTCGACGTGGTGGGTGTACGCTCCTCTGCTCTCACTTATTCCGCCTCTCGTTCTCAAATCGTCCTTCTTTAAAGCCAGTGTTAACACAGAAGAGTCTCGAACCTGTATCATGACTACGGAGACGGAAACCAAGCCCACGGAACAGACCGAAGATAAGAAAGAGGTAGTAAAGGAAGAAGAGGAGGCGGCGAAGAACGCCGAAGAGAAATCTGACGATAAAGCTGAAAAACCTGACAAAGAAAAGAAGGAAGAGGTCGAAAAGAAAGAAGACAAACAAAAAAAGGAAGTTGCCGCACCCAAACCAACCGTTCATAAGATCGATTACGAAAAAGATGTCGTTTATCTTTACCAATTCACGAGGACGCCGGTACTACCTTCTCTATCACCGTATTGCCTCAAAGTGGAGACTTGGTTACGATTAGCACGAATTAAATACGAAGTAAGTTCACTTCTTGCTATTTTCTTTAAAAATAAATACCAATCCTGTACTAGTCTACCCTATTCGCTCTCGCTTACCCTCTTCCCTTAATGGTGAGGTTCCATCCCTAATTATAAGGGGTTGTAGAGGATCCATCCCCCAACCTCCTCAACCAATTTCGGTTGGCCAGACCGGTAGATCCCTGTAGCCAATATGGCGAGGATTCACAACTAGGCTGTTACGCTAAAGGCAACACCCCCCTGCCCGGTGTATATGTAATGGGACCAATTTGATTGCTTTGAAGTTAGTTTAGAAGGCTAATTAACGTAAAGTAGGCTTAGACGGTCCAGATTATACCAATCGATTCAGTCTCGGCGAGTACAAAAGGCGAGCCTTTTTTCACGACCCGGCAAGTTTGAGGGTATTCGCATATGCCCCAATCGGACGAGTCGGATCGGAGACGTGACAAAAGTTGGCTCCTGGGCGTGGTTCGCCATAAGCAGGAATTCCCCCGTCCATGAGCAAGTGCGAACTAGAGCGTAGATGGGAACCCGGGTGTTCGTAGTTATAGTTAGAGTTTAAATGGAGTTAAGGATTTGATAAATGGACTTGATAGGGGGCGCCGACTGAACTAGACCGCGCGCTGGGAGCGAGCACCTTAAAACGGAATAGAAAACCAACGAGGGCATCTGCTCTATAGGTTTGTAAAAAAAAAAATCTATAGGTTTGTCAAGGTGATTAGTAGGCGGGTATAGGCGAAATACCCTCGTTGGGTTAATACCCAGAACACCCGTAAGAAGAAATCCCTGTAGAGGGGGTCGGGCGGGGGCAACACAAATGCTTCGTTGCCAGCTAGTATCCCAGGATAGTCGCCAACCAGCTTGCGTCCACTCATGGTGGGTGGGGGCTGGTCATTCCCGGCTCTTGTTGGGTTGACAGGTTTGCATTCACCCCTTTCTCCAACCCTCCTTCCTCTTTATTTTCCCCATTTCCTTTGTGGGAGCGTAAAAGGGAAGATGGGGAAAAGACTCGTGGACGAAAGCCGGTCGGTGGCCAACCTGCGAAATACCCGGCTTGCCAAGAGATTGCGAAGATATCCACAAGGGATTTAGCTCGGGATACTTGCAATCTTGTTTGGGCACTGGAGCGAGAGGGCTCTGTTCCACCCGCTAAAGTCCTAGGTTTACCCCGACGGCCTCAATGACCTTGAACGGGGTTCAAACGGTGTCCTGTAATGGCATCGCGCGCTTCTTCCAATAGTAGAATTATTCTTGTGAAACATTGTTCAGAATGAGTTGGGCGCTGGCTCGCAAATCCGCCTTCGGGTTACGTTAGATTTCGCTTCTCACCGCCAAATTCCTTCTAAAACTCACCGCCTTCGCCTTTTCACACACACACACACACCTCCAGCTCTACTGGGAGGTCTTTGGGTGTCTTGAACGAAACTTATCGTATTCACGAATGGCCCCGCTGCAGCTGACATCCGCCAGGCAGCAGCGCTCGCAACTGGATCTGAGGCTCTCTCAACAAATCTCTCGTTACAAAGTTTCTGGTGTCCATGTCCTCGTTAGGGGTAGGAGGGCACGTAGCATCTAAGTGTCAATTGCAGAATGGTTGTCAGTATCTTCGGTCACGCCTTCGTGGCCACTTAGTATAATATTTGCTCTATTTAAGTAGTACCATTTCCCACTTGGTGTACATCACTTCCCAATGCTGTTCTTCGCTAGATGACCCCGCTCCCCGGGTGTAAAGTGCCCAGACCTTGCCCCCATGTGATTACATCCTTCAGTGCTGCCATCTGTCGGCTCTCCACGAATGGCTAACTATCTCGTCTCGGTAGCTTAATCTCTCGTCCCCGGGGACGAGTCGTCGGTTGGGAACGAGGCGAAACCTCGCTGCTGAAAATGTCTGTCGCGCCTTTTAAATGCCGCTAGATGGCCTTCTAACCCCCTTTTCTTCCGGCACCTCCGTTAGGTCTGGGGTGGGTGGGTCTCCAATTATGAGTCATTACTTATCTTGATTTGGCGGAGTTTCAATTTGAAATTGCAAATTCTTTTTTTTTTTTACAATCCTCATTAGAGAGCATTACCCAAGATGTTGGTTAATACCTAGGAGTTAACGAGGAATCACGGAGACCATGTGATTAAATTTAGGACCTATCCCCCAGGAACTTGATCAGTGCGTACGTGAAACAGGTTGGATTGCACACTGCTGATAGCTAACATTAACCATCATTTAACGATTTAGTTAAGATCAAAGTGAGCACACGCTAAAAAAAAATGGGTGCGAGTGGTAACTTCCGCGCCCCATGCGTGAAAACGTTAGATCGATCTCCGATGGATATTTTGTTTTTTTTAGAGCTGTGGCGTCGTCTTGTGGAACTTCTAGCTTCTAATTTAGCCTTTATTCTAAGGATCTAAACTCTCCACATTTAGGGTTGATAGCAGGGTTCAATATTACTTTCCTCGTTCTCCAACTACACTATAGTCATTGGTATGCCGGATGGTCAAGGAGCAACTAAGTTTCAGCGGTACAGCCACTCGCCAATTTTAATGACAGGAAGTAACCCCTCTCCCCCTTTCCCACCGATTTGTATAGTCATCGGTATCTCGATGTCCTTCGTATCGGTTTAAGGCGATGACTTGGATTTCTTCGTATTATACGTCATTTGATACTTATCGGCTGCTTCCTTCCAAGTGTCTTGTCGGTATGGCTTTGTGAAAGCGCCTCCCCATTCGTGTGTGCGGAGTGTGATATACAGCTCTCCGTCAATGTTCGTACACGTCTCGTGTAAAAGCGGTTCCTAAAGAAAAGTTTCCATTCACCTGGTCCTGAATGACAATTAAGTCTTCTATGACTAGTCGAGAGTCGTACCATTGTCTTATTCTCGTGGTTTTCGCTTTACTCACTTAAGATAATAGTAAAATTCCTGCGGTTGTTAGTTACTTCCCATTTTTGTACTTTTTCCACCTTTCTTCTCGCCATTGGTCAAAACACCACCGTTTTCACTTGTGGTAAACGGTTAACCCCTGTATGCTTTCTATATTTTCTCTCTTCGCTTTTTGTGGTATGTTAACTAGTGCGGCAGCTTGTTCCCTTCCCGTCATTGTAGCTTTGGTGACCAAGATAGGGCGTCATCCATGCTTTACTGATCTGGACATAGTAGCATTTTCGTCCCAATAAGGAGAAATCTGGCTTCATTGCAAAATTTGGGGTAGGTTTTTGAGTTTCTTCCCACGTGATGTTTACTTTAGATTAATCAGGCTATGTAGCATTTACTAATTTTCACTTCTCTCAACTTGATCGTTTTTACTAGTCGTAACTAAACTATCGTCTAAACACCATTAACCCGTTAATTATAATCGATAGTCTGGGAAGGGTGCATTTCCAACTATAACACCATAACCTCTCCCTCACCCCCGTAATATTACTTTGAAAGGAAGTGTATATCGATTGTCCCTGGTTATTCTTTTAGGCCTATATGCCCCTCTGGTCTTTTCAGGCTCCGAACCTATGTGGAATTTGGCTTGTGCAATCTCCTTGTATTTTGTTCGTATTTCCTATTTCCGTCCTCTATTTTGGCGTTTGTCCTTTTATTCTCTAATGTTGGAGAACTCGTTTCATGAGTGGAAATTTGTTTTTAGGTTTCTTACCCTCTTCGATCAAGAGTATTTTTTTTTATAGCTAGCGCATTCGTGGAATTATGCAAGTATGTGGACCTGGCCCAGTGTCCGTTCATTTAACGAGTAGGTGAAGCCACATTTAGTCTCCCACTGTCTATACTTCGATCTCGTCTTGTACAGACGACCGCGTTCTGCTATGCCTCGAACTTATTAGTTTTAAGTAATAAAGTTCGGTATAGCCTTGTTGGTTGTCATTATCTTAAAGTTGCAACCGTTATGCCCCGAGACTATGGAATAACCACCTCCTATCTCAGGGTCTTCACATTCATCTTCTTTCTATCGAGATTTGAGGGCTTCTTTCGTAAGAGCTTTCACGTTCTCCATGATTTCTTTCTTGCATCGTTTAGCCTCTAACTGGCGCTTTGCGAGAACTCCCTACTTTGAGGAACGGCCAATAAAGAACTCAATGACTTCTACTTTACAGCTAAATTGAAGGGTCTTTTTCCTGATTCCCATACGTTTATGCATGCCTAAACAGTGTAGTGAGGCTGTGACGATGTTAATTCGCTCCAAATTTAGCTCGGGGTCGACTTCTTCCCTTTCCGGAAACTTAGCCAACAGGTTTTCCGCCTATTGGGGAGGGGATTTGGTATTCTAGCCTTGAGTTTGTCTATTTTTCCCTTCCCTCTGAACTTTAGTGTCATTAAGACTCTTGGAAATACACACATAAAAAAAGAAGAATGTTTCTTTGGGCTAGTTTTTTTTCACAACCGGAAACGTGACCCGTCACAGGGATATCGGTCGTTAGTCATCAAGTTTTCCCTAGAAATCAGGCTTTGGGTTTTTTTTTTCTCAACCGCCCCAAGTTTATCTGTGCTCCACCTCCGTTGTTTCACGAAAGTTATGGTTTCATTGACGAGTTTTCTGAATATGCGGAGTCAGCGAGTTTGATCTTGTTGAAGCTTGTTTAGTTTTCCTATTGCTTAATTTGCATAATTCATTGGAATTCTGAAGGTGTCGACTCCACTCCAAGATACTTGGTAGTTCGTTTATCGGCAAAGCTTTTTCATTTTTTTAGGTTCTTTAAACTCCACTTTAGTTTTAATGTTTTCACTTTTGGACAAGTATTTTATCCCTTCAGCATATTTTGTTATACATTATGATCTCATCAATCAAAGATGCTGAATTTTCTCGTCGCGAATTATTTTTTTTCATGACCTTGGAATCTCCTTTGAATATTAACCGGTTCTTCGCTGGCCACTTTTCGGTGGGGTGTGGGGGTGTCTCACTGCTTTTAGTTTGTCGTTAAAATTATTTATTGAGCAATGTAAATATTTTTTTTTCGGGACTATTTAAAGTCTTGGAACTTGATGGCGAAATTCTGGACAGTTCATGATCCTCATGGCCATTAGTTGTACACACTTGAACTGGCGGACGTGTGTTCATAAATATTTATTTCCGCGAAACACGTTACGTCTGTTATGAGGCTAGTTTACCATTTCCCCAAGGTTAGGTTGGGATTTTGCTCGCTATCTAACGAAAACAGTTTTGTTTAAACATGGCAGGATCTGAACTGTTTTTAGTTTAGCGGTAGTTGTAACCGACTTATTGGTTTCTGCATCTGAAGTCGCTTATTGTGCAGGAATGAACCCTTCGAAGTAAGAGTAGCACAGCTGTCGAGTTGAACGCTCTCGGTTAGTATTGGCCTTTGTAATTCTCAAAAGGGATGATTGTCTAAAAGCTGGGAAGCAAATAATTTCGGGAATAAGAGCACGAATAAGTGGATAATGTGTTTAGATTTCCGGTGGCAGAGAGAAACCAGCCGTTTGGGAGACGTGAATCCTTCGAGGGTGACCTTGAAGTGGCAGTTGGGGCGGGGTGTTAAGGGCGGAAAACCGTCTGAGGAAGCTAAGCAACCAAGCTCTATCCAATTTAGTCTCAAAGAGAGTGGGAAAAATACCCCTTTGACTGCCAGCATTATGTCAAAGTAGTTAGCAAGGTCAGGATATAAATTATTTTTGCTGTTCAAGAATCGACAAACTTGTCATCGTAAATTCTAGAAATGGGGCGTCTTTTCAATTCCCCTTCTCAGTTGAACTTAAAATTAAGTCGAATACTTCCTAGGTAATTCGTGCTACTAGGGTTTCGGAATATCGAACGTTTTGATTGCTTATTTGGGGACGATGTCCTATTTGCTAGTCGGGCACCAACACAAGACCCGGTAGAAGGAACAATCTGAAAATGGCGGACGTGAGTGGTTGGACTACTGTCGTAATTGTTGTTGATTTTCGTGAATTTGAGACTTTGGGTGCCTTGTTTCATGGTTGGTTTTGCTTCGACAGGGTTCAGAGTTTGATTGGCTACATCGGTCTCCTGTCCTAAATATTCTTTGTACCTTTGGGCTCTCTATATGCACCCTGATGTTCAAGGGTAGAATGGACGTGTGGTAAGACCACTGTCCAGCCTAGATGCCTTGAAAACCTGTTCGAGAAACTCTTTCCAAACTAAAAGGCAATAATTTCCTTCCATCCCAGAGGGAGTTGAATTTATAGATCTCGTCACCTATTAGGATTTGTTAGACATTTCTATTTTACATGTTTATTAGGTTCTTTACTTATATAACCCAAGTTTACTAGTCAAATTAACGTTGCCTAAAAGCTAAGAATCCTCTGTCTCGCTGGACTGACTGGAGGGGGGGGGGTGAGAGTTGTCTACTTAGACTGGTTTGACCACATATTTAGCAAGGTCACTGTTTACACTATTCGTACTTTGATGAGAGAAAATAGGATGTTGACGGACTTGGACGATTCCTGTTTGTAAAGTTGTCCGTCTTTTTTATCCTAGTCCCAAACAAAGGCTGGGAGTGTCTGGTATTAAAGTGATTGGGTTCACAAGCGAACCACCTGCCACCCGATAATGGTGGATAAGAATTTCTGTTATTAATTGGTGCTTGCAGGTCTGGGTCCTTGTTAGCGCTTGCTGATCTGGGCCCTTGTTAGCGCTTTTACTCTACTACCGTATCTGACCTTGTGGATTCACTTTGCTAATGCCGCCCTTGAGTACTGGAGGGCGATGACAAACCAGATCAAAACGGCACTTACCAATGGACTGACTGACGGCTTAGCAGAGTGCAAACGCAGCTTCCCACATAGTGAAGTTAAACCGCATTGGCTATGATTACCTGGCTGGTGGATGCCATTATAGCGCATTTTGTGCTCGGATCCCACCTTGACTGTAATCTGAAATTTGAAGGTGGTACTCCGTGGTAAAACCGTACCAACGTAAACGTTTCAGAATCCTCCTGGTGGCCTCTGTAGTCCTATCTTTTGCGGGGTTATTCTCTGTTCCTTCATTCTGGCAGCTGTTCCGTTTTCATAGTTTGGTCTTCCCTTCATCTCTCAATTTAATTATTACAAAATCCGAGCTACCAAAAAATCACGACTTTTTTAGAAGCTTAAAATTGACGCTTAACTGTCCTTCACCACAGATTCAACTAGAAAATTGCCAATTATCAATTAAGTCTACGCACCTCTTTTTATTTCCTCATTCGAGTTCACTTAAATGGGTTTATTTATATCTACCTTTTGAATCGCATTCAACACGTTTCATGCATAGTCTGGGAAAGAAGCATGAACAATTAGGTTGGGCAGGATAACAAATTATTCGGGAAATCGAACCAAGTTCGTAGAGTACGTGGATGGTTTGTACGTGGTTCGAATACATTTGGTTGCTAACCACTTAGATTCATTGGGGTATGTGCCTTCATTACAGAGGTTCAGAAACTTTTGGGGGGTTAATTCTTAATACTACCCACCGACCATGACTGCCCGAAGTAGTTTATGTTTAGACGATTTCTGGTTATATTACTCAGGCATTTTTCACAATATCCATCTTCACAAACCACTAACTTTTGGAGCGGCGATCCCTTCGTTGGATTTCGCTTTTGATTAACAATTACCCTCATCTAGCTTTAAGCTAATTTTTGTAGCTGTATTCTATAGGGTGTGGTCGCCTTGGGTCTGCTAATATATAGTTACCCTCAGAGAGCAAAATAGTCCTTTTCGGTTGGGCGATTCGGAATATCTCTTCCCTGACACCGGCCGTTTTTCCACGTCCGTCGCAAGCACATTTGCGGTTGGACGTGTCCGTATTAATTTTTGCCGTCATTTCCTCTTACGAGACTCGCACAGACGTAAGAGGGAAATGATTCGTTGAGTAATTTTTTTTTAGTGTGTTGATGTTGGCCCAAAGCTCTTAGGTTTGGATGTCTTTGAGTGCGTTTTGTACGGATTACTAAAGGTTGTTTTTCGTTTTGGCCCTGTTTCATGCAATTGCGGCGAAATACATTTTTTATATATATCGGCGAAATCCGTTTTTTTTTTGTAATCCTTTGGGTGGGTCTCGGCGCTCCTTTATTGCGGGATGTATGTGTATCTAATGTATCTTACTAAAGCGAGGTATTGACATCTATTTTTTAAGTGAAACCAATGAGGTTTTGTGAGGTCGTAAACCTCATTGGAGATACGAGGTACTTGGTGCGCCAGATAGTGGCTGGCGTGCACCTTCCCAGTCCCTCTTCCGCAACGAATCCAACTTTGCGGGCCTAGGAGCTTGCATATTGGCCACTCCACCCCACCCGAAAGACGGGTGCTCCCAACAGCGGTCGGGTGTTGACAGTCGGTATGGTCTTAAAAATTCATCTCTGCGGTAATGCTATCTTTGTGGTATCCCCTGATGGCTGTAGCAGATTTCTCGGGTAAGTCTGCCTATCTGCTTGTGAAACCGCCTCCAAGAAGCCTATTAGTTCAGGCTTCTTAATTGCTTTGCGTGATTGAGCGGTGAGTTGATGCCCGTCTGACGCAGAATCCTAACGGGAAGCAAGTTAGGGTTTAAGGTTATGACCTCGGTTGTGTTGTCGCTGGGTGCCCACTGTTTTGAGCATTCTACCATGTGGTTTGTTGTCGCTCGCATTCTCGACCTTTTCGTTCTCTTGTTTTGTTTTTTCATCCGTATGTCTTATCTTTATTGGGTGAAAATTCTTTGCTGTATCGATTTTTACTATTGTTTGTCTGTCCACCCCCTCCCCACCCATCATGTCGCATAGTCATGGGCAGTTACGCACCCTACTGCTCTGACTAGGCAACTTTGGCTATGCATAGTTGCTACAATTAGACATGTCATTTTACGCTGAATTTCGTTCAGTGTCAATTTAATATATTTTACTTTTGAAAATAAAATATAGTAAAATCCTTTAAGTCATTGCGGTATTGCTATCAACGCGGTTTTGTTTCAAAACGGGGGGGGGGGGAATTTCCTTCCAATTTTTCCTTTTCTAACTGAATTAACTTTATATTAATTCAGCACAGCCTAGCGACTTCCAGGCAAGGCTATTAGACGATTTATAAAACCCAAATCGTTACATTCTATTTAACTTACTTTTCTACCAGCCTCTTTTACCCACACTATCCCTCACTAATTAAACATTCGTTAGTTTTGCTAGTTTCCGTCTCTCCCAGTGACTTTGCCTTCTTGGATATTTTCTTTCACCTTTTGGTGACTGTCCGGGTTTAGTGTTGGTAAGGATTGACCGCAGAGGCCGTTGCCCTCACCCACCGGCAATTTTTTTTCTGGTGGCAAAGTATTTAGTGGATGAAGTCATGTCAGTTTTATTCGATTTCTTTTGTGCTTTCTTTTCCTACTCCTTAATTACCCCCCCCCTCTTATTTGTTATCGCTGTAGGTTCTTTGCTCATCAGCAAATTTCCCATGCCTTCATAAGTCTCGTTCCCTCCTCGGAGTTCTTTCTAACTTAGTTAGTTAAGGTTCTTGCGATGCCGAAAGCAAGTACCTGTCGCGTTGCCAGTGGGATTAGGTTAGAGTTTGCCAACGCGTTTATGTCGAGGGCGACGAGTAAACAATGGATAATGAAAGCCACCGGGCTGAATCTATTGGGTTTTAGTATAGCATGCTTTTGAGGGGAGTGAATTCTCCCCTGATGTTGCACTCATTTTCAATGACATCCGAAACTTGTGTTGCGGCCACTCTTGGTTCAGTTGAATAGTTGTTCTAATGTATACTTCTTCCTCGGTCCGTTTTCCCCCAGCTGCAATGTCTTGGTAGGTATTACCCGTTCAGTGTGGCCTCTTTGGTCTACACTTTTTAATCGTAATTTGCAAGTGTTTAGAACTTAAGGGGAGTTTTTTTTTGGGGGGGGGGGAGGCGGGCATTTTTAATGTATAAATCAGCAAAGCTTGAGGGGGGGGTGCGTATTTCCATGGCTGGGATATTTCCTTAACGTGGACTCTTAAGGGGAGAGGATAGAGAATTTATGGTTAAAAAGACACGACGCATCGTATCTCCGCGCCGGGCAAACTAACTTTGAAGATGGCATGAAATCTGAACCGCCTGTATGTGGACCTGATGTAAAGTCGGAACCTCTTCACTAGTTATCATTTTCGACCCTAATACTGGGTTCCTTGTGCGTGTCTGTTGAAACCCTTCAGTGAGATACGCCGCTTTGGCGCCTGCCTAATTATTATTAAGCCGGGCCGTTCCAGACGTGAATTTGGGGGAGGCGTATTTTTCCGAAGCCACTTTGACACGTGCATCGGTATCGATTTAAGCGCGCCTGTCTTCTCTGCCGACGCCGCCCGGGCTAGGCCGGCCTTTCCCCTTCCCCTATTCATCCACCCCCACTTGGCACACCCTGGCTTTCATACATCGCCGCCACGAGACTGGGTCGTCCAGTTTCTGTTTTGAGCGCTCATGAACTAGAGAATGAAACGTGAAAGAAAGAAAATACGGCTCCACGATTACAGGGAATGAGGAAAGAAATGGAGCGCGTGGTAGTCGAGAATATTAGGTTGGCGCATCTCTCCAAACCCTTTCTAAAATAGCTTTTTTCACAAAGCACACGAGGATCTATTATATGAATTTTAGATTTCCTTGTGTAAGTTTTAAAATGATTGGATTTGGTGGGGCCGTTATCTGTAGATTAGTTCCCAAGACTGACGTAACGGCTACATGATAGGTCTATCTATGCCCAATGGCCCAGATGGGGAGTGTGTGTGTGTTTAAGGGATGGGGCAGGTTTACTTAGGTTGTAGAATAGGCTTACGGTGGTGGGTTTATCACTATTGGTACTCTATCATACAGTATGAATGTTTAACAAGCGATTGTTTCACCAGTTTGATTGCTTATTTGCGTTAAAACCCCATCGCGCTTTTGCGTTCGTGGTGCTGAATGTTACTATTCTTGATACTTGGCTTTAACTTGATTGTTCCTTGAATGTGCTGATGCTTAATGTAAAGGTTGTGGTACAAAGATACAATTAATATAGTCGTACCCTAAAATTGTTTTTGTTATTGGTCCTCAAGGTTCTGTTATCATTTAATCTTGGCTATTCCGTTCATTATTATTTTTACCCTTATATTTCTTGATCTCCTGTGAAAATCCCCTTTTAATTACTATTTTCAAAGGAATATAATGCTACCTTTTCCATTCTTGCTATTTCCTCTTCGCCATTGCTTCAATCTGTTATGTTTCCTAACCCCTCTCGGCCTCCAATGCCTTCAATAGGATCTACGGCTATTTCCGTCTGTTTGGTAATTCCCTCTAAATTTCGAGGGGGGGGGGGGCGACAATGTTTCGCCTACACTAACCCAATAGATTGGTAAATTCATTCCTCGCATCTTACAGAAGAGGGTCAGCTTCATCTCCAGTCTTGTGTACTTTCATTCCTTGAGCATTCTAAGAACTGGCTAGGCAAGGAGGTAATAGATCTCAAAATATAGAGGTTGAATTCCTTTGCATGTTTTTCATAATCATATTTAGTCCCTTTGCGTATTTTTATTTCATACCTTCACAGGATTGGTGTTCCCAAATGTCACATGGGTTTGTAAAGAATTAAGAACTCCTTTTTAGTGACCGAAAGATCTTTTTGGTAGTCATTATTTTAGTAGCGAACTTGAGCATATGGCTAAAAATCGGTTTCGGGAAACGTTCAATCACATCTTTAGTCTGGTACCACAATCCCCCACCCCCATTCGTTAGTCTGCTACCACACTCACTCCCTTCTCCTACGTTAGTCTGGTACTGCACTCGCTACCACCTCCCCTATGTTATAACATTCTCCGTTAAAATTCACAATTGTTTTTGACTAGTTTTTCCCCGCAATGGTCTCATGCTGTTCCATGCTTGAAGGATGTCGTCTACTCACAGATTCATCCTAATTTTCCTTTTTGCGAACGACAATTTCTCCCTTGCTCCTATTTCCCGAGCCTGACCCGCTTCGGAATTGGACCGAAGATAGTTGATGGCCTGTGAAGATTACGCGGACAGATTTTTTTTTTTAGGGGTAGGGGGAATTGGTGGAGTGAGTCTTGCGTGGGAAGGGGGATGCTGATTGTAGACTGAGGTGGGGACTGGAGAAATCCAGGGTTGATTGGATTTACATTAACGTCGATCTCGTTGCACTCCGTCTGAAAATGGGTTCCACTCTTGTTTGTGGAGTGTGTAATAGTTACTAGAGGTAGGTTACATTACCCGAATCACTTAGAGCCCCTTGCCCAGGGGCAGAAGCTGAACTAAGCTCATTTTAGGCCATTAATTCGATCAATGTTAATAAGCTTGACCACTGATAAAGGATAAGGTAATAGGCCCTAGTCGCCTCTGCTTCTTCCCTCTATACTAATGGGAAGTCGCTAAATGCGGTCTTTGTCACGAATATAAACAAGAATAGTTCTCCTGCCTTAATCTTGGTTACTTGGGAAAGGATCCTTGATCGAAGTCAGAAAATGGGCTTATGGTACCACCTGTAAGTCGAATGATTATTTTCCGTTTTCGTCATTGGGGAAGCCATGCCCAAGGCGATGGTCTGTTGGTTGGCTTGAGGGTTAAACAGCGTTATTTCCTACCCCGTGGTTTGAATTTTGATGGTTTGTTATAGCCTGTTCATATGTATTCTCGTGTTCATTTTCCCCACCGTGGCTGAAATGACCACACCCTGAGAGCGCACATAGTAGTTTAATTATTAACCTGTCTATTAATGAGACTTGACGGTAAGAGGTAAAGCGAAACAAATGCGACTGTTCATAGAAAATGAGTACCATCACGCATATTCATAGTCCCTTTGTACCTCTTATGAGGTCCGGTATTGAGATTTTCAGTCAATCTTTCCGTTCGGTTTTTCTATGGCTGGCTCTTCCTCCTACAGCCACATAAAGGAATAACAAAAATGGTGCTTACATCCTTTTTTTACTTACAACCAAAGGAAGTGATAAATATGCCTTTTTTACGAATTGGTGAGGGGCTGCAGATGAGATAAATATTAACAATCAGGAAAATATTAGACACGAACAGTTTAGGTGACAAGCTCTGCCAACTTTATTCGAAATGGGGAGTTGCTATGGTCTATTCCCGGAACCTATTCGAGTGATTCCTACCAAGTAAAACTCTGCCCCCCCCCCAAAGAGAAGTCGGAAAACCCCAAATAACGGTTGGTGTCGATCGGATAGGTTTGGTACAGCGAATTTTTACTCTAAATCGTATTGATACTCAAATTAGCATCTCTTCGCGAGTTCCTAACCCTTATTTAGTCATATGCCCCCGAGGTGCCAATATAACAAAGCCCAACTCTGGTATTTCCAGGTTAAGGGTAATGACAGTCTATAGGCGTTCCTCTTGAGACAAACCCGAATTGTTTCTTCTAAAACCAGATTAGTGGTCACGGGTCCTTATTAATAGTAAGTCAGGCTAATATGGTAGCCTGTTATGGGCTTAAGTTTGTATAACGTAAAGGAAGGGATTGATTTAAAAAAAAACGCGGGTTGGAATTTGTCTATGGATGATTTCTATTTCTACGGTTGTGTTGAGGAAAACTAATCCAACACTAGTTTTTCACTAGAAGGTATGGGGGCCAGGGACATGATTTTTCCTCGAATTTAAAGCGCAATAGCACCGATGGTGGACCATGCAGAACGTTTGTAAAGGAAATGAAAATGTGTGAAAGTAGATGCAAATCCTGTTGCAGGCGTTGGGCCTGGATGGGTATACATTCTCCAGATGTCAGCCGCAGCAAGGTTGCAAATGCTACGATGGGCAACCCCTTGCGGGTGTGTAAAAGTATGAATAAAGGGGGGAAAGCTGAGGGGAGGACCAGGGATGAATGGACGAAAGCTGGTTGGCGACTGGCCGCGAAAAAAATAGGTGGAGAGTCGGGGGGTGGGGGGTAGAGTAGACTGACTCTGGCTTTAGACCCCTGGGGCTAGAACGGCGTGTCGCTTCTCTAGATACCGTGTATAAGACTATCGCGAGAGGGTTGGGTTGTCTTCTAGTTTCTTTGATGTCCTCTCCATTCGAATACGCATCCTTGGCAGAGGTTGACAACCTATAGTGTTTCCTTGTAGCTGAATCACTCTTTGACCAAGGTCAATCCTCGTCTAGAGGGTGAACGAACTGAGTTTTAACATTTTATGCCTCGGGACAGGGGGAGGATCCGATAAGAATACTCTTTTTCTCTTGAATATTCTCCACCTCGGCATAACCCTAGCTTCCATAACACTAGACTGCCAGTGTAGCCACGCTGACCTTGGCGAAGAAGATTGAAAATGGAAGATATATGAATGTATAGATTGTGCTATTAAACAAGAACAGGCGTCTCGAGGCTGAATCTCAGGCTCAAACTCATGGTCGTGGTTATCTTCCTAATTAAACGTTTGGGCGTCTCGGAACAAGTTCTCATGAATCTAGCGTGAGAGTGTGCGCGCACCTTTGTGGAACGGGTAGTAGTAAGCTAGTTCCAAGTGGTCATTTATATCAGTAGTTAACACGCCTAATTGATTCGTGTGGTTCTACGCAAGTGGTTAACACAACAGGTTTCACCCTTTCATTGTCTAATAGCGCGTGAGAAATGGAGACGGCGAGAGAAATTTGGAAACTTTACTGACGGACGAAGCTTCGAATTTGCCCTTCAAATTAGCGTCCTCGTGCAAAAAATGGAAGATTCCGCTCATTTTGGCGAACGAAAGGTCTAGGTTCGTTGACAGCCTACCCACTGAAGGTTTTGTACCTCTTTATATGACTATATTCCGCTCGCTTTTCACTGATAAAGCTGACCTTTATCTTCCATCTGTAGCCAAAGTACCAAAACGGAGGTGGGGAGGGGGATTCGAATGACCAGTGGTCACCAGAAAGATGTTATGTTCGAGGACATTAAAACTTCGGCATTTCGCGAAATAGATAAGCCTACTGGGTCTGTTTATGTGCTCAGGGAAGACTGGTAGAGGGGCAGGGCAGATCTACTACCCCGTATGATACTCCCGTTGGCTGGGTGTGGCGGGCACGATGAGATAAGAACAGTGGTAGCCCCAAAGTCCGTTATTAAAACAGCCTTAGACTTATCTTAAATATTGATTTGAGGCTTTTAAGGGCTTGTCAAAGTTCGGGTTTCTTACAAAGATTTTTAGTTTTGCCCTTCAATCCCACCGGGGTTGTTTTTTTTGGTCCCCATGCTTTTCTTAGCCTATTACAAGAATTTTTCACTGGATTCTTTTTGCACCTGCCCAGGCTATTTCACTCCACGTGTGTATCCAATGGAGTCAAGTTTGTGGGAAGCATATGTATATATTATTTCCACTTTTTATACATTGTCCAAATCTGATTTCAATTTGCTCAATTAGTGCAAATTGCTGAGAATTGTGCACGCGGTATTAGTTCTATTTTTTCTAAACTTTTTTCTGTAGAAGTGCCTACGTTGGTTCGTGTTCTCTTGGATAATAATAACCCTGTCTATTTAGGTTTGCCTCCCGAGTTCGTGTTTTTCTTCGCGCTAAAGAACGCCCCTCCTCTCTGCGTCAAATAATAAAGATTATGCTGGCTACAGTTTTTAGGGCGAGCCACAGCCCTCCCTGGCTTGATTGCTTATTCGTGTCGGTTGCTACCTTGGTTAATTGATCGCGAAAGTTGGGTTAGTGGCGCTTGGAATCACTTTGGGGAGCTGTTTGACGGGAAGATATACCGGTCACTCCTTTGTCTGGAAGCGAGATTCCTCTTTTTTATTTGTCACTGTGGCCATGTGGAACGACAATTTAAGCCACTTTGATTCTTAATGTATATTCATTTAAGGGTTATTATATTTTATATATAGTCCAATTTGGGCATCAAAGGGTTAAGGGCAGTCTACATTTCTCGGTTTGGAAATACGAAGCGAAGTCTTAATCGTGCCTACTTGCCTTCTTTATGACCACAGATCGCTTATAACGTGCCCCACCGGCCCCACTTTTGGAAGTTTAAGTTTACGATTACAAGACTCATTATTAATCCTTTCCTTCCATGCCCCCTTCCCCTCTTTACACAATTGAAATCGTGGAGGGGAATCAAAATGGCCAAGCAAACCTAACCTTCTTTGAGAGACCGGCGGACCCACAATTTATTAAGTCATGTGGAAACTAATTGAGTTTGGTCGGGATTTGATCACCCATCGCACTCGCTTGAGCGCCTTTTAATTCTTAGTGTAGATCTACTGATTACCGTGGGATCCGAATCACGGTATCTATGTTCAGCGTATGGCATCTGCCGTAAAAGCGACCCGAATAGGGACTCCTTTCCCCAACCAACCACACCCGTTGTGGCTTAACTTCGCCATATTTAAAACTAAATTCTGTATCGCTTTAGGGTCTTTTATTTTTGGTTTTAAACCCTTCTCTCTTTCGATGTAATTATCAGTGAATGCAAATTGCAGTTCCAATTCGTCTGAAAAATGGGGTGCAAAAGTGGGGCACCCGGAATGGGTTGAATAACTTTATGAAAGTGTAGGTCTGACTTTAAAACTAACAATCGACTAAGTTCTGGACCAGTAAGTTGGAGCAGGATGCTTTCGTAAACAAGTTGGGTGCGCACAAACGCATCTCGTTAGTTAGAGGCGGTGAATTAAAATCGAGGAAATGTCGAATTATCTATAATTGGCGTGGTATTAACATCTTGATTAAGGATTAGCTGCATTAGACGAATACAAGCCTCGGTATTGATGCTAGGTCCCGGGGCATGTTTCCAACTACCCCTAAACATTCTTGTAAACACGCGGTACGGATATGGGCATAGGTTTGGTGAAAGTTTGCGATCGTTTGGAGATTTGGGAAGGAAAGAGCAGTGTTGGCTTAAAATAAAAAGAGCTTTTAACTAACTGACCCTATACTGTGAATGTCAAACTGCGTTCCGTATATTAATCTACTAACTGTTTGTAGTGGTTGGCACCAGGGGCAATTTGCTCTACTCTTGCTCGGCATTCAATTGTATAAATGTAGGCGGGGGCTACTATGGGAACCCTTTATTCCTTTCGCCACGATGTAGTAACGGGGAGGGGCATAGTTTTTTAAGAGAGGTACATGCAGAAAATTTTAAATCCTTGCGTTGAGTGCAGCGTCTCTTACAAACGTTTTTTGTTGGGGGGGGGGGCATGGTATATATAGTCCGCCTTCCAGACCAAGTATGTCGGGGTTGAGGTAGGTTGTAGTGCTCCCCTCTCCCTGACTCCTTCATTCGATAGAGGATGAACAGGTGTCGCTAATTAACTAGTTGTTCAAATGCATTTTGTGACGGCGTCCCTGCCACATTTTCATTTCCCCTAATTTTACCACTCGGTCAAACTTTGAAAAACGTCCCTCAATAATTGGCTGTGGGGGAAGGGATTTTTTGTATTCAATTAAAATATGCAAAAGAAACAACTTCCATGTTAATATGGAACCCAGAATATCCCATGGGTGATAACGGGGTCCTTTGAACCCCCTCCCCTGTGGTATCGGATGTATTCACGAGCAACTATGCCGCCTCGACATCTAGAATGCACGCTTCACCGGCCCCGATGACCGCGGATGGATCTTCGACACGCTTTGACTTGCATTTTTATCATTTTCTTTATATCTCCTTACAAACGTTCTTGCGACGACGCCCCTCGCTTCTTTTTAAGCAACAACCCCGTGAAGCTGGTTTTATCATGTAGTTTCAACGATACTTTAAGTTTCTTAAGTTCTCTCATCTTGGTTCGAAATCTTAGAATCAACCAAGAAAAATACCTTGATACGCTTTCGACGCCCCTTAGATGCTTCAAAAACTTCACTTAAAAACATGGCACTATTTTTCTTTTTAATCCCAAATATGCCCCCTTGAATGAGGAAAGCATGTGTTAATGTTTCTCCTTTTATCGACAGAATGTTGACCACCGCATGAAGTACAAGAGCAAGAAAGGCCAGCTTCCTTTCGTCGAAGTGAACGGAGAAGAAATTGCCGACTCTGCCATAATTATTAAGGAATTGGGACAGCGTTACAATGTGGATCTTGATGCGGGCCTCACCGTGGAACAACGAAATGCCGCGCATGCCAATATCTCGATGATTGAAAACCACTTTGCATGGTAGGCCCACATAATCGTTTTTGTCGGGGAATCCTTTTGGCGAAGGGTTACGCTCGTAGTTATTTCCTGTTAAGTAGGCTTCCAGGACTTGGTATATATATTTCCTTTCCCATTTTAATTTGGGTATTAACTTTAAATGGTACTTTAGTTTTGCCATTGTTCCCGTTTAGGCGAGGTTTGTAAGTTCTCTACATCGTAGACCCCCCCCCCCTCCCCTTTACCTCTTCCCGACAATATATCTTGAAGCCTACCTAATAGATTCTTATATTAAGAATTTAAATTTAGATTCAAAATATTTATAGTAGGCCTCATAAAATGAGGATGCAAACAGATTCAGTCATCTTTGAGTAGCTACTCTGATAACTAATAAATATAGGTCAAATCTCATTCTGCCTTAGATAGATATATAGGTTATTTGATATTTGAATTCATGATAATTTTATATGGTTTAACCCTTTTAGAATTTGTTTTTCGCTTGAAAGGAATGTGTGATTATTGGGGTTAGTTTGATTCGTTTATCACCGGCCACTGAAATGTATTTTTAGTTTTCTTTCTACTTTAATAATTTCTTTTTCTCCGTCCAATTCAAACTTGTTTTTTTTTATGTTCTTATTCTCAAGTGCTTGGCATTCGTTTATTTCAAACGCCATCACACTTTTTCTAAGAATTCAATCCACAACAGCTTTTCTACTTGGAAAATTAATAATTTTGTCCCTGGTTATAACTTTTGCAACCCCGTACTTTCGATTTAAAGCCCGTATCAGTTTATGCCTGTTTCCCTTCATCGTGTTTATCTTTAAAAAAAAAGAAAGTCTCCTCGGCTCTCCCGTTAGGCCTAAGTTTATTCAATTTGACAACCGGCTTTGGATTGTCAAGAAAAGAAAAAACTTAGGGTTTTTTGTGTGTTGGAGGTTGTTAACTTTTCACTGGGTGAAAGAGAAATGCTACAAGTAGGATGGGGAGTTATGAATTCCAAAAGGCTGTGGATTATCTCTAGGCCTAACTTGCACGGTCGAGGAGGGTGGTGAATAGGAAGGGTTTTTTTAGGGAGGGGGAGGGGTTGTGTGCGGGGGTCGAGCTTTGAGTGAATGCCTCGCGTGGCATTACCTTGCTTGGGGTTTAGGATAGTTAAATTTTTAGTTCACCGTGGGAACATTTTGTTCGTTGTTGAGGTTTATATAGAGAGAGCGAGTCGGTTGGGCTTGACCACAGAAAATCAGGTTAGACTATTTTATCACCAATAAGTTTTTAATTAACCTCCTGCGGATATTTGGTATCAAGCTTTTTGGAAAATGTGTTTTCTTTAAAAACTTAAGGAATGTGTGTTTGTGATTTCATACCAAATTATCTTTTTAGTTTTCTTCGTCCCGCCTTTTTTTACATTCTTTATTTGCCGTTATTTCTTTAATGTTCTTTTAAAATACTCGCCTTTTTGACAGCAAAAATGCTACTTCTATCACTTATATCTTGGCATAAGGCATTTTTTTCTAATTACTCCCCGGGTGTATGGGTTTTAAATTCTTGGAACCCGTGTTTGTTCTTTAAAAGAAAACCTCTTAAATGTTCTTATTTATGTAATGGACGGAGGCGTGTTGGGTATTTTTGTTCATACCATTTCACTGCTACGCTATTAGGTGGTTGTTTACTTTGTTCAAGGTTCATTGAGTACGTTGGTGAGAAGTGGCCACTAGAGGAACGACGATGTGCAAATGTTGACGCATGCCATCGTGTGTATGGGGAAAAGGGGGGATTCTCGCCCATTCAAGTAGTTGTGTATAAAAGTCCTTGTCTCCTTTTTAAGTGGGCTAATCCCCTTCTCCACCCCACCCGACCGCGCATTTTTTTCTCGGAGCGTTTGGTTGTTCAGTATCTAGGTCTGGGGTCTCGTGTCTTGGTAATAATACAGGTCGAACTGCTTGTCACTAGCCCCCCTGGGTTTGGGTGTGATTAGTTTTTTGGGGGGGTTAAAAATAATTTGGTAGGGGTTGTAACCACTCATTTAAGGTGGCTTTTATTTATCACTTAACGGGATCCGAATCACGGCTATCCGCAGCGTATGGTAGTCTTCGGAAAGTCGACCTGAATCGGGGCACCATCCTATGACTTGCCACACATGATGTGGCTTAACTTTGCTGTAATCGGGATCCGTGATTCTGCTCGACTAAGCCATAGATAGATAGCCCGCCTTAAAATCCCAACCCGTGGACAATGATTCAACCGTTGCATCCATTGTCCATGGGTTAGAATTTGGTTAGCTCTTACATTCTTCACCGCTGGACATTCGGCTAGGCGATTTTATCTCCCGTGTATGGGTGAGAGAGAGAGAGAGAGAGAGTGAGGTCGATTTTCGTTTGATCTTTTGGGAGTCGAAGACGATTCGTTTAGATGGTAGTTTATTTTGATACCAGAAAACCAGCGAGGGTCTCCCATACATTCTTTAGAATTAATTTTCTGGAGCAAGACGAGATTAACTGAATTTTTATTACTTTAAAGCAACGGCCATCGATGGCATCTTGCAGAACTGCTTTGTAAAGACATCTACGAAGAAAGTAAAGATGGGTCAAAGTGAAAATGCGTGGCAGATATATATCGCAGATCCATCATCGGGCTTTAGAACCGGGCGGGGGTGGGGGTGCTCTGAAGGAGAGTTGTCATCTGATCAATCGGAACGAACGGGGTATGGTAGGCGTGGTGGGGATGGGCTGGGCTTAAGTGGCGATGGCGATCTTTGGATTTTCAAAATCCACTACACCCCCCTCGTTTTATCCCGGGGGAAAACCTTTCGCGTGAATGGGGCACCGGCACCTTTATAACCCCTTTTCTCATGTTCCCGATTTCCAACCAATCGCCGATACGCATTTTTCGCTGACGACCAATGGGGGGAGGGTACCGGACGCTGGACACGAAGGTATTTGCCGACTCAGAATTTTAACGATGTGTTGAAAGTGACTGAGTTCTGTTGCGAGGGCTTGATGGGTCCTTTGTTTTTAATGATCGGTTTCATTTGTTCTTTCCCGAGTGGCACGTTCGATGCCATGGCAACCTCTATTGCTTCCGATATCTGCTGCAGCTTCTGTTGATAGAATAAAATTCCAATTTCTGTAAAAGGTTGCTCGCAAGGGCGGGTTGCGCGTCTCCTCCGACCTCTCTTGCGCCTAGCTTCCTCAGTTGGCCCCTCAGGCCTTGTAATTTGTTCCTTGTTCGCTTCACTTATGCGAAACCCTATAAAAAGTGGTTTTTTGCCTCGATAGTGATCAAGCGGCGCGAATCTGTACATCATACTGGATAACCGATAAATCCGCAGTCTCGTGCTTTCACTTCTCCCGACCCTGTGACATTGGCACTGAGTTGCGACTCTCACCGTGAATGCGGGCTTAGTGTACGGGGGTTCTTTGAATTGGATCTTTATTGCGCAAACCTGAACCCGGGAGGAAGTAGGCGAATTGATCCTTATGAACGATGGCCTTGTCTCGGTTTCACTTCATCTGTATACCTTTTCTCCGTGTTTGCTGGAGCGGACTCCTGCACAACCCACTATCATTAACATACTTGTCAAAAGGGTGATGGTAGCGGAGGGGGGGGGGGGGTGTTACGGCTCGTTGCTTGTCATGAACGTAGATGCAAGAGATGTTCGAGCTGTCGAATTTTTTCCGTACACGAAACTAGATGCACATTACGTTTCGTGTATAACGGCTGTATGCTAAGAAAATGTGAAATGCATTTTTTATCAGATTTAGTGTAGCCTCACAATAATTTATAAATTTATTATATGCAAAAGGCTAAAATGTAAAAAAAAGGTTTTTTTGCTCAAATGTGCATTTCACATTTGTTTTAGCATATTAGCATACGGCCGTTAGTCTCACCTGTTAGGTAACCTACATAAATGCAACTCCCTCCATGTGGTGCGGGGTGATAATTCTGGGTCGAGTCCGCACAAGTGCGGGTGGATATACCCGACGTATTGCTGCATCTAACTCGGAAGGGTTATATATGCCTCCATGCCGTTCGCAAAGCTAGGGGGAGGGGGTTAATCTATCCAGGGATGACCCACGACTGGACGAGGTGGTATATAATCATTCCATCACTATGAAAGGCTAATTTGAAGTGATAAAAAAAATTCCTTTAGTAGGACATAAAAGCGGTGGGAAGGGCAGAGTAGTTTTAGTTGCGCTGATGCGCACCGATCATATTTGTCTGAAATGGGTAGATGATGGCTTCACCCCGATCTCTGTCGTCGGGGGTGGAGGGTAGAATTGATCTCTCCTAATTAAGAGATTATGAAGGTCTTGTTTGCCGAGTCGCTAAGACGTTGGTTTTCTGGCGTCAAGGCGGACACAACTTTAACAGGCGTCACGAGCCCGCCCCCATTGGTGGATACGCTGAAGTTCAGACATCCAGGTTAGTTTTACACGCATTATGAAGGGCATAGTCAGCCAAAGCACCGCTATATTTCCCTTCCCGTCTTCGGCACAACATGCTCACTCTATTCAGAAACCTTTCATCGCTATGAGGGCATTTTTATCCCCCCTGCCCTCACTCCTTGTTACGTTCGGGTTTATACTGTCATTCTAATCTTTGTGCATTTCATGATCCAGTCGCGGATATCCTCCGGCGCGAGAGACTTGCGGTGTCTCTCGCGCCGCAACTTACCAGGGAGGTTGTGCAGCTCCAAGTAGTCCCCTCATTTGACTTATCAAGCTATGGGCCCGTCACAGTTTCGCCCTCTCCTCAATTGAGTCTTCCCTACAGTCCAGCCATTGTTCCATAGGGTACGAATTTCCCTCTACCTAAGGGGAATGGGTAATGGAGCCGTGATTCATTTTCCATCGTTGCGTCGTTCTCGGGTGGATGACGTGACTCATTCCCTGGTCCCGCTATCGGCAGCCTTTCGCTGTCCGAGAGTGCTACGGGGTTTAGGCGAGGTTCGGGGGAGGGTGCTACGTTTGTGGAATGGGCCAAGCTCGGCACACTTGCTGCACAGAGAATCCTCCCTGTCCTTCCCATTTCTAATAGCTGCCCTTCTTCAGTTCTATTCCTACAACACCCCTCCCACCCCACCCCTCTTCCTGTATGGGTGGATGTACATAGAGAAGAATATGCTACAGTTTGTTTACAGGCGCCATTTGTTTCGGTCGCCCGAGTCTTTAGGTTTGAGTCATCCCGCGTCTCCTCCTCCCCCCACCCCCCGTAGCTGAGAAGTGATTTTTAGAGTAGGCCTAAACCACGCGGGGGGAGGACCGACGTTAGGGGTTGAAAGAAAGAGGGGAGGGAGAGGAATGCGGGAGATTAGCATGAAAGGTTCTTATTCTTTTGTGGAGTTGACCTTGGGCGAGTCTTAAACTGGTTGTAAGTACTTAGGCCCCTGAATAAGGGTGGGGAGGCCCTCCCCTTTGTGATTCATCATTGGTGTAGTTGGAGAAGGGGTGCCATCAAACGCCTCTGACGTACGGGGGGGGGGGAATTCGGCTGGAGAGGTATGAGTGTCATACCATAGCGCTCTGGGAAGTGGATGTGAGCTGGAAGAATTAGTCTTGGAGAGGGAGGGTGGGTGGGCTGTGGTAGTGCAAGGGAAGCATGGCACCAACTGCTGAACAGGTTGTCTTCTTGGGCCAAAGTGCCAGGAGATTCCTTTGTTACGGGTTTGGCGGTTAATGAGAGAATAAAGTTTTTTGTCCTAACGCTTTATTAATTTTAAGTGTACAAATTTATCTAAATCGGTAATATTTTAGTGAAGTTTTGACAATCAAACCCCGCAGTGAGCTACCCTATGTACATCCTCCTCCTGGTCTGAACGCTTTGTAGAGAAGCCCATGGCCCCTCGCTCTCTTAGCGCTACTTTCTTTATTCATTTATTATTATTTCTTATCTCTACCACTAGTCCCTCAACCTTGTCTACCTGCACTTTGTTCTCCGTTGGACATAGCTCGGTCCGCTTGTCACGATGTGGTACATTAGTGGATTGCATGCCATCCTGACATCACCTAGCGCCAGGGTATGATGATAATAGGTGATGGCTCACTCTACTCGTTAGTGGACCTGCTTATCTCTACTCTTTATTACAACCCACCTACCATCGTCGAAACTTGCTCTTCACTCCACAGAGGTTGTTGCTCTCGGGTGCACTTTCGTCCTCTTATGGGCCTTTAGTCGAGTGGAACTGTATACCGTGAGTGCCGGTATACACCGTTTACTCTCATGGCTACAACGGGAAGAAAGAGTGGGCGACCACACACGCCTGGAGATCCCGCGGTTCCCCCTCTCATTTTACGGGGACGACAAAGAAGGGAGACAGGCGGCCCAGAATAAATCTCTAGTTTCCGGTATGTCTCGAAGCAAGCCCCGTCCCCCCGCTCTTCCTGCCGGGCATACGTGTGTTCACTTAACGGGAAAGGGCCCTCTAGCTGAGATGTGGAAGCGACTCGAAAGGATTCCGGGCAAGTTCTCCAAGGACCCTTCCACTTCCCCAGGAAAGTGGCGCAGAAATCTCGGACGCCGCGTCCGATGCGGTCCTTCGTGACCGCTTTCTCCACACTATCTAGCCGGGATTTCGCGGAAGGCCGCCCGCCGACTGGACCCAACCTGCAGAGGCGAAGACCTCTTCATCGACAGGTTTACATTGAACGAGTTGCGTTCCGCTCTCGCTTTCGTGCGCGGACACCGTCCCGGGTCCGCACGATGTTCAACAGGATCTGGCAGAGGGTATCCTCCCGCACTTGTGTCGAATGGTTACTCTGTTCACTTTTCGCAAGCCGGGGAGATATCACTCTAACCCGGCGGGTTTCCTCCGTGTGCAAGTTGTAGAAATTGGTAAATTTTGGATTAGCTTTTTTTTTCTGGACAGCGGATGCCACCTTTCTTTCACACAGTGCGACTTCAGCAAGTTCCACGCCACGTCGGATGCTTTGCTCCGACTGGAAAATGCCGTCTGCGAGGCCTTCCTTCGTTCAGAGCACTACGCCACGGCGTTTTTCAATCTAGAGAAGGCCTATGAAACCGCATGCCCACTCGGTATCATGGAAGCTGTCCACGAAAGGGGCGAGGGGACGCCTTCCAATCTTTATCACGGAGTTTTTGCGAGATCGTCAATTCCGCGCACGATTGAGGGGAGGGAGCCCTATCTGGCTGAATTTACCCGGAAGACGGATTTTCCCCAGGGAGTTGTCTGCGTCGCACTCTGCCATGAACATTATCGGTATCATCTGGGTGCTGCCGGAAGGTGTTCTAACTCAAAACTCTACGTGGACGACCTTTCAATCTCTTTTGGTACGGCTCAGATGTCCGACTCCAACAGGCATTGAACCGCATCTCTTGCTATGCCGAAGCGCATAGGTTTGTTTTCTTTGGTCAAAACTAAGGTGGTGCCTTCCTGCTACAATCCGCGGATCTACCCTTACCCGGGCTTCTTCGTAAACGGGGATCGCCTTGAAGTGGTAGGTTCGCACCATTTCTTTGGTCTTGTTTTCCACCAACGCTTCTGCTGGTAGGCTCATATTTGCAGCCTTAGGATCTCTTGTACCCGCGCTATGGGCATTCTTCGTTCCTTGATGTTCAGCACCTATTGTGCTTTTCTATCGATCCTTTGTTTGTTCGAAGCTTGATTACGGGTGCGAGTTTTATGAATCCACAGCAGTGTATTGCCCAAGATGGGCTTGATCCACCACACCGGCCTTGCCTGGCGACAGGTGCATTCCGAACGCCCCCCCCCCCTCCCTATTGAGAACCTACCTGTCTATGCTGGGAAGATTCCACTCGCTCTGAGCCGTGCACAGTGCAGTGTTCACCTGTACGCACGAGCCCAGCGCTTCGCTCAGTCGCCACGACTCTCGGTCCATCCGCGGATGATCGCGACGACACCCATCCCGCCGAGGGACTAGGAAACTCATTCGAGAACTTTGTGGCGCCTCTGGTTCTGCCCAGGACGCCACCCTGGCTGGTACCACCTTTAACTATTTGTTGCCATGCCTTTACTTCCAAAGCTTCCACAGCGCCGGGAGTATTGCGTTCGGCCTTTTTGGAGCACACATCGTACGCTTGATCTGTGCCAGTGTATACGGATGGCTCCAACTCCTAGGAGGAACTGTTTCCACTCCGTATCCTTTCTGTTTGAAGTCGGCGGGGTTCTACCAGGGGCTGCATCTGTCTTCACGGTCGAGTTGGTTTCAATACACCTCTCAGTACTGGTGATAGCCCGTCGTACCCAGTTTTCTCGGGGAATTGGAATCTCCCCACCCTCTGAGAGCGCCAAAGACTCTGCGAAGACTCGGTGACCAGACAAGCGTTTCGTTCTTCATCACACCGACTACATGACAGCATTCAGGGGAGCCCCTGGCAAAGAAGACGGGAGATAGCCGAAGAGAACCGAGTCGCGACTATTGCCATGCCCCCCCCAATGCCGCGATGGTTTCATGTCGCGAGCGGGACGCTACTGCTTGCCCCTTGTACTCAGGATGGCTTCGTGTACACACGTGTGGACAATTTTATTTCTCTTTGGTGTTGGTCGAATGATCACGTCTCAGCGCTAGGGGAGGCGGACCTACTCCCAGCACCAGAGCCTGCTTCCTTCTTGATTTTCTTGTTTATTTTGTTTTTTCGTGTATTGCAACAAATTAAATACTGCGACTTATGCCCTCGGTGTCAGTCGCCATGTGGGCTACTTAAGATTAGTTAAAAAAAATTAAGCAATAATAATAAGTCTGTCGGGTATGAACCACCATTGTTGATTGTGGATGTCTGTAAATTGGGGTTTGAGTGGCCATTGTCTATCGCGTGTTTGTCCAAAACCGGCTGTGGTTTGCTTAGCTAATTGAGGGCAATGGGCGTTGCCAGATCGGGTCATAAGCGGGCAGTGAGAATGTATCAGGCGAGGGAGAAATTTAGGCTGAGGGCTTCCATGCTCTACTACTGTTAGTGTCTTGATATCATGTACGAACACTAGCGCTTAGCGGTCCAGTTGGCACTTGAGTGCCATTGAATCCCTCCTCCTCCTAGGCCCCATGATTGGGGGTAGTCTGCTAGCCACTCCTTTTTTACTCTTTATCAATTCCACATTAGATTTATTTTGTATCCAGTCCCCTCCCTTCGCTCTGGGCCGAGAGTTTTCCTTCATCGGATAAGGAGTAGCACTTGTATTGCGCCCCTCCACCCCATAATTGTATAGATTTGATCATTGCACTACTAAGGTGCGTGGGGGGGGGAGAGTACTATGGACATGTCCCCATTCAGCGAGATTAAACGTGCACAACCATCCAAACACATTCATTCACGCGTAGACAGTTCTTCTCAACTCTACTTCACCTCCGTTAATCGGGGGCGTCCCCTGTTTTCAGTGTTTAAGGGCGGGCACACGTCAAACTCACCTTACCCCGCTTCTGGGATCTACTTAGCCCCACACACCTAGGAGGCCCCTTTGCGAGGGGACTAAGTCACGGTGAGGCCCTTTTCGAGGGACCAAGTCACGGCTAGATCTCTTCGCAAGGAGTAAATCACGACGAGAGAGGGTGTTTGAGTAGATTCGTCTCAACCGCCCTGTCGAGCTGCTAATGGGTTATTAGAAAGAGAGAAAAGGCGACCCAACCAGGGTTATACACTTTCCACCCATTTCTTTTTAGACACAATTTTACTTTCTTAACAAAACTCAAATCTGGTAGTGTTTTTTTTGTTTTTTTTATTGTTCGGTGGTTGCCGCTCCCGGTCCCAAAGATCGCCAGCTCCAGAGACTAATTGTTTACTATTATAACATCGGTTGCCTGTTCCCTGCAGTACTTCTAACCACGCCCATATCTTCTACCCTTCTTGGATCTCCCTTCTAGTGGAAAAACCTTGCCCTTCTTTGGATGAATTTGAAAGGAACTTTTGTTCTTCTCGTGACGTTATGCGACCGTTCTTTCCTCCTTTAGTTGTGGTTACTTTATGTCCCAGTTTGAGGCCGCATCTCGTATGGTCCCGGTTCAGTAGACCGAATTCTTTCTTGTCCACGAGTGTGTTGTTGACTTTAGCCTAATCTGGCAGCCAAAATCCAGGGTCCCCTTTTGCCATACTGTTGATCCCTACTTTAATGTGGTCCAAAGTAAGGATATATTCGGCTATTCCACATGCTTTTTTTTATGATTTAAGGTATAGGTGTCAGTTGTGTGAATGGCTTTTCCTTTCTTCCCCGCATCTGGTAAATTAAAGATATGGCCAAGCTACTTCCTCATTTTTTAACTGTCATCGTAGGATCTGGTAACCCAGTTAAATGAGGGGAGGGATAACGAGAGTAACTTTACCCTCGGAGCGGAATGAGACGGCTCTTACCCTCAATTACTCTTAAGTAGGAGGCAGAAAGGCTAACATTGGATGAGGGTGGGGGTATATGAGAGAATCGCCGAATTCGCAGCTTTTTTTTTGGGGGGGGGGGCTACTGGTCATAATTTGATATAATCGGAATGACTACCTACTAATTTGATAAGAGGCATTTTGGGGGTGAAGTCGAGCAAAGTTAAAGTGATTTTTTTTTATTGGAACGTTAAGCGTTGTTTGCGTTTTTGTGGCACAGATGAAATTGCTTTATTTGGTCTAGTGTGGGAAAGTTGAGGTATTTGGGTGTCTACTGCGATGTGCGCATTTTGAGCCTCTTGTCTATTACCCATTTGTTATACCATTTTTAGACTCCCCTCATTTTCTCATCTATTTATACATTTCCTGAAACGTTCATGCTGTTTCACCCTAAAGTTACCTTATCTTGTCGGCAAGGTCTAGTCAAACGTTCATATTAAATAGGCCGCGGGTCTTTTCGTCGCGTTGCTGTGAACGTGTCATAGGATCCTTTAACTGCCCCGTTCTCATCAGTCTTCCCTTTTCTGTTAATCCGCAATTAAACAGGTGTGCGGTCGAATGGTCGCTCATCTGCCCGATTGCTTGAATGAAGCGAACCGGTCCAGATGCCTTCCCATCGCCCTTCCTGATGACTTGTAATGGTGATCAAAATGGCGCGATTTATTTTGCGTGGAGGATTCCGCGTTGTTTTTTACCTACTTTGCAAAATGGTGCTGGGGGGGGAGGATTCTCGAATTTCGGGTATGATAACAGGGTGCGTTTGCCCGACTGGCTATGGCTAGACTCGTTTTGGGGTCGGTCGCAGTGTTTGTTGGAGGACCGACCTTCATTTTCTCTAGCCTGCAGGTTGTCTTTGCGTTTCTCAAATGATTTACCATATCAAAGATTTCGGGTGGGGGATAGGATATTTAATGGACTGGCAATCGATATCCTTGCCCTCCCCCCATCCCTCGAAGGTTGAATTGCGTATTTTAGATTGCTCTTTGTACCAGCTTGTTAATGGAAGTTTATAAATATCCCCCCCCCGCTTCGGTATTTAGGATTGGCGAGACCGAGGCAATTTTATCATTTTCTTTCTCTCTCGATCCACCCTTTCATCTCCAGTGGAAATCCCTCGATGGCCACATTTTGATGTTTTTTATTTTTAAAAAATCCTACTCCATACCCAACAACTCCAACATTTTGCCCCAAGGTCTTATTTATTCGTTGTCGGTGGATATAATCCTCAAGAGATGTGTAGAAATAGTAATCGCGTACCCCCAATCCCCTTACCCCACAGCTAGATGGTGGGATGGGGGGGGGATCCTTCGCACATCTGTTGAGTTCGAATAGAGTAAAATGCCTGGAGGGGGTGGCGCCATTGTGGATGCGTGTGTAGTGGTGTGGCGATCCTACGGGGTTCCACCCGGGCACTTCCCATTTCAGCAAGGCGGGGAGGGTTCTTGTTCATTTGAAGCCGCGCTCGACTCGGGTGACGATGGCTATGGATGAAATTGAGGGTGGTGAGACTGGGACGACTTGCGAGGTGGTAGCGTGGGGGAGAAGTACTATAGTACTCACGCTTATACCTTGCTCTGTGATGTATGAGGGAAAGTTATGTGGACGTGTTTTTTTTGTCTGTGCGCCTCTCCATTTGTGTGTCCCATTCCGCCCTTATTAGTCCAAGGGAATGGGGAAAGGCAAGGCGCGGGGGACTTTTTTTTTGTTTTCAATTCAAAGCCAGGCAGATGCACCGGTGAGAGACGGGAGACGCGGTGTGCATATGTTTGTGTGGCAGGGTAGCGCTAACTGAAGAGAGGAAATATTTGGAATGTGCTCGTGTTGGGTAAACAGTACAAATGAGGGACGTCGTGAATCGCTCTTCTGTTGGTTTTCGTTTCTGACTTAAAAGGGTTCACATCAGAGTCCATGACTGAACTCCTATGTACGAACTATGCAAATGGAGGCGACGAAACGACTATTGGTTTGGTGTAGCAGTCTGTTATCCCCGGCCACACGCTGCTTTCTTTACTCCCGTTCTGGTCGCGCAGCCTTCTCCAAGCGCTAGGGATATTGTTGCCCCCCCCCCTTTCCCCCTACAACCCATTAACGTCTTTTCCATTATTTTAATCCAATAACGTGGGTTGTTACATGTAATAAAATGTCATGGTTAGTTTGTCCTCGCGCGAAGAAATTAATCAGCCATGGTCAAAACGACAAGCCTCCCTGCGGGAGTCTTCTCTAATGCCTTTGACTTCCCGCCTTGCGGAAGCGCAGTTCGAAGCTCATTCTCGCCAGATGGAGCGGTAATCGTTGCATTGCCCCCCCCCCCCCATATGATGTTTCCCTTGTTACGGAATGGGGGCAATTAGAAGTATTGCGCCTTCTTCCTATGTCCCCAAAGCCCCAAATTCTCTCTGGGATGCTCGGTTATGTACCTATTGGTGCATTTTTACTTAAAGTACCAGTGTTCTTTTCAGTTTTGCGATGCCCCTTCCCCTCCCCCCCTCTTGCGTTTTCTGCGTATGCTGCACGCCATCATCCACTGTCTAGAATTTAACTCGTTCGGCTAAGAACGGTGCGAAGGTACTTCATTGTGGTAGTTTATTTAAAACTGCCGGTCCCACATATCGCCCAATTTGAACTTAGCGTGTCGAGTATCCCGTCTAGTGTGTTTTGACCAGAATTTTTTCATAACTCCGGTCCGGTTGTGGGCACTTGGACTAAAGGTTGTCGCTTCTTGCCCTAGTTTCTATGTATTTAGGAGGGACTAGGGCCATCCGAATGGGAACGCCCCTTTCAGCCAGGATCAAAGTTAAGCTACATCGGTTGTGTCTACTCGTCGGGTGATGTCCCGACTCTGGTTGATTTGCTTGAGCGGCTATGCATCGCCCCCTGGTGGTTTCGAAGTTCTCCACCCAGGCCTCGGAATTTGCAAATCGTTGCTATCCCCCCCCCTAAAAACGGGTGAAACCAAAATCCATTCCCTCGTTATTCAGCCTGTTCATTTCCTGGCTTCCTGTGTACTTCCGGGAGGAGGCGTAATTGCTCTCTGCCGTATGTGGATGTGAGGATCTCCCCCGCAGAAAGGGGCGTAGGGTCCGAATGCCGACATGGGACGGTCGCGTGCGAGATTGATTTTTTTTGGGGGGATGCGAAACTTTGACTGACTGGTCCTGTTGCTGCAATGTCAGTTTTGGGGAGCGAAGGGGGGCTCTTTACTAGCATAATCCCCTCGCTAATTTGCAGGGGTAGGGATTCTAATCACTCGGACCTAACCTGTGTCCTCGAGCGCTCGTATTTTCAGGTGTCTTTGATCGTTTGTGCGAACACTGATCATTCTTTTATTGATCCCGCCACCCTGAATATTTCACTGTTAGGGTCTATGCCCCCGTGTATGGAACGTTTTTGGTCTCCGAGTACTCAGAATATTCGAGGTTATTCGGGTTTATCCTTCTTTTTTTCTTAACTTCACAATTTCCCGGGATCTTCAAACTTTCTGCCATGTACCCTCATTGGTTTTCGTCTTTTTAATATTTTTCCCATTCGAGATGAATCTATCAACGTGCCCATTGCGTTTGCAAAACAGCGGTCGTAATTTATCCGTGTTTCCAAGTTTGTTTGTTTGTTTGCTTGCTTGCCGCGTTTCCTCTGAATGTGTCCCTGTTTTTGGAGTTGTAAAAAGTATCTTGTTTATAGGATTGGTCCGGGGATTGTGTACATTAGGTAGTCTAGCCACGGTAATCGGTCGGTTGGTTTTCCAAGCTTGTGTAAAACTTTGATTTTTCTCGACGTTATTTTTTTAAGGATTGTAACTAACCATTGGGTTGTATGTTTATGGTGGTATAATCTCTTACGAGGACGAATTGATGAAAATTACTCAAGATCGTGTTTCGTATGATCGCGGTTGTTTTGAACCCTCCAAGTGGTCTCCTTAAGACCACTGGGGCTATATACCAGGGAGTTCAGGAGTCTTCTCTCTCTCTCTCTCTCTCTCTCTATATATATATATATATATATATATATATATATATATATATATATATATATATATATATTAGGCATTTATAATAGTTTGCATACTAAATAATATATAGATAAATAAACTAGAGGTAAATTATTTCTTAAGTCTTCATTTTACTTGTTCACCATCACAGCATTATTATTTCGGGAGCCCTACTCGCCCCGAGAGCCTTGCATGTCTACCCGTACTATAATACATGCCTTTCGCATATTTTAGCAGCAACCCCTAAAAAGAAGTGAAAAGCGACAATGAGTAAAGTGTTAACCACTCGTTAATATATATATATATATATATATATATATATATATATATATATATATATATATATATATATATATATATATATATATATATATATATATATATAATGTTGCTATGCGTCATTGCATTGTAGTGGGTGAGAGTGGTGAGAGATGTTCGACCGGTACGGTTCGCGTTTGGCTCGTTAGTGCCGGGGAGCGATCAACCCGATACTCCGGCGCGGCCGAGGGTGGGGCTCTTTGGGGGTGAGAGACCAGAGACTCTACTCATCTCGCGGATGGGTAGGGGAAAGGGGGGTAGGGTATATGGCTGCTATACGAGTGTTGTATGGTGTTAATGCTATTCACCTAGGTTTTCAGTATGGCGTTGTCATGTAGGCCTCTAGTCTTTCCCACTGCTATGGGCCTTGGATACTTGGCTGGTTTAATTGGATCTCTAAATTAGGTTGTATCCTTTCTCCCTCTCTAGTGTGTCCTTCCAGGGCTATATCCTTTGTCCTCGCCTACGGCACTAAAAGAATTGGAATACTCGGCCGTGGTTATTTTTGGTGTATGCGTAAACGGTGGAGTAGAACCATGGCTGGTTTTGTTGCCGGCTCCCGAAAGGGGAGCGGTGTGTGTGAGGAACAGAGAGAGGAAGAGAGGCGGACGTCTGCTATTGATCCGTCTGGGTCTAGGAAGGCAAACCCACGGTCAGTCGGGGTCGTGCGGGAAAATTGGCGATGTGCGCGCAGGAGAGGACGAGACGACAACCCAACCCCATCCCCGACTCCCTTCGCTCGCATGGTTGTGTTCACAACGGGAAATGCCTCTCTCTATTTGCCCCCTCTCGGGCGAATATCCTAGGTATTCTTCAAGGGTATATAGGGTGGAGGTGGAGACTTCAATTTATTACTTGGTTTTGTTGACGTGAAAGAGCCAGTCCGATAGGGCGTGGTCTCGGGTGTTTCTGGATAGTTGTCGCCAACATGTTCCTCTCTGTTGAGCAGCTGGTTGATATGTAGTTAACGAAGACTTCTGCTAACGGCACTTCACGAGGCCATGGAAACTTCTTTCTCCTGTCTGGGAATGTTTTTTTTCGTTTAACCTTCCATAAGGAGAAACGAGGCGTTAGACCTAATACATCCACTCTAGTAGACGACCATTTTAATAGGGCTGCTAGGAATAGCATCTGTTGGTGTATCCCCCATCTCTTTCCCTCTTGGTCTTTGTTTCCGTCTCGTAATAACACGATTTATAACACGGCTTTGCAGGGTATCTAAGGCGCTTTTCATCAACAATCCTGACGCAGTTATACAGGGCTACAAGTTGGATCTGAAAACACACATGCAACGTTTTTTACCTTCAGTCATCCTCTCATTTCTCTTTAAGAGAAACATGAAGGCGGTGGGTTGCGAGGTTTCGTTCAAGCAGAGAACCCCCCACAACTAACTCTCACAACATGATTACTCTAACGTGTCGCTTGTTGTTTTGTTTTGTAAAATATTGCCTCTCATCTTAGCTTTGCGTCAACAACATGGCTCCTTTTTTCATTTTCACTCGCCATATTTTTTTTTATATTATTTCTTCAAGATATATCACTTAACACTTTAATTTTTTTCTTTACATTTTGTCTTCTTATGCATGCTCTTAATTTCCTTTTGGGGAGATTTTCTTTTTTGTTGCTGCTGATTTCGCGTATTGTTACTAATATTTTCTCTTATAAAATAAAGCCAGTATGTAGGCGCTCTCATGAGAGGCGTTGTATGTTTGGCGATGGTGATGTGGTGGCAATAGTAAAAGTGGTTTGGAGCGTGGTGAACTGTTGTTTGTTCTCCCTTCATACTCTTTGTAAAGGGTGGTGAAATGGTGGCGGTGCAAATCTCCCGGAGATTGGGTGCGGGCAGCCAAGTTGAACTTACAGCAGGCGCTTAACACCCGCATTCCGAATGCTGTCCTGAACTTTGCATTCAAGCTGCGATATCGACAGGTCAGAAGTCCACTCGTTTCAGTCACTCTCCCACATCTTTCACCCATCCTTCCCTTTCCCTCTTCCCCATTCCCAAACCTCCACCCCTTCGTTTTTACTGTTCTTCTCGTTTGTACTTTTGAAGTGTTTGTTTACGGCTCTTCCCACACGTTGCTTTTGTTTCTCGACTTATTCTTCTACACTCTCTACTCGTACACTTATTTCCGCACAAAGATCCTTTCCTTACACCTTTCCCCCAAACTGTTAATGCGACTAGCTTTCTTCTTCACTTACGCTGTGCGTTTTTTCTTGCATTCAAACTTTTTTTCTCCTACCAAAAATCCTGAGCCACTTGCGTAATAACTATCGCATTAAGCTTCCTTGTCTACAGGAAAACCCTACGTTCTATAGGATCATACAGGACGCAGGGGTTTTCCCTTAGCTTATTCAATCCCCCCCCTCCACCCTCTTTCCTTTCATCTTCCTCGCCCTCCGGTTCTCTTGGATCAAGGCCATTGACGTACTGTGGACAGTGGTGGGGCAGGAATATCTCGATTATGAGATCGTGATGGAATCCCTTTCTCCTGCTGATAGGGATGGTATCCGATGCTACGTGAGAGTTTTCCTGTCTGTCGTTTACCATTTTTAAACTCCGTTGTCCTGGTTACGTTTGTCCTTCCGGGGAGGGACGGGTGAAGGAAGAGAGGGAGGCTTGAGGGTGGAGGTAACCAATTTTTTTTAGAGTAGTACGTTTTGCAAGTTGGTTGGTTGTATCCAGCCGCAGCATGTTTGCATGGGTGTATTTTTTTCCTTCCTTGATAGGATTGTCAAGTACTGGCGCTCAAAGCATCCAGCCACCATGCTTTCAGGCTACAGGATGGACTTGCAACATATTACAGATACGAAATGGCCCAAACCTGTCTTGGAATTCATCTTTAAATTAAAATTCCGGCGGGTAAGGCTTTTTCACTATCGATGTAAGGCTCCTGTTATCTCTCCTCTTCCATTTCCCCTCCTTTCCATCAACTCAGAACGCACGTTTTTTTTTTGTTTTTTTTTTTTTTGCAAGCTTCGCTTTCTCAATCACATTTTGATTTCTTTTGTAGTTGTTTTTTTACCTGGAAGAATGCGTTCGGTTTTTAAACTAAGCGAACGCAACACGTAAGTCTTTCATTTTTATCTTTAGATTTTTTTTTGTGATATATTTGATGGCAAATTGAGATAAGTTAGACGACAAGGTGTAGTAGGAGTGTGCGTGAGAGTGGAACCTCATTCTTGGTGATCACCTCCCGCCATTCCTTGGGGCTTTAATATTCCCATACACCCCTTTCCATCCCATGCAGTATGCTAATTGAAGTCTTTTTTTAGTCTGCCAAGAAGGTCCGTGTACACGGTATCGGTGTGCACAAGCCGGAGGAGATTGAGGAGTTTGGGCACAACGACCTAAAGGTCTTGTCGGATCTAATCGCTGACAAGCGCTTCTTTTTCGGCGATTTCCCGTCAACGGTAAGCGTTTCTTGTTCTGAGAGAGCTTGTTATGTTTGCTAAGATTGAGGATTGGGCGACGAAAGGGCGTGTCTTGGTAGTATTGGTAACTATGGTGCACCAGAAATCTGGAGGTGCGTACCCTCCCGATATCAACGCCCGCTGGTGCAACACCTGAAGGCAAGGGCTAGGAAGACGAGGAACCACGGAGGGAAAAGTGTTTAAAAGGCCTCGCTTCATCCTTCTCTTAGGATGTAGGCGATTCTAGTGTTCGTTTAAAGTTGGTATGTCGGCGTCTTTGTTCTTGCGTACGTATTTGTTTTGGTTTTATTATCTGCGCTCCTCCTCCACTATTTTTTTGGTTGGTGTTTTGTATCGGTCTTCTCGAATTTCTCAACTATTTTTAAATGCCCTCAGTAGCTCGGAGGGGCCCTGCCCCCTTGGGTAGCTTAAGATCTCGTTATTTTGGGAGGGAGGGGCATCCGATATTAAAGTGAAGTGAACCTTCGGACTTTGTCCCGCGTGATGCTTCTAGTTGAGTTGATGCGCACCGACGTCCCGCTGTAGGATAGCGGTTGAAGATGTTGAACTTTGGCTGATGTTCGAAGTGTGCCTCCTCGAGGGCGCGGGGGGGGGGGGCTCACTTCCTCATTTTATTTTCTCAGGGTCCTTTTGCTATTTCTGCGTTTCCCTAGATACCACAAGGTAATCTACCCTAGTCTCCAAATAGGAGGGAGGGGGGGGGGTGCGCGAGTTACGCGTCCTTTCAGACCCCGTCGGCCCGAGTTGTCTACTTGAGTTATCTACCTTGCACAAATTTCAGCGGGGGGGGGGGCGTGTATTGATAATCAGCAATGATTTTAACTTGCGAAAGTAACTTAAGGGTTAGGGTGGTAGTAGTAGTGGCGGTGGTGGTGGTGGTGGTTCGCCAACCCGACTTTATCCAGGCGGATCCCTACTGGATGATGAAATAAGCATAAAAGTCAGCCTGACAATCGCCGAACCCGAAGTTAAGCTGTGGTATTCTAATCTGTCATGAATTGGGCGAGTCGTTTTACCTGGGTGGTCGCTAGTGGAGGATGTTTAGCAAGGAATCTTTGCTGTTGGTCATGACTTTACTACTGACATTGTTACAATCTTTATTTTTCACCTTCATTTCTACTTCTACCGTGTGCCGACTTTCTCTCGTTGGGTTACGCAAGTTTGACTAATGAAACTGCCTTTCAGCTGGATGTGGTGGCGTTCGCCAACTTGGCGCAGGTGGTGTTTATGGACAAAGACGTGAGTTACAGCCTGCGGGACTGGATACACGAGAACTGTCCCAACCTTGTCCAGTTCTGTCACGTGATGAAGGAGCAAGCCTTCCCCGACTGGGATGAGATGTGCGCCAATCTAGACCTTAATTCCCACATTCCCAAACCTCCCCCTAAGGAAACGGGCGAGGGAGTGGAAGAGAAGAAAGAGGAAGAGAAGGAAGCCGTCGAAAAGAAAGAAGATGAAGGCGAGAAAGAGAAGGAAGATAAGAAAGACGAAAAAGAGAAGGATGACTCCGAAAAGGAGAAGGCTCAAAAAGATGAAAAGGAGGGAGAAAATGACAATAAAAAGACTGAAGAGAAAGAAAAGGAGAAATGAAAATTAGGGTAACGGATGCCGACGATTAATCCACCAATCGTACCAAATTTATTTGTAATATATGTGATAAATGTTGTTCGAGAGTCTCCATTGCTTGAATAATATGTATAGATCTTGTTAGAGAATGCAAGGGTGGATACATGAGTGTGCAAGGGAGAGAAAGTTATAAAGTACTCCTTGGAGCAAATTTTTCTCTGGTTGTTAAAAACCACCCAACAACCACTTAACCCCTGCTCTTTTATGAAATCCCTCTGGATTTCACTGATTCTGTCTGGTTCTAGAATTGGTTTGAAAAAAAGAAGCATTTTGCAACCTGTCTTTTGCTCTTTATTTATAGCATCGAATTATTCAGATTGGCGCTATAGAGTTCTGAGTTTTACCACTCGTGTGGTAAAGAACTTTATAAATAGTTGCGTTTTCTGGTTCATTTAGTTTTTTTTACCATTCTTATTTTTTTTAAGAAGCACTACAGTATTATTTTTTGTGCGAATCTTCTACTTTCTAGTATTGCTACCATGACAAGATGAAACGGAAATTCCATTTTATAATTTTTTACCACTTTTTTATAAAATTAGTTTGTAAAATTAGTTTATAAAAAGGAAGTACTAATGATTCAACAATAAAATTTCTAATATGGAAATACTCACTTTACGGTTATTTACTAAATGTTAAGGATACAGTGTGGCAGAAATGCTTGCCTACTCCTACAGTATAGTTGGTAGTTAAAGAGGGTTGTTTGAGTGTCTTTCTACCATAAATTATTTCCACTTTCCCCCCCTCCCCCCCTAACGTTGGTCTTGGCTACCGCGGTTAAAGCTACCTTTTTTCTCATTACCACATCGACCTAAACTAAAGTGTGGCTGTTTCGAAGGTGTTAGATTGTACATACTCTAACCCTATCTTTGTCCTAATGTAAGCGTTGTTGCTGATTTTAATATAATGGTTGATTTTATTTGATAAATTTACTTTGGGAGGAATAGCTGAGGTCAAAGCGAGAATTAAAAATGACTTCCCTTTTATATAGTCTTAGCTTGTGTAAATTGCGTCGTGTGCGACAAAACTGTAGGAGCTGGACAGCCGATTCCCCAAACTCTGAAATTTCCTTAACTTGAAAAAATCTTCAATTTTTCGCGATTTTCTTGAATTTTCACCATCACTTTGTATTTGCCTCGAAGTTTTCTTTAATGTCTTCTGTGCGGCTCGTAGCATTGTAGGTAGAAGGGACCAGTACTGCACAATCAAGAAGTTTCCTAAAATCTTGTAATTTAACTTAAATTAGGAACGGAAGCTTGCTTGACCTTCACAATGCTAAATGGTTCATACTTTAATACTGAAATAACGAGAGCTGCTGTGATATGGTGAACACTAGCAATTTTATTTTGTTTCGTTGTCTCTCCCATATTGTTGGGAGTGTCTGCAGGCGTTCTGGGACTCCAGGACCTGGGAATCTGTGCTCATTATTACCGGGGTGATGTTTGTGAATAGCACAAGACCTTCTTAAACATGTCTTTGTATCCTTACAGCTTTTTGTACACATTATAATGAGAAGCTTTAGCATTTGTGTTAAAAAATATGAGTTTGGCATTTCTATATTGAGCACATCTATGTATACACAGGCATCTTTATGTTCCTTAATAAATGTATCTTTTAGGGGTCCCTGGTTTTCGTATCATTGGATTATCTGTTACAATTTGGTGTATATTTTTGACGCCCAGGAGTTATCCTAGCCAACATATACTAGGGGATGAAGACCGCCAAACCACCAGGAGGGAAGGTTACACAAGAATGATGGCAGCCTGGGTTGATCCTATTTTTGGAAACTAATGCTTATTCAGGAATTTCGAAACTTGTCATTAAGAATGAGCAAGCAATTTATGGAACGAGTAATTTTCGTTGTCTTCGATGCCTTTTCAGACACTGAAACTGGAAAAAATTGAATCTTGATCGAGCTAAGAAAGGTGGGCAGGAATGTAGCTTCTGGAAGTTTCTTGACCGCCGATTGATGCATACTCTTCTGACTAGAATTTCACTCTGAAATGGGAAGTGGGGAAACTAATACGTAAGTGACACGGGGAGAAGTTTAGTGGCAGAGAGAAAAAAAATATTAGTTGAGGAGAACACGGGACCATCGGCCAGGATTAAACGCAAGTATTCTCACTTTATAAGATGAGAGAAATGAAACCAGCGGCAAAGAGGGATTGAGACCCTATCCGTGAGCCCTGTGTGACTCTGGCATCGGCGGGCCAGAACGACCTTTGTTTGGAGAACAGTAGAAGGATGAAGCCAAGTAACAAAGGTGGGGTTTAATGAGAGGCGGCGAGCTATTGAGTATTAAGGATTTCCTTCAAATGTCCAAATCTCCAGAATGGAAGGGCGTGTTGAGCCAGAGGCCAAAACCGAGCATCTTGGTCACCTGCTTAATTACCAGGCACCCAAACTTGGCACGGGACGATACATGAATCTGTAAACGGCACGAGCTCGGTAAGAGGGGTTTAGTCATTTATGGACCGAATACCGTGTAATTTAAACAACTAATCAAGACTAGGAAAGCTAGCGCGGTTATCGTCTCGATCACAAAAGTAGCAGGCGAGCTATAGAATGAAGGGCAATCTTTGAAGATGGCTATACCCACTGTGTTGGTGGACGCATGGCTAAGGATATGGTAGGCGAGTTCTGGCTCGCTTGACTCCTTGTTCATCAAGGGAAGAACCCCCCCCCCCCTAAAAGGGTTTCTATCGGGGGAAATTGAAGGCGAGGGAAGAGGGGCCAGCGGTCTTGAGTAGGTAATGAGCAAAAGCGGGAAACGTGATGTGGGAATCCTGCGGAAGCAGACTATCATAGGAAGGCTAGCCTGTCTCATTAGGAAGAGATTCTGCGTGGAGGCTGGCTACTAGCGAGCAAATACCCCTTTAGCTTAGAAGACGCCCGGTTCAGAATTAGATTAAAGCGGATCTTGTCTATGGTGATGCTGAGTCGAACAAAGTCGTTTCGGGGACCTAAGCATGTACCTTATAACGGATGCGCTAGAAGGTTGAGTAAACTGGTTGGCACAAATAAGGTAAGGCACGAGGTTTCCATGAGCGCGTCGGTATGCTTGTCCCAGATATAAGGTCGGAGTTTGTACATGTTTTCTGCGAAGACGAGGGGCAGAAAGCAGCCCACTCAACGGACAGTGATAGCTAGTTGGATGTCTGATGACCGTGAGAAGAAACTTATCACTAGGTCTAGTGTAATTTGCAACTAATGACTAAAAGTCTATTACAAAAAAAAAAAAGGTCTGCTGACAACAGTCGCGTGCTCTCATTCTGATTTTTGCCCTTACGACCTTCAAAACTTTCAATAATTCCCGGACTAACCTTGGAAGGACCTTGACAGTTATATCATTCGAAAGAGAGTGTAAAACAAAAGGGCTTTCAAATTTCGTTAGAATCGACTGAATAGTTACAATGTTACCCAAAAAAAAAGAAGAAGCGAAACGGGGATTGACCGACCGACCAACATAGTGAGATATAGTCAACCGCGACTAAAAAGCCGGACGTTTAGTACCAAACTCCTCTGGAACTTAGTGTGATAAGAGACTAATGTAGGAGAAACGCATAGGGATCGGGAAAGAAAGTTCGCCCAAGAACTTGAAAATGAAGATGTGTATAAAACGGAGTCTAAAGTAAAATAAACTTTTAGTAAATGAACAGCGTGTCGATGTCAAAGGAGAGAGCGTGGCACTATAGCGAGAAAATTACTCCTGAACTTCGTGGCTAAATTGGAAAGACCATCGATAACACTGAAATTGGCCGAAACCAAACTGGCACTTGGAATCAGGGAATGGGAATTTGGGTGAAAAGAAAGGTGTAAAGCCACCATGCGCAGCAGGTTGTGAGACGGTAGGATGAAACATCCAAGGAGTTTGCATTTGTTGAGTACAATCACAATGATTTTCCCTGCCATGCAGAGGGAAAACTGCCCTCCATTCAGATACGGGTGTACAGATCTAGCAAGAAGTGGAGTTCCGATACATGGTCTTGGATGGGACAGTAAGTAATTCTTTCAGGCCCGACAGGATGAGGCGGCATGGCACAGCTCTTCTCTAGAAATCTCTATTATCCTCATCACTATTGAGAGGAAAGGGATGTGGTAGTGGGTGGTAACCACTCCTAGGAATGAGAATGAAGTACTCTCTCCAAGGACAGGTTTGTGTGTTGATGGGTTTCCCCGCTAACTGTGCCGGGCCAGGCGTCGCTGTGTGAGGAGGGCACGGAAATCCAAGACGGAAGCCCTACGGGAGGAGGAGCGAGCTTCTTTAAAACTGTTCTTGCCAGATTCCTTTGCATCTTAAGTTGAAATGACGGAGCAGTTCTAGCGGCGATTTGTTCGCCTAGTGCGAACTGCCTCTCTATAATCAGGGAACTGACAGAGGGTCGCTCTACCCGAAGATTGGGGATAGAAGAGTGTGTACATGAGAAAATTAGTGAGATAAGAAAGGTTAAGCTTTCACCAATCGTGCTGAACTCGCACCACCGCCTCGGCAGCGATACCATCATAATCTGATCTCCGGTAGTGCCATCTCTCTCGCGACAGTTGGGCTAGGGTGGAGTAGAGAGAAAGTGGTAACTACCAGAATTCTACTGAGACAACCCGACAGAAGTCTGGCAGCGCTTCATTAAAAACAAGGAAGGATCAAGACCGGCGGATGGATGGCGATAGGTGGGCGAGACGGCGTTCGAACGTGAGAAGTACAGCTCGTCCATAAGTGATAGAAGAGTACACACGAGAAGAGTTGATCGGCAAGTCTCCCATGCGGCCGCTCTGTTGTTGAAATCTCGGAAAATAAAGTAGACCGGATACATGGTTATACTCAACCTCACGGGATGTGAGTATCAGCATTGTAATTGACAACTAATACTAAAATTCTATCGTTCCTCTCCCCATCTTAAAATCACAACGTACCCACTCTGTTCAACAAGCTACTGACTGAATACTATTGCCCTCTATGAGGTAGTCATTTCAACACTCCTAACTATCCATTGAGCACCTATACAATATCTAATGAGACCCCAGTAACTAGCCCCTCCCACACTCTCTCCAGGAACTTTTCTTTTTTCCGGGTTTTTTCTCAGAGAGTCTGGCCTTCTTGTGGTGATGGGGTTATTCCTGGGGCTACCATTTCTTCCACCCCTCTTCTTTATTGTATCTGTTTGCTAGTTTTTTGGTCTGATTCTGGATTTTTATTTCATGAGGTCGGAGGTCGGGCGGCTCCGTCGTCTTTGTTTGCCGATGCCCAAGATGAAACCCGGGCAGCTTCTTTGGCCCATAAAGATGGTGTGGTGGATCCGTATTCACTCTCCGAGAGGACATACCGGACGCAACCGAGTCGAGTCTTGCAGTAGCGCAGGGCCCTTGTAAGCCTCCGTAGGGGGGAGTCCCGGGGCAGAATGTGAAGTTTTATTTTCTTTGGTTTATCTTAAATCTAAAACTTTCCCTTCTGGTAATGGTTCTCGTGTCAAACGTTTTTCAGTTTCCCTTTCATCTTTCCCTCGCTCGTTGGATCCCTATGCCAACTATGTGGAATCAAATCTAGATTAACCCCGCCTTTAGGGTTTGAGTTTCTCGTCTGAAACCCCACTTGCAAAATTGGATGTGCTTGACGTTAATGAATCATTTGAGTCCCGCTGGATGTGGTCAAGAGGTAGTGGTGATACCGTGGCTGAGGTGTTATCTCACTCTCAACACAAACTTGTCCGAAATCTGTCTTCGATTGCTGAAGTTTCCGTATCTGTATCGTCTTGTTCTCGTCGGAATTTTGTCAGTGTCATTTGTTTGAATGAATTAAGGGACTACGATCTCCCCAGTCTCCAAAGTAAACGGTGACTACAGGTGTGGGTTCTGTTCGAGTCCCAACTGCTACATTAATTTTGGCGCTTGAGCGTCAGGAACTGACCAGCTTATTAAAGCTGGGTACCTTCATGTCCCGGTAAGTTCCTACGTCGAACTACCCAGAAGTTGCTTCGACTGCAACCAATTTGTATGTGTCGTGTCTGTTGGCATCCCCATTCCTATGTAACTTCTGGTTCTGATTACCATGGCCCTGAATGCGTCAGAGCACCGCGCTGTGACAACTGAGGTTGTGCTCACAGCGCTGCGTCGAAGACTAGCCCAATCTTCTTTTACGAAAAAGAAGTCTTCACTTTGCGTGACTCTGCGTCTGGAGGATCACTAATGTGCTCGGGTACACGTTCGTCTTTTCTCTGGTGTTTTGCGTGAGGCTAGAGGAAACCGACCGTCACGTTCGATTTTTGACACACTTGTAGCATCCCATCACCCATCTTCCACCACTAAAGTCAGAAGTGTACCCGATATACCTTCAAATCATCGCTCTCACACCGAGATACCTAGCGTTGCTCCGCTCTTCCCAGCGGCTCTAGCCGGGACCGCCCCTTAAGTAAGACCCTTGATGACAACGTTATTTAAAAGAATCTTCTGTATCGACTAGTGGTGGTTCTTCTATCCAGCCCAGTGACCCAAGGCCATGTGATAAGAGGAAGGATTCCTCAAATGTGTCGTAGGCAACCAATAATCGGGCTGCCTCTGGAGCTGACTCGGTTGAGCCTCGAGTCTTCAATGGACTCTTCTCAATATTCTTTGTCCTCGAGCCTGGCCCGTTTTTCACAGGACCTAGGCCCCTTATTGTATCCAAACGGTTGCAGAAATCTATCCGGTGCCTTGTACTTTGCTCCGGACGTCTGCTATGTTAATATCTGACGGAGTATAATGGTACGCAGTTATACGCTGCCTGCTTTTGAATTGTTTGTGGCGTGGCGTGCCGTCATAGCTGTGAAGCCGGCGAGTGTGACGTTACACCTGGTGGTGTAATGGCGGCTTGGTGCCCGCTCCGCTGCACTCATTGTTCAGAGGTAAGTGTGCTCGAACGTACTCAACATTGGTAGCAGAGCTCTTACGTCATGGCCTCTGTTATGGAAAGCGTGAATACCGGTGCTGTTCACCGAAATGGCCTCCTAAACTTGACAATGATGGATACTATGACAGTTGTAAAAAAAATATTGGTATTTGGTGCAACCTTACTGAATTGCCGAAAACTAAACGTGCATTAGCGATTCATCTTTCTTTGACTGGAAGGGCTAGGGTAGCCTCTTAGAAATCAGCGTTGATGATTTAAAAAAGGATGGTGTCGAAATCTTGTTGGTGAGACTAGATGGACTGTTCTTACCCGAAAATGTTCGTCGGGCATTTACAGTTTTTTTGTAATGTGTACAATTTTCATAGGTCGAAGAGTGTAAACATTAATCAGCTTGTGAGCGAATTTGAGCGCATATATTTCAGTTTTCGCAGTAAGATATGAATCTTCCTGATCCTGTGATGGCGTTTATGTTGTTGGTGTCTTGTAAACTTCCTGAAAATGAATTTCAGTTAGTCATGTCAGCCATCAGTGAGGTTTCCTATGCTAATATGAAATCTACTCTAAAGCGTGTTTTTGGTCATGACATCGGTGCCTCGAGCACAACGACTATGATGCCCGTTTTTAGTATCAAGAGTGAGCCAGTGTTTTGTGCTGACAAGCCTAATAGTGGTGATGCATTGTTCACTCGTGGTGGACGACATGGTCGAAGTTCTTAATGTAGTGGTCGTGCATCGCGGGGTCAGGTTAGTACTAGTAGTGTGGACCATGCGGAAACTGGACAAGAATCATACCCTTCGTAGTCACGAGCTCGTAAGCTTAATCCTATAGGACGTGATGGTCAAGTGTATCGGTGTGCAGTGTGTGATTCGAAGTAGCATTGGGCACATCAGTGTACACACGCGCAAGAGAACAATAATAAAAGTCACTGATGAAGATGATCAGACTGAAAGTGTGCAATTAACAATGTTTATGGGTGATGTACACAACGAAGCAAGGGAAAATTGCTTGAAGAGTCGGAACGCTGCGCTATACTAGAAACCGGTTGTTCTGCTACAGTGTATGGTAGCTTGTGGCTACAGCAATATCTAAATTCCCTATCTGAATATGACCAGTCATTGATCAGAGAGCACCCATCTGTTTCAACATTTACGTTTGGTGATGGCGCCTCTGTACCTTCATTGAAGAAATTAACAATTCCTTGTTGGATTAATAACATGCGTGTGGAAATTACTATCGATGTTGTCGGGGCTAATATTCCGTTGCTGAAGAGCAAGAAGTCTATGAAAACTGCTGGCATGGTTTTAGATTCTGTGAACGACACCGTGAAAATTGTCAACAAATGAGTCAAGTTAGGTTCTAATTCAGCTGAAAACTATGTACTACCGTTGTGTAGATGACTAGACCAGGCTAACGTTCACGAGGTGATGTTGGCTTCTACTGATGCTGATGCGAAGAAAGTTGCCTTGAAGCTACACAAACAATTTGGACATCCCACAGCTGAAAAATTGATAAAACTTCTAAGAAATGCGGTAGCAACAACACTGATCTTGAATGGGAAATTAATGATTTATCAAGTTTGTGAAACGTGTGAAATTTAAAAGGCATGTTGTATTTAAAACAGTTGTATGTTTATCTATAGCGACAAGTTTTAACGAAAGTATTGCAATGGATTTGAAAGTGTGGGGGCAAGGTTAATCCCTTGTGATACTCGACATGGCTACGAAATTTCGTACAACAACAATAATCAAAAACAAAACTGCTTCAACAATTATTAAAGGTTTGTTCATGTGTTGGATTAGTATGTGGAGAGCATGGCCCTAGAACGAAAATTGCACCAGCAAAGGGCCTCGCAGGAATAGGAAGAATTGTAACAAATGTCCTCGCGGATATATTCGTATATATATATATATATATATATATATATATATATATATATATATATGTATTTTTTTTTTTTTTAAACCGGTCAAAGAAGAGGGAAGCCGAGAATTCAGATAGCAGTAAAATTTGGCGACAGTATAATAAAAACAAACATTTCTCGTCTGGAAATGAAATTAAGCCGAGACAGCTAGCTGTCTGCCTCTCTAGTATCATGAAATTATATCGAGAAAATGTAAATTGTTAGGCGCCAGTTTAATCGATGACCTTCGGAGACCATGGGATAAGGAATATCCTGCCTAGTGGGCGGAGCTAAAAACATTGCGATCCCAGAGACCACGACTCCTATACTATTTATAGAAGAAAAATGGAAAATTCGGCATATTGAGATTCATTCACGCTTAGGTATACCGTTAAGTCAGATAGACGATCGATTGTAAAGAACTAATTACGGTTCGTTTAGCGTAGCGAAGCCCCCGTTGTACCCGCCTAAGTCTTGTTCTCGTAACAGTCGCTTTCCTGACCGGTAGATAAATTTTCCCGGACCGTAATCGTGTAAACGTGAGCCTCCCTTTTGCTTTGCCTGTTTTGTTTGTTGGAATTAAACATTTATTTTGTTACGTGATGTCTCTCAGTCCTTTCTCAATCACAAGCCTTCGGTAAGCCCAGCCAAACCGGAATATTATTTTTATTTTGGAGTCAAATACTAGATTAACGTCACCTATCACCTCACTCATGGGATTTGAGGGACCTCTCTAAAATATCTGCGTCATTTTAACCTTCAAACTGGTGATGTCCTTCCTCTCTCATTAACTGGGTTTCCTCATTCCCCCATAAACTGGTGACGGTTACCTTTACCCTCCTTGCAATAAAGGGGTGCTTGAGTCCCCCCCATAAAGTGGTAACTTGAGCCCGCCCTACTATAAAGTGGTGACCCCTACGTCGTGAACAGTGAAGGCAAGTAACCATCAGACAGGACAAGGCGAACAGGATTTCGTGAACGTCAGTAATATCAAGCCGCCCATTTTCAAGGAATCAGCAGTCTTAGTTTGGTCTCGCATTGTAGAGGCCTAGTTTCACATTTCTGTGCTAAAAAAGGAGGATACCAAGTTCTTTCACGTATTAGCCTCACTTCCGCTGAGACTGTTTACCGTCTTCCGGTAGCCATTTTGGATGAACAAAACTACCAGAATTTGAAAACGGAAGTGATCGCCCCTTTTCGAGAAGACCAAGCCTGAGCTATTCGAAAAGCTAATAGCATCCTCAGCACTCACAGGTGGCCCTTAATCAATCTCGAAGAACTGCGAAGAACTGCCCTTCAGGTAGGAGTAAGCGAGGACCTCGTGCGTCATAAATTCATAGAGTCCTTACCACCGAACATTGCGCCTCTAATTGCTACACAAAAAGAACTAACCGTGGCCCAATTGGGAAAGCTGACGGATGAACTTACTGCGTTCATCCGTGTTCATTCAGAAAGATGCAGTGCCGTATCCAGGTCCAGTGCGTTTTCTAACGAAGTGCGTAAATAATTCAGCAGGTTTTGCATGATCGGTGCCTAATAATAATTACAGTGCGCGTTTTTTTCCGGAGGGATTGCGACCATTCCGGAGAAAACAGAAACCTGTGGTTTGCCGCTCGCACCTCTACTTTAGTGAGGAGGCCAAGTTTTGTAAGCCCTGGTGCAGGTGGCCAAAAAGAGGAGAACGCTTGCAAATGCAACCATCCTCCAGGCCATCTTCTCCAATACCACAGAAAAAATAGTGAGGCATGCCTTAGCAGGGGCAGCCGCTGGTATGCCATTAGTTTTGACTGTCGCCGCGAAAATATATGATAAAAAGTGCAAATTTTTAATTGACACCGAGGAAAGTGTCTCAATAATCCCGGCGCGAATCCAACGTGAATATATCAATAGCAAAGGAACGAAAAATCAAGGTGCACGGCGAGGTTCAGACGGACATAGCGATTCTTGGTCTTCGTCGGTCCTTCAGGTTGTCGTTTATAGTCGCGGATACCACCTCTTAGGGATTGATTTCTTAAGGAATTTCAACCTGCTTGTGGAATGCGCGCGCGCCGTACTGGTGGACGAACAGACCAAGCTTGCATCAAGTGTTAAATTATCTGAGGAACCTGCGGTAGCCCGGATCACAAATAACCTTCAAAACATAGCTTCCACCCCCCACCACCATTAATGCAGGGCCATCTGAAGGAATATGGGGCTCTGTACGGACCCGCTTCCTCTCAGCCATCATCGCCATCGCCACACTCAGTTGCCCGCAATATCGATACTGTAGTGCCCCACCGTCCTTTGCACGCCCTGGGCCTCTTTCGATCGAGGAATTACAGGTTGCCAAAGCAACTCTCGGAGTTATTGAAGGAGGGGGCCGTGCGTCTGTCGAGCTCGTCATGGACCTACCCAATCCACTTAGTGTCTAAGAAGGCGCCCGGAGAGTACAGGACGGTTGGAGATTTCCTGGAGCTCAACGCAATTACGAAGCCCGATAGATATCCTTTGCCGCGGATTCAAAGTTTGACGGACCACCTCCATGGAAAAAAAATCATTTCAAGGCTGGATCTGGTCCGTGCCTACCATCAGATCCCCATGAATCCGTTGGATATAGAGAAGTCCGCGATCACAACCCCTCTTGGTCTGTGGGAATTTGTCAAGCTTCCTTTCGGCCTACGGAATGTAAGTAGCACATTTCAACGGCACATGGACAACCTTTTTCGAGGATTGGGGTTCGTTTATGTATATATAGACGACATTCTGATCTTCTCGGATAACATGGACGACCACTTGAAGCATTTGGAGGAAATATTCGAAGTTTTGGTAGAAAATGGGGTAAGGATTTCATTGGAGGAATGCGAATTCGCAAAGAAAGAAATTGATTTCCTCGCGCATCATATTTCGGTGGAAGGAATCTGTCCACCGGCCACAAAGGTAAAAGAAATAGCAGACATGCCATTGCCAAAAGACTCAAAGAGATTGCGCCGTTATTTGTGCATGTTGCGATATTACCGCAGAATGATCCCCAATTTTGCAGGAATTGCAGCCCCGTTGACCGAGCCTATACGCCTGCAACTCAAAGCTCGTGAGCTCGAATGGAGTTAAGAAACACAGAGAGCATTTAAGGAGATCAAGTCAGCTTTAATTGGATCCGTTAAACTCCACCCCCCATTGTCTAACTATTCCCCATACCAGCTGGTGACAGATTGCTCCCAGTTCGCGGCAGGTGCTGCCCCAAATGGTTTACGGATCCCCACAACCAGTTGCTTTCTTCTTGAGCAAGCATACTCTACCTACGACAGAGAGCTCCGAGCGACATATCTTGCTGTCGTCCACTTCAAGCACATGATTAAAGGGCGCCACGTAACATTGTGCACGGATCACAAGCTATTAGTATCTGCATTTTCGTCGCCATTGAGTGCCAAAACTGATAGGCAGCAACGTCATTGTAGAGCCATATTGGAGTATATCAGTGATATCGCCTACGTGCGTGGTCAGGATAACATAGTGACTGATTGCCTTTCAAGGGACGTCAACTCAGTCAAAATTGACTCTTTTGACCTCCAAGCCTTAGCAGCAGCGCAGAGAGATGACTAAGAAGCCAAGGCACTGTGCTTACAGTTAAAATCTTTCCCTTTTCCCGGGTAAGCTCAGCTATGGCGTGAGATTACATAAAAAAATCCACGACCATTCGTGCCAATGGCGTGTAGGAGAACGATTTACAATCAACTAACCAGTTTTTTACACCCGGGAATCAAAGATTCGCTTAATCTGATCAAAGCAAGATACTTCTGGCACAATATGGACAGGGACATTCGCTCCTGGACAAGGGAGTGCTTCGCATATCAATCCTCGAAGATTAGCCGTCACACGATATCCCCGATCCTGCCCATTGACATTCCATCTTCAAGGTTTGAAACTGTTCATATTGATATAGTCGGACTGATCCCACCATGCACACTTAGGGGTCAATCCTTTCCCTCGGACCATCGATATTTACTTTCGTGTATCGACCGAGCCCCAAGATGGATAGAAGCAATACCGATCCCGGATATAAGTGTCACAGCGGTTGCTTTGGCCTTCATAGACGGGTGGATGTCCAGATTTGGTGTCCCTCTCTACGTTGTAACCGATAGAGGCGCCCAGTTCGAATCCGAGCTATTCAGAGTTGTCAGCCCTCGTTGGTTTTCATCGGCTCCGCATTACATCATACAGACCGTCCATGAGCGGGATGGTGAAAAGGGCCAACAGGACCCTGAAAGGCTTCATAATGGCCCATCAACAAGGCTGGTGATTGGCATTGCCAATAATCCTCCTGGGCATTCGTGCCTTGCCCACCGAGTCGGGATTCTCCCCTTTCACGGCAGTAATTTGTACCACACTATTGTGCCCAAAACCTTTAATCTCGCTGTCCTTATCGAAATCGGATGCTAAGTTTATTAAAGAGCTAGCATCGACAATGGCACAGATCGACTTCGCCAGAGTAACTTTAGGAGACCTGCACTCGGTGCCTAAGCCTTTCGTGCCCCGAGGCCTGCAGAATGCAACGCATGTTTAGGTCCGGATAGATCACGTTCGCAAACCACTCGAAGCGTCATATGCTGGCTCTTTTCCGGTGATCGAGCGTGGCAGCAAGGTATTCAAGCTGGAATACCCTGATGAAAGAAGAGACACTGTCTCAATAGACCGATTAAAACAGGAGAAATTGCCCACCATACGTGATGATGACGTGCCGGGTGATCAGCGCCTCGGCAGGAGACAGGATGGGCACATAAGGACCATCCGCAGTTCGCCGCGTCATGGAGAGCCTGTGCTCTGGCAACGCGCAAGTCACCACAGCGAGAATCGGGGAAGAAAACGAGCAGCCGGGAATGCACCTCGCTCCGGGAGGATCTCGTTTGCCAGGGACAATTTGTATTAATATTATTGAACATAGCGTCATCATAAATGCATCGCAACTCTTATATGTCATAAGAGACATAAATACATATACAAACCTCGATGATCCATGTTATTTGTTTTATGTACCTTAGAATTTGTAAGTTAAAAGAGACATAAATATACATACATGTCTCGCTTAACCGTTTTTTGCCTTTAACTTTGAGCAATGTAATGATTATAGCCACAACTTAGCGATATTTCATGTATTTCCTTTTTGGGGAGTCAGATTGTACAGGTCCTCTCTGAGCACAGTTGTATCGCATGTATAAGTGATGTAAATTTCATTGCACTGCGCGTATGTTAAAAATGTACGTTAGAATATGCAATTCTCTTTGTAACTCCATTACTTGCGGGGGAGTTATGTGGAGAGCATGGACTTAGCACCAAAATTGCGCCAGCAAAGTGCCTCGCAGGAATAGGAAAAATTGTACAAATGTCCTTGCGGATATATATATATATATATATATATATATATATATATATATATATATATATATATATATATATATATATATATATATATAATATATATATATATATATATATATATATATATATATATATATATATATATATATATATATATATATATATATATATATATATATATATATATATATATATATATATATATATATATATATATATATATATATGATATTAGGCTATTTGTAAACCGGTCAAGGAAGTAAGAGGGAAGCCGAGAATTTGGCAACAGTGTAATAAAAACAAACATTTCTCGTCTGGAAATGGAATTAAGCCAAGACAGCTCTCTGCTTCTCAGGTAACCTAAAATTATATCGAGGTGTAAATTGGTAGACGCCAATAGGACAAGGAATAACCCGCCCAGTGACAGAGCTAAAAACATTGCGATCCCAGAGACCACGCCTCGTATACTATCTATAAAAGAAAAAATGAGAATTCGGCAGATTGAAATTCATTCACGCTTGGGTAGACCGGTAAGTCAGATAGACGATCGATAGTAAAGAATAAAGGCAGTAAATAGTAAAGACTTAGGCTGTACCCGCCTAAGTCTTGTTCTCGTAACACTCGCTTTCCTGACCAGTAGTGAAATTTTCCCTGACCGTAATCGTGTAAACGCGAGCCTCCCTTTTGCTTTGCCTGTTTTGTTTGTTGGAATTAAACATTTATTTTTTTACGTGATTCGTTTCAGTTCTTTCTCAATCACAAGCCTTCGGTAAGCCTTTAACCCATGCTCCAGTTAGCACGACCATGTCCAGTGATACTATACTAGATGGTGAAGAGGACTGCTATCCTCATGTGGATGATGAGGATGATCACAGCCATGACAGCGACGATGATGGCAGTGATGAAGCTGTTGAAATGCATCAACATAAAGATAGTTGCGTTGACATCCACAGTAACTCTGTAGCCCAAATAAAAGTTGGACAACGATTTCAAAGTGTGAGCTCAGCTACTGTGACCTTGTCTCTGGTAAGGTTATAGTATATGGTTATTCATGTGATTTATTTTCTGTTAATAAATCAGCCTAAATAGCCTTTCGAAAACCATAACCATAAATTTGTTTGATCGAAGTTGTCGGATGATAGTTTTTAGGCTTAAGGCGACAGCGAAATAAATTTTGAAATAATGAACTGGGTTTTAAGAAACCAATTAAACAAATATAAATAAATTCATAGAATCAACGAATGTACAATGAGATAAGTAGATTAGGTATACAATGTAAGATACTGTAAAATATGATTTACAGTAACAAGATGCGAAGAGAATTGAAGTATGTGAAATAAATATGGTGGAATAATATGGTGAAATAATAATATAGTATCTATGATGGACTGTGAATTAGGGGCTACAATGTGAAATAAATATAATTAGGACCTACTCTCGTATGGTCGTTTGCAAAGAATTGTGAGAGAAAGTGGAATTAACTAAGTATGATTTGTTTGGAGGTAAATGACTAATTGTAGAAGGAATGATTACCGACCTTTATACGAAGAAAGCTGCGAGTCGACTGGGGCGGAATAGTGTGCTATTTAGTTGGGCTGAAAGCGTGTGTTTGTTTGTTTCTGTGTGAAATTTTAAGAGATGTTGTTTGGAACAGTATTACGTTAAATGAATTGACAAGTAAAATAAATGAATTAATTAATTGAAAGATTAAATTGACAAAGTTAAAGTAAAATAATTGAATGATTAAATTGACAAAGTTAAAGTAAAATAATTGAACGATTAAATTGACAGAGTTAAAGGATTGCATAATATGAATTTTACATAATAATTGATGTATATATATATATATTTGAGTTTCCCAGGAGGTTTTATTATAGGAATGCCCAGAGGCATTGCTATAAGGTGATATGTAGAGCGTGAAAGTCACAAGTAACAAATATCGTTTTCAACGTCAGGTAAGATTCTGATTGTACTGTTGTTTGGATTCACTTCAATGATATTGTTGAATTGTCTGTGATACCTGACAGTGTAGAGATGGTTGTAATGTTTAATAGTGATAATGTGATGGCAGCCAAAGAAGCTGAAATACCAAACTGGAGAAACAACAATGTTTATGAAGTTGAAAATGTTAGCCAAGATGCCGTATCAGTTAGTTGGGTGATAACTGAGAAAATAAAAGATAATAAAACGGTTATTAAAGCAAGATTAGTAGCACGTGGCTCTGAAGAGGGCGCTATCTCGTTGGGCAAGGATTCGCCTACGTGTTCCAGAGAAGCAGTGGGAGTGTCACAACGTTGATATCAAAGCTGCTTATCTACAGGGCAATGTCATTGAACGTGAGATTTACTTGAAACCACCTCCTGAATATTTTAATGGTAACTTGTGGAAATTAAAGAAGACTGTGTACGGTTTGTGTGATGCAGCCAGAGCCTGAATTTAAGATTGAATGATAAATTGATACTTGGTGTTCACATGTGTTCATTAGATAATTCTTTGTTTTCGTGGTACAAGGAGAATTTTGAGGACATAATTTGTCTACGTTGTTGATTTTCTCTGGGCGGGAACTGCTGTATTTGAGGACGCCATTGTTAAGAAATGTTCTTGATTGGCAGCTTAGCGTCAGCATCATTCAATATGTTGGTTTGATCATCAACACGACTGTTGATGGCTTGACTGTTGTTTAATTCCAGCATGCTTCAACTTTGACACCTGTCGGTATTAGTAATCAGCGTGATCTTCTTAAAACAAGCCACATAACACTGGCGGAAAAAAACTGAGTACAGAGCTTTGATCGGACAACTTGTCATTTGAGTGTCGCGTGTAAGAAGGCAACTTCTGGTGATTTACTCAGATTGAATAAGTTAATAGTTCGAATGGCAAGAGAAAACATGAGATTAGACGTTCGTAAGCTTGAGTTACTCGAAGCCTGTTCTCTAAAGTCTTATTCAGATTCAGCTTTTGATAATTTGGCTGGAGGCGGTTCTCAAGGAGCGTTTATTGTATTCCTGGTGGATGATAGTGGTGCTCCTGATCGAATCTACTGGCAGACTAGGAAAATCCGGCGTGTTGTCAAATCAATATTGTCTGCCGAGACTCTGGCACTTCTTGAGTGCGCAGTAGCTGTAGTGTACATCGCCAGTATGATTGTTGAAATATCTCGCTGCGCTGGTGTTAATTTTCATTGCTTTGTGGACAATAAGTTTAGTTGATGCTCTGTACTTCTACGCGATATGCTTGCTAGAAAAGATATAACATCGGTGACTTGGGTTGAGAAGTCACAACTAGTAGACAGTCTCATACAGCGTGGAGCGTCCACCCAGCGGCTACGGGCCGCTATCAGTAATGACTAATGGTTATTTATCAAGCCGCTTTCATTGCGAACGAGATCAAGCAGTGGAAAGAACTGAAGACGCATTGGTTTGATATCTGGCCGAGTAATAATGTCGCGCAGTTGTACGCCGCGCACTGTTCAATTGTTTGTGGCATGGCATGACGGGTTCCCGCTCCGCTGCAGTCGTTGTTCAGAGGTAAGTGTGCTCGGACGTACTCACCATGCTCCGCCCACTCAACGAAGGCAGCCGATAATATTCCAACATCACCGGCCGCGGTTGTTGGATCAACCCTTCCGACATCGAAAGTGTTCTCGGACCACGACTCCGGGTCTACCGTCCGAAACTCTCTCCTTGACCTTCGTTTCTGCCATGCTGCGCGCCCGGGTCACAGGCAGGGGCCTCTACCGGTTCCTCGGAAGCATCATCCGTCACCGCTCAGTCCAAGATTTCTTCTTCTGCTACAGCAGCTTCTTCGATATCTGCTATCCGACCCTCCCCAGCTGTTTAGGAAGGCCTTCAAAGAACTCAACATCAGCCAAATTGGACAAAAGATATCTACTGTGGTAGCTACCCCCAGCCCCCCCCACACACATATCTTACATTTTACAATGGAATTTCCAAGGTCTTCTTCTCAAATGGGACAACTCGAGGTCCTCTTGATGACTGTACATCTCGCTTTTGTTCGTCTTCAGAGGAACAAACTGGGTACTTGACCTTTTCCGGCGCTGCCTGGTTTTTCGTATTTTAAACTATGTTGCTCCTGAGGGGGCTCATCCCAACATGAATCTCCCCTCCACCTCCATACTACCCTTCAAGCTGTTCCCGTGAGGGTTTTTCTTACTGGCTTTTTTTTACTGTTTGCTTTATTTACCCTTCTCCTTCTTTACCATTATTAAGGTCCGATGTTTTAGAACTTGTAGATCAGTTTCCTTCCCCGTTTTTATTACTCAGGAATTTTAATGCCTTTCACCCATATTGGGGCAACTTTCTCTGCGTTTTAAACTCCGGTGACTTGTCTATCTGTTCTCCGGATTTTCTCACTGATTTTTTGTCATCCTTGATAACCTTCATGGAGGTGACCACTTTCATGTTGTCTTGTCAGTCGTTCATCCTAGTTCTCATCCAGCAATGTTTCTCAAGTGGGACTTAAGCCATGCTGATTGGAAAGGCTTGGGAGAGGTGTCTTTCACAAGTGTCTCCTTGGGGACCTTCAATCATGTGGACGTGGCCGTGTTGTATTCCACATCACTTATTTACAACGCGGCCACACAGACCATTCCTCGAAGGCGACCCGTAATGGGTCGCTCAAATGTGCCCTGGTTATGTTTCATCTATTTCCTTGATGACCTCTACTGTAAAGATATGGAAGAGGATTAACAAGATCCGGACTCCTTATGCCGACCACCACACTCTCAACGTCAATTTTCAGAGATCCCTAGTGAGTGACAGTTTGCTGGCCAGTAACGTTTTGACTTACCATTTCCGTTCTCTTAACAGTGTCAGCCGTCACAAGGTTTTTCTAGCCTATAAATCAAACGAAAAGTCTCATTACTTCAAATGTGACCTTCCGTATAATGCCTTGTTCTCCATCCACGAGTTACATGTTGAATTATCCCTTTGTAGGTCTATTTCTTCTGATTTTGGTGGGATCCATTAGGATATCATTCGGCACCTTCATTCAAACTCTGCCCTATTCTTACTTGCTTATACAATCTTATATGGGTGAAGGATTTTTGCCCATCATCATGGCGCATTGGGATTGTCCTCCTCTTTGTCAAATCGGGTAGGGATGGATTGGACGCAGATCACTATCGCCCTATAGCTCTTACCAGCTGTCTGAGAAAGTTGCGAGAGAAGATGGTGCCAGTGCGTCTGAATTAGTTCTTGGACACCATTCACTTAGTTTCCATTTCAGTACCGTTTTTGTAGGGGTCATAGCACTCTTGACCTTTTAAAACGTTTTGAGGCTTCGGTTCGAAAATCTTTCTTAAGGCACCATGTCTTGGCCATATTTTTTAACATTGAGAAAGCCTACGATACTACCTAGAGATACATCTTAAGACAGCTACACGCTTGTGGTATAAAAGGTCTTTTACCGTACTTTATTCAGTTTCTTTGCATCTCGATCCTTTACGGATCGTGTTGGAGACACCTACTTTGACCTGCAACCCCAAGAGGACGGAATTCCTGAGGGCAGCGTTTTAATTGTTTCATGTTTTGTACTTTCCATCAATGGTATCATCTCTTCTCTCCCAAGGGGCGTACCGACAACCCAGTTAGTCGATGACTTGGCACTCAACTGTTCCTTAACTTGCCTTCACTTAGCGGTGCATCGTCTACAGTTAGCAGTCGATGCAGTTTCGAAACTTGCACAACTTAGGAAATTCCGCTTTACCACGAGTGAGAAGAAGGCTATGTACTTATTTATACCTGGGTAGAGGGGCTCTTGTTCCGTCCCATATCTCCCTGCAGGCCCCTTCATCAGAGATTTACAGATTCCTTTATGCTGCTGAATCAACGGTGGCATTTGATAGGTTACCATCTTTGCCCCGCCCCTTGGTCCCCAGGAAAAGAGATAATTTCTCAAACTTGGATGCTGTATGGGTTCTTGCCTTTCCGTTGTCGCCGATCCCTAGTTGGCGTGCTCCACCTCCCAAAGTTTCCCCCATCATGTGGAGCTTGGAAAAATTCTCCGTTGACCCTTGCTCTATTAAGTGCCTGTTCCTCGAGCACACGGCCTCACATACACATACAGTTCCAAGTCAGACCGAATCATATGTGCTGCAGCCATTTATTTAGAGAATTTTTAACATTTGCTTTGCTACTGACAGCTTCTTTTTTTATCGGTGTAACTTTGGCTATTCTTTTCGCATTTAGACTGATCCCATTTTTATCCTTTAAAGATTTCGTTATTTCCTCCGACTCGCGGGATGTTTAAGAAGCGGTTCGCTGTTCTTTTAGTGCTTTTCCATCCCTAAGTTGGAAAGAAATTGCAACTGGCTGGTCCAGAATGCGCCTCGTTATCGGGTTCTACTTTGTTTGGATCCCAGGCAACGAGAGGAGTGATCAACTGGCCGTTCAGCCTATCTTAAGGTTCTGGATAATTCTGCATTGCCTTTTCGAGATTTCTTTCCATCTATAAGGGATTATTTTTTTTCGTTGTGGCAAGACGAATGGGGTGGATGTTCATCCTTTAAATTATACAATATCTAAGTGTCTGTTCATTCTTGACCCTCGAGCCTTCAGAGACTACGGTCCCTAGAGGTGGCCCTTTGCGGCGTTGGCATCGGCCACACAAGACATATCCACGGCCATCTTGTTTCGCCTGGTGCTCGAATTCCCCTTTGCTGCCGTTTTTGTAGTAGGGACCAATTGGTCGCCCAACTTCTACTGGAATGTCTTCATTTTACCATTCGCCGGTTTCGTTTCCCGGCCCTTTTAAGTATCCCTCGCCTGTCCCTCCTTCGTTTCCTTCTGGTGGAAGAATCTTTTAAAGCCTCATTTTTAAATTTCTTATATCATAATGGTCTTTTTCCCTGTTTTATAATTAATTTGATCCTATTTGTTTGTGCCGCCATCAGGAATCTACTGAGCTTGGGCAGCTGTTCATTTTATTCCTTCCTTAAATCCACAGTGACTGCCCATTGCTCCATCCCGTAACACCGTTTGAACACCTACCTGGAGCAAAACTCTATCAGAAACATGTAGGGGCCAGCGCCCCATGTAATGTGGAACCTTTTTGAACATCAATTGAGCCATCCTTTAACATTCTTCGAGCGCTTCCTGAACACTCATTGTACCCTACCATATATATATATATATATATATATATATATATATATAATTTCACGGTGAAGGTAAGGACACATAGGAGGCTGAGGTACATGTGATTTATTTATCGAACAACGTTTCGGGCGTATCACCCATCTTCAGGTTCTAAAAAATAAAGTAATCTAATACAGTTAAAGAATATTAAAAATATTAAAAATAATTAGGTTATGACTATGTAGGTAAATCAAAAATTAGAAAATAACTCGGGAATTTAAAAGTCAAGAGAATCAAATTATCAATCTAATATAACACTATTGCTTTTTTTTTCGTGTTGATAGTGATTACATTAGATTAATAATTTGATTCTCTTGCTTTTTAAATTCCTGAATTATCGGTAAGCAATATTATACAGTAATTATTTACTTTTGTTTTTTGTGAGTTTTTTTCGTTTCAATAGTGTTATATTAGATTGATAATTTGATTCTCTTGACTTTTAAATTCCTGAGTTATTTTCTAATTTTTGATTTACCTACATAGTCATAACCTAATTATTTTTAATATTTTTAATATTCTTTAACTGTATTAGATTACTTTATTTTTTAGAACCTGAAGATGGGTGATACGCCCGAAACGTTGTTCGATAAATAAATCACATGTACCTCAGCCTCCTATGTGTCCTTACCTTCACCGTGAAATTGAAGATTAGACTGGTCAGCAGCAACTCATATGACTATATATATATATATATATATATATATATATATATATATATATATATATATATATATAACTACGATCCATTAACCCAATTCAATCCAGAAAATTACGCATTGCATCCGGAGCTTTCGTCTTCTCGAGTTGTGATTCTCGAAGCCGAGTGCAACGCTGCATCTTTTGACCTCCAACCATCCAAGCTGACACTTCGTACATACCAATCTATCACTCACTCATCCATCACAAGGAACTCTCGGGTGGCACTTTTTTACAACAATCAACAGCCTCCTCCTTCATTGACTCCACTCGTCGCAGAACTGATTTCCTTTATGATCTTCCCTCTTTGGTTTTACAATCGGCACTTCACTGTAAAACACTGGAAAATTTAATTAAGACATTCTCCGAAAATAAGAAACAATAGCATTTTCACCCAATATTCTGACGATAGTTTACGAGCTACCAACGGCACTAGGGCAATGGTCGTAATACCATCATTGGACTACGTTCAATGAGTGCCACAGCCCGCTATAGCATCCATTTAAAAAGATGAACTAATAGCTGTCCTTGAGCCCTTCACTTTATAGAGACCTTGCCGAACAGCCGCTGCGTCATCCACTCAGATTCTAGAAGTACCTTCTTGGCAAACAGCAATACTACCCCACTCATTTCATAGACCGCTCTATCCAACAATCAGTCAATTTCCTCCAAATTTCAGGCAAAAATTAATCGCTTTCTGCTTGGCTCCGGCCCTCGTCGGCATCCTAATAGACGAAACAGCTGCCCTGCAGACAAAAGTCGAGAGATCTTTCCCCCCCCCCACCTCGTCATGCTCTTCCTACCTCAGGACTTCCACCAATTTTCCCATTGTCATTTGTGTACCATTTGGCAGAATCGATGAGATAGCCTCCTCCAAAATAAGCTCCTTCTATTGGACAGTATGGTTGACTGATGGTCAACTCAACCACCTCATGGTCAGTTTATCACCACCGCAACGCGCAACTTACTACACACCCTCACTGAATGCTATAAATTTATCTGGCTCCCGTCGACGTTTCCTTACACTTCTTCACTTGCTTCACCGGAATGATTGCCTGTATGATATCTGACGGCCAGAACATTTTCGTAACAGCATTATTCTTTCTTATTCCACTCGAGTTCTATCTTCTCAACAAACTGCCACACTCTTCCCTTGTTTAGCCATTAACCTTTGTTTCCTGACTGCCAAGAACTCCATAGGATCGGTGTGATATGCACTAATGTGTTATTTGTGGGTAAGATTCGGGTGAGCTGTTATATTCAGACTATGTTGTTACCATTTAAAAGTCGGAAGTTTTAAGTATCAACTGTACAATGTTTTTTTAAATGGAGGTGGTAGCTGGTAAGCTCCGATTTACGCATATGTGTCCCACTCATCGAAACTTCATTTTTAAGGGTATGAAAAGGGAGTTGGGGCAGGAAAGCGTGAGTAAATGATAGGCGTAACTACATAAAACAGAGAAAATGATTAGCAGAGAGGAAGGATAAAAGATTAACGGAAAACCATTGGCCTTCGACCAGGATTGAAAACAAGTATACTGAGGCAGGGTAGGAAGAAAGAAAGGAGGTAAAAGGGGTGTCGGGTGATGAAATGCAAGGTTCATTCAACCAGCACGTGAGACAGTGAGTCTGGTATTGCAGGGGTTAAAAGTGGTATAAAAATATCTGTGATGTATCCTTGGGTTAGCCTGGTATGACCTAAGCGGAGGCAGGACAGTAACAGAGGTGGAGTTTAATGTGGAGAAGTTTACTGAGAGGCCAAGTTGTCCAGCTGGCAAACCACCATTTTACATTAAGGATTTTGTTCCTACGTGGAGGAAGATCATTGAATAGAAATGAGAATAAGAGTAATGGAGCGGGGCCTACCGAGCAGCTTCGTCAGCTGCTTCCTCGCCAGACAACCCAACTTGGAAGGACTCCCATCAAGTGACAAGCTTTGGGGTGAGTCCGAAAGCTCATGCAAGAGAAATCGGATCTCTGCAATTAAAGGATTCTGTGCATGGGAGTAGACGGACAATACGAAGGCCTTCCCGTCTACAAACACCCGACAAAGAGATCTGATAGAATGGGGGAAAGAAAATAGCAGAGCTAGTCCTTGAAAGTTACCAGTCGTCTACATTGGAATCAGACGGAAGCTAAGGAATGTCTTCTCGGATAGGAAGGCTCGCCCATCCGATAGGTAAGAGACGTTACACTCTGCTCAGAGACTGGCTACTGGATAAGGGCTAAAAAACCCTCTAGCCAAGCGAAATACGGGTTCAGACTGGGTATAGACGACGGGGAGTCGAGCGGGTGTTGAGTTTACACCACACCGCCAAAGTTGGGATGAGTCAGATCAAGAGACTTTAGATGTGCAGTGCCCCATGTGGTGTGGAAAAAAATGACTTAGAGGTTGAGAGTAGACTGAGTGGAAGCATTGAGATAAGAAATGTGAGGCTTCTATGAAAGATTCATCAATAATGAGATCAAAGAACATCACTGACTGAGTCACTGGTATTGAGTCTTCGGATATAAATAAGTGGGTGGTCCCAGCCAGTAGCCGGAGGGCGGAATAGAATCACTGAGAAGTAGCCCATGCAACGCCCGCATAGATTAAAAAAATGTGTTGATAAATTCGGACAGTAAAACCATTATATAACTATTGACATTCATAATAATAAAGTACAGTAAAAACGGTCATACTACAATTAATTGCATTCGATATAATGATTGATTTATATGGCAGGTGAATTGCTGAAATAATTGGTTTATATGGCAGTTGAAGTGCTACTATAAGAGCGGGGGAGATCATGTTTTTTTGTGGATTTTTTAAAAATTAAGGCTTCATACTGGCGAATACTAGGAAGGGCAGAGACGCTAAAATTACACTCTAATGGAATAAATATATTACAAGTGAGCAACAAGTCTGAGAATGCTCCCAAAGTAAGAGCCTCACCTCATCTCAAAACTCCACGATTGAGAATGCATGAACCAGTCCTGAGTACTTGGGACAAGCGATAGGAACCCCGCTCGTCCCAGTACCGGCAGACAGGGGGAGCAATCAGTCGTTGCAATAGGGTTTATGGGAGTTCCCCATCAGATGGCGCTGCATGCAATGAATGCGGCCGATTAGGAGGAGACAGTAAATGGGCAAAGTCGTCGAAGCATTGGGATGGGGGGGCGGGCATGGAAGTCTCTGCTATCTCCCATCTTCTTTGCAAGGCAACCCAAAAGGCATCGAGCTCCTCATAAACGTTTCCGCTCCATATGGCACTGCACCTTCATGTTCTGTGGTTCAAGATCGTGGAACTCCCTGCCCCAGGCCGTTCGTTCCTGCTGTTCCCATCGTGGCTTCAAGAATGATTTGAAGACATATTTTTCCAATTACCTTTCACCTAGTCTGCCGACGGGTGGGTGCTCTGTAAAGGTCTATGACCTTGAAGAACGCAGTCTAAAATGTATTTACTTACTGATTCTCGCCATGTATTCACTGAAGGAAAGTTAAATGCTGGTAGTTGCACAGTCCTTGCAGACTGTTTGACCCCTTGATCAGCCCACTCATTTGCTGCCGCGATCCACACATGTCGAGGAGACCAGCAGAAGATAATCTCGACATACTCACTGCTCTCAGGAGCCGTAGCTCTATCATATCTAGATGAACCACATTTAGGAACAAATTCGAATCAGGTTGACGCTGTAGATGGCGACAGAATGCACTACCTTAGTCTTGGGGAAAGACACCCGAAACCTGTGCTTCGAGATAGCGAGCGATGCGATTCATATACTGTTGGAGTCGACGCTCTGCAGTACGTAACCAAGTCGCTTCGAAAAAGATCGAAAGCTCCTCTATGTAGAGCGTAACGAAAACATATTTTTGCAGTACCGAAGTATGTGCTATTGGACCAGATAGGACTCTCACAGCCCTACGCGGAATTGACGATCTCATGAAACTCATACAAGGAAAAAGGTAGCCGTCCCCTAGTTCACTAGTGTGGAGAGTCTCCAAAATACCATATCACTATTGGGTATCAGCGGCTTGCTCAAGAACAAAGAATACTGTGGCGAAGTGCCGAATCTCGCAATGAAGTCATGTGGCACATCCTCCATGCTCTGGCCAGAATGCACACGATCATGTGCACATACACTTGGAATCAGCCTCTCTTCAATACTGTAGCAGCTCTTGTAAGTCATCATAAATAGAAAATTAAAACAATATTTACAAGGGTGAAAATATATATTTTTTAATTTAGGAGCTCATCTATCTGGCGACTGCCTACTTGTGGCATAAGTCGCCCTAGTCACCAGAGCCTACTACTAGGCTATATTAATAAAAAATAACGATATATAAATAAATAACAAAAACAAAGGGAAAAAAACCGATGGCAAAAAAGGAAAACAAAGCAAAAGGGCAACAAGGAAGCAGGCTCCGACGTCGAGGGAGGCCCGCCTTCCTCCGGCACAGGAACATGCGACCTACAAAAACAACCAAATAGAGTGGAGGCCAACTTCCTCCAAAAAAGCGGTGTGCACGAACTCGTCCCGAGTATATAGGACAAGCGGTAGCAGCCCCGCTCGTCTCGGTCCCGGGGCAGGTAACGTGCGCGAAGATCGCCCAGACTGAGACATTCAACAAGAATGTGCCAAACAGTCTGGGGGACAACGCAGTCTTCATAGTATGACGCAGGCGAGCTCTCCATCAAATATCAGTGCGTCCCGCAACTGTGTCCAATTCGGAAACTACAGAAATAAACCTGAAGCCGTCGCGGCATTAGTGGATAGGCCCATAGGAATAGTCGCGGCGCAATGGCACGCATCTTTTAGTTCCCCTCGACCGTCTCCCATCATCTTGCTAAGCAACACAGAGAGCTGCCCGTATTCCGGCCATGAAATCGGTGTCAGGAAGAGCAAAACGCTGGTCTGGTCGCCCAGTCCTCGCGGACTCTTTGGCACCTTCATCGGAGCGCTCATTCTCTGCAATTTCTACATGTCCAGGAACCCAGCCGAAGATAATCTTGACATCCTGGCTCGGATATCGCGAGCCAGGAAATGCGGAGATTTCAATGCCCCGAGAGCACTCAGGGCGCTTTGTGAGTCGCTATAAATCCCAATCCGGTCTCCGAACCGGGCACGTCGCTTTATCTCCCGTATCAAGCAGTGTATTGCAACCAGTTTGGCTGTGAAGATAAGCGCAGCGCCCGGCAGAGCCGCGCTGACTTCAAACAGAGGTGATGGGGCGTGGAAACCGACCCCCTCTTGGGACTTGGAACCATCCGTATACACTGTCACGGTTCCAGCGTGACACGGAGGGTATTACAAAAAGGCCAAACGCAATACTCCAGGCGCTGTAAAAGTTTTGGGAGTAGAAGCCCTGCGACAAAGAGTCAAAAATGGTAACTTCCAGGGCGGCGTCCTGGGCAGAACCAGGGGCTTCCCCTGGTCCGAGAGGTATACCTAGCTCTCGAGGAAATTTTCCTTGCCATAAACCCAAAAGGCATATGGTACTACTGGTGTCTTTCGGTGGCATAGGTAGCGTCGAGATCAGCTGCGAATGAAGTGACAGCAGTTGGCGACTGCGGGAAGTGCCGGGCTTGCATGTACAGGCGAATAATCCACTGTTCACGGCGCAAAGCAAGTGTCAACTCCCCAGAATCGACAAGTAGGCTCTCAATGGGAGCAATGTGTAAGGCACCGGTCGCCAGGCGAAGGCCGGCGTGCTGGATCGAGTCCACCTTCCGAAAGACGCGCTTGGCTGCGGATGCATAAAACTCGCATCCGTAGTAGAGCTTCGAACTCGAACGAACAAAGAATCGAATAAAAAGTATGGCGGTAGCCCTATCAGCGCTCCAGGAGTTGAACGTCACGGAACGAAGAATGTCCATGACGCGGGTACAAAAGACCATAAATCTGCAAATATGAGCCTCCCAGGTAAGGCGTCGGCCAAACATAAGATCAAAGAAACGCTGCGAGTCTACCACTTCCAGGTGAACCCCATTTAGAAATAAATCTGGGTCAAGGTGGAGCCGCGGATGGCAGCAAAAGTACACCACCTTAGTCTTGGCCAAGGAAATCGGAAGCCTGTGCGGTTTAGCATAGCTAGAAACACGGTTCATTGCCTGTTGGATTCACCGCTCCAGAGTTAGCATCTCGGCCGCGCCAAAAAAGATCGAAAGCTCGTCCACATAGAGCTTAGCGAGAACATCTTTGAACAATCTCTCTGGCTATGCTGAAGCGCACAGTTGATGCTATTAATGCTCAGGTCAAAGAGTGACACTTCGCTGAGGGACACCCTCTTCCTACTCCATTGGGGCGGAGAGGGCTCCTCCCACCCGTACGCGGAATCTGATTAACTCGCAAAAAATCAGATATAAACATTGGGAGGCGTCCCCTCGCCCCCATCGTGTGGAGAGTCTCCATGATACCATAAAGCCATGCGGTATCATAGGCCTTCACCAGATCGAAAAACACAGTAGTGTAGTGCTGACTACGAAGGAAGGCTTCACGGACGGCATTTTCAAGTCGGTGCAGAGCATCCGACGTGGAGTGGAACTTGCGGAAGCCGCACTGTGCAGAAAACAGATGGCCTTCACTGTCCAGAAAAAAGGCTAATAAAATATTTATCAATTTCTCCATCAACTTGCACACACAGGTTAGAGAGATTGGGCGGGAAATGGGCGAGGTAGAGTAATCTCTCGCCGGTTTGCGAAAAGCGAGCGCAATAGCGATTCGCTAGGAGTCTGGGAGGATACTCTCTACCGAGATCTTGTTGAATAAATTTAACAGAAAGGCCATGCCTCGCTCACGCAGGTATCGAAGCATGGTGTACGGGACATCGTCTGAACCATGGGCGGTGTCCGCGCACGAAGCGAGAGCGGAACGCAACTCACTCAAAGTAAATCTGTCGTTTAAGGGCTATCCGCCTCTTAAGGTAAAATCCAGTCGGCGGCCTTCCGCGACATCACGACGCGTATTGAATGCTGGTGGTCCAGCATCCTGGCTTGGGAATGCGGAGAAAGCGGTCGCGAAAGATTCAACTACGGACGCGGCGTCCGAGTTTTATGACTCATTCTCCTGGAGAACGGGAGGGGGGTCCTGCGAGAACTTGCCGAGAATCCTTTTGTCTCGCTTCCACACCTCTGCTAGAGACACATATGCCCGCCAAGAAGAGCGGCGGGAGTGCTTCGAAATAAACCGGAACCTAACAATAGCTCGATGAAATTCGCTGAGAGTGAAGTCGTTCTTGCAGCGCTTATAGCGTATGTAGGCATAACGCTTCTGTTTTAGGGTCGCCTCACACTCAACTGACCACCACGGAAGTGGTCGGCTTGCAAAACGGTTAGACGTTCTAGAAATAGTACTTAAGGCCCACGGCGATAAGATTTCCGGAGAATAACTCGACGGCCTCATCTACCGACCTAAACTCCTCGACCGGGACAGAGAAATCAGTTATTTCTTAAAATGCAGAGCACCGCGCCCGCGCCAAGCACCACCTGGGTGGGCTCTCGGGCGGTAGTGTCCCAGAAAATGATATTTAAATGGAAAACTGATGACTACCCTGGAAGTCATCGACCACCCCCATCCAAAATCAGGCTGTGCATCCGGAGAGCACAAAGATAGATCGAGACAGGAAGATGAAGCGGTTCTCGGGCAGTGATGCGTAAACTCATCCAACATTTAGGAGATCTATCTTCAGCTCGTCGATCAGGTTGGCAAGGCCTTGACTTCTGAGATAAATCGAGTAGTCCTCTCAGAGGGGCTGTCTAACGTTCAGATCTTCGAGCAAGAGAAAGGGCCTCGGCAACCGTGCCACGAGGCAGCGGAAGTCACCCGTGTCGAAGTTGACTGACGGTGGAATGTACACGGAAATAACAGTATACCTCCTATACATGTGCAGCTGCACAGCTACCACCTGAAAGTAGGTATCTAAAGCGATGAGAATAGCGTAGACATCGTGGAGGGTGTAAATCGCGCATCCTCCTGCCCGACCCCATCCCGTGGTGGTGGGGTCGCAAAACCCTTATACCCCGACAGGGTGGACAGGGAGCACGTACCCAGCATGGTCTCCTGCAAAAATATAGCTAATGGGGAACGGGAGGAAACGACCCTCCGCAGCAATTCCATTGAAGGAATATGCCCACCAGGCCTAGCTCAGAGGAGATGCGGGGGCTCTCTTCGAAGAGAATACCCCCACGGGAATGGCTGTACTCATACCGGAGGCAGAACTATGGGCGCTCTTGGTTGGCCATGCGCTGAAGGCGCTATCGTCTTCGAGGACTTATCGGGGGAGGTAGGGCAGCCATGCGTCCACTGAGTGCTGTCATTTCACGGGGGGGGGGGCAGCTTTGGGAACCCCGGGAGATGGCTTCATGACCAACTTCAGAGGTGTTGCCTCCTGTGAGTCTAACTACTCGGTGGATGGGTGTGGCCGTTTCGCCTTGCGAGAAACGGTAACCCTGGGAGAAGGGAGGGGAGCCCTAGTTTTAGCCGGGGCTAGGTCTGAACTTTTTTTGCAGCCTGCTTTACCAGGGAAAAGCCGGGAATGGGCAGAACTCGCAGAAGGGTTCCGGATGGGAGCGGAAACGCTCGTGCTTGTAGTCCTGGAGGGGAGTGTGTCTTTCTTAACATTGAGGCATAGGATGTCTTAGGAAGCGCCGGGCGCGCCAGAACAAAGTTCTTAGCCTCGCGAAATGAGACAATCCTGAGACTGAACAGCCAGGAATTCTTTCTCAAGGAGATACCCACCACATTGCTTTGAAGAAGCTGGGTGCTGCTCTCCGCAATTGACACACTTGGCCACACACGATTTCGACTTATCGTGTGCGGCTTTGGAGCAACTTACACAGACTTAAGGTAACCCCAACTTTGTGCGTGTACAGAAATGATTAGTATGGCCGAAGCGGTGAAAGTAGTATCATCTCCGTAGCGGTGGCACGAATGCCTTCACGCGGTAGCGATGCCAACCGGCACGCACCGATCAGGGAACTTGTAACAGTCGAACATGACGAAGAATGCATGGGTGAGTCTCGAGGCCCCTCACTGTTTTTTCATCACACGCTCGACCTTGACCGCCCCATGGTCGGCCAGCTTTAAGGTGATATCATCTATGCAGTAGCCCATGAGTTCCCTCGACAAAACTACTCCTTTCACGATGTTCATAGTATGTAGAGTGCGGAGCCACACTCACAGGCGTGCCAATATGTTTAGGAAGGGCACTAATCGTGGCCACCTCGGAAGGATTCGACGCATTTGCCAAAAGGCTCTTATGGATCATATTGCTATTAGCCAACATGCTGCCATCAGTGCAGTGGAGCGAATAACAAGGAAGCGTTTGAAGCCAGCGGGCTTGAAAGGGCAGGTAGCCTCTAAAGGAAGAGGTCACAGTGATCCACAAGTAATAGAGGCTCCGCTCTGCGCAGTTCTGGTCTCCATCTGGGACTTCCACACCCGGGGGATCAACGGGGCCAGACGTGCCGATCTTGGCTTGGTCGCTTACCGTAAAGGCAGGAGATTCGTCGGTCGCCGCGGAGGGACAGGAGCCCTTAGTCTTTTTAGGAAAGGAGGGCGGAGATGAACCCGCTTCTCTCCTCCGCCGGTAGGAGCTCCTAGGCCTGATGGACCGACCAGAACAAGAACCTTCTAGGAAATGGAGAAGGTCCTGCCCGTTAGAGGAGCACTAGCCGGGGGAGGAAACCCCTCCTCTCCTTGTGAGGCCTTGGGGACCCGAGCAGTCTTAGGAGGAGCGTGCATTGGGGCGGACTCGGGTTCGCCCCCATGAAAGATCCTATCGTCTGGGGCTGGGTCACCTCAGGAACTATGTCCATCTTAAGGAGTGCCTCCAAGTGCCTCCCCTCCGCAACGAGACATTACAGGTCCCATTAAGGTACCTTTGGTCAGTGAACCGGCATCCGTTGAGGATGAGAGGTGGGCACGTACGGTGACCCCCTCCAACATCATTATGTGAACCCGCGGGTCTTTGTAATGCATGGGCCGACGGGCCCTGCCTTCCCTCGCCACCATAATAAAAAAAAAAAAAAATAAAAAATAATAATAATAATAATAAAAATAATAAAAAAAATAATAAAATAATCATCAAAAATAATAAAAATAATAATAAAATAATAATGAAAATAATAATAAAAATAATAATAAAATGATAATAAAATAATAATAAAAATAATAATAAAAATAATAATATAAAATAATAAAAATAAGAATAATAATAAGAAGAAGAAGAATAAAAAGTAGAATAAGAAGAAGAATAAGAAGAAAAAAAAAATAAGAAGAAGAAGAAGAAGAAGAAGAAGAAGAAGAAGAAGAAGAAGAAGAAGAAGAAGAAGTCAAGAATTCCCGGTTGTTAAAAGAAAGAAATTCAGAATGAATTAATGAATGTGCATAATTTAACCTGGCAATTTACGGGTGACAAAAGCCACCGAGGCCGATCGAAGGTCACCCAAGTCAATCAGCACCTCTTCCCTGTATCCCTCCCTCCCTCCCTCCCCACCTCTACATTTCCATTAAAGTGTATTTATAGGATGCGTCCAGAATACCGCCAAAATTTATTACCAATCAAAGCTTTTTAAAATATTTAATTATGCAACAACAATATCTAGATATGTATAATCGCATCATTTGCTTTGTCGTTCTTTGTAACACCACCGTAATTCTATTTTTTTGTTATTTTTGTTTTATCCACTTATTTTGATCATTTTCACGAATGAATTACCAAATTCGAGAATTTTAGCGTTTGATTCATAGGATTAGTTTATTGGAATAACTCAATAAGATTTTAGAATTTTTTAAAATTGTGATTCTTCACTTTATTTCGCGTTCAATGGTTCATTTGTGAGGGCCAGAAAAGGAGTTTGAGGTTAGCTTGTTGGGGGGAGCCGAGATAAACTATTGCTATTCTGGTACAATTTTTAGTCGCGTGCGAGTCTACATCTCGCTATGTCGGTGGGTCGCCGTTTTAGGTTTCTTTTGTTTTTCTAATAACATTTTAACTATTCAGCTGATTCTAACGAAATTTGAAACACTTGTGTTCTTTTACATTTTCTTTTGAATGATATAATTGCCAAAGTCCCCCAAGGTTAGCACATGAATTATTTTGTTTTGGCAATAACATCATAACTATTCGGCCGATTCTAACGAAATTTGAAACTATTATGCTGTTTTACATTCTCTTTTGAATGTTATAACTTCCAAGGTCCTCCTAAGGTTAGTCTTTTAATTATTGGAAGTTCTGAAGGTCGTTAGGTCATAAATCACAATAATTGAGAGTACGTGACTTTTTGCTTAGCAGACCTTGTTTAAGGAAGTGACCAATTGGCACAATGCTTTCTACTGAAATCACGCATCAGGCTATGGCACCCCTTTCGCCAAATTTCGCAATCTTTTTGGAGCAATTGATAGTCTTTCACCTGCTTTAGGACGAACGAACCTCCTGCTATTGGATCCGAACAGATTAAACTTAGATTCTTCACTGAAGTGGACTTGGCTACATTGATAATCCTTCCATGCAACGTGCTCAGTGGTGAATGCATGACGATTCTTCTAGTTCTTCGGACTGATCAATGGCTTGACCGCGGGTGTGCGAGCGTGAAGATTGGTCTTCCTTCAGCCGAAATGTCACTAATCACTCGAGAAACTGCGGCAGGGTTCTCTAAACGGTTCTTCTTTTCACTTTGGTAATGGATCGGTCTTCCTTGGTGTACGGGTACCGATTAATTTATCAGTTGTATATAAACCTGTTTTGACAGAATATTATGGAGTACATTTGTGGAACACACTTTTGTACAAGCTTTCGGGTCATTTTGCTCAATTCAATTTTTCTAGTAAATTGCTTATCAGCCGATAATTTTCGTTTTATGCAAAATTTATAGAAAATGTTGCGATAGAAACCTAAGCGTTCTGATCTTTTGGAACGGTCTATAAACTAACCTGATTTTATCAAATTCTACATTAAATTGCACAGCCAGGATATTAGAGAAATTGAATGGAAACCGCCTGGGGTGGAATAATCTCTCCCAAGCTTGCGAAAAGCAAGGAAGATACCATTCGCGAGGAATCTGTCAGGATACCCTTCTTCCCGATCCGTTGAACATGGATAAAAGAAAGGCCAAGCCTCTCTTATAAGGGATACGATGCACGGCGTACGGGATATCACCCGAAATAAAGGTGGTATACTTGCAAGTAGCGAGTACAAAACGCAGTTCCTCTCATTAACTGAAGATACGTATGTCCGCAAGTTACGTTCTTCAAAATGGAACGAAATTTCAGCATTGTCCGACGAAATTAACATTGGGTTAAATCGCATGTACGGCACTTGTAGGAAGAGCGCTTCTCTATGAGGGCCTTATTATACTGGTCCGACCACCACAAAAAAGGATAGCGTGCATAACGGCGACGTTTGAATGAATGAAGCCAGGCATTCGGCAATGATAGTACAGGGGGAAATACTCAACGGCCTCATCTAGCGACCTAAACTTCTCGTCTGAGATAGAGATGCCATTCATTTCCTCGAAAGCAGACCGCCGTGATTATTGTAAGCACCACCTAGGTCGGGGTCGACGAAAAAGATTTGAATGGGGAAGTGATTGCTTCCATAAATGTCATCGACCATCTCCCATAAAAATTATGCTTCTGTATCAGGAGATCACATTGGCATATCTAGACAGGTAAATGAGAGCTCTAGCAAAGAGGTGTGTGAATTCCTCTACATCAAAGGTATCAATTACCAGTTCTTGACCAGGTTTGCTAGGACGTGGCCGCTGATACTGACCTTGCAGTCTCCCCAGAGGGGGTGTCTATGTTCATGTATCCAACCTATGACATGGCCGAACTCTGCCTAATCAAAGCTATTGACGGGGGTCGATATATTAGAAACGATAGAATACGTCTAATCGAGGTGAAGCTGGACTAGTACCGGAGGTGCAAGGAAGAAGGAAGATATCACATTGGGTGTATATCGCACCCACACCAGAACAGCCCCCATCCCATGGTGGTGAGATAGTGAAACAATTGTACCCTGGTAAGGTAGTGCAGTGGGACGCACCCCACATGGTATCCTTAAGACATCTAGAAGTGAACGGGAGGTTAAGAGTCTCAGCAACTCCCCCTAATTAGCCGGAGGTACACGGTAATTGCATTGAAGGAAAATGCTTCCCATACCTATTCGAAAGGAGATGCCAGGAGCTTTTTATCGGAAAATACTCTTAATGGGATAGCCACAAGCCACTTCGATGCAGAGTTCGGAGAGCTATTGACCAAGAAAAGTGTCACTGCTGTTGTTTTGTTCGAGGTCTTATTTTTTATAAGGTTAGGATCGGCACATAAACTTACCTTTGCCTGCTTTGAGTCTTTCGGCGCACGAGGCGCAATTTGGATGGAGACACACTCGTTCTTTTGAGGGGACAAGCCACGAGTTTAGCCAGGTTCAACTTAGGGTAAGAATGATGAGGCCGAAGCTCTATAGTGCTACTCTTCTCGCGAGGGTAGGCTTCGAATTTCCCATGGGTGGATCCACTGTTGCCTTCCTAGTTTCTGCTTCTTCCGAGCCACACGACTGTGGAGGAGCGTGACAGGAGTAGGTATTGAGCCTGTTTGGCTGTCAATCGGACCAGGATGGTAGCAGGGGAAAGTGGAACCAACTAAAGGGTTCCGGATGGCCGCAGGGACGCAACGTCCATAGGACTGAAAAGACAAAAAGCGGATGGTTCCTTTCTCAACTAAGAGATGTAGGAAGAAGTATCTCCAAAACTTTTCGGTACCTAGTATGATCTACTGTCTTGACGATTAGGTTCACTTTTTCGAAAAGATACTACTTACAACGTTATGGACTAAGCGGTGTCATTAATAACACCCCTAAAGTGATATCGTCCAGCACGAACTGTCCCAGTGATCCTGTCCAGGTAAACCGTGACGAAGAGTGTCGGGATGGGTCTCAAGACACCCCCTTCCCTCCTTATCACTCACTCATCCCTGACTGCCTCCTTTTTCGACCAGCTCTTTACAACGATGTGCAAGAGTAGGATAGCAACGCTTTTGCATTGAATACTCCCAAAACAAAGTTCAAGGCAGAGTATGTGGACCAACCCCGAAACGTAAGAGGGAGGGGAGAGTCCCTCCAAGATGACCGGTGGGTCAATTTAACACCAGGATACCGGGCTTAATGACCATCCTCGAAAGGCCGATTGGAATCATTTTGATTCCTTCATTGTTTTGTTTTTAAAATTTGATGAAATATTATACCTTAATTTGTTTTTCAGCTGTATCTGCATATTTACTTCAGCATTGCACTGTATGTCGGATTTTTAAATTTGCTTTTGATTTGTGGCACTCGAATTACAAGGAAAGTAGGTCTGTGGCGCCCAAATTGCTGGATAGGTAGGCCAAGCGAGGAACCCCCATTAGTGGGCGCCTAGTGGATCTATAAAATCCTGAAAATAAGTGCACGCATGATTTAATGTAATGTAATAGATAGTAAACCAATGAAAAATAGATAAATAATTTATAACAATTGTATATTTATTAAGAAATATGACTAGAACAAATCAGATCCCCAGACTCTTTCACTTGGCCACACATAAACATATGCACGCTAGGAAACAGCTGGCAGACGGAAAGGTCTCAATGTTAGATAACAGGGACAAGCTGAGCAAATACTGGGTAGTGTACCTATGCTTTGACCGGTTAAAATTTCTGAATAACTGTGAAAGGCAAGTGATCTCTCTGATACTGGATAGGAAAAATACGTAGATAATTATGGAAGTTCATTAATTGCACATAACTCTTGTAGTTACGTCCAACAAAGGAACTGACGAACATTCGTGATCATGCCACTTGGAGACGGGACAAACATATAGAAATATATATATATTAAACCACAGAGGAGAGTAGGCTAATATATAGAATCTAAATCAGTTAACTCGTCCGTCAGTATCGCTTACTTGCTATATTGATATTATTTGCGTCACTCCCACTTCTCGTCCATCTGTCGTGTAGTCAAGCCTGAATGTTAAGTAGGCTTTGTCACCGGTTATAGAGTGCTCCTCTCCCAAAGAGGTAGAATCTGTGACCGGTGACCCCTCGAAGACCGGAGAAGAGGCCTGTGAGTTTGTCCGCCAAAAATGAAGAGTCCGCCACCTCAGTCCTCGGTTGGGTCACCCTGATTTACCCTTTCTCCCTATAAACTAGTGCACCACCACCACCACCATAAACTGGTAACCCCTTCGGCCGGCCAGTAAAGGCGATAAGAAAGAAAATGGACGCATAGAACCATCAACAAGCAGGTCAAGGAGGCACAGAGATCGTGAACACCCTCACCATCAAGCTACCACAAGAAACCTTTACCCCATAAATGATGACCCTTTCGCTTGGATAAGAGGAATCGAGAGGACCAATGGAGTCGCACTACGAACAATGAGCGCTTAAAGAAGAAAGTTTCGCCAACTCCAAGCCTACTCTCAGCTCAAGAACTAGGCATGGCTGATTCCATCACCGTCGACATCGTGGAAGCGACCGTTAGGATGGTAAGAAGATCATCGCATTTCTACACACCGGACTTCTCCATACAATAATGGAGCAAGATAAACCAATGAAAAATAGAGAGAAATAATATATCACAATTGTATATTTATTAAGAAATATGAATAGAGCAAAGCGGATCACCAGTGTCTCACGAGCCCACACACAAACATACGCACGCTGGGAAACAGCTGCCAGACGGAAAGGTTTCAAGGACAGATAAAAGGGACAAGCTGAACAAATACAGGGTAATGTATACCTTGATCGGTTGAGATTTAGTAAGAACCTTGAAAGGCAAGCGATCTCTTTGATACGAGATAGGCCCCAAAACGTAGAAAAATATATAAGTTCATTAGTTGCACATAACTCTTGTAGCTCCGCCCAACAAAGGAACTGACGAACATTCGTGATCTTTGGCTCCGCCCCGCGTCCAGGTCAAGTGAAAAAAGTCACTCCCCTTGGAGACAGGACACACACACACACACACACACATATATATATATATATATATATATATATTAAACACATACAGACGAAGAATAAAATATAGAATAGGAATCAGTTAACTCGTCCGTCAGTATAGCTTACTTGCTATATTGCTATTATTCGCGTCACTCCCTCTTCTCGTCCATCCGTCTTCACCTGTGTTTGAAGTTTATCATGCCTTCTCGACTGCATATATGTCTCGGTTAACTCTTCTGCCATTGTTTGAATGAATGCTCGTATGGAAATTTACTCCTCAGTGATTTCCTTGTAAATGATCCACTCATTTATGGCAGCTAGATCCAAAGTATTTTGGAAATTATGAACAAGCCACCTCCTTGTACATTTTTTTACAGTATACTTTCAGGTTATTTGGTCCACAATGTCGACTCCATATTCAGTTTCATTATAACATTTTACTGTTTCTGGTGTTTTCTTTGCACTAGCATCTAGGAGAACATTTGGGTGGAGATTGCTAAATTGAACCTTTTTTTTCAGCCCTACCTTAATAAACAGTGCCATATCATTAGATTTTAAAATACTCTTGTGCAGTAAATCTCTTCTTTTTTGTTTCTTACTGCAACATGTATTTCCCTCATAATTATATTTATTGTTCCTAATAGGCTTGTTCCTTTCGTCTTCAGTTGCTTGGCCAGATTCAGAGATGTAAAATAGTTATCTGTTGTTACATTTCTTCCTTTATTCAGATGAGGTTCCATAGGTCGCATAACGAGATGATTAGAAACTCATTTGTCTGCGGAACGGGACTCATACTTTCCGATATAAGGAAAGCCATTCAACAGATATTTACTCTCTTAATCAACAGCTAACCAGTATTTTTGGCCGAACTTATCTGTTTTTGAAGCAATAAACTGAGCGAAATGGTATCTAGACTTTTCGGAAAAAGTTGTTCATCAACAGTAATGAAAGCTCCAGATGTACTGAATGTGAATCATTTTTCAGAGGTGTATCGTTTAAGGGCTAAGATGCAATAAAGTTATCTATGAATATATTCCAAACCACTGAGAATTGAATAAATTCTTCAGCCTGTATATATATATATATATATATATATATATATATATATATATATATATATATATATATATATATATATATATATATATATATATTTGAAATTTATTCTAATATTATTTTTCTTTGTTAGTTTTATTTTCAGGTATTATTTATTTCAATATATTTATAAAATATATACGTATGTTCCTTCATTTCAATTGAACAACAAGTTAATTCATTGTACTTGTGTGTTCTTCTAGCTCATCTTCTTCACTTTCAGAAAACCTTGATTCTAATCCAACAGGAACAAAATAATCTGAATAAAGTTCCCTGCGGGCGGCCTAATTCTCTTTTTGGCGTGGCATAATTGCATAGAATGGTCATCTTCTGTAGATACCTGTTACACGTCTAGACACATTGAGTTGACACAATGCACTTCGGGATGCTAACATTCAGGGCTGCCTGCTTTGTCCTTAGCTTCACACCCAAATATGTTAAGTTTTACGCCCAAATTCTCCCAGACAAAATTTTTTAATGCACAAGCACACCCCCAAATGCACTCACTCAACGAAGTATTGACATAAACACCGCCCGGGAGGTGAACTATCGTGACTACATTACAGTGATGTCTTGTTTTACTTAAAAAAACGAAATAAAATACCAGGTTCTAAATCGACAACACAATGATTCAATCTGGATAACAATTAGTAATAAAGCTTTTTTTCTTAAGTTATGGAATTAGGATACGGAACGCTGAGTAGTTCATATGAATAGGACCTTACACTAATTAATGGTATTATTCAATCAATAATTACAAAAATGTATGCATTGTAGAGGATTTCAATCTTCCGAAATTTGATTGGTATACAATGAGTTCAGATTAGGATAACCATATCTTAAACGCATTTTAAGCTAATTATCTGCATCAATTTGTCGAACACCCTAAAAGAGAAAACAAGACACTTGATTTAGTGTTAAGTAACAATGAAACTTTAAATGATCGGCTTGAAGTTCAGGAACCACTCAGAAATTCGGATCACAACTAATTGGAATTTAACATCAAAGATGATTTCATTAATTAGAAGAAAATGCAAAATGTACCTGTATATAAATTAGTAAACTTCCGAGCGATTAGAGATGAATTAAAACAATGGGGTTGGCTTACAGCGTCATCATTGATCGCATTAGGGATCTTCAGACGAGATATAATCCTCATAAAAACGATTTAAAATATACGAGGAACAAACCTTGGATTAACTAATTTCTTAAGACTCTAATAGGACAGAAACGGTCACTTTATAAAAGGTTAAAAGACATCCAGTCATTAGGGAAAAGATTTATCAACCTCCAAAGGCAGATAAAGAAAAGTGAATGCAGCTAAATGTAGGTACAAAAGTAGATTAGCGGAAAGACCACGCGATAATCCAACAGCATTTTATAGATACTAAAGAAAACAAAACAAAGAGTCAGTTCAAATGTTAAAACATAAGGACCGATTAGTTCAAATTAACATCGAAAAGGCGAATATCTTGAATAATTATTTTGCTTCAGTTTTAACAAGGATATTCCGAATTTAAATGAGGAAAGACTAGAAAACATGAGGGTACTACTACTTTGTTATGCGATCTCAACATTTTTTTAAAAGTTGATTTGCCTATTTAAGGTAAATAAAATATCACAACAAATGAAATGATTTATTTATTGATTAATGAAATAAATATCAGATAAAAAAGAAAGAAAAATATCATTAGTCGCCAACAAAAATAATAAAAAATAATCAATAATCAAGATGACGCCTCTTATTTTTTTTAGTATTCGAATTTTGGAATCCAACCATGTTCTTTCAATAGCCTGAGTATGAGCTCCAGTAGCTGGGTCCACATAATTTACTTGGTGACGTCAATGCGTCTTCCATGGTTTCGGTTGTTTTGAACTTCGGCCTCACTGTCTGTTGAATTTAGTGCCTGGTCTCCCTGCAGCATCCCTCCTCGATTATATTTCCGACGCCCACCAAATCTAACTTCATCTATTTGAATCGACTTTTCTGCAGTGTCAACCATTTTTCCAAGATTTCTTACAGAAACTGTTTGTGAGCAAATTACACGACATAAATTAAACCAATCACAGTCAATTCGTTCACCGATTCATATGGCAAATCCTAAATGAAATAAATAAATAAGTCCAAAATTTGAACAAGTTTTAGTTTGTAATTCACTTTACCATTTAAATAAGTGAAATGGAAAACTACGTTTCCTGAGCGAATAGAACGATAAGCGTGGCCTCTTCTATTCTTGCAACGGAGAACTGGTATGAATTCCCCTTTTCTATTTCTTCTTCTTCGGACATCTTGCATTTCTTCGCCAGAACGAAGACAAGGTGCAATGTCTTTTTCTTAATTCAGTAGACCATTTCTTCTCAAAAAAGCAACTGCTTTGATTTCATCAGCCATTTCTGGGTAAAAATCCTTAGCTAACGTTATGAAGGTGTATGTTTCTCACAAAAAAAGTGGTGACTTTAAATACGCTGCACATCTATTCTCAAAGTGTCCAGGAGAGCGACTAATTTACATGCGAAAAATGTCTGGTTTAAATACATGTTTTGGATCACAAATACAATGCAGTATCATATAAATTAAGATAAGGGTGGTATAAATTGTACACATATACTATATATGATAATAAAAAGTATTAGAACGCATTGGTAATTAAGATAATAGTTGTATAAATTTTACGATTAGGCGAGATCACAGTTAGCAAGTGAGATCGTATACCAAAGTAGCTTTAAGACGCTGAGATCGCATACCAAAGTAGCACCAACATAAATAATAACATTCCAAAAATGAATGAAATAATAATTACGGCAGATGATGTAATAAATGCAATTAATCAATTAAATTCTGATAAAGTTAGCGGGGTTGACGAAATATACGCTGGAAATATTAAGGAAGTTAACGAAATTTCCGCCCTACTCACTTTTCTATTTAATTACATACTCTCTGGAAGCGAATTTTGTTTCCAGGGATTGGAAACTGGCCAATGTTTTTTCCATATTCAAAAAAGGTAGACGTGAGGAAAAGGAGAATTATCGGTCAGTAAGCTTAACTTCACTTTATGTAAAATAATGGACTCAATTATTGATTTAAAATTACCCAATTATTTGGGAAGAAATCAACTTTTAGTAAATAGTCAACATGATTTCAAGGAAGAGATATCTTGTGTGATTAGTTTGATAACATTTTATGAACAGTAGCAAAAGCTGTCGATTCAGGTTTTAGATACGATGTGATATATCGTAGAGTCGAACGTCGATGCTAGCCGAGGATTGACTCGGCGGTGACGCGGGAAGGGAGCACGCCAGAAATTTACCGGTATATAGATCTCAGTGTGAGGGTTAAATAATCAAAATCGAGTGCGGTTGGCCCAAATAATCATTTTTTAGAGGTTCTGGGCTTTGAAAAACTGATTGTAGAAAAATAACTACTATATACAAAGAAAGTATTATTAGAAAGAGTAAATAAATAACGATAAGATGAGACATGGGCTACCAAATGGGGGGGGGGGGGGATACAAATGACTAGACGGGGACGAGAGGCCGAGAGAGGATGTACGGTGATTGCTTCCAGGGAAAGGGGGAAGTGCTAATAACGGGAAGACTCACGTAAAGCCTAATTGACTGGAGGTTTTGGAGAGGACAAGGAAGCGGGGCTCTGCAAAGTTCCACTTACAAAATCCCTTCTTCTTTAACCTCGCTGAGAAATGAACGAGGAAGTATTCCAGATGAGAACGAAGTCGATACCCGAGTGATAGATGCCTGTCTGGGTAAAGCGTATGTGGGGCGGGAACTCTGGCGTTAGGTACGAGCGAGGCCGGGTAGAGAGGTGACGTGTCGCGTTCGTAGAATGTATAGGGAGGCGGAGCAGGGCGTACGAGACTGTACGTGACTGCTAACCAAGACGGGGCTGTATGGTACTCCTTTCTCAAAGATTTTCCCGAACTATTTATACTGTCTCGGAGGAAGTGGGTCGCCTGAGGCCCCCAAAAGAGGCCAGGGGGGAGAGGATATTCTCGGCGAACATCACAGGCTCGCGTGAAAGTCATCGATGCCGTAGGTCTGGCGCCGATCAGGTGATGCGACGGGGGAACTCAACACGGATCACACGACCACGAGAAATTATTGCTGCTTCCTTGGGGCTGTCTGGGCGTTCAGGTACATCTTTTCTCAGGCGCCACGAGTTCTGGGGGGGGGCAGGGGAACCTTCTCTCTCAGACATCTCCTCCCCTCCCAACATGGAGCTTCCGAAGGAATTAACATCAGACTAATATAGGGTAATTACATGGTTAAATTTCCAATAGGGACACAAATACAAAAGCGATGGTACCGGGTACTTTGCACAAAAATAAGTCAAAAAAAGGGGACTCGGAAAATGCTCGGTATTCCTATTACCGAACAACATCAAGTAAAGTAAATAATAATAGTAATAATACAATAAGACAGACAGGAATAGTTATCAATAGCCGGGGTCAACATAGTCTCGATAACCAAAGGCTTACATACGAGGATATTAAAAAAAAGGTCTCACAATACGAAAATAAGGTACATACGAACAAGGGAACTCATAAAAAATATATATATACATTAAAAAAGAAATAATGGCACATATTCTTATAAGGCATTACATAAAACTACAAGAATTATTCAGGAATATCTGCAAAAGTAATCTATTTAAGGTTACAATTAATTAATGGGAAATTACTCCAAAGGTCAAATCCAAAGGATTTCTGCTTAAGCTATCCACCAGGCAATTCTAGGAACCCTTAATGTATACAATTTTAAATTGGAATTCTTGGATAGAGGGGCTCCACTTCATGAGGTGATCATTATTGTTCTTGGCGTTCCCTAGGTAAGAGAGGGGTTTATGGTCAGTCTCGAACATGTGCAAATTCTGATCGATGAGAGGAATTGGAATAACAATCTTCAATAGCTTGTCTACCTACTCATTGAACGTTTTTCTTAAGTGAATAGGAAGGGGGTAAGGCTTCGAACGGACAGGTTCCTGGGTGGTGAGCCGAATATTGAGTGAGTAGGACTAGTAACTGGGTCTTCTGGATTATCGGAAGCTGAGGGTTTATACTTAACTCGCTCGATGGGCAATCAGGAGTATCTGCCAAAACGTGAAGAGGATATTCCGCGTCTTGTTCCACGCAAGCGAATTGTACCACGAGCAAGAGGTCAAGCGGGTAGCTGGACTCCAAGGCGGATTCTTCGTCCAGGGCCACAAGTTAGTTGACACAAGCGTGTCGATGGTACTTTTTAAGCATGTGTACGTGGAATAGCTTAGTGCCAGACGGGGTTTGGATCGAGTAGTCGATGGGGCCCGTCACTTGGTCGCTGGGAAGGGGCTCTTGCATTAGCTCAAAAGTTTGTTGTTCGTCACCAGATTTAAACTTTCGTTTTGGGGACTTACAGTGGAAGTAGGTTTTATACTTGCCCAAGTTTGTCTAGGCATTTTGATGCGCGATCTCTGCGTACTTTTCTAACCTCTGCCTCAGGTCTAGGAGGTAAGTGTAGGAGGATTGAATCTCCTGATCTAAGTTCGAATTGGAGAAGAGCTCCTTTAGAATGTTGAGGGGCCCTCTAACATTACGTCCATATAGAAGCTCAAATGGCGCAAAACCTAAGGTGCGATGGGGAATTTCCCGGTATGCGGAAAGCGCTACCGGCAAGAACTGGTGCCATTCTCGGGGTTGTTCGGCGCACAGTTTCTTGAGGGTGGATTTGTGTGAGCCGTTTAGCGTCTCACAGATCACGTTACCAGCTGGGTGAAAAGGTGTGGTAAAAAGGGGATTTATCTCTGCAACGGTGAGGGCTTAACTTGCCCTTTAACGGCAGTCTTTTGACAGATGTCGCAAGACCTGCAGTAGCGAAGGATTTATTCATGGGCGCTTGGCCATTACAAATATTTGAAGATCTTCCGGGTGGTCTTCGTGTCACTAAAATGACCTGAAAAAGGCTGTCATGGGCAGTGGTTAAAATGTGACCAACGTCAAAACGCGGAACACACAATACTCGCATCTGGAATTTGCCGGTTTCTGAAAACGCACGGTAAAGTAAGCCGTTCGTAACTTTGTAGATCACCTTGAATCCACGGGTGAGTTATTGCTCTTTTGACTGGGTCTTAGCCCACAGGGTTCGGAGGGAATCGCAGTTCTTCTGATGCCTTGCGAAGTCTTCAGTCATAACCTCTTTAAATTCTGAAGAACGTGAGGTTTCTAGGGGGCGAGGGCATCTTCGAATCTTTTACCACTTGCGAAGGGGTAACCACGGGTTGAGCCACGGAGTTGGGGGAGACCCTTGGGGACTCACCAATGAGAACGGATCAGAATTTAATCGGTACTACTGCTATTTCTGCTCAGCCAGTGAAGTACGCACAATCGATGTAGCACTTAACGATGGGGAACCGATTGGTGGGCCTCAAGTAATCGTGCACCACGGCAAATTTATTATGGTCCTGGGATACCTAGAGAAGTAGCTTGTTCGACACCACTATGCAGGTGCACCAGGTATCTCTCACAAGAGTAGAGACGCGGCAGCCATTAATCGTTCCGGATTCGAACTTAAGGGGATAGCACATTTTTTCATTAGTCACTTTTCAAATTCTTTCGTTCAAAATTCGCATTTTTTGTATATCCTTTTATTGCAAATTTTATGCACTTTTCATTGTATAATTATTTTTTTTAAGCAACATGACTAGAACATAGTGAAAATTAAGATAATGCAAAATTGTATACATCCCTGGAAAAAAATTCTTAGATATTTAAAGTTAATTTGTGAATAAAAACTACACCATTGATTTTTATATCATTTTATTGCAAATTTTATGCACTTTTTATAATATATATTTTATTTTAGCAACATGACTAGAACATAGTGAAAATTATGATAATGCAAAATGTTATACGTTCGTTCAAATTCTCCGTAGATTTTTAAAGTTGATTTGTGAACAAAACGCAAAACTATACCTTGCGATTTTAAATATTTGCTATAAAAAATGGCGCCTGAGAACTAGTTTATATTTTTAGCATCATTCGAATATAGCTTGAACTAAATTCCAAGGCATTCAGAACAACACTACTATTCACCTAACACCCCCTTTTCGAACTGAAAACAAAACCTATAGTTGACCTTGTCCGAAAAATATATGTTTTAGTCCACCATTAACACAAATTTTAATAGAACAAGAAACCTGATCTCAAATTATAATTAAATCATATGTGCATCATTTGTTCGTGAATTGAGTTAGAATGCTTAATTTTTATTAATTCTATTGCCATTTATATGATATCAGGTTTCAAGTGGTTTGGGGTTCTGAAAGAACCCCCTGTATCTTAAAAACAGCTCCGTTGGTTATTATGAGCTTTAATTGCGTATATGATAATCTAACGTAGTAAAAAGTAGAAAAAAATGAATGTAGTATCCCCTTAAGGCCTCCATGGGTATTCTTATCAAACAAGGTGCTCGGGGAGGAGAAGATTCCGATGGTTGTTGACGGAGGCGCAGACTTGGCACAGATCTGGTGTACCTGGTGAGAAGAGTTATTCCTGATCTGAGAGTTCTGGCGGCAGTTCATTTTCACGTGGCCCTCCACACTACAGAAAAAACAAATGATGGGTCTCCTGGGGAAAGATGACATGGGGGAAGGGGGTTGAAGAGATCAGTTTTACATCCCGGTGTTCGGACCGAAAGAGTGGTTTCGGCTTTGACGGCCCAGTTACCTTGGCAAACTTGCTTCCATTTTTTAGGATGAATTCACCTTTGTTTAGCTTACGTTTTGGGGAAAGGAGGGGGGGGCGATTTCTTCATTTCTTGCGGATAAAAGTTGTGGCTTGCTGAATAAATGTCGGCCTCTTCTGTACACTCCTTGAATGTGAGGCACCGCCGGTCTTTTACGAAAGATCTTATTTCAGCCGGAAATGAAGCCAAGAGCTGGTCTCTCGGGAAGAAGTCAACGAAGGCATCGTAGTCATGTTGGATTTTAGAAGCATCGAGCCAAAAGTTGAGGTGACGCTGAAGTGTACTCAAACTGACGGTATGTTTGGACTGGCTGAAGGAGGTCATGTCTGAATTTGGATAGATAAAAGTCTGGGGTCATGTTATATCGCGCCAGTAACTCCGATTTTAAGGTCGAATAATCAATTGTTGCCTCCGAGTGGAGTGATATGAATATATCTCGGAGTTGGGAATTTAGCAAGGGCAACAATTGAGCCACTCCATCTGCCTCGATGTCCCAATGGTTGATTTCGAAGATTTTCTCGAAGTGGATTAAGAAGACGCCGAAATCCTCGGCCTTCCTTGAAAACCGGAAGCTCAACAGACTGGTTATGGGAAGCTTCGGACCTCGAGCTGATGAGACAGCGTCTTGTTCCTGGTCCTACTCATTTCAAGTTCATGTAGGCGGATTCTTTCCCATTCTTCTCTTTCTCTTCTTTCTCTTTTTTCTTCTCGTTCTCTTTCGGTCCTTTCCCCCTCTTGGCTATAAGCTAGGAGGTCCTTACCACTGAGCCCAAACGACTTTCGTTAGAACTTAAACGTGTTAAATAATGAGGACATTTTATCGCGTTAGACCAACTTTCAGGAATAGCACAACAAAAAGGGAGGAATTATTTAGACGCACAACGGGAGTGCTTGTAGGTTTTGGCGGACCTACGATTCTTCACTTAAAAACAAACAAACACAGCGATAATTATTTCGCCGGCGCGAATTCTTAATTATACTAGAAATATTCCTCAGGAATTTAACGAGAGCCTGGGTTGCCCAATACGCAACGAAAAAAAAACGACAAACAATAAAAAAAGAAGAAATAAGATTAACTCCTTTAAAATACCGCAGACGTTTTCTGAGGCCTGAAAAGGGTTAAAGTTTCACACGGTCACAAAATTCAAAACAAAATACGCGCACAAAAGGGAAAATGGGTAAGGTCTTTTCTACAGCTTCTAAAACCAGAACCTTTAATATACACGAATAACACCCTTTAGAATCTGTTACAAGTCTAAAAGAAGTGAGATCAGATACTGAGGGTGACCCTAAAAGCCTGACAGCAGATTATACTGTTTGTCGTAGAGTCGAACGTCGATGCTAGCCGAGGATTGACTCGGCGGTGACGCGTGAAGGGAGCACGCCAGAAGTTGGGATATAGATCCGAGTGCGAAGGTTAAATAATTAAAATCGAGTGCGGCTGACCCAAATAATCAATTCTTAGAGGTTCTGAGTTTAGAGAAACCGATTGTAGAAAAAAATAGCTACTATATACAAAGAAAATATTATTAGCCAGAATAAATAAATTACGATAATATGAGACATGGGGGTACCGAATGAGGGGAAGGGGATACAAATGACTCGACGGGAACGAGAGTCTGAGAGAGGATGTACGGTGATTGCTTCTAGGGAAAGGGGGAAGTGCTAATAACGAGAAGACTCACGTAAAGCCTAATTGACTGGAGGCTTTAGAGAGGACAAGGAAGCGGGGCGCTGCAAAGTTCCACTTACAAAATCCCTTCTTTAACCTCGCTCTAGAAATGAACGAGGGAGTACTTCAGACGAGAACGAAGTCGATACTCGAGTGATAGATGCCTGTCAGGGTCTATCGTCTGTCGGGCGGGAACTCTGGCGTTAGGTACGAGCGAGGCCGGGTAGAGAGTTGACGTATCGCGTTCGTAGCTCGAAGCCGTTAGGAGGCGGAGCAGTGCGTACGAGACTGTACGCGAATTCTATCCAAGACGGGGCTATATAGTACTCCTTTCTCAAAGCTATCCCCGAAGTGTTTTATACTGCCTCGGAGGAAGTAGGTCGCCTGAGGCCCTCAAAAGAGGCCAGGGGGGAGGGGATATTCTCGGCGAGCATCATAGGCTCGCGCGAAAGTCCTAGAAGCCGTAGGTCTGGCGCCGATCAGGTGATGCGACTAGGGAACCCAACACGGATCACACGACCGGGTGAAATTCTCGCTGATTCCTTGGGGCTGTCTGGGCGTGCAGATGCATATTTTCTCAGGCACCACGGGTAGACGTTGGGTTCTAGGGATGGGTGCGTAACTTTCTCTTTCTTACATGATATATCGATGTTTATCTAAAGTCTTTAATAAACTCCGGTTAAATATACTTTTTTCAAAGCTATAAAAGCCATTCATATCCATCAAAAAAATATAACTTCTATTGAAAATTGGTTGACAAATTATAAACAGAGGGTAATTTTAAATAGGGTGACATCTGATTGACTGCCGATAACTAGTGGAGTTCCTCAAGGTTACGTTTTGGGACGACTACTCTTTATAATTTTAGTAAACACCTTAGGTTCCGGAAGGAATTGCCAAGTAAAGTAATTTGCTGACGATACGAAACTTCAGCAGATAATAAAGGATAAGGAAAACTTAAACTTTACAAAATTGCCTGAATATGTCAATTAAATGGTGCAACGAATCTGGCTTGAAGCTTAATAATCCCAATTTTAAATACTATCTTATAATTCTGAGATTATAGAATTAAATGATAAAGTCGATATAGGCATTAAAATAGATAATAAATTAAATATCTCCAGTCAATGCGTTGCAATTAGAAATAAAGCAACAAGAGTCGCATCATTTATCAAGACCAAATTTAATGAATATTTAAAAGAAAATAAAGTTAAAATAGCTTACAAAATATTACCTTAACGCGTAATACAGAGACGATAATAAAACTATACAGTCATTAGTCAGACCTATGTATATTAGATTCTAGTGCTCCCTTCTGGTATCCCCAATTAACTAGAGATGTAGATATGTATGCATAATAGAAAAGGTACAACGTCACTATACGAAAATGATAAGGGGCATCGAACATCTTAGCTACAATGATAGGCTTAAAAATATTCAATCTCTTTCCCCCCGAACATATAAGGAAAAGGGGGAGAACAAATAGAAACATATAAATTTGATTAATATGCCAGATACTGCAGAAAATCTTCTTAATTTGACAGGCGTGACAGTGAGGGGAGGACACGACAGAAAAGAGGAGGAGGGGCAAATTCAAAACATCAACGGGAAAATTTGCCTTTAGCAACAGCATCGTTCAAGCCTGGAACAATCTTCAAATACAGAAATTATGAAGACCAAATTTAATGAATATTTAAAAGAAAATAAAGTTAAAATAGCTTACAAAATATTAGAGGGGATTACACCCAAAATCAGCCTTATTCTTAATAGGGCCTACAATGTATGAGCTTTTATAGCTCCCTTTAAGTGCTAAAATTTGTTTGCTTATTTGTTTATTCATTAGTTCTCTTGCATTCTCGATAACTAAATTTTTGATTTCGTAAAATTTCCATTCGCATTTATGCAAAATATTTTATCCTAAAGGTAATTATACTTATAGGGCTAAACTTACTATTCGACTATTCTATTTCTCATTCACGTTTCCAAAAGGAAAATGATTTGAGATCGGGGTAAATTAATATGAAACTAAATATAGTTCTACTTTTTCCCTCTAATTTTACGAATCTTAACATTCTTCTAGGCTCGGGGTGGGCAAAGCATGGTCCGTCGATGCTCAAAATATGGCCTGCGAGCTGCGACCGTTGGAAATAAAATACCAAACATTAAATAATGAATTACAAGATACATTAAACTTAACTTCTAACTTAATTTGATGCAATGGGATTGCTTTTAGTCGCGCTGATTGCCATTAAACCTTAAGGCGGAAGCGTAACTCCTCTTTGTGATAAAGCCCCAGACGTTTCCACTGCAACGGTTCCCGAAATATTTATGGGGTCATTTATCGTGCAGCGTTAAGATCGTTTCCTGTTCTAGGAATTTACTATATTTATAGCTTACTATTCTTACGAATAATAAAAATTTAATATTCTTAAGATATTTTTGTGCAACTATACTTAAATGATTTTCATAATTCCTCTTTCGGCAGTTGGTTATCTTGAAATTCCAACGCTGAGTGGAACTACATTTCGAAACATGTATTTTCGTTCTTTATTTTTCTATCGCCCTTTTTCCTACACCTCTATCTACATTAGAATTGGCATATCAGTAAATATTCTGAGTTCAAGTTGTTTGCATCTACTCACAAGCAACTACATCAGGGAGTTGTGAAAGAATCTGAGGAGGAAATAGTAGAAGTGCCTAATGATAATTTTGCTTCAGTATTTACAGAAGAGAATCCGAACAATTGAATTCGAGATAGTTCTAGGTCAGGAGATGAGCTGTTGAATATCATTAATGTAGATGGGAAATCATTATTTTTTTTTATTTATTTTTTTTTTTTAAGAGCTCATCTGGCGACTGCCTACTTGGGCATTAGTCGCCGTATTAAAACTGGCCTAGTTCTAGGCTACTTTAAAATGAAATTAAAGAGAGAAAAAAAAAAAAAACACACCCCAAAAGGGGGAAAGGAAGCAAGCTGGTGCGTCGGGGAGAGGTCCCCCCGGCGCAGGAGCGTGCAACTAAAGAAAAAAAAAAACAAACAAAAAACAAAAAATGCAAAAAAACCCAAAAAAACAACAACAAAAACAAAACAAACAAACCTTGCTTAAATAATAGGGAGAAGGCCGGCCTCCCCCAAGAAGTCAACAAGTCCACAAGTCAGTGTGCACGAATCTGTCCCGAGCACAAGGGACAGGCGGTAGCGACCCCGCCCATCCCGGTACTGGGACAGGTATCGTGCGCGAAGATCACCCAGACTGGGACATTCGACAAGAATGTGCCGAACAGTCTGGGGGACGACGCAGTCGTTGCAATAGGGCGCAGGCGAGCGCTCCATCAGATAGCGATGCGTCACACGAGTGTGTCCGATTCGGAGACGACAGAAAGCAACCTGAAGCCGCCGCGGCATTGGGGGATAGGTCCATGGGAACAGTCGCGGCGCAATGGCACGCAACTTTAAGTTCCCCTCGACCGTCTCCCATCTTCTTTGCCAAGCAGTCCGAAGAGCTGCCCGTATTCCTGCCATGTAGTCGGTGTGAGGAAGAGCGAAACGCTGGTCCGGTCGCAGAGTCCGCGCGGACTCTTTGGCGCCCTCATCGGCGCGCTCATTCCCCGCAATTCCTACATGTCCAGGAACCCAGCAGAAGATAATCTCGACATCTGCCCGGCTCGCCAAAACCGTGGCGTCAGGGAAATCATTAAAGGGCCTATAATTGAGTTGAATACTATTAAGGCATTTGGCCCAGATGACATTCATTCTAGGTGTAGAAAGTATTGCAGTAGCTCTTAGAAGGATATATATTAGATGACTGGAGTTTGGTGAAATATTTAATGATTAGAAAATGGCAAATGTAATGCCAATTTTTAAAGACGACCCAAATAACTTTAGAGCTGTAAGCTTAACATCTATAATTTGTAAAAATCTTGAAAAGGTATTTAAGAAGAGTATTTCTGAGCATCTATAAAGAGGTATTTAATAAATGATGCTCAGCATAAATAAGGTTTAGAAGTGGTAGATCATGTTGAACAAATTTACTGGATTTTATGGATTATGTTACTAAGCAATTAGATAAGGAAGAAAATGTTGATGTAATTTATTTTTATTTCAGCAAAGGTTTTGACGAGGTTTCGCATAGGCAACTAATTGACAAATTAAAAATGCATGCGATATGTGGGAAGGTTTTGAATTGGATAGCTGAATGGCTGAAAGACAGGAAACAGAGGGAGGGTACTGAATGGAGTGAGGTCAGTGGAGGGATGTAATCAGTGGCGTACCTCAAGGACCAGTTCTAAGGCCCTTTATTAATTCATAGTATATATAAATGATCTTGGGGGGGCTCTAAATAGCAAAGTGTCAATTTTTGCTGATGACACTAAATTGGCAGCTGTAGTCAAAGAAGGTGAGGGTAGCTTTAAAGTGCAATGACTTAAATAAGTTATTAGCTTGGGCTTAGAAGTGGCAATGACTTTTAACCTTAAAAATGCAAAGTTATTAACGTGGTAAGGGATAATAGGGAATTTAGCTATGAAATGGATGGGCATTGGCTGAATTCAGTTGAGGATGAGAAGGACTTAGGCGTAGTAGTAGATAGGTCACTGAAGTTTTCAAAGCAGTGAATTGAGGCAGAAAATAGAGCAAATAGGATGATAGGATACATTAGGAGGAATGGTAGAAACAAGAGTAAAGAGGTTATCCTTAAACTCTAAAACTCGTATGTCAGGCCACATTTAGAATACCGTATAGAAGCATGGTCACCACATTTTAGACATGATACCAACCTGCTAGTCAGTACAAAGGAGGGCAACCAAAATCATACCTTCTCTGATACACTTTAAATATGAAGATACACTGAGGGTACTAAATATGTTCTCATTTGAAGAGTGTGTGAGGGAAGATATGATTGAGCTTTTTAAAATCTGTTCTGGGATGGATAAGTTGGATTTTAGTAAGTTATTTGAGTTGGAAGGTAGTAATAGGACTAGGGGCCACCACTTGAAAATTAAAAAAAAACAGAAGTGTAGGTTGGATGTGAGAAAATATTTTGGTAATTTTACCTACTGAATTATCTTTCCAACAAAAATAGCGCCTTCAAATTCGAACGCATATTCATGCGCGGATGAACGAAAGATAAAACACGATATCGTTCAATTTGGAACGAAACACAACAACAAAAACGCCTGAGTCGGTAATGTAGAAAAATACCAGTATTTTTTCGCTAACAAAGTGGTAGATTACTGGAATGGTTTACCACAGGAGACAATAATCAGTCCGAATTTAAATGTTTTCAAGCGCAAGTTAGTTGACTACTAGGGGTGGTCAAGTTCTTTGATAAAAAAGATCACATAAGATACTTCTCATAAACATTAGAAAGCTTAAGAGCCGCAAGAATTATTTCTTTAAAATTGCATTTAAAAGTGTTAAAAAATACCAGTACCTCATAAAAACCCTACTCACCATTACCAAAATTTGTTTAATCTTTGCTGGTTCATACATCTCTTAATGTTCAAAAACAAACTTGCTATTTTAAATTTTTTATTTATAAACTTTGAATGATGCAAATTAAAAATTTATTGAAGTCCTTCTCACTGATGTAAAACATTTAATCTTTGTTCTTTGAAGACATTGGTTGAGATTTCATTTTGATGGTTAAAAGTTTAAAATATGGCTGGAATGATGTTAAGGCTGTTCTGAGAAGCTCAGTAAAGTGTCCGTTAGTGAGGGTAGCACGATGTTTTGACCTGACAACTTTCATAACAGAGAAGAGACATTCACAGCTGTAAGTTTTCTCCAAATGTCAGTTAATGAACTTTTGTGTTAGTTTCAAGCTAAATCTTCTTGCCGATCAATAAGCTGTTTCTATTTAAGTAGCATGCAAGGCACAAGATGGAGCAACAGGACAGCCATAACTGATTACATCGATTGCAAACGGATTCAAAGCATGGTCTCAGCCATTTTAGTTTCTCAAACCTGTTATCAGAATCATGATAAAAAGAGTCTAGGTTTCATTTGTATTGTGTTAATTTACTCTGTTGAATTTTAATGTTTGGAAAAGCTACTAATCTTGATTTAAGGTAAGGATAGTAGTCAAATTCTTTTGAAGCCAGTTATCTTTGAAAAAGTTTTATTTTACCTTGAAAACTTAAAACTGATTGGACTAGTTCTGTAATAACATTTTCCTCCCTTGAAGTGCAAAATTTACATATTAGTGGTGTTGCCATACATCTGCAAAGAACATCAGAGCTTGTATTCATTCGTAATCTTCTAGTTGTGGGTAATTCTTTTTTTTTTCTTTCATAAAGCCAATATTTGGCTCAAAAAGAGCAACAATTTATTTAAATGATTGGTATTGGACAGACATGTTACAATACCGTAGAATGAAAAGTCATTTGGTTTTCTTCAAGCCCCAGGTCCCCAATAAAATGTCTGAATTCACGGAGTTTGGGGGCGCTTGGCGCAATGAAATTCACAATTTCTAAAACGCAATTTATAACATTGTCGAACTTAAAGTGTTTACTTACAAAAAAGACATTCAGGATACTTGGGATCTTGTGTTAATTGCCCAAGTAGGCCAGTTTTGTGACCTACCATAGCTGGTGCTCCACCTGTTACAATGCTCACAAGTTCATGCAGTGGTAGTTGAGCATCTAACAAAGCTTTGTCAAGTGTTTTTTCATGTCAATACCTTTGTGTGATTTTGTTTAAGTCTATCAGATCCAAGAATTCTACTTATATATTTTTAACATACCAAACAAATATAGACACTTGAGCGATATCCTGAATGTCGGTAGATTCATCCAGTGCTAAACTGAAAACCACGTAGCTTTTCAGATTATTCGGTAGTGAGCAAGTGACAGCACAACTTATTTCAGAAATACGTCTTTCTGTAGTGTGGCGAGAGATGGGGATTTGTTCTATTGCCTGTTTAAGTTTTTAGTTCTCTTGTGCAAGAATTTCAATTAATACACTAAGATTCTTTTTTTATAAATTCTCCATGACTGTAAGGAAATGTACTTCGAGCAATATTCCTAACTATAATAGAACTGACCTCTATAGTTAAATCATTTTGCTTACAGGCGGAAAATAGGCTATTTTGTTGTTATTAAATTAGAACTCAATATTATCTTATTCTTTCGCAGTTCTGAATTCGGAGCAAATTTAGTTGCAATTTTTTATGATTAGATTAATGGTGACACTTTAACTTACTGCATTTAAAGTAGCTTATGATAGTTTAACAGATGAGACACAGAACTTTATTATCATTAACAGTAAAACAAACTCGTCCTCACATTGTTGGATGAAAACTCTGTTTTCTTGTTCGTATTTCCCTTTTACACTTTTCTATTTCTCAGTTATTTTTTAGGAGTTTTAGAAATTTAACTGAAAACAATCTTGACTATAAATCAGAAAGTTATTTAGCTCAGCACAAATTGCACAACGAATATTACACTACTGTAGTAAACGAACACTGAAATGAACATTAAAGGCAGCAACCGAAACGGTGCAGTTTCGATAGCCTCTCCAAAACTAATATTTTTTACTCGGTGTCTGCACTATCTGGAACCTACATAGCTTCTGACAACTCCTTTTCTCGAGGTAATATTTGAAAATATAATGTGAATAAGGTGCTGAAATTGGCTCATAATAGCAAATAAAATGTATCTTATGCAACATATTCCCATCATATGTATATTTTTATATGTAAAGGTGATTCTTATTGTATAAAAAGTATTTTCTCTAGCGCGAGCTGCAAGTTAGCAGTCGGGCGCATGCGTGGTTATTGAAGATTAAACGGGCAGGTCAATTTCAGAAGCAGGAATGATTCGATGAATTGAAATTTATTTTGATCTTCAAAAGATTATTTATTCGTGTAGGAAAGCAACAAACTACCGTATATTGCGTGAAATATTGAAATACTTTTATGGAGTTATTACTATTAAATGTTAGTTAAAATTCAAATGAAGCCCCCCCCCCCTCCAATTAATGTTGTCTCAAGAGCAACACAAAGTACCTTTAAGAGCCACTCGAGAGCCCCAATTTGCCCACCGTCGGTATATGGGGAGGGTAAGTTATCATGGTTTTTAAGTTGTATTGGGGAAAATTACCTATTATAATATCAATTTGTCTATATATTAAATTGTTAATATGTATATTGCATGATTGCAATATTGCACAAACAATATTGCTATAAATCAGTAAAAGACTTAATTAAATCAACATTAAGCTTACCAAAGTGGAAAAGAACAGTTGGAAACCAAGGATTAAAGAAATATAAAGAGATATAAAAAGAAATATAAAATGGCGCCAAATCAAAACAATAACAACGCATGTTTTTCCTGTGGAATTGGCGGCGATCACAATTCAGTGTGATGACTGCAAAAATTCGCTCCATTACTAGTGTAGTGGCTTCCCAGCCTTCCAATTGCTGTGTTTTGCAAAAAAACAAGCAGAAAGTTCACTTGCAAAAGATGCTGCGTGGCGAAATTCAGTGATGAAGTTGATTGGACGGTGGAAGCAGAATCAGCCATCAAAACACACCACGAAAAGCTGAAGAAAACTGGTGCAGTTGCAAGCTTCAAATTATATCTGGGGAAACCAAACATAAACTCAAAAAATCTTGCAGTGTAGGAAACCTCCCTCAATGTTCTAAAGGAACTTTTCTGAGCAATGTGGAGCCACTGGATAAAAATAATCAGGTAAGCATCATTGATCTGGGTATGGGAAGCTCACCAGAGGAGCTGAGTCTAACCCCAACACCCACACCCAGGCGAACAGAGGGAGCAGAAATAAACTCAGCACCACCCAGTCCTTGGTTTAGGACTCTCACCTCAGATGCCGCTACAACCACACCCTCTCAACAATGTGACAGTCTTCCTTCAATGAGAAACACTGCCTGTAAGTTCTACAAAAAAAGGAGTGTGCCGCTATGGTCGTGTAAGAAGAGACTGCCCATACAACCACCCCAAGGTATGTGCTAAACTTTTGAATCATGGACCAGATAGCAACCTAGGGTTCAAATTAGTACGAAAATGCTCACTTTTCCACCCAAAAATATGTAAAAATTCTGTAAGAAACGGTGAATGCTGGAATGACCAATGCAAATTCACACACATCAAGGGCACTACAATAAAGAGACCAGAGCAAACAGAATCATCTCCAACACCCACATCGGTGGTGCACCAGGAAATTCTGCCGAAGTCAAATGTAGACTCTAGTCACAACACCCCAAAGAAGGTAGCCAGCAAGGAGCATGTACCTCAACCTACAGAAAACATGCACTCTGAGACTCTACATCACTCCACTGTCTCCACAACCAGCAACCCACAACCTTTTTTTTAGAAATCATGGGGAAAACGAGGACACACATGAAAAACCTGTTCCAGGCCCTAGGAGACCAGAATCAAATTCTCCAAAGCCTTATGTCCCGGCTCTACTCCCAACCACCCAATCACCAACGCCAAGCTTTTATTACGCTTCCACAACACCAAGCACAAATACCGATGCACCACTGGCCACATGTACAACCCCAAAGTGGTCACCCGCCAGCCCATCTGAACCTGAACCACATCGCCGTACAGGGCTAGAGAAAATAATTATGGGCAATATCCAGGGCCTCTTACCTCAGTCAAATAAAAGCAAGATCCCTTTCCTCCAAGATCTTACCAAGCTTGAGGACCCCCTGGCCATTGACCTAACCGACACACCTTAAAGACGAGGTGCTCGACGCTGTAATTTCCATAGACAACTATACGACATATAGTGCTGATAGGAAAGGAAGAACACACGGAGGCACAATAATAATGTTAGAAATGACCTCGCATCTGAAGCAACACAACTCCTCAAACACTCTTATAACCAAGTTGAGCTAACAGCAGCACACATAAAAGCGTTAAATTTGCTAACGCTTCACCGATGCCATCAACAAAATTAACGAGTTCCTAAAACCACTACCAGTGCCACTACATCCTTGAAGAAAACAACTTCCTGATTCCAACAATAACCAACACGAATCAACAACATCCCTGACCTCCTCTTCACCAACAACACAGAAATAGCCAGTGACTCTAGTGGAAAAGACAATCCTTTCTCACCACTCGCTAATAACCGTCACGACGAGCTACAGAAATCAAAGAACCACCCGCCCAATCAAAATACCCACGCCCCACAACCCATTTGTAAGATACAACTTCTAGAGTGACAAGATTGACTGGTGTGGGATAAACCGAAACCTGAAGGACGTGGACTGGGACCAGAAGCTGAACTGCAAGGACCCAGAGGGAATGCTTACCATCCTACTTAGCATCATGTTGGACCAATGCAAAAACCAGGTCTCACAACAGAAAAAATACAACAAACGCCAAAGTAATATACCACTAGACAGAAAAATATTAATGCGTAAGAGATTTTCCCTTAATAAACAACTGTTAAAAACTAGGGACGAGCGCAAGAAAATTACACTCTCCACCAAAATTGCTCTAGTTGAAACCAAACTCAAGGGCTCCCATGAACTACAACGAAAAACAGAGGAAGTAAAGGCAATTATAAATATCAAGAAAAAGCCTAAATAATTTTTCAGCTATTGAAAGCAATTCACCAAATCAAAAACACAAATAGGTCCACCCCAACCAAATCATGGGACCCTAACCAAAGACCTCTCGGAAACATGTGAAATCCTACGCGAGCAATATGATAAAGTGTTTAGCAAACCCATAGAAATTACCCCAATTCTTAACAATCCCCCAACTAACTGCAGTATCACATACATAGATTTTACTATCAGTGACATTGTAAAATCCATCAGTGAGCTGAAACCAACTTCTGCGGTGGGTCCTGATGTGGTACCTGCAATTTATCTCCTCGAATGCAAGGAGGCACTGGCTTATCCATTGCTTAAAATATGACGCTGGTCCCTAGACTCTGGTAAAATACCACCCACTCTCAAGGAAGCTACAATCACACCAATCTATAAACGCGGGGACAAAGCATCACAAAAAAACTACCGCCCTTTTGAGAAAATTCTGCGAAACATCATTTCCACATATTTAAAAGACGGTGGACTGCTCAACAGCAGCCAACATGGCTTCTGTAAAGGAAGGTGGTGTTTCTCTAGCCTCCTCGCTCATCACGACTGGCTCCTACGGCAGCTCGAAGAAGAAAAAATGTTGATGTGGTCTTCCTGGACTTTGGAAGGCCTTCGACAAGGTAGACCACAAAATCCTGCTCCGTAAACTTAATACTCTCGGTATCCAGGGCAAGCTGGGTACCTGGTTACAAAGTTTTCTCACCAAGCGATTCCAGAGTTGTAGTAGATGGCCACCAGTCAACCCTCTCTGAGGTCCTCGTGGAGTCCCTCAGGGATCCGTCCTGGGTCCACTTCTGTTCTTGGTACTGATAGGCGATGTTGACGGCGTAATTGAGAACTCTGTGCTGACCGCTTTCGCCGACTACACTAACCTCAGCCATGCAGTCACCTGCCCAGAGGATGTTGAGGCTCTCCAAAGCAGTCTTCAAAAGATATACTCCTGGATCGCAGAAAACAACATGTAATTTAATGATGAAAAATTCGAGCTCCTGAGGTATGGCTACAACAACGAGCTGAAATCATCTACCAGCCTGCACAGCGATGGAGGACTACAAATTGATTCTAAGAACTCTGTGAAATGTCTGGGGGTCCACCTTAGCGATGAGGCAACTTTCAACCACCACATTACAGCCATAGTCAAAAGAGCTAAGCAGATGGGAGGGTGGATCCTTCGAACTTTTAAATCCCGCGACAAGAACCCAATGCTTACTCTCTGAAAGACACTTGTACAGCCAACCCTTGACTACTGTAGTCAACTTTGGTCCCCACACAAGAGGGGCGAAATGCAGGAGCTTGAGGTGGTCCAGAGGGCATGCATAAGACAAATAGTGGGGATGCAGGAGTATAGTTATTGGGAGAGACTGGCAGCAATGGGCCTATACTCGCAGGAGCGGAGAATGGAGAGGTACCAGGTTATTTACGTGTGGAAAGTCCTGGAAAACCTGGTACCAGACCCAACAGGCTCTGCACTGTACCCAGTAACAAACATGCGCACTGGTCGGAAATGTGTGCAGAAAGCCCCCCATCCCAGCCATCAAGAAGAATCAAGACCCTGATTGCCAACAGTCTGGGCCATAGTAGACCCAGATCATTTAATGCCCTCCCCAAAGAAGTGAGGGACATAACCTCCTGCCCGGTGGACAAGTTCAAAAGGGGACTGGACAAATATCTCAAGATGCTTCCTGATGAACCCCCAGTTCGTGGCTATACAGCGAACTGCCGAGCAGCCACAAATTCAGTCCCGGACCAGACGGATCTACTGAGGATCGAGTTGCAGGCTGAGTGCAGCAGTGGACTACCACGACTGTGAAGAGGCTCTTCTAGACCACCTAAGTAAACCTAAGTAAAGATGCCTTTTTAAGCAGTTCATACTCGTAAAGTTTGTAGATGCAGTTCATGGGTTATGGTTGACTCAGATGACCTCTGATAGGCCCTTGTGGCTTTTTTTATTCATCGAATATGTTACTCGTATGTTAAGCACTAGGTATCCACAAATAGTGTCTAGACTCAATGAAGTAACTAATTCATTAATAAAACAAAATTAACTTGTTAAATTAATTTAAAAATGGTTTCCGTTCGTATTTCAAACCACATTTTCTCCTTATTCATCATCGTAGAAAACGCACGCTTTTTCACGCTGACTTTAAGTATCCACAATTCAATATATCTTCCCAATAGTTAGTAAGGTTAGCATGTATGCATGCTCTCTCCTTTCTCTCTTAATACACCCATGCACACACATATACATACACACCAAAACAGTGAGTTAACTATAGTGAGATGATGATGCTGTGTGAAAGAGCATGATTGTGCATGCATCCTACTTGCTATAGTTTATGTAATGTTAAGTAAGTACAATCAATAAATTGTACATTTTGAAGATAATTTTCTATTTCATTATAAACTCTAAAATTAGCTACAACTAGTGTTGAGGTAGTTTACAAACCCTTGTCTAAAGAATATTATCAAGATAATAAAAAAACTAATATAAATAAATAAATTAATTAATAAGTTACATATAAGTGCCTATCTGCATAAGAGGACGCAAGCATGCCAGACTTGTCCTTAATGCCAAAAAAAGGGGGAGGGGAAGGGTAGAAGTTGCGGAGGTCACAAGTATCCATATTGGGGGAGGATCAAATTAAAGATTAGAATAAGAAACTGATGCTGAGCAGAGATGAAAAATCTTTGTTTTTTGAGAGTCGGCGCTAATAGCCCTTCGATGTAGTTTAGCCTTTTTATCCAAAGAAAATCGGCCCCACACCATGCACGCGCAGGTGGACCACCTATCAAGAAGCAAACCTGAGTTAAAACTCGCTCGTTCATGTTTTTCCTCGAGCTATAACTATTTTATCTAGGTTTTGGCGTATCAAGGTTAGTTCTTTTACCCATTCATGACAGTGAATAGTTCTTGCTTACTTACTTGCTTATGGAGGTCCATCGAATTCCGATGCCGACGTCTCTCATCTCGTGATGGGTGGCGATGACTAGTGAAATAGTTTGACGACTAGTCGTATGACTAGATGAGTGGTGAAGATGAGATGAGTTTTGGTGGCCGCGGTGACTTCTTTGATGGCTACGGAGTCCAAATTCTTAGGTACACCTTCTTTCACATGTGGGGCCTGCAATGCCCTCGCCTGGAGGGGGAGGATCTACATTTTGCCGCTCATGCTACCTTGGCGCTGTTCCTCACAGGCATGCACCTGGGATGCCTCAAAGTCTTCTACAACTCGGTAACAGGTTTACCTCCAGGTTGGCAAGTTGCTCCAAGCTGGATGGGTCCACTCCACACTTCTTGAGGGTTGTTTTGAGGTGGTCTTTGAGGCGCTTCTTTTGTCCTCCTACACTACAGTGACCAATGGCAAGTTCTCCATAGAGGAGAGTGTGGGAGAGTCTGTATTCTGCAATGCGATAGACATGGCCAACCCATTTAAGCTGGCGCTGGATGATGAGGGCTTCAATGCTGATGCAACTTGTGCTCTGGGGGATGGTGACATGAGTAACGTCGTCTGACCAGGTGATCTCAAGGATCGTTAGAAGCATCTGATGTGGAAAGCCTGAAGACTCTTTATGTGCGCCCTGTATACAGTCTAGGCCTCACAGGCATACAGGAGGGCAGAAATGCACCCAGCCTTGGTGGGGATGGTGATGTTGCGATTGAGGAAAACCCGACTTGAGAATCGCCCAAAGGCACTCGTGCTTTGTTGGATTCTGTTCTCTACTTCGACATCGATGCGGGTGGACGAGGACAAGATACTGCCAAGGTAGGCAAAATTGTTGGTTTGGCTAATGTCATCCTCTCCAACCCTTAAAGCTGCGAAAGGGGGTTGGTGGTCTAGATCAGAGTGCTGGTGGAAAACCTCAGTCTTCCTGGCATTGATGACGAGCAATGTGCTGGTGTAAGTGTCGCCAATAGTGTCAAGTATCCTTTGCAGCCCTTCAGCTGAATGACTGATAAAAGCTGCGTCGTCAGCGTACTCTAGGTCGAATGCAGTCGCAGTTTTGGTTTTCCTCATGGCTTGGACTCGTCGCAGATTGAACAGACTGCCATCTAAGCTGTATCAATAGGCGATGCCGTCCTCTAGTTGGAATCTATACCGAAATAGAAGTGTCACTGCTGCTATGTATATGTTAAAAAGGACCAGTGCAAGGACACAGCCCTGTTTCACACTGACCTTTACCTCAAATGGCTCTGACTCTAGGTCACCTACAACCTCACGGGTAAACATTCATTCCCGGGTGAAATTCCTTTGGGATATTCAGGAATTTGGGGGGGGGGAGACAACCAAACTTGGCTAGAATCAGCCATAGGAAAGGCCGGTTTACGGTATCAAAGGCCTTTTCATGATGTTGTTCCTGCATTTTTCTGTTAGAAGCCCGGCCACAAAGATCATATCTGTGGTGTTCCTCTCCCTGCGGAAGCCACATTGTGTTTCTGGTAGCACTACCTCAGCCAAGAGAGAATGAAGGCGGGTTGAATAGTTCTAGAACGGGGAAAACTACGTTTTATTAGGTTAATTGGTGAATTTGGTCAAATATTTACGAGAAACGGAATAAGAGGTAAATAATTGTTTTACTCTAATTTTCGCCTCTCGAAGACAGTATGCTGTGCTTAGTACGACTGCGTAATTCCTTCCATGACTACCAAGTCTCAACATACCTTAAGAACTTAATATACAGTAGCGGCTATAATGATTGGGACACTTAGATTTCCATCGCGAAACTTCCAGTAGCTTTAAACCAAATAATGGTAATTAATGCATGATTAATTAATTATATATATATATATATATATATATATATATATATATATATATATATATAAGCTAAGCAAGTTACCTGCAAAAGAACATTTTTATTCCAAAAATATGGTGGTCAAAATAAAAATGAAAGCGTAATTCTATGACTTCTATCTTTGAGACAACTTTTTCATGAATTTTTAGCACTTTCAGAGATTCCAGTGTCAAGTACCAAGCAGCAAACGTGCCCGAAGGGACAGACTACAGCCGCCTGTATTCAGGAACAAATTGTCAAGCAACGTAAAGATCATCCTACCATCAGAGCCATAGCTTAAAAGGGTTAAGCGCCCCCCAAGTCTCGTACATAATATTATATTACGTTGTGATACCACATACTCGTGTATCAATGCGATTTCTACTGGTAGGCCGAGGAAACCCTCAAAGAAGATGATCAAGCTATTATCCGTAATTCAAAAAAGGACCGATGAAAGCCAGCAGCCAAGATTTCCCGACAAGTAAATGAAACTATGGGCATTATTATCTTCAGGAAGACAGTATCATGCCGCCTGGCGGAAAGATCTTTCGAATCTCGCACACTAGCAGTCTAGCCATTGATCAGACCTAAGAACATTAAAGTTAGATTACACTAGGGAACAATGTATTTGGTGAAGTGACAAAAGTACATTTTCCTATCTAATTCGAGCATACTGAATTTAAATCTGAAATCAGATTCTCTCTAAATGCTACAGATTTTTCGTAATATCAATAACTAATATTATACAATAATTTTCATTTTATCACGCCTATCATTATGCCCTGAAGTAATTTTGAATCATCCTTTTGCGTTATTGATAGTAAAGCAGGTTTTTTTGCACAAACATTTTATTGCATATGAGAAGAAACCTTAATTACACATTAGAATTACAAATACTGTCATCAAATAGATGCTAATTTATTAATGACCGTACATCAGGCTGGAGCACCTCTTCTTGATTACAATCGGGCAAAGAATTGCGTTTGTAACTCTTTCTCTTGTAAGGCTTCTCTGGCTGATATCTTCTAATCGTCCAGCAGTAGTCCGCCATCATGTGTTTATCCCAGTGACGTTGGTAGCGCTCTTCCATCGTCACAAATCCTGATGGAAGCGTTCCCCTTGTTCGTCACTCACGGCTCCCAGATTCTCTGGGAATCGGTCGAGGTGACTATTTAGGAAATGCAGCTTCACACTCATGTTGCATCCTAGATCACGATATGCTAAAAGCATATTAGTAACCAGATCCTCGTAGTTATGCGCCTTTTTGTTTCCCAAGAAATTACGAACAACGGCAGAAAATGAAAGCCAGGCTGCCTTCTCTTTTTCATTTATGGTGTTCACGAATCTAAAATCACTCATAAGTCTTCGGATTTGGGGACCATCAAATACTCCTGCTTTTATTTTTTCGTATGACAAAGCAGGAAACGCCTATACTATGTACTGAAAACATTCATTGTCCGTGATCAACGCCTTGACATACTGCTTCATCAACCCCAGTTTGAGATGAAGTGGAGGGAAAACGATCTTCTCTCGATTTACGATTGGCTCATTAAAAATGTTTGGCATTCCTGCTTCCAAAGTTTCTTGAACTGGCCAATCTTTTGGGGACCAGTGTTTGTCACGGGCTCAACTGTCCCACATACAGATATAGCATGGAAACTTTGTTTCCCTTCTGCTGGCCAAGGAGGAAGTTGACCATCTTAAGGTCTACACATATGATCCAATTGTGTTCATGGTACTTAAGTAAATCCATGACCATTCTTATGTCATCGTGAGTTTCTCACAGATGGACAGAGTGACCGAGAAGAACTGCACCATGCAAAAGGACACACTTGAGGCTATGCTTGGAGCTTCCAAAAACTGTCTCCACTCAGCAAGGTTATAGGTGCCAAGTCCCAAATCGGTAAACAGACCAGGAACATCGTGGCAGTATACAAATTGTTTGTCCTCAGAGAAATACTTAATAAATATACTCTCCCTTGTTCAGTAATATGATACCCGTAACGACCTGTCAAGCATATGTCTTTCACTCAATCTGAAGGCTAAAAGTCCTGCAACTTTCTTGGAGAGCGCCAAATCACGTATCAAGTCATTCAAATCCTCTTGATTGAAACAGTGAGGAGTTAATGACTGTTCAGCATCTGATGATGAATCTGCAGACTCTAAATCCATTCCGTGGACGTCCATATCAGGTACATCATTTTCATCCTCGGAGGAAGCATATCCACTGAAAATAGGAACTGGTAAAGATTCAGAATGAGGTACCGGCCTGATCGCCGAGGGAATGTTGGGGTAGTCGATCTTGTGCCGATTTTTCTTGCCAATCCCTTTAGTATTCACCAGACAGAAATAACAGTCCGATACATGATCCAAAAGGAAGACCATTTCTCTTTCCTTTCGTCCACTCACGAAGATGTTCCACACAACTATGGCAAACAGCATGTGGGGCTCACTTCTTATCTTGATCGCCAAGAGGAATATCAAAATATGCCTTATAAGTGCGGATCACAAAGTTTGATATATTGTGCCTTTGACGAACTAGCATGTAACAGCCACATATGTAGCAGAAGGTGTCTGGATCATTAAGGCAATTTCCTATTGACGAAGCGATCACTCTAGCATGAGACCTAAAAAAAGAAACAATAATGTCAATATTTTGCACAATAATACTTATTACTATCTTACTACTATGTATTGTGAAGTATTTGCTTTCTACAAGCACCCTCTCTGTCCGTCCGGAGGGCAGTTTTCGGGAAAACGAGAAAATATAAATTACAGAATATCTTTAGCATGTAGGTAAAAATGGATTATATATTTGAAATCAGGATGAAAAAACGAATTAAAATTGGCAGATAAATCTAAGTCATCAGAAAATGTGATTAAAAATGTTCCCCTGTGTTATCCATCGCCGCTAAGCACGTTCCATGGACAGAAAGCTCATGGTCCAAAGTACACTTCAGCGATGAATTGAAGTACAATTTGTTTGGTTCATATGGCAGGAACTTCGTCCGTCGAAGACCTGGCGAAATATTACATTGTGTAACACTAGTTTTCTTTCTTTAAATGTTTTTAGTGTTTCTAAGGTGGTTTTACCTCCTGATTCCAAAAATACCATTAAGAATTGCATAGCATCGATATTTTTATAGATAATTGGAATTTTGTATATAAAACTAACCATAAATAGCTGCGACAGTTCACTTTATTTAGCATATTCACATTGTCTATGAATAATAGCTGATCATATTTTGTCATTGTATTTTTTTTTAAACTAATGAGAAAATGTGATTATAAGAGATAACCTACTAAAAGTGCACTTTACGCGCGTGACCATATATAATGTCCCATCTTCCTCGGTATCTTTTCTACATTACAGCAATGTCCTGATGGAACCGCTCACCATACTCCTCACTCACTTCTCCCAAATTCTCACGAATAAACTCCAGATGTGAATAAAAAGTGCACCTTTAGTGACATTCTACATCCTAAATTATTATAACTTTCTAAAAGTTTTGCTACCAGCTGCTTGTAGTTTCAGTCTTTATTTTAACCAAGGAATCAATAAACTATATTTAAAAATGCACATCACGCCTCATTTTCGACATCACTCATTGCATTCTCAAATTTTCCTTACTTGCGGTCCAGTAAATATACCACCCTTAACTTTGGCCTCTGATAGCTTTGGAAAGAGGAGACGAATCTCTTGAAATGCTTCTCCACCATCATCTAATTCTAGTTTTTCTATCTGGCGATGTTTAATACAGATCGATGATTGGCCAGTGGGATAGCTGATAAACAAAAAAAAAATAGCATAATAGCCCAAAAAATCGCGCACAAAATCATCCGGCCATAAACTGAACAATTACCGGAAATCTAATGACTCCATTTCTATTCTGTCTATGCGAGGCAGAGCTAAACATAGTCAATAAAATAGTCATTCACTTGCCTAAAGGAAATTTAATAACTTCATTTTTAGCTAAAACATGGACATAAGTCCAAAGGGAGGGGACTGCCCCACTTCAAGAAGTAGTCATTATATAATACACACTCATTGCAGGGCTGCCACATTAAAATTTCATTTTTCCCTACGAAGCGAGTGCATTTTTCCCTACGTTTACTTCATCATATTCTTTTATTTAAATCACTGTAAAAATTACTTTTTGGCATAAAAATAGATTCCTTTGGTATTTTAGCTAATAAAGTGCTTATTCCCCCCAAAAAAAAAATTTCTGCGTGAATAAATATATTCCTTTGATATCTGCTACATCAGTTTTGCTAATTTTTACAGCTGTACTACTTTTTAACACAGGTTTAAATGTTACGAAATTTGGGTTTTCCAATTTACTTGCTTGCTTGAGTGGCTCTGGGTGAGCGTTACATACTTAGGATGGGATATATATCAACATTTTGTAGCTAAACTTGAACATAGAACAAGTACATTTGTAGTCAACCTAGAAGAAGTACATTTTATGACTAGTGAAGATGTTTTCATATCTTCACTATTCGTAAAAATGTGGGTAGTGAAGGTCTTCACTCTGGTACAATCTAAAATACATGTGTATAAATATAAATACATGTATTACTGAAAGTCTTCAGCATGGGTCTGCTCCTTTTCTGAGTATTTCTCTATACGTCTTTCATGTATTGGTATAGAAGTGAGTAAGCTGCTGTTTACTTCAACATGCGATGGAAATGTTTCTGCAGTTTTTATGATGCCCTCCAAGGTGCGCACAGCGAGGGAATTCCTTAGCTTTGACTTGTTTAAATTTAGTTTGGAGAAGGACCTCTATACATCTACTGTGATCTGTGGCAAGTAGGTCACTTGCAGCATAAAGCTGGCAAGATCCTCATATTCAGAAAGGTTGCTCAGACTCTGCCCAAATTGTACAATAGGCTTGCTCTCCCACTCTCCTTTCTTCACATTGTCATCAACCGAATGGAACGCCATTGTCCATCAATAGTCTGCACTTTTGATGAACTGGTCCTCGGAAAGCCATTGGCAAGAATTGTGCCAGATCTTATATTAGCACTGTCATCCAGTATTTTCCCATGGTTCACATCTTTAAGTGCATTCAGAGCGGAGTCAGAAACATCGATCCTTTAAAGAATTTGGCGGGAAGCTTCCCTGCACCTCTATGCACCTTCTATGAAAGCTCTCCCTCTCATGATGATGTCATAAGCTTCATGGATTCTTGAACCATTATCCCTGGGTAAACTTTGTCAAGTGGTAGCCACTGTGACTCGTCGTCAACATTAATGTTAGTCAGATTCTGGATTGGTTTCCTGAAGTTTTGATAGTCACAAGGCGATGAAGCTGAAAACTATTTAATTGGAAAATAACATTCCGACCTATCAAGTCTCCTGAAACAGAATCATAAAACTCCAATATTGCCTTGACATACGTAGATTTCAGTGCCTGTAGTATCCTCTCAGCCTGCAGGGAGCTATTTCTCTTGTCACTTGTCTCTGCAGTGCAGATAGCCAACGTGTCTGACATAGTTTTAAGATTCGATGAGCATCCACATTTAAAACGGACATTAACGCAGACTTTTTTCATTGTGATGTCAGTCGCCTTATCACACAAGATGGAAAATCCATTTGATAGTTTGAAATCTTCAACAAGTTTCTCGTGGCCATACTGCGATAAACATTCGGTGCGATTGCAGCTCATTTACTTGATGCCTTTTGAGTCATCAGTAATGTCATGGAGAGTTGACAAAAGAGAGTCTAAGAAGTTGAGCGAAATGTTTTTCTTGTAATCAGGGTTACAATTTTTAACTCTGCCTTGACAACTGTAGAATCCCTGGTGACAGTGCAAGATGTTATGGCGCGATTTTGCTGACATATCTTGGCTCGTTGCAACCTGCAAGTGAAGTGATGTTTTAATGTTTCCTATTAGCTTGGATTTTCCCGGGATGAGATAATTATCGCAAAAGGAGCATTAAGGCATTTCTGGATGTATTTTCGATTCAGAAAGCCTTCATTGTGCCCAACTCTCATTTTTCCACTCACGGGGATATTTTTGGCGTATATAATTCTTCTTGATTTTTTTGGTCATCTTTGTCTGCGGCTGGGTCACTTGGTGAAGTTGTTAATAGCCACGTCATCAAACTAATGTTGATTGACTGCAGTCTGCTGGATTCTTCCCTGTGCTAGAATAACCTGTGAAGTTGTTGCATTCCTAACACATATCAGGCAACAAACAAAGCAGTCACACATTGTGGGAGCATGAAACACAATATGCCGTTATCACACAGAAGTGGTCGAGACGGACTAGCGCAGCTGTGTTAAATTTGGGGTGCTTTATTACATTTTTCCCCAGTTTGATAACGTTGTCCAGCTCCCAGGTGGGAGCCGTATCCATCTTCCCCATCTTATTTTCCGTTTGCCTCGTCGATACCCAAAATTATAAAGATCCATGTTTGCTTAACCCGCGTCCGATATCCCCCTGGGACGCCCTCGCACGCGCAGCACTCTGTCGACTATGGCTGTTGCTCCTCTTTAAGGTGATGTCTGCAAATCCTCAGCAAATAGAGACAATCCGAGCTTCTTGCCGCCCAGACCCTAGTATCTGTCTCCGGTGAAGTGGTTTCCTCGCACTTGTGATCTCGTCAGCAGATCGTCTTCGTGTAATCCGCCCTGATCAGAGGAAGATTACGGAAACACGTTTATACGCCGGGAGATTGTCCTGGGCCTCTCTGATCTCACTAGATTGGTTTAGACTTCCTGCCGTCCGCAGACGAATCTCGATTTCATGATTACTTCTCCCTGGAGCCAAGGGAATCTCAAACCCCTTCGGAGTCTCTCTGGACGCCTTCGCATCGAGACCCCATCGGCGAAGACTTGGCCATTGGTCTTTTACATCCCCCCAGTTCATCCTCCAGAGGTAACCAGGAGTTATTTCTTCGTAAGTCCCACCTCTTCGTTCCCATTCTTAAGACGAGTTCCCCATTTGGTGTAATACCAATAGACTCGCTAAATCTTTCATTATATCCAACTTATTGGATCACTTATATATTTTCCCGGACTTAGTTTCCTTAATTTTTGCCTGTCATAATATTCTTTGGTCGTACTGATTATTATTTAGATTTCTATATTTATCTGTGCCCTTGTTCTTATTATTTGCAATAGTTTATTTTTGTAGAGGTGTTTATCTTTCGAATAGCCCTTGAGACGAACCCGGCAAATGTATTCCCTTTTAAAGAGCCAACCTAATAATATCGCACTCTAAGTAGGTCCTTACCTTTTCCTCAATTCAATTGTACCCGAGCGCAACGCCGATAGTAACTGCCTGGCGTACGTACAGTAGTGTGTACCTTTAGACATTTTGGTTATACGCCTTCGTCCCTCGATATATATATATATATATATATATATATATATATATATATATATATATATATATATATATCGATGAGGATTGCTTCTAGAGAGCCTAAATTTAATGTTCAACAGAAATCCCAAGGGAGGAAAATAGCTGGTATCATCCTTTATATTTACCGGCGACGTTTCGACCACAATACGTGCTCCGGAGCACGTAACACGCTCGTTGGCAAGGCCTAAGAAAATTACCGTATTGTGGTCGAAACGTCGCCGTTAAATAAAACTGGTAAGCTATTTTCCTCGCCTTGGGATTTCTGTTGAACATTATATATATATATATATATATATATATATATATATATATATATATATATATATATATATATATATATATATATATATATATATATGATGAAAATTAATGCAATATCGCAAGAAAAGATGAGGAATTAAACCACATTCTCCGAAGACAATTTAATTCAGAACAGTTTGCTGTATCTCACACCCTTTTTCAACTGACACTGGGCAGAAAAAATATAAGAGAAATGCATATAAGCATAACACAATCTGGAGGGGGGGAGGCCTAAACATATTGAAGGGCTGGCATTTTACTATTTTGTTTATTTGCGATCTTATTACAGGATTAAAAGAAAATTGATGACCCTCAGATAGATTTAAATTAGGAACTGACGATATCAAGCTCGATTCTACGAGGGTCAATTTTCTTTTGATCCTGTAATAAAATCGCAAATAAACAAAATAGTAAAATGCCAGCCCTTCAATATGTTTAGGCCTACCCCCCCCCTCCCAGATTAGCTACAAGTAGGGGATTGGGGGAAAAAATAGGGGATCTCGTGTTATGCTTATATGCATTTCTCTTATATTTTTTCTGCCCAGTGTCAGTTGAAAAAGGGTGTGAGATACACCGAAACTGTTCTGAATTAAATTGTCTTCGGAGAATGTGGTTTAATTCTTCATATATATATATATATATATATATATATATATATATATATATATATATATATATATATATATATATATATATATATATATATATATATATATATATAATAATAATAATAATAATAATAATTTTTATTATTATACATCATTATATTAAAAACTGGTGTCAGGCATAGTTGGGTTATTTTTATTTTTATTTTATTTTTTTACCCAAGAACCCGTTAAATTTCAATTCCCCCATTTAATTATTCTTACCGAGTTTGCCTTAGTTCGCTCAAAGTTATTCAAAGATTGTGGAACTAATTATCAACTTATTTTTTTTAACTATTTAATTGTGTGCTCGCCAGTCCATAAGCTTCTTTCTTTTGGTGGTAACGATCTACTAAATCCAGGGCTGGATTAACAGGACATAAAAAATTTAACTCGATAGGCATTAAATTTTCGGTTGTGTTTCATTTCTTTTTTTTTGTGGGTAAATCTTAGTAGAATAAAAAAAGAAAGAATAACTTCCGTGAGAGCCCATATTCTGTGTGGTGTGTTCCGTGTACGTTCGAGCTGTTAGACGCACACGTACTGTCAAGGATGTCGAGCTTTGATAGATTCTACAAATAAGGTCAAATCTTGTGATTAACATGCAAGGCTTTAATTACTTATATCCAGAACGAAGAGAGAAATGAAAGGGGAGAAAGAAGAGAAAGAGAACAAAGAGAAACAGAACAAAGAGAAGCAGAAAGAGAGCAAAGAGAAGCCGAAGAAAGAAAAGAGCAAAGAGAAGCAGAAGAAAAAGAAAGAAACCATCAACATAAGCGAAAGCTAAGTCGGGATAACGTAGAAACCCTTTCCGTTAGTTCAAGGAATGAGGCCACTCAAACCCCTTCGGTTAAGTTACCTGTATTCAAGGATGGCGAAGACTTCAATGCCTACCTCACCCACTTCGAAAAGATTTTTGAAGTGAATTCGTGGGACATCGAGGAGGATGGAGTCGCACGCTTACTTCCCTTGCTCAACGGTGATCTTCGGGAAATTTTCATCTCTTCCTGCCAAGGCCACCTTTAATTATTCGACTCTCAAGGCCGAATTGCTATCGACAATCAATATGAATCCCGATTTATATCAGGCTAAGTTTCGCCAGGCAAGAATATTACCTGGCCAAATTTACCGTCAGTTTGGCTTCATCCTTCAGAGAAGCCTACAATTCTGGCTGGACTCGGCTCAAGTAGGAGGCGAATACGACTCTCTGTTCGATTTCATCTTACGTGATCAGTTAATGGCTGCGCTGCCATCCGAGATATGTGCATTCGTAAAAGATAGATGAGCGTCTACCTTTAAAGAATGCCTGGAAGAGGCGGATGTACACGCGTACAGCCATAATCTGTATCCGAAGGACATCCCAAAATCGCATCCCCCATCTCCCAAGAGTAAGAGTAATTTCTCTAAGTTCTCCCATAAAAATTCGCCCCATTTTTCAAAGTGGCTGGTACCCCCAAATCTAGATTCCTTCACCCGCAAGAACCGAGGGATATTAAGCCCCCCCTAAATAATATCCCACCATTCAATTACCTCCGGCGGCCCATCGTGTGTTCCACGTGCGGCGTGCCCGGGCATGTAAAAACTAACTGCCCCCAAAACTCTCACCTTCGCTCTTCCCCCATCCAACAAGCCCATGCTTCTCTCTCCCAGCCAGCTGCTAGCCCAATAACTCAAGCTTTTGCCCCGAATAACGGTTCCCCAGTACATCCTGTTAACTTTTCATTTAATAAAAGCTCCCCGGGTGGGGTTGAATTTGAAGGAACCTTGAACGGGTGCCGAGTGTTAACCCTTGTGAGAGACACCGGATACACCTGCGTCGTAGTGTCGGAAAAATTGCTTCCCCCAGTAAGTCCCGACCCCGATAGATATTTAGTAGTCCACGACTACTTGGGGCGCGCCAACCGGCTCCCCTTGGTTCGCTGCTACCTAAAATGCAAATACTTCACCGGTTGGGTGGAGGCCGTTGCAGCCCCCTTTAAGTTCTGCGCCGTGTTGGTCGGCCAGAACCCCCAGATCTCCCCTAATCCTGTCGCCCAGCCCGTCCTTACGAGGGCTCAGGCCTTAAAAAAGATTGCAACCCCCGTGCCTTTAGAAACTTTTTATGCCCCCGAATTTGCATCCCTTCATAACAAGGAGTTCGCAAGTGAACCGAAGAAGTGCTCTTCTCTCCAGCCCCTGTGGTAAAAAGCCCAGCAGGAGAATCAAGTTTCTGATTGTGGCCCAAAGACGGTTATATATCTCGTTAAAAATTACCTTCACCGTTCTAGCTCGACCGAGGATGGTGCTAAGACTTGCTCCCTTTGCACCCCTCCGTTCTCGCTTTACTCGGGTTCTTTGCCTTTCCCATGATGGATTATTGGCTGGCCATTTCAGCCACGATAAAACTGCCCAAAGAATCTTTCTATATTTCTTTTAGCCCGGCGCTGCCAAAGAGATTGCAGAATTTTGTCGCTCATGTGATATTTGCCAAATGACGACGGCAAAAGGACGGATCGCACCTGCCCCCCTTCAAAAGACCCCTATTATTTCTGCACCCTTTTTTAGAGTGGCTATCGACTTGATTGACCCAATTCATCCCCCGTAAAGCGAAGGACACTTATATCCTTACGCTCGTGGACTTCGCTACGAGGTTCCCTGATGCAGTTCCCCTAAAAAAATCGATAGCATAAAATGCGCAGAAGAATTAATAGCTATATTTTCTCGAGTCGGCATCCCTAAAGAGATATTGTCTTATCGAGGCAGACAATTTACGTCCGAATTCATGGAATACGTGGGAAAACTTCTCATGATAAAACCTCTCTTCACAACCCCTTTCCACCCTGCGGCTAACAGGTTCTGGGAAAAATTAAACGGGACTCTGAAGACCATCCTGATGAAGCTGTGCCACGCACAGCCTCAAGAGTGGCATTGGTATCTGCCAGTCGCTCTCTTTGGGTGCCGTGAGATTCTTCATAAGACTTTAGGGTTCGCCCCGTTCGAACTCCTTTATGGGCGAAACACCCGAGGCCCTATGAGTATTCTCAACGAATTATTCGATGAAGAAATTAAACCCCTGTATTCGTACCTATTGGACCCAAGAAACCGCTTAGAGGAATTCGCCGAGATCGCGTATAAAAATACGGATCTTAATTTGGAGAAATACCAGACTTATTTCGACGTAAATGCAAAAGATCGACGCCTCCGACCCGATGATGAGGTACTGCTCCTCCTCCCCACTGAATCTACTAAGCTCCTTTCAGTGGAAAGGCCCGTTCCCCGTTTCGGAAGCACGAGGACCCGTGTACTACCTCATAAAGACCCCCTCCGGTAATAAGTTATATCACATAAATATGCTTAAGCGATACCACCGCCGCGCGTGTATTAATAACATAGTCGCACTTGACGAAGAGGCGGTGATGGAAGCCGCTTACCCCACCGAGCCTCTCAATCTGATACAGACAGTTTGCGTCGAGTCAGATAAGGAGCACCCCCTACCTTCACTCCCCGGTTCCAGTAAAGGAACTCGATTTAAACTCCCAATTGGAACTCCCGCAAAAAGCTCAACTGGCTAAGTTATTAACTGAATTTGAGGTGATTTCGAAAAGCCAGGATGTGCGCGTCATTTCGTACATGACATATATCTGAAAACACAGGAGTCTGTTCGAACTCAACCATACCCCTTTTCTGTGCATCTTTGTCTCGCCTTTAATTGAGAAGTGGAAAACCTATTAAAGTTGGGTATCATTGAACACTCCACCTCTGATTTCTGCTCCCCCATTGTAATGGTAAGGAAGCCCGATCAAACATTCAGAATGTGTGTAGATTTCCGGAAATTGAATTCCGTGACGGTTTTTGACGTGGAACCAATCCCGCTTATTGACTAGAACTTACACCTGTTTAAAGAGGCCAAGTCCATCTCAGAAATAGACCTATGCAAGGCCTATTATAAGAACATAACATAAGAAAAGAAGGAGACTGCAAAAGACCATTCATGGCCTACACTTGGCAGCTCCTCTTATCAAATTCCTCTTAAGGATAGTGCTCGGAAGTACACTGCGTTCCCCACAGAGAAGGGCCTAATGCAATTTAAGCGTCTTCCTTTTGGTTTAGTTACTGCTTGCAGTAACTATAATAGATGCGGCGAATCCTGGATGGCCTAGGTGATATGTAGTTTTATTTCGATAATGTGTATGACAGACGTACATGGGAACAACACCTAGTCTCCCTTCGCTCCCTCCTCATGACGTTATAGGAACACGGGTTGACCATTGGGCATAGTAAATGTCAATTTACATATAATTTCATTCGTTATTTAGGCTTTCATATCGGGGAAAACAAGATGACCCCCGAGCAAGATAAAGTAAAGGATATTCACAGCATGCCTCTGCCGCGTACGAAGAAACAGCTCCGCTCCTTTTTTGGATCCACATCTTTGTATCGGCGTTTTGTCCCCAATTTTGCAGCCTTAGCTTCTCCAGTTAGCGCCCTGTTAAAGAAGCAATCCCTGGATCCCCTCTTGAGGAACCCCAAGGCATCCGCCCACTTTGACAAACTTAAGGATAGGCTCACTTCTAACCCCATTCTAAGACTCCCCAATCTGACCAAGCCTTTCGGAATCAGGACCGACGCGTACAGCGAAGGAGTAGGATGCGTGTTGTTGCAATATGATGATTGCAGCCATCCGATTGCATATGCGAGCCGGAAGCTCTCGGCGCGTGAGAAGAACTACACGACCATAGAACGTGAGGCTTTCGCGATAGTTTTGGAAGGTACAAAAATTTAAAATGTATTTATTGGGAAAGGAGTTCGTAATCGAAACGGATCACCACCACTTAGAATATTTAAAAAAATATTAAAAGTCAAAACGGTTGGAGTACCAATTTCGCCTATTTTATAATAAAGGTGCCGAAAATTGGAGTACCAATTTCGCCTATTTTATAATAAAGGTGCCGAAAATTGTATGGCTTTCTCCTCCCTCGTAAGATCTAGTCACCGAGGTTGTGTACTCACAATTGTATATATTGTTAAGCCTTGTCCCTCTGTATATATATTGCCTTTAATGATTTTTTTTCTTTTCTAATTAATTTCAATGGTCAATGTGTTTATTTTGTTGTTGTTTTTTGGGTATCATTATTACTTATCGTTAACTCCTAAGTTCCCCAAACTCATATGGATTGATTTTTTGGGGGTGTTCGCGGCTATGTAGGCCCGAAGTTAAAGATTCCCCTGTTAGCTTGTATCCCATCAGGTAAATAGTTTTCTCAAATCCCTATCTCTCCCATTTGTGGGGAATGGCAATTTTCATCCCCTACGTGTCTGTGAAATTTCATCTTAGAAAGGGAGGCGTGTGGGAGCATGAAACTCAATACACCGTTATCGCACAGAATTACTCTGGTCGAGACGGACTAGCGCAGCTGTGTTAAATTTGGGGTGCATTATCACCGTCTTTCCCCCCCGGTTGATAACTCTGTCCAGCGACCAGGTGGCAGCCGTATACATGCTTCCTCCTTTGGGGGTAGAAGGGAATCTCTTATTTCCCATTCGCCTCGTCGATGCCCAAAATTATCAAGGTTCCTGTTTGCTTAAGCTGCGTCCGATATCCCTTAAGAATCTCGCTTAATTCCCTTTTTCCTCGTTGATGCCCGAAATTATCAAGGTCCATGTTTGCTTAACCCGCGTCCGATATCCCCTTGGGACGCCTTCGCACGCGCATCCCTCTGTCGACTATGGCTGTTGCTCCTATTTAAGGTGATGTCTGCAAATCTTCAGGATAGAGATAACCCGAGCTTCTTGCCACCCAGACCCTAGTATATGTCTCTCTTGAAGTGGTCCCTTCGCACTTGTGATCTCGTCAGCAGATCGTCTTCGTGTAATCCGCCCTGATCAGAGGAAGATTACGGAAACACGTTTATACGCCGGGAGATTGTCCTGGGTCTCTCTCGTCTCACTACCCTGGTTGAGAGTTCCTGCCATCCGCAGACGAATCTCGATTTCGTGATTACTTCTCCCTGGAGCCGAGGGAATCTCAACCCTCCTCGGAGTCTCTCTTGGACGCCTTTGCATCGAGACCCCATCGACGAAGACATGACCATTGGTCTTCCACATCCACAGTTCATCCTCCAGAGGTAACCAGGAGTTATTTCCTCGTAAGTCCCACCTCTTCGTTCCCATTCTTAAGACGAGTTCCCCATTTGGTGCAACACCAATAGACTTGCTAAATCTTTCATTAAATCCAACTTATTGGATCACTTATATATTTTCCTTAATTTTTGCCTGTCATAATATTCTTTGGTCGTACTGATGATTATTTATATTTCCATATTTATCTCTGCCCTTGTTCTTATTATTTGTAATAGTTTATTTTTGTAGAGGTGTTTATCTTTCGAATAGCCCTTGAGACGAACCCGGCAAATGTATTCCCTTTTAAAGAGCCAACCTAATAATATCGCACTCTAAGTAGGTCCTTACCTTCTCCTCAATTCAATTGTACCCGAGCGCAGCGCCGATAGTGGCTGCCTGGCGTACAGTAGTGTGTACCTTTAGAGATTTTTTGGTCACACGCCTTCGTCCCTCGACCACAATAAATTTAACCATTGAAAAACTACAAGCCATATTCCACTAATTTTACATATCTATAGGCCAGGGAAGCAGCAATCTCAAACCCAAATTACACCATGCACCCTTCTTTCATAGCACGTTTCTATGTATTTACAGAGGAAAGATCTTCCTCGAGATTTCTTTAATCACTTGGTGATGGGGCTGGGGCTGGGTGGGTATGACCTTAAACCACAAAAAAAAATAAAATATTGCGGCGGAAAAACCGGGTCGACACGTGTGAATAATCACGAGAACGCTATGTTGTGAATTTCGCCAAATTGCCAGTAGTTGGCAGTGTAGAAGAGTATACAGTATATTCAGAGAAAATGGGAGACTTTCAGGGGTATTATTATTAGTATTATATTCTTTCTTGTAATTATCAGTATATTTGTTTGAGAAACGGCGCAATTTATGAGGATTTTCTTGAGAAACAGCACCCATTCTTAAAATTCCTTGAGAAATAGCATGAAAACCTTTAATATCCTGTAGAAAAATGGAAAAAATCTGTAGAAATACAGGAAAAACTGCAGGTCTGGCAACTTTAATGACCGCTGGCGTTTTCTGGTGCGTCTGGGTCTTCCTGCCCAGTACTTATTGAAAAATAAGAATTAAAGTTCAAAATACAAATCTCCCCTACATATTGTCATTTTACCCACTAGCTTTCCCTACATAATACCATTTTCCTCGTGCGTATCCCCTCCTGTAGGGGTTTTCCCTTACAGTCACCTGCCTAAAGACCGCTGAAAAAAAACAACAATGGGGCGCATAAGGACATTTGGCAACTGCCTTCGAATTTCAACCCAAATCTTATTACTTTTGAAATGAGGTTCTTTACCTTCTTTTAAATATAGGAGTTGCACCCCTACACCCCTCGCAATTTGTAATCAATTGTAGTATTCTACATAATTCAAAAGACTAGGATTGTTTCAAATTATAAGGCGATCGCCAGACGTCGTTAGGCCCAATATTTTCGGCAAAGTTGAAGATTTGGTGCTCGCTCGGCTGCTAATTTATAGATTATTCGCATATGCGTTTGGTTACTGGAAGTCGGTTTCGAGCCGGGCTATGGTTACTATATAAGGGTACCCCCGGATTGCACTCAGGAACAAGCAGTTAGCAGCCGGAGCAGCTTATCTTCCAAATTTACCATTTTATCTTTAATAATGAATATGTCCATAACATATTTTAATTCATAAAAATTCCTTCAAAATTATATATAATCGATTGTTGTTTTTTTCCGAGTCAGAATAAATTGGAAATCGTGATTTTTGTTTCGTTATGCAAGCATGCATGAATACGTTCTTTATATACAAGTTTAAATCTGACGGCACAATTCTTTTTGTATTTTTTTAGCTAAACACCACCAAAATAAGGAAGCTTATAAAAAAATGGGAAATTAATTTAATTATACTTACAACAAGGCATTAGTTGTCAAATGTAATGAAAATTCTTTTTTAGATTCCCCAAAACTTTAAGAGAAGAAATGAGCACTTTTGTTAAATTTTACTAGGCGGGAAAACTGATAGACATGGAAATTTTACAGCACATATGTAACTATTTTCTGTGTACGCTAACATTCATGAACTCCGGATATCTCAAATAATAATTTCGGAATAAATAGGAACAATCCAGGTAATTATCACTGGAATGAGATTGTGATCAACTGATAATTTTCATAATCGATTTTAAACGTGATCAAAATAATCCGAGAACACTTCACAAGTCAAAGCCATCTTTAGGATTACATAGTGGAAGCTGAATGATTTCGTAATGACCCACAAAAACTAGTTCCAACTAAATCTGTAAACTTTTATCTTAAAAAATAGTACCTATGTAATTATATAAAAAAATGCCAAAATTGCTGAAGGGTAAAACTAAAAAATAATATTGGGAAAAGATTAAATGTAAATGTAAAGCAAAGACAATCCCTACTAAGATTGAATCTGAATAAAATAGTCATATAAGTATATAGACTATGTCAAAATGAAAGAATAGAAAAAGAAATAATTGAATGTATGAAAAGATGGAAAAGATGGAAATATAGAGTAAAAAAAGACAAATTGCACACTTCATCCATGCAATGACGTCATGCGTTTGTAGAAAACGAATGTAGACATTAGTCTTAAGAAAAGCGTAATTAATAAAAAAAAACCCGAATGCAAATGGAACGAAAGTAAATAAAAAATGAAAAGAAAAACGGAAAAATAAAAAGAAACCAAACTGTAACCTCCCCTCAAAAAAATGAGTTAAAAATTTGCTTTTTTTCTCGATAAAATGGCCCCGCAACGATACTTATTTCGTAAAAATCCCCCCCCCCTCCGCTATATTATGTTAATTTTGTTGGTGTGGGGCCTTGCGCCACTTGCACCCCTTCCTTTAGATAGTTCAGCGAAACGGTTATTTATCGGTTTATGCTCGCTCTCGAATTTTTTAATAATATATATATATATATATATATATATATATATATATATATATATATATATATATATATATATATATATATATGTGTGTGTGTGTGTGTGTGTGTGTGTGGAAAACTCACAAAGTATCGCGTGAGTAAGCAATAAATGAAACAAAGCCCACAGGGAAAATTAATACGAGGATTCCAAGTACTTTCGAATTTTATTTCGATAAAGAACTCGAAATAAAGCTCGAAAGTACTTGGAATCGTCGTATTAATTTTCCTTGTGAGCTTTGTTGCTTATATATATATATATATATATATATATATATATATATATATATATATATATATATATATATATATATATATATATATATATAAAAACAAATGTTTTTTTTAATTTAGACGATGTTTTTTGGGGGGCAAATTAGAAAAAAGTGCTTTGGGGGAGGTTGTCGTTAGGCTATTGCAATCGCATCATATTGTATTATATATAATTTTTAACTTAATTTAGAAATAGAATGTAGGGCGGACCATACTCCTCACTTAATTGTGGGGGGAGGGGGTTGCACCACCTACACCCCCGCAAATAAAAAAAACTCGTAAATATTCCTAATTCGAAAAAGCCTATCCTTAATAATTATCCCCTTAGTCACCCGAGGGCCTTTATATGTCCTCGATTCAGTGCTACGTAATCGCCCGAGGAGGGCCTTTAGTGGCTTTCACGTATAGACTTGTACAGAGCCGGATTAAGGGGTGGACCAAGGGGCCGGGGCCTTGGGCTACCCACCAAGAGGGGGCCTCCCACCAGATGACTTGGACATAACATTTATTGATGAACTGTGTCAGTTTGTAACATTTGCCAATATCTCCACAGACGAGTTGCCAAAAGATACAGACTTATCCGAGACAAGTGTGTGCAGGACACTTTCCCAAACATTGAGATAGCTCTACGGATATCCCTTATCTTGATGGTACATATCAAACTGCAGTGGCGAGCGCTAATTCTCAAAACTCAAATTAATTGAGAACCGATTACGGACATCCATGAAGCAGGAACGACTTGCAAATCTGACTATCATGAGCATCGAGTCAGATATACTGCAACACAAAAATCGAGAAAAGTCTCTGGACTGTAATGGTTATAACTCCATCCATTCTCTGATTTGAACTATGTTTACTTGTTAGTTGTTAGTTATACGATAATTTTTCATGAAAAATTAAATAATTGTAACTGAATTTCTGTGTGTAAATAAATTTGGTAAGAACAACTTGTGTTCATTTTATTTCGTGTGCATGCATTACATATTATAGCATTGGAAGAATAGTCCCCGTTCAGTATTTCCTAAGTAAAAGTGTCCTATTTATATATTAGGATTTAAGGTACTAGTCTGTGGTGTATGCAATAGGGCCCCTATTGCCCCCCGCCCTCCTGAAACAATCTTGGATCCGCCACTGCCCAACAGCTAACAATGGGCACCAGGCCACCCACATCCTAAATACGGCCCTGCAATTGTATTCGCCCTGATAATTATGATAATTTGTCATATTTTTCAAACTCTTATGTTAGTGATTAAGCATATAATTAAAATACGTAAATGGCTTAGGTCAGTCCTTCTTTGTTTATAAACCGAGATTTATGGATGAGAGTAACTTGACGCCGTTCTAGGCCTCACCACAACACGACCGCGAAAAGCCGCGAAACACGCCGTTTTTGATGACTTTTTGGGGGGCTTAAATACACTATGTTTTTCATTTTTCATCCAATTAAATCGAGGAAATGCCTTAAGTTAGTATGTTATTGAAAGCACACAAACCAGCAAGCCTATTTTTGTCTGGAAAATACAGTTTTATAGGTCAAAAATAGGCCCTGAGCAAATTTTCATAAAATTGAAGATATAAATAATCTCTCATGAATAGCAGTACTGTTTTCTATAATTAGAAATAGATTTTAAAACGTAACTGATTTAATAAGCATAAAACAACCATGGGTGTCGATGACAATTTGAGGAAGAACCTAGAATTATTAATCATAATTATAAATAGGTAGAAGGTTATTAATATTTTTTAATTATATTAATATAATAATTCTTTTCAATTAAAATTATATATTATTTGATTTATAAAAAAGGATTGATTTAAATATTTTATTTTAATTATTTTCGAGGGCGAGAGGGCGAGATCGAGAAAAAAAGCCGGGTGCGAAAAGGGTTTCGAATTCAAAGGCGCGATTGCTAAATCTCGTTAGGCCTCTATTTGTTTATAGCGTGTTACGCAACCCGTTCGCACTCATATGTACACTCGGTGTCGAGGAACGACACGGTGGTGTCACGCTCTATACAGAGTTGGTCCCACGGGTATTTAACAAGGCTGGGAAGTCCCGGCTGAGGGCTTGTGCCGAATAAAAGGGGGGAATCAAGATTGCCGTTTCAGCTCAGGAGTTATTGAAAGAAAAACCTCTTACAAAAATAACCTTTAATCTACAAGTAAATAATATAATTATTATTGGTCACGAAAACTAAGCAAACTAGTATAATAATGAATAAGTGACCAGCGGTTAATACAGGCGGGCAAGGAATAAATGGGAATAGCCCGGGAATTGTAACCATTACTTGAAAGACCGTTATTAAACGCTGGTTTAGATAATATTACTTAAGTGCGGGGAATTACGCGGTTGAATTAAATGGAGGAAAAATCACGGGACCGGGACCTTGGTTTTACCTCTGCGGTGGCGAATTCGATGGTGTTACCGGTCGAAGCCTCGGAGGGACTTCGTAGATAGGAAGATGAGCGTAGATCAGGTTCCAAGTTGTCCTCCAAATGGAAATCACGAAGTGGAGGGAGAGAGAATCTGCTCCAGGGACTGGTGTCAGCACGGCGACCAGATGGGAATCTGCACGGAAGGACTTCTCGGACTTCCTTGCTCTTGTCTCACGGTTGAGGTTAAGGTACACTGACCTTGTGGAGTGGAGGGAATGAGCAGATAGTTGATCCCCGTTACCCCTCCGAATTGGGAATAACGAAGGAGAGTAATCCGTCTCTGACCAGAGAGATTACGAAGGTAAGATCCGCTTAAGGGATCACAGGCGTCGACACGGCGACCCAACGGGGAACGATTTGACCGACGGACGACGGAAGAAAAACTCGCTGACAATCAATGGAGTCGCTCGCATAAATACGGCGGGTTTCTGCGGGGGACGGGGTTAGGGAGAGAGGCGTAGGACACCTGGCGTCCCATGGGAGACTTGGGATGTAGCCGTGTAAACAGCCCCAAGTCACGGGTGTCTCACAGCGGCTGGGGAAGGGGGGGGTTATAGTTCTCATTTTCAACTTTCCACTGGGGGATGATAACCGAGCACAATGAGGATGGGGGGGGGGGCGTCCGACAGGGTTTCGAACTCATTAAACGTTCTCATCAACTAAGGTGATATGGCCAGACTATGTCTGGGAATGTTTGCACCTTTGATCTCTCATGGGCTAACCTCCACATACACAATTATAGTATCTTAACTAAAATATAAATATTTAAAGTGTTTTACAAAAATAAAAAGCTAAACTATATAAACCCTACGTAACCGATTCTTTTGAGGCGAAGAATTTACAAAAAATAAAAAATTTAAACTAACTAGATTCCTTCAATTTCAAGATGGCGGCCAATCTATTTTTCGTCATAACATGATAATTAGAGATTTGCCAACATTAAGTACTGAAACTGCTATATAGTGTATATCACTGCTATATCGTATATATTATAGATAAACACTATATAGCATTTGCGTATTTTTGTAAAAAATGGCATAAACCGAAAAATAACCAGCAAAACATATTGGTAAACTGGACGAAATATTATGAGAAAAAGGACAAGCTATTCTTAAATATTATCGCAATGTCAATTGACTATGTGACTATTCATATATAGCAAAGTATCATTTAAAGTATTCTTTTTCTCCATCCGCCCCCCATCTGTGAAAATTCTGTGGCTAAATTTGGTGGGCGTATAATGTAAATACAAAGAAAATCATTATATTTATTCGTTCTTTCATTGCTTTAAAAAGTGGGTTAAAATTGCAATTAATGAGATAGAACTGAAACATTTATAATGATACCTCTGCAGTATTGCATTCACGCTTTGTAATTTCGAATATTTTTTTAGTAATTTTACCTTTGTGAGGTACATACAGAAACTTCGAATCTAAAGTTTGCCCCCCAAGAATCTGCATCTACTGCCATTCTACATGGATCCAATATAATTAATATAAGCGAATCAGATGTCAAGGAATTACAAACTATAGAGAATGGTGTGTACAAGAAGATCTTGGGCGCCCCAAAATATGCCCTAAACTGTACTTTGAGGGTAGAAATTGGATCATTTTTAATGAAGACAAGGATAGTAAAAGAACAAGGTCTGCTGACCAAAAGTCGTGTACTCTCACATATTCTGATTTATGACCTTTTAATAATTCCAGGACTAACCTTGTGAGGAACTTGCCAATTCATTCGAAAGAGAATGCATAACAGCATAAGGGTTTCAAATTTCGTTAGAATCGCCGAATATTTATGATGTTATTACCTAAACAAAAAAAAAAACGGGGACCGACCCACATAGTAAGATGAGAGTCGCCTGCGACTAAAAAGTATGTATATTAAAAGTATTTGAGAAGGAGGAAATGACCTTTTGAAATATATATTGGAAGATATGATAGAAAAGGACAATAAATTTCCTAGAGACCTTACAAAACTATTAAGAGGCTCTCAAATAAGTATCAAGAATATAAAAAATCAAAATAAAGTAGATATAAAACAAAAAATATATGAGTGTGACCTAAAACTGTGGAAGGATGAAATCTCAACAAAACCAACTCTTTAGATATACAGGAACTGGAAAAAAAAAGAGATAAAAGCTGAAAATATCTATGACCAGTGCCAGTTTGATCTAGTAGCACATGTAGCACGTGCTACGGACCCCACGCTTCAGGGGGCCTCGCGAGGATGTAAAAAATTAGTAATAATTAAGTTTTTGCCCGTAGGCACAGGATGCCGAGACAAAATAATTATTCATTTTCCTGATTTTTTATATTATTATTATTATTATTATTATATATAATATTACTATATATAAGAAAAATATAGAAAACTTCACTAGAGCATACTGCATAGTATAATAAGTCTGGCATTATGTTATAATAGTACACCGTATAATCCAGGGCTATTCTCTGGCGGCCCGCGGTCCAAATCCAAACTCTCTTTTTTTTTTCAGATGAGTCCTCCCAGCCATAGTAGCAGTTCTTTTAAATTCCTCAGATAATTTTTTCCCTCTCTGTAGAGGAAAATGAGGGGTGGGGGTGAGATGCAATATATATATATATATATATATATATATATATATATATATATATATGAGGAATTAAACCACATTTTCCGAAGACAATTTAATTCAGAACAGTTTCGGTGTATCTCACACCCTTTTTCAACTGAGACTGGATAGAAAATATAAGAAAAGTGCATATAAGCATAACACAAGGTCAGATCGTGAAAGATTCCCTCTTTTTTCCCCAATCCCCTACTTGTGGCTAGTTTTTTTTGGGGGGGGGGTTAGGCCTAAACATATTGAAGGGCTGACATTTTACTATTTTGTTTATTTGCTTTCTTATTACAGGATTAGAAGAAAATTGGCCCTCAAATAGATTCAAATTAGGAACTGACGATATCAAGCTCGATTCTACGATTCTTCTCTTAACATAGTTAGCCGATTTAAATACCATTTTACTTCCATTGAAATCGATCGTATGATTCTTGTCTCTAACATGGCAAAATATTCCACTGCTTTCGCGAAAGCAGTGGAATATTTTGCCATTTGCAAGTAGTGGAAGGGGAAAAAAGAGGGGATCTTTCACGATCTGACTTTGTGTTATGCCTATATGCACTTTTCTTATATTTTCTATCTAGTGTCAGTTGAAAAAGGGTGTGAGATACACCGAAACTGTTCTGAATTAAATTGTCTTCGGAGAATGTGGTTTAATTCCTCATCTTTTCTTGCGATATTGCATTAATTTTCATATATATATATATATATATATATATATATATATATATATATATATATATATATATATATATATATATATATATATATATATATATATATATATATATATATATATATATATATATATATATATATATATATATATATATATATATATATATATATATATATATATATATATATATATATATATATATATATATATATATATATATATATATATATACGGGCGATGGCCCCGCTGTTCCTTGTTCTACGAGCCCCGCAGCTTCTTAAAGTGGCCCTGTCTATGACAACTCATACTCATCAGTCATATTCTATAAAGCAAGAACAAATACTCTGCCACTATACGACAGAAATATACATTCAAATGAAATTACACTGTACCCAGTCTGTGAAGGTGAGATAGAGAATCTTAGGCACTTTCTATTGCACTGCCCACCATACAATAATTTGATGAGGGAGTTAGGCAGAAACACTATGAGTCTGAGGACACAGTTATTGGAAAACTGGGTAATTGTGAATATTCACGGCCCCTGATTTCCCGCGCTATTTTTTTTGCTACTTTCCTATTGTTTTGAGGATTTTCAGTTACCCCACTGGCTAAGCAGCGCCCTGTATACACCGTTATTAACCAATCATAACCGTCTATTTTCCAACTTTCTTTTGTGTTTCTAAAGACGGTTAAAAAGTAGGCTTTTGGGGAGTATTTTTCTGGGTTCTTTTCGTAAGTTTATTATCGATCTTACCTAAATAATATATGCCTGACACTATTTTATCCTTTGACCTAGTTTTCTTTGTTGTTTTTTTATTAAATAAAATAACTTTTCCTCTTGGCAAGGAATTGTGTTCGTCGAATAGAAGTATAAAAAGCGTTAACCGTTTATCTTTTCCAGCTTCCCTTCATGTTTATAAAAAAAGATAAAAAGGTTGTTTTTTTTGTTTTTTTTGGGGGGGGTATTTTCTATTTTTTTAGTAAGTTTATTATTGATCTCGCCTACATAATATATACCTGCCACTATTTTGTCTTTTGACATCTTTGTTTTTGATTAAACAAGGAATTGTGTTCGCCGAAACAAAGTATGAAAAGCGTTGCTAATCTTTTACATTAGCGACTCTGCTGTTTTTGGTTGTTGTTTTTCGTTCCAAATTGAACGATATCGGTGTGTTTCATCGTTCGCTATGTATTTGGTTATGCTTATGTATGTGTGTTTGGTTACTGGAAGCCGATATATTTGGTTATTCGATGTGTTTGGTTACTGGAAGCCGGTTTCGATTCGTACCTAGGTTGCTTCGCACCCCATAACTCCGCGCTCGCCCTCAGTAACAAATTAATAAACGAATTTTTAATTAACCATCAGTTAAAACAAGATCGAGGTGCCTACAAAAATGTTATTTTTTATTCTAGCCTCAAAATAAAAACCCCAAACAATGAAATAAGTGAGGCAAAAAGTAATTAGCCCCAAATATCGCACGTTAAATCAGGGGCCGCGAATCTTAAAAATTACCGAAAACTGCTCTTTCGAAAAGACAAATTTGAAAACAGAAAAGAAATAATGTACAAAATGTGGAAATATAGAACAGCTAAAATACGAAAAAACAATCAAATAAGGAACAACTAGAATAAGTCAACACGTTTAAAAGAAGAACTTAGCCGCAATGGGAGTAACTGCAGCTGGGAATGGCAATATGTACTCGCGATTCTGAACTGAACTCAACAGTGACGGACATAAACGATGGCAAAGCCTAAAGATAACCATAAGATAGAACTGGAAGCCATTTCGACTTATTCCTCTTGTAATGTTGTGAAAGTTGTTGATAGAAAACCATGCGAAACGAGTAAGGTAAGTTCAAACAAAGAAAATGCTTGGTCAAGAGAATTATTCTCCAGTTCGCACAGACAAGCTTAAGGAATTTAGTTATGAAATGGAAAGTTCCTTGTTAGATTCCTTTGAAGATGAGGGACTTGGGAGTAGTAATATATAGGTAATTGAAGTTCTCCAACCAGCGTCTAGAGATAACAATAGAAATGTTGGGTATAAATAAATCTTCAATCTATATAACATGTTAGGCCAAACCTGAAATATTGTCTTCAAGCATGATCCCCACATCACAAGCAAGATATCGATATTGTCGAGGGAGTACAAAGAAAAGTAACAAAAATAATACTTTGAGACACCTTGATAATATAGATAGGTTGAGAGCACTTAACATTCATTTGAAAGGTGCTTAAGGGGTCACATCATCCAGCTTTTAAAAATGTTAGGAGAATTGAAAAATTAGAATATTTTTTCTTTTAACTGTAGACTGATGATAGGACAAGTTGCACTTTGAAAATTAAAAACGACTCCCAGTAAAGATAATTTTGCTATTTCAACATGGTAAAATTGTGTTAGTTATTCTTTATTTTATTTAAAAGGTTTGAGGGATCAAGGAAAGATAGTCCCTCCCATTTTACCAAGTAAAGATCATCCCTCCCAAAGTTACACTAGTAAAGCTAATCCCTCCCAAGGACAAAATTAAAAAATAAAAAAATTTATTTAGGAACATTTGTAAAAGTTTATTTTAAAACATTTAAAAATTGTAAACTTTGTAGAACTCTATAAATTAAATTTTAATAATTTAATTAAAACTATTGGCTGGCAATCGTATCACAAAAATTATTGAAAACGTATGTCTTTCAAGCCACATAAATTCCTGTAGATAAGAGTTTAGCATTTCTCTCTTACATCCTTGCATTTGTTTAATTCTTAGTTTATGCTTATTCCAGTAGCTTTAAATTGATGTCATAACCTCGTATACGTCCCATTTTACCAAGTAAAGGTCATCCCTCCCCCAATTAACCAAGTAAAGATAATCCCTCCTTTTTGTTTTAGGAGGGACTATCTTTACTTGATCCAGTTCAGGCTACCATTTTTGGGGATAATTTTAAGTTTCGAAAAGGTAAAAACACTACTAACCACTAATTTGCTGTTATTTTTTTCTCTACTATCTGGTTACAAAAACAACTTTTTATAATTAATTTTCTACCCAATAATCTTAAAAATTAATGGATTTGCTAGAGTTGTGCAACATATGCCATCAAATTTTCTTAAAATTTTTAAACATATATTTAAGCATTTGTGAAAGAATTGCTCAAATTTGTAAAAATGCATCAAAGACACTATTGCAGAGTTTGAGTGGGTAGTCTCAGGAATTGGAATAAAACCTGACTTGCATAATGAATGTTTTGTAGATAAAAGACTATTAATTAGGCCATTGTTAGAAAAAATGGGACCTATGCTAAACATTGTTACAATTTTTTTAAAGTGAAACTAAAAGAATATATTTGCAAATTATAATTTTAATATTCCTTTTATCAATTCAAATGACTTGTAGACCTAAAGTAAAAAAATTTGATATTAAAAGTTTTCATTAAGAAAGATGAAAAAACAACAAAAAAAATATCAAAGTATATCAACATGTCTGGTTTCTCTTTTCTTGTAACATGTCAAACTCTGGTTTCTCTTTTCTTGTAACTAGGCAATAAACTTGCAATATCAATAATGTCTGATAAATTTAGAAGATGCCTCATTGAAATGTTCTCCCTTACCTCACTGATATTTTCAATATATAGCATCTGGATTAGTACCAATTAACTTGAAATATGCTGCTGTTTGTCATATTCTAAAGAAACAACCTGAACCCAACTGACTGCAAACTATTACCCAATCTCCAAACTCTCCTATTGGACACAATTGCAGGATGCAGCACATGCGCCCCCGTTGGTACAGACATAATTCCTTTCAAATACTGCATGTACCACAGGTGGTACATTTCACAATTTTTAAAAATATTATTTCAAATTTAATTGTATGTTTATATACTTTCAGAAACTAAAAATATGGATGGAAGGAAAAAGTTTGATAACTGAAATACCTTTTATTGAGAAAAAATCTTGCACGGAAGCAGGAACACTATTGAGCGTTTTGGGGAAAGTGTCTCTGGTATTTCAAGGGAAAGCTGAGTTGTGGGCATGGCCTTGAACGTGTTAAAACACCTATGGTCATGGTACTTGGTGTTACACTAGATACAGGACTGAATGTCCATCAATACATGAGTGAAACAGCAACCAAAACCAACACAAAGATTACCAACACACTCCAGGTACTCACAGGAACAACGTTTCTTGGCAATCCAAAGAATTTACCACCCACATACAAGAATTGCATTTCTCTCTCAATTTCCACTGCCGCCTCCACAGTCTGGCCACCAAACCTCAGACTCACCCACCTCAGCACATTGAAAACAAAGAAAAAAAAAGCACTACCTAGCAACAGGTTGCACCTTAATTAACTAGTTATACCATGAAACAAACGTTATGCTACTAAAATATCCTCTCAACATCCAGGAAAACAATTATTTCATTGTACAGGAAATCTATAACACCCATGTAACATGCACAAAATTCCAAGGACATACTACATCTGGACACTAAGAAATCCTTCCACCCTGAAATCAGGTCCCCATTCCTCACAAATCCATCCATACCTGCAAAACACATCAAGGTATACAATCTCTTGGTCTGTTTTGAACTCTTAAATTCTTTCATTGCCTATCATTGGTTTCCTGTGCATTTTTCTTTATTATATGTACATATGTGGCATGTACATACATAGAATACAGAAAAATACACAGGAAACCAATGACAGAATTTAAGAGTTCAAAACAGACCAAGAGATTGTATACCTTGATGTGTTTTGCAGGTATGGATCGATTTGTGAGGAATGGGGGCCCGATTTCAGGGTGGAGGGATTTCCTAAAACTTGTGATAATGTTTAATATATATGTGTGTGTGTATATATATATATATATATATATATATATATATATATATATATATATATATATATATATATATATATATATATATATATATATATATATATATATATATTGAATGATTTTGGATTTATCCTAGTTAATTTTCTCCCTTTTTTATAATGCTAATCTCTTAATGTTCTGCATTTTGATTTTTTAGTAGCTTCAGATAAGAATTTTATATTATATCTACATGTTAAATTTATATTGAATGCCAATTTCAATATGTTTATATATGTATAAACAGTAATTATGCAATGCAGCTTGAGGCACACCCCTTACCACAGTCTTTGATAATCTTGGAACCATTTAAGATGACTGTTTGTTTTCCATTCTGTAACCATTTCAGAATCTTTTAATTTCCAAGGTAACCCTAACTATTTAAGAGGACTTTTTTTTCCACTTGCCCCTAACCCCAGAGTGTGCTTCATTCTTATTTGTTTTTTTGCTTCTTTTTTAGCCTTTATCTTTATTTGTTGTTTTCACATTCTTACTTTTTTTTTTAATCTAGCCTAGTATTCGGCTGTTGTGTGATTATGGAGATTTTCCCAGGTAGTCAGTCACCAGATGAGCTCCTAAAATTTAAAAAAATAAAATTGTTTTGCACTCTGTAACCATTTAAGATTCTATTAATTTCCAGGGTAACTCATCTTTGAAAAGTCCACAGGATATATACTGTATTTGTGAAAACTTTGAATTGTGTGTCTGGGACTATCCAACCTCATGATTGTACTCTGCAAGGATAAATCAGTAGTGTGAGGATGAGAAGACATTAAGAAAGGGGAAAAGTGAATGAAACCAGGAATATACAAGATCTTAGAGCAAAGATTGAATAAATATAAGGACTGTTTATGGTTAGGGCAAGGGATTTATTTATGAGTGTGCTAGAACTAGAAAGAGACAACCAAAATGTACATTGGAGAGTAAAAGAGAGCCTTGAAGATGCATAATAGTGTATATGAACATGTTAGAGAGATGCAAATGTTTGTTTGCAAGTAGGTGTAACAAAATGAATAATGAGTAAGAAAGAATCATTTGGGTGTTCAGATGGAATGGAAACATGGTGATTTTGGTAGTAAATGAAAAACCAAGAGAAGAATTGTTGTGTGAATATTAATGATAAGAATCGCATGGTACTTATGAGCAATGAGGTTAAAAATGAATGGTGGAATAGTTGTATAATGTAGGTATAGAAGATGATGTAAATATGATTGACTTTGTGGGGGCCTTATCAGGTTATGAAACATGAGAAGGCAGGCAAAATAGATGATTTACTCACTGAGATGCTAAAGGGTGATGGTAGTGTTATGGCAAGGGTCTACTGGAGTAATAATCGAAGTAGGATAGGTATAAGAGATAGATAAGTGGTGAGTGATTGATTCTAGGTTGGTAGATGCTGGTAACTTGGTGTTAGTGGCTAAGAGTGGATGGATTTGGAAGTGTCGATTGAAGCATTTGTGTTGAGCAGTCTAAAAGTAAATGCAAAAAAGAGTAAAGTGGCATTGTTTCTGGGTGAGGATGGGGTGGGGTAATCATGAGAATCTGTATTGTGTTGCCCACTGGAGGATATATCATAAATAATAGTTGCTTAGATGAAGCAAATTGCCACCATATTTTAAATGATAATAATGTCTTTGCTAAAGGGATTAGAAAATTAGGAAATTCTAAAAGTTGGCATTGAATGTGCCAGGAATCTACTTGAGAGTATGGTGGTGCTAACATTGTTATAATAGACAATTTTAGAAGGATCCTCAGTGTACAAAATTTAAGATAGTGTGTGAAATGATTGGGTAAAACATTTTTAGCATAGAGAAAGGTGTGAACTAGGTGGCAATTGAGTGCTGTGAGGTGACATGGGGATGTAAGAAAGAATGGATGGAAATAGACTTATAAATAAAATCTGTCTCCCATTTGTGTAAAAGGTTAGGTAGGAAGACCACTTAAAAGAGAAAATGATTACGTGAATGAGTGTTTGAGGGCTGACTGAGGAGCAATTGGAAACAAATGGAATTCAATTAAAAAAAAATGTAATATCATTTGAATTTGTGTAAGTCAACAGCACTAATTTCGGCACCAACCTACGCAAAAATATCCAGGTGGTTTCGCTTTTCAGTCACTTATTTCTTCATGAAATACCATGTTGTATACATGCAAACATTTATAAGAGTCATATCTACAGTATTACTTACCATGTGTGTTTGTAATAATATGCTGCTTAAAATTAGAACGCTGTAAGAGGCGCGGCGTTTGCGTTCCTGGCCGCCGTGCTGACGGGACTCGCTGCCCTGTCTGGCCTCAGCTTAGCCACTTCTTTCTGACAGCCTGTGTTTTCACCCTACTTACTCAATTTCCCTACAACCTCTCCCACAACTTTCTCTGGTCGGCTTCTAATTTCACAGGGTACACACTGACCAGTTTTCTTTCACCCAACTATCCTGGATCGTGGCTGAGGGGGAAGGAGATAACATCCCCTCCTGAACTCCGGTCTGGGGTGGTGGGCTTTTAATAACTTTCTTCATCCACACCCACACCTTTCACACCACCCTTCATTCTCCCTTCTATCTCTATCACTTTTTACGCCGTGCCCAAGATGGAGCCGCCATGCTGATGAGCTGCCACATCACTATGTGGAGGAGTGGTCCTAAAAGGCGGCAGCTGGTTATGCTGGTCCCGTGTTCACCCCTCGCAGTGGGGTGATGAGCGTTTGCTTCCCGTGTTAAAAATAGGGTCTCCATGCCCATATATGAAACAACAAAAATATAATTCCCCTTTTCGTACCCCTGTACCATCGACTGAGCCGCCGAACCCGAGTCCGCCCTTGTCAGAGCTTCTTAGATTGCGCGGGCGCCCAAGGACTTAAAAGGGAGGAGGGATCTCCTCCCCCGGCTGGTGCCAGGACCTTCTCCATTTCGGAGAAGGATCTTGCTGAGGCCGACCCATCAGGTCTAGGGGCTCCTGCCGGCGGGAGACAAAGCGAGTTCATGCACCGTCCTCCTCCTAAAGAGAAAAAAAAAGACAAACAAGATCGGGGAGCCTCTCCGTACGCGGCGACGGATGGGGCAGCTGACGTTTTGGTAAGAGGCCAAGCCAAGATCGGCACGTCCGACCCCGTTACTTCCCCGGGTGGGGAATCCCAGACTAAGACTAGAACTGCGCAGAGCAGAGCCTCGATTACGTCGGGGCCCCTCACTAAGAAGCTACATGGCGATTTCGAGCCCGCTAGCTTCAAACGCTTCCTTGTTATTCGCTCAACTGATGGCAGCATGTTGGCTAAGGGCAACATCATCCATCAGAGGAGAGCTCTAGCTAGTATAATCGGCAGTGGTGGACGCGATAACGAAAAAATGTAACACGATAAATCGATAACCTTATCGGCGATAATCGATAACTGGCAGCAATTTATCGCCCGATAAGGTGATAACCGATAAATCCAAAATTCCGATACTGCGGGCACAGTCTCTTGCGACGCCATCATTAATTCAATACTAAAAAATAGCAAAGCACTGCAAAACTAAATTACATTAAAAATAGGATCAGTTTAGAGTAGGGGCGTAACTTCCCAAGAGTTCAAAACGTTAATAAACGGATATTAGAATAGCACTGAATAGTACATGCATTCATATACACGTGCACAAAAAATTAGAACGGAAGAAGCACCGGAACATAGGGAAAAAATCATCAAAGAACCCGTAAAACCGGTAGAGCATAGGAGCAACACCTTGTGACCTCTCGTTCGACAGCTGATTCCCAGCTCGGACCTACCCATTTCTGCCTGCAAGGCACGCGCGGCTCGCCCCTGTGCTAAACTGGAACCAAAAACTGAAATTATCGATTATCGCTAGTTTGTAACCAAAAGTATCGGCGATACCGTTCCCTCTGAGGCGGCCATGATTAGTGCCCTCCGGACACTTGATGGTACGCCTGTCTGTGACGCCGTACTCTACCATTAACCTTGGTGAAAAGAGTAGTTTATGCGAGGGAACTCGTGGACTACTTCATAAATGACATCACCTTAGAACTGGCCGACCATGGCGCTGTCAAGGTCGAACGTGGGATAAGAAAACAGGGAGGGGCCTCGAGACCCACCCGTACTCTCTTCGTCAGGTTCGAGTGTGAAAAGCTCCCTGAGTCGGTGCGTGCCGGTTGGTATCGCTACCGCGTGAAGGCATTTGTGCCACTGGTGCGGAGGTGCTACTACTGTCACCGCTTCGGCCATACTAATCGCTCGTGTATACGCACAAAGTCGGGTTTACCCAAAGTCTGTAATTTGTTCCAAGGCTGCACGCGATAAGTCCAACTTGTGTGTGTCAATTGCGTTAAGCCGCACCCCGCTTCGAAGCAATGTGGTGCGTATCTCCTTGAGAAGGAAATCCTGGCTGTTCAGGCCACGGATCGGCTCTCATTTCGCGGGGCCAAGGACTTGATCCTATCCCATCCAGGCCTATAAGCACGGTTGTTTCCGCGCCCATTCGGAACCCTTCTGCTGGTTCTACCCACCCCGGGCGCTCTCCCGGTAGAGCTGGCGACTCACAGGCTTCACACCCAGCCCCAGCTAAAACCAGGCCTCCTCATTCTCCCCTCAGCGTGACCGTTTCGCCTTAGGGCCTAAGTCGAAACGGCCCCGCACCTCCACCGAGTCGTTAGACTCAGGAGGCAACACCCCTGAAAAGGGTATTGAGGCCTTCTTCCGGGTTCCTTAACAAGCTGCCCCATGAAAGGAGAACGGCACTGAATGAACTTCGGCTCCTTCGTCCACACCCAGGTAGGTTTGGTGGCTAGGAGACGGTGGATCGAAAATAGGGCCCCTTGCCTCCGAAAACGTCGCGCTGGCTTAAGGTTTCGAGGCGGACGGAGGAAAAGACTCGCATGGTGAGCCCAACCATCCCCGATAAGTCCTGGAAGGCGACAACGCATTGTTCGGCCAACGGCGCCCAGGGTTTTGCCTCTAGGAAGCGTATGGCCATTCTCGTGAGGGTCTTCTCTTCGAAGAGGGCCCCCGCATCTCCTCTGAGCTAGGCCTGGAGGGCATATTCCTTCAATGGAATTGCCGCGGAATCTAGGTCAGCTAGGAGGAGCTGCGGAGGCTCGTCTCCTCTCCTTCCCCGTTAGCCATCTTTTTGCAGGAGAGCATGCTGGCCGCGTGTCCCCTGCCCACCCTCCCGGGGTATAATGGTTTTGCGACCAACCAGCACGGGATGGGGGTCGGGCGGGACGATGCGCGATTTACAGCCGGCTTTTATGTCTCCTTTCAGGCAGTAGCTCTGCAGCTGCGCCTGGATAGGAGGTATACTGTTATTTCCGCGTACATTCCACCGTCAGCTTACTTATACGCAGGGGACTTCCTCCGCGTCGTAGCGCGGTTGCCGCGGCCCTTTTTCTTGCTCCGAGATCTGAACTGTAAACACCCCCTCTGGGGAGACTACTTGATTAACCCCGGGGTCAAGTCCTTGCCTACCTGATCGACGAGCTGGATATAGGTGTCCTAAATGTGGGTGAGTTTATGCATCACTGCCCGAGAACCGCTTCATTTTCCTGCCTCGATCTACCTTTGTGCTCTCCGCATACACAGCCTGATTTTGATGAGGGAGTGGTCGATGACCTCCATGGTAGTGATCACTTTCCCATTCAAATATCGTTTTCTGAGCCAGCTCCGCCTGAGAGACCGCCCGGGTAGTGCTTGCCGCGGGCGCGACGGTCCGGATTTCAGGAAATGACTGATTCTTCCCAGTCGAGGTTAGGTTGGTAGATGAGGCCGTTGAGTTCTTCTCCGGCAACCTCATCGCCATGGGCCTAGCTACTATTTCTAGAAGGTCTGGCCGTTTCGCACACAGACCACCCCCGTGATGGTCAGCCGAATGTGAGACGGCCCTCAAACAGAAGCGTTATGCTCTATAAGCGCCGCCCGAACGACTTCACTGTCGGTGAATTTCGTCGAGCTAGGGCTAGGTTCCGATATATTTCTAAGCACGCCCGCCGCTCTTCTTGGCGGGCATACGTGTCTTCACTTAACGAGAAAACCCCACCCCTCTAGCAGAGGTGTGGAAGCGAGTCAAAAGGATTCGGAGCAAGTTCTCGCAGGAACTCCTTCCCATTCTTCAGGAGAATAGGACCGCAATCTCTGGCGGAATCCTTCGCAACTGTATTCTCTAGTCGGGATACGGCTCCGCCAGCATTCAATGTGCGTCGTAATATCGCTGAAGTCCGCCGACTGAACTTTACCTTCATAGGCGGCGAACCCTTCAACGACAGGTTTACTCTGAGTGAGCTGCGTTCCGTTCTCTTTTCGTCGCGGACACCGCCCCTGGGTCGGATGATGCCCTGTACGCCATGCTTCGACACCTGGGTGAGACAGGCATGGCCTTTCTGATAGATTTGTTCAAAAGGATCTGGGTAGAGGGTATCCTCCCATATTCCTGGCCTATTGCTAGTGTGCTCGCTTTTCGTAAACCGGGAAGAGATCACTATACCCCCGCCGGTTTCCGCCTAATCTCTTTAACCTGCGTGTGCAAGTTGATGGAAAATTGGTAAATGCTAGAGTAGCTTTTTTTTCTGGATAGCGGAGATATATCTTGTGGATAGTGCGGCTTCCGCAAGTTCCACTCCACATCGAATTCTCTGCTCCGACTGGAAAATGCCGTCTGCGAGGCCTTCCTTCGTAGAGAGCACTACGCTACGGTGTTATTCGACCTGGAGAAGGTCGATTACATCACATGGCGATACTGTATCATGAAATCTCCCTGCACGATGGGAGAGACAGGATGCCTCCCAATCTTTTTTATCTGATATTTTATGCGAGATCGTCGATTCCGCGTCCTGGTGTGTGTGGGGGGGAGGGGGGAGCCCTATCCGGTCCAGTGTAGCAGGAAGAGGGTGTACCGCAGGAAAATGTACTCAGTGTCACACTTTTTCCCCCGAGCATCAGAGTCATCAACTCAGTGCTGTCGGAAGATGTTATCGCTTCGCTCTTAGTGGACGACCTTTCGATCGCTTTTGGCGCGACTCAGATGCCAACTCTGGCGCGTCAACTCCCACAGGCATTGAACCGGGTCATATCGCTATGCCCAAGCGCCCAGGCTTCGGTTTTCTTTGGCCAAGACTAAGGTGGTGCACTTCTGCCGCCATCCACGGCTCCGTTCTGACCCAGACCTATTTCTCAATGGAGTGCGCCTGGAAGTACTGCACTCGCACCGTTTCCTTGGTCTTATATTTGACCGTCGCCTCACCTGGGAGGCTCATATTCGCGGCCTTGGTGTCTCTTGTACCTGCGCCATGGATATTCAGCATTTGGGATGCTGATAGGGCTACTGCCTTACTTTTTTACCGATCTTTTGTTCGTTCTAAGCTCGACTACGGATGCGAGTTTTATGCATCCGCAGCCGAGCATGTATTGCGAAAGGTAGACTTGATCCACCAAACTGGCCTTCGCCTAGCGATCGGGGCCTTCCGCACTTGCCCCATTAAGAGTCTACTTGTCCATGCTGGTGAGATACCACTCTCTCTGCGCCGTGCACAGTGGATTATTCGCCTGTACGCGTGAGCCCGTCTCCTCCCTCAGTCGCCAACGGCTCTCACTGCATCCGCAGCTGATCTCGACAGTGCCTATGTTGCCGAGAGACGCCAGTCTTACCCTAAGTCTTTTATGTTTAGGGCTAGGAAACTCCGAGAGCTAGGTATAGCTCTCTGGCCGTTGGCGCCCCTGGTTCTGCCCAGCTCGCCACCCCAGAGGGTACCACCTTTGACTATTTGTCGCCACGCCTCTACTACCAAAGCTTTACACCCCCGGGAGTATTGCGTAGGCCTTTTGGGAGCACATTTCGTGTCACGCTGGAACCGTGCCTGTGTATACGGATGACTCCAAGTCCAAAGTGTGGGTCGGTTTCCAGTCGTATCCTCTCTGTTTGAAATCAGCGGGGCTCTGCCACGTGCTGCGTATGTCTTCACGGCCGAGCTGGTTTCATTACACCGCTCGGTACGGAGATCGCATTGTGATTTAGAGCGACTCACAAAGCGCCCTGAGTACTCTTGGGGGATTGGAATCTCCGCATCCCCTGGTTCGCGATATCTGTGACGCCACGGTTTTGGCGAGCCGGGCGAATGTCGAGATTATCTTCTGCTGGGTTCCTGGACATGTAGGAATTGCGGGGAATGAGGGCGCCAAAGATCCGTGAAGACTCTGCTACCAGACCAGCGTGCTACCAGACCAGCGTTTCGCTCTTCCTAACAGATTACACGGCATGAATAGGAAAAGCTCTCCGGGCTGCTTGGCAAAGAAGATGGGAGACGGTGGAGGGGAATTTAAAGTCGTCTGCCTTTTCGCCGCGACTGTTCCCAGAGACCTATCCCCCCAATGCCGCGACGGCTTCAGGTTCCTTTTTGTCTTCTCCGAATTGGACACATTCGCGGGACGCGCCGCTATTTGATGTAGCGCTCGCTTGCGCCTAAGGGGGATGACTGCGTCGTTCCCCAGACTGTTCAGCACATTCTTGTTGAATATCCCACTCTGGGTGATCTTCGGGCACGTTACCTTGAACGCGGTCGCTTGTCCCTTGTATTCGAGAAGGGTTCGTGTACACTGACTTGTGAACATTACGAATTTTTGGACGAGGCTGGCCGCCTCCCCCTTTTTTGACTGTGATTTTTTTGTTCTAGGTTGCACTCCTTGCTTTTTTTTGCTGTTTTCTTGTTCTTGTTTTTTAGCCCTTGTCCTTTTTAGCGTTATTTGTTATTTACATTTTTTTTCTTATATTTTGTTACTTATTTCTTAATATAGCCTAGTAATAGGCTGTGTCGTGTACGGCCACTTATGCCCAAGCAGGCAGTCGCCAGATGGGCTCCCTCAAAATAAAAGAAAAAAAAAGAGCTTAAAATTAGAAAAACAAAATTCCTCGAACGTTTCCACCATTTCGGCCAACTCAACCGTGACGTTACAGAGCCTATTTTCATAGCTTGTGGGATTTCTTCTCATCCCTCATCGGTAGCTCTTTCGTGCCCCTAGCAACCGCTCCCATATATAACTCAGCCCTTTCTGTAACCAACTAAGTATTTTTTTTTTTTAATACTGCACTGGAAAAATATTTAATAATTCAAATTTCCAATACTGGTATTTTCTACTTGTATATAGTTAAGAGATCTCAGAAAACACGAAATAATATCCTGCACAAGATAAAAGTAACTGAAATAAGGTCGCAAGGAACGACCTTACAGCACGTGGCCAACCAAAGTGGCACCATTGGCCGCTGAAATGTCCTAATGGCTCGCAAAAGCCTCGGTTGGACTTCGTACCCATGGGCGGGGTGGATTTGAGCATAAATACCCGTTACCCTCCCAGGCGGAGGAAATTCACTTATTTTAATTTGAAAATCAACTTGAAAAATTTGAGTAAATTTTTTTAATATGAAAAGTAAATTTTTTTAATTTGAAGTTCATTTTTTCAATTTGAGGGTGAAAAGGCGTGGTGTGGTATGCATACATTTCGCATAAAATAGACAATATGATTCTAACACAACTGCGATTGCTAAATGTCTTACTAAATAAAAGTTAAAAGTAGTTAATTGACTAAAGATAAATCGCATTTGATGGTGGCAACGGTCCTGTGAATATAATAAAATGAAATCATTTTAGACTCCTACCAAACACTTGAGAATAATAGTAAGAGTTCAATTTATATTATAAAAAAATGTAACAATCTTAATGCCGAGGGCTTACTTGCACAATGGTTCCGGCTGAACCCAAAGTCGAGTAGTGAATTTGTTTCCATGCTACCATACGAACTTTGAATAATAATGAGGCGTTATACAACATTGTGGCGCAAAATAATGTTGTAGAGAGCAGAGAATTTAATGACATGTGTTAGTGGGATTAGAGGCTTGCTACAATGTCATTTCAATGAGAAATTGATAAAGAAAACAATTTAAACGTGCAAATACGCTTTTCTTCCGAGCGCTGCGTCTGTATTCACGACCGGGCTGGTTGCAATACACCTCCTGGTACTTCGTAGGCTAAAAAAAAAATAAGAACAATTTCAAATTTCTCGGGCTATGCTCTTGTTGTAGAGAAGATTAATTTAAAAAAAAACAGTTTCTTCTGGCTCTATTCCTCAGTGCCTCTATGGTATCACGTTATTTTGTGTATCGCAGTATTAATTCACTCGTGGGACAAAGCATCATCGAATGGAACATTCCCCCGAACCCTTTTGCAAAGATTTCTTGGTCGAAGACTACGCCAAATTCTGGTTCATGTATCATGAAGACCAAGTTTCCCCCAACTGTGATAGTCTTTGGGTGTATCACCTGTCAAAGCGACATGTACATCTTTGAGCAGGGTTTTGGGTACAATTCATGCAGATATACTGAGGACTGTGTTCAAACTATGGCTTGAGAGAGTTGCTGCTAGAAGGCCATACTTCCGGAAAGAGTCAGAAGTGGTTGTCGAAGAATTTCTACGACTTCACCAGCGCCATTTTCTGACATCATTTCCCTAATTTTAATCCCACAGTACTATGTATGGGGAGCTGCTGAGAAAGAGACAAACCCTTGTGCCTGCAACATCAAGAATGATCTGTGGGCCAAGATCAAGGAAGTATTCCCCCGTAAGGGGCGCGGCGATTTGCCATCCTGGCCGCCGTGCTGACGGGACTCAGCACCCCGTCCGGCCCCAGCTTAGCCTCTCTTCCTTCCGCCTTACTTTTTTATCGATCCTTTGTTCTCTTGAAGATCGACTACGGATGCGAGTTTTATGCATCCGCAGCCGAGCGTTTATTGCGGAAGGTGGATTCAATCCACCACACCGGCCTTCGCCTTGCGACCGGTGCCTTCCGCACTTTCCCCATTGAGAGCCTGTTGGTCGATGCTGGGGGAGATGCCACTCGCTCTGCGCCGCGTGCAGTGCATCACTCGCCTGTACGCGCGAGCCCGGCGCCTCCCTCAGTCGCCAACTGCATCCGCAGCTGATCTCGATGGTGCCTATGCCACCGAGAGACGCCAGTCATACCCTAAGCCCTTTGGGTTTAGGGCCAGGAAACTCCTTCGAGAGGTAGATATAGCTCTCGGGCCGGTGGCGCCCCTGGTTCTGCCCAGGACGCCACCCTGGAGGGTACCACATTTGGCTATTTGTCGCCACGCCTCTGCTCCCAAAGCTTGTACTGCGCCGGGAGTATTGCGTTCGACCTTTTTGGAGCACACATCGCGTCACGCTGGTACCGTGCCAGTGTATACGGATGGCTCCAAGTCCCAAGAGGGGGTCGGCTTCCACGCCGTTTCCCCTCTGTTTGAAGTCAGCGGGGCTCTACCAGGCGCTGCGTCTGTCTTCACGGCCGAGCTGGTGGCAATACACCACTCGGTACGGGAGATTACGCGACGTGCCCGGTTCGGAGACCGGATTGTGATCTATAGCGACTCACAAAGTGCCCTGAGTGCTCTCGGGGCATTGGAATCTCCGCATCCCCTGGTTCGCGATATCCGTGACGCCACGGTTTTGGCGAGTCGGGTGGATTTCGAGATTATCTTCTGCTGGGCTCCTGGACATGTAGGAATTGCGGGGGATGAGCGCGCCAAAGAGTCCGCGAGGACTCTGCGACCGGACCAGCGTTTCGCTCTTCCTCACTCCGACTACATGGCAGGAATACGGGCAGCTCTTCGGACTGCTTGGCAAAGAAGATGGGAGACGGTCGAAGGGAACTTAAAGTTGCGTGCCATTGCGCCGCGACTGTTCCCATGGACCTATCCCCCAATGCCGCGGCGGCTTCAGGTTGCTTTCTGTCGTCTCCGAATCGGACACACTCGTGTGACGCATCGCTATCTGGTGGAGCGCTCGCCTGCGCCCTATTGCATTGACTGCGTCGTCCCCCAGACTGTTCGGCACATTCTTGTCGAATGTTCCAGTCTGGGTGATCTTCTCGCACGATACCTGTCCCGGTACCCGGATGGGCGGGGTCGCTACCGCCTGTCCCTTGTACTCCGGACGAGTGCTTTCACATTGACTGGTGGACTTGTTGACTTTTGGGGGGAGGCCGGCCTTCTCCCTTTCATTTAACCAGGTTTAATTGTTGTTTTTGTTATTGTTATTTCTTTTTATTGTTGTTTCCTGTTCAATTTTTTAAAGTAGCCCAGAACTAGGCCGTTTGTTTACGGCGACTTATGCCTAAGTCGGCAGTCGCCACATAGCTCCTTAAATAATAAAAAAAATAAATCAAGGAAGCATTCAAAGATCTTCCCAGGGACACAGTGAGGAACGCATGCGACAAGATTCGGAGCCGTCTTGAGGCCGTGGTGGAAGCTGAGGGCGGCAGCTTTGCGGAAACTGTTATCCCCTAGCCATAATCGAGTTGATATTTTTGAATTATTAAAATACATTTATTTCGGGCAGAGAGATTGCGGTGTGGTTTTCTCTCATGCGAACCGTCAATTGTAGCTGTGCATTCATACATGGCTGCCAGAGATGATACATAGAATACTAAAAGTACGAATTTTAACCCAATTGTGAAGGCTGAAAATAGGCTCCACTTTGAATACATGTTGCCCGACCATGTGAAATGTCTTTAATTCAGGTTACATTTTTCTTTAAACAAACACCTCAATGGGTGTAGGAGATAGAATAAACCCCCATAAAGTTCGAACTTCGCCAAATGCTGATGAAAAGAGGGATCGTTCAAAACTCGGAGGAAGAATTTGTGTTAGAATACGCAAGCCTTCCTAGCACAAATTCTAGCTTCATTTAGTATGGATTGCATAGGTTTCGACCCAGTATGAAATTATCCTTTCCTCATACATTTTTTGCTCTAGGCGACCATATAGTTCCCTTCCCTGGTGACAGCTTTTATTTTGGTTTGAATTTCTCTCTTCTAGTTTCCTTCTACTTCAATCTTTGTTGTCGGTAATTTCCCGCCGTTTTTCTCAATTCTGCGGTTTTCGGAGACGACGCGACATTTGATTACGTCATTCGACGCCATCTTGAATTTATTGCAGGATGGCTTTTGCTACCGGGTGCGATGGAAGGACGCCCCTTCCTCACAAGACACATGGGAGCCGTGGCAAAGCTTTTACCAACCTAGGGGCTACGACAGCCGGTCCCTGGTCCTCGTTTTTAACGAACGCTATCGCCAAATGCTGGAGAAGGTCAGTCGCTCTTGTGGACGAGTCCCTCCTCCGACTGGAGAATGAAATTTAGATTAAGATCAGAATGACAATCGCTAGCAAGCCAGAGATCACCAGATGCAGGCGCTCGTCGGTGGCTAACGGGGTAGGGAGAGCGGTAGTGCCGTTTTTGCACCTAACCTGCCAGCAGGAAACCCTTCGTGGCCCAAGGAAGAGCTATAACTTCTGTGCCAGGAGAGTGTGGATAGGATAACCCTTTCGGCAGATTTCGAGATGGGAGAGAAGTATTGTCCGCATGAAGAAAAATGGAGGGAAGCGACAGCGGTGTTGCGATTGCAAATGTGTGTGATTACGAATGCGGACGGAACTGCTTGCGGTCAGACTCTGGCCGCTTTCATTGGGACTCGAACTCGGTACCTTTGCTCATTGGAGGCCCTTCTTTCTCCCCTGACCTCCTTTTGCTACCTTTTCTTCCTTTGTCTTTTCCCCCTCGTTCTCTTCTAAGTGAAAATGCATTCGATGGTTTGCACGTTTTCTTTCCTCTGTGTATCTCCCTCGTTTGCCTTTTCTTGATTCCATCTAGTGTTGGTGGAATAACGAGAGCCAAGAGAAAAGAATCCCCAACGCGTCGCTCTGCAGATTGTATCCGAGTTTTCTCGTGATTTTCAGGATCGCGCGGCGGCCCTTTCGTCCGGTCTTGACCCCCCATCGGTCGACGACGTGAATATTTTCAGCCGCGAAATTTCAAGAATCGTCGCCAAGACGACCTTGGTGAGTGACAGCCGCCTTTTGCCCGCTGAAATATGTACCAGGCGGTGTGCGAATCGCCGGTAAAGACTGTCCGAATAAAGGATTCCCAACGACCATTAAAATCATCTCCGGAATAAGGATCTGCTCTGATTTCCCATCCTCAGGAAATGTCCGCACAATAGAGTACCGAGATTCGAATGTACAAGGTTTTGGGTTTGCGGAAATGGTGGATAGAGGTTTGGGTATGGATGTGGTATTGTTTGCAGCGTGTTGCAGACGATCATTTGGATCAATTTTGGGTACAGCATTTTATCATGCTTCATTTTCATCGTCCGTTGTTTTGTGTTTTACCTACGTACATTCAAGTTCCTGTGTGTACCCATTTGCGAACTTGATGTGTGGGGAGAAGGGCAATCCTCCTCTAATTTCTTTTTAAGAACTTTTGGTATTGGATCTAGTAGTACCCGTTCTTCTGTTCCCCTTGTGGGCATAGTTTTATTTTGGCATCGCTTCTCTTTTCTCGCTTGTTCTTCCTTTTGTATCCCCCTTTCTAAGCGCTCTTTGCATCTTGCACACATTTTCACTTTCACGTAACTTCACCATTTTGTATAAATTCTTTTTACAAGCTTTATGGCTGTGTTACTCTGCCACTTCATAGGGAAGATCACTGCATCCTTTGGGTCGACGGCCTCTTGAGTTCGCCGTGGCAGATGCAGTAATAAATCTCGGTCCACACCTACAGATTTTTAGTTTTGTCGAGTTAACACTATGGAGTGTGGCCAGTACCCAAATTGAGTCATTCTAATCCATTTAACGCGCAAATCATTGATTGCTGTCTGGAATCGAGCTCATGAGCGACAGTTCTGCACCTTAACCGCCAACTTTCCTCACATTTCCTTTGTGTCTAGGGCCAAGATGTCTACTTCAAGGTCGAGTGGGAGGAAGATCATCCGACATCGTGGGAACCCGACGTCAACCTGCTACACGCCAAGGACAAACTGGCTGAGTTTAACATTGAGAATGAGAAGAAAAAAGAGAAGCGAAGGATCCAGAACAGAAATATTGCGATGTCTTCAGCCCCGACTTCCCCGTCTGACCTGCAAGAAAAGAAGAGGTATGACGACTCTTGAATGCATCTAAGACAGGGTTCCCACGAGGGAAATTCATGGTACCACAACAGCTTTTGAAAGCGGGCTATAAACATACTCCATCTCGCTGGTTCCTTCTCTCTTGGGAATATCCTCGTTTTATTGGTAGAGATACTGGGGGCTTATTGGTAATGGGGGAAGGATAAGAGAGTCTTGGTTCGTTTGTTGAGGTATTGAATTGCCTTTTAGTGGGTGTATGGTTAGTCGCGCGGGCCTTGATAATTTTCGGCCTGTTCTACTTCTACCCCGTTTTTTCGACCGAGAGCTATGGAGCCCATCGCCTCGGTCGGGTATGTGGGTACTCGGATGTAAATTGCTCCGATCCCTTAGCAGTGGCCTTGCGAGTCGCACAAGTAACCCCGCAGAGGACGAGTTTCCTTCGATTTTAATAAAAGGTTCGGTTCGTTTGCCGCATCTAGAACTGCTCCAGGCTGAAGCTAAGCGCAGTGTCCGGTTTTGGCCCTGATTTTGAATCTGGGTTTAATGAGGAAGAAATGAAAGCAGGTGTAATCCAATGAAGGCATTTTAATATGAAAATGAGGTTCAGGATAGATCAACAGAATAGAAATTATAGGATTTGAGGTGGAAGGTTTTGGTTGACCCAGCTGAATTTGATTGTCCTTGTCCCGTAGGAAAGAGCGAGATCGCGTGTTCTGGGAGTCCTTCCAAAAGGGGCAGGACCCCCTGGTCGTTGTGGACCTGTACACCAAAGTCAAGCGTCGGATGAGGACCCCCACCCGTAACAAAACGACTGTAATTATGATTTATTCAATCTATTTTCCTTGTTAGCTCGAAACCCACGGGGAGCGCCCCCCCATTTTCTTAGAATGGAAGTACGTTTTTTTGTTTTTTTTTGTCTCGAAGCCCCATTTCGGATGTCTCGGGTCCGCCATTTCTTCTGGCTCTTCTGGCCGATGAGCTCCCCGTAAGGGGCGCGGCGATTTGCCATCCTGGCCGCCGTGCTAACGGGATCCAACGATCCGTCCGGCCCCAGCTTAGCCTCTCTTCCTTCCTTCAGATAGCCTGTATTTCTCACCTACTTCCCCACATTCCCTACAACCTCTCCCACAACTTTCTCTGGTCAGCCTCTAATTTCACAGGGTAGATGCTGACCTTCTCAAGCAACCGTCCTGGATCGGGGCTGAGGGGGGAGGGGACAATGTTCCCTAACCCCTGAGCTTCGGTCTCGGGTGGTTGGTTTTTAACAAGATGCTTCATCCCCACCCATACCTTCCTCATATCCCTTGTCCTTTCATCTTCACAATCTATATTTTTACGCCGTGTCTAAGGTGGAGCCGCCATGCCGATGGACTGCCAGGCCACCAGGCGGGAGGGGTGGTCCTGAATGGCGGCACCTGGCTCTGCCAGGCTTGTACGCACCCCTTGCAGGGCGGGCTACTGCGAGGGGTGATGAGCTATTGCATCCCGTGGGACAAATAGGGTCACCATGCCCAATGATGAGAAACATAAATATCTCCCCTTAATTCTCCCTGTGTCATTAACGGAGCCGCCCTCGGGCAGCTCAACAGAAATAATGGAGGTCCCCACACCTGTGCTTGCGCAGGGGACCCTCCATATTTCTCTAACCGGAGAGGAGGCTTACTCCTCTCCTTCGCCTACGGGTGTAGGGGACTCGCCTTCACCCCCTTCTCTGGAGGTGCTTTCGGCCACCTCCCTTTTTCCAACGGCAGTCCCCTCTTTTCTTTCCAAGGGGACTGCCAAGAAAGCCAGCAGGCAGCCCATTGCCGACCGCTCCCCATTGAAGCGGTTCGGTGGGGCAAACCTTCTTAGGGGGGGAGAAGGAAGCCAGGCCCCTTCGGTCGCTTCCCTCAAAAGACCTGCTGGCAAGAATATTGAACCTTGCCGGGGTCAAGGCGTGTGCCTCCCCACACATGACTGGTGACGCTGCCAACGGGACCTGCGATGTCCTGGGAGGGGATGGCCAACTGGAGGCCCCTCCTGTGATAGATATGGTCCTTGATGCAACCCAACCTCAGACGGTAGGGCCTTCTAGGGGGGGGGGGATCCTGCCTCGGCGCCAAGCACCGAACCGGAATCCGCCCCTATGCAAGGTCATCCTCAAATGACCAAGGTTTCCGATGCAGTACAAGGAGGGGAGGGATCTCCTCAGACCGGAGCAGAACCTAGCTGAGGCCGATCAATCTGGCCAGGAGGCTCCTATCGCCGGATGTGAAAATCGGGTTCATTCCCCGCCCTCGTTTCCAAAAAACAAAAAGAACGAAAAAAAGACTAAGAAGACTCGGAGCTCCTCTCCATCCGTGAGGGCTGCGGGGACGCATGGGTCTACTGACACTTTGGCAAGCGACCAAGCCAAGATCGGCACATCCGGCCCCTCTACCCCCCCCACCCTGACCGTGTGTGGAGCCCCTGACTATGACTAAGACCAAAAGTGCACAGGGCGGAGCCTCGATAACATCGAGGCCCCTCATTCAGAGGTTACCTGGCGTTTTCGAGCCCGCTGGCTTCAAACGCTTCCTCGTTATTCGCTCCACTGATGGCACCATGTTGGCCAAGGGCAACATGATCCATCAGAGGAGAGCATTAGCTAGTGCAATTGGTAGAGAGCCGAAGGTGACCCGTTTCTCGGACGGGAGCCTTCTGGCGAATCCAGCCGATGCGGCCAGGATAAGTGCTCTTCGAACACTTCATGGCATCCCGGTGAGTGTGACTGCTGCACTCTACCATCAACTTTGTGAAAGGAGTAGTTTATGCGAGGGAACTCGTTGACTATTCTATAGAGGATATCACCTTAGAGCTGACCGATCATGGGGCGGTCAAGGTCGAACGTGTGATGAGAAAACAGGGAGGGGCCTCGAGACCCACCCCTACACTCTTCGACACGTTCGACTGTGACAAGCTCCCTGAATCGGTGCGTACCGGTTGGTACCGCTACCGCGTGAAGGCATTTGTGCTACTGCCGCGGCGGTGCTATTACTGTCACCGCTTCTGGCATACGAATCGTTCTTGTAGACGTGCAAAGACGGGGTCACCCAAATTCTGTATAAATTTCTCCAAGGCCGCACACGATAAGTTTAAATCGTGTGTGGCCAAGTGTGTCAATTGCGGAGAGCCGCACCTCGCTTCTTCGAAGCAATGTGGTGCATATCTCCTTGAGAAAGAAATCCTGGCCATTCAGGCCCAGGATTGACTCTCATTCTGCGAGGCTAAGGAATGGGTCCTGGCGCGCCTGGCTCTGCCTGGGACGTCATATGCCTCAATAGTTAGAAAGGCACCCTCTGCTCCTGGCCCATCCAGGCCAACGAGCACGGTTGTTTCCGCGCCCATTTGGAGCCCTTCTGCGGGCTCTACTCAACCCGGGCGCTCCCCCGGTAAAGTTGGCGGCAAAAAGGGTTCATACCCACCCTTGGCTAAAACCAGGTCCTGCCCCCCCCCCTCTTCCCCGAGCGTGACCGTTTCCCGTAAGGCGAAACGGCCACGCGCCTCCACTGAGTCGTTAGACTCACAGGAGGCAACACCCCTGAAGTTGGTCGCCAGGCAATGTTCCGGGGTTCCTAAAGCTGTCCCCCGAAAGGACAGCAACAAAGGAGCTTCGGCTCCTTCACCCACGCCTAGTGGTGCGCTGAGTGGCTCGGAGACGGTGGTTCCTCGAAAAGAGGGCCCCCCGCCTCCGAAGCCGCAACGCACGCCTAAGGTTTCGAGGCGGAATGAGGAAAAGACTCGCATGGCGATCTCAACCTCCCCCAGTAAGTCCTCGAAGGAGACAGCGCCCGGGGTTCTGCCTCCGGAAAGCGTACGGCTATTCCCGTGAGGGTCTTCTCTTCGAAGAGGGCCCCCGCGTCTCCTGAGAGCTAGGCCTGGAGGTCATATTTTTTTAATGGAATTGCCGTGGACTCCGGGCCAAATGGGAGGAGCTGCGGAGGCTCGTCTCGTCCCGTTCCCCGTTAGCTATTTTTCTGCTGGAGACCATGCTAGGTGCGTGCCCCCTGGCCGCCCTCCCGGGGTATAAGGGTCTTGCGACCCCACCACCGCGGGATGGCCGGGCTGGAGGATGCGCGGTTTACACCCGGCATGATGCCCCTGTTCTTCCTTTCACTTTAGATATCTCCTTTCAGGCAGTGGCTGTGCAGCTTTACCTGGATAGGAGGTATACTATCATTTCTGCGTACATTCCACCGTCAGCTGACTTCGACGCGGGAGACTTCCGCCGCGTCGTGGCACGGTTGCCAAGCCCTTTCTTTTGATTGGAGATCTTAACGGCAGGCATCCTCTCTGGGGAGATTACTCAATAAATCCCAAGAGACAAGGCATGCCGATCTGATCGAAGAGCTTGAGATGGGTGTCCTAAACGTGGATGAGTTTACGCATCACTGTCCGAGAACCGCTTCATTTTCTTCCCCTGACCTATCTTTGTGCTTTTCGGATGCACAGCCTGATTTTGATTGTGGGGTAGTCGATGACCTCCATGGTAGTGATCACTTTCCCATTCAAATATCATTATTTTCAGGGCAACTGCCGCCTGAGAGCCCACCTCGGTGGTGCTTGGCGCGGTAGCCTGCATTTCAGGAAATGACTGAATTCTCTATCTGAGTCGAGAAGTTTAGTTCGGTAGATGAGGCCGTTGAGTTCTTCTCCGGCAACGTCATCGCCGCAGGCCTGACTACTATTCCTAGAACGTCTGGCCGTTTCGCACCCCGACCACTCCAATGGTGGTCGGTTGAGTGTGAGACGGCCCTCAAACAGAAGCGTTATGCCTATATGCGCTATAAGTGCCGCCCGAACGATTTCACTGTCTGTGTATTTCGTCAGGCTCGAGCTAGGTTCCGGTATATTTCGATGCACGCCCGCCGCTCTTCTTGGCGGGCATACGTGTCTTCACTTAACTTCTGCAGCCATCCACGGCTCCACCCTGACCCAGGTTTGTTTCTTAATGGGGTGCGCCTGTATGTGGGGAATCGCACCGTTTCCTTGGTCTTGTATTCGACCGACGCCTCACCTGGGAGGCTCATTTTCGCAGCCTCAGGGTCTCTTGTACCCGCGCCATGGATATTCTCAGTTCCGTGACGTTCAGCGCTTGGGCGCTGATAGGGCTACTGCCCTACTTTTTTATCGATCCTTTGTTCGTTTGAAGCTCTACTACGGATTCGAGTTTTATGCATCTGCAGCCGAGCGTTTATTGCGGAAGGTGGATTCGATCCACCACACCGGCCTTCGCCTTGCGACCGGTGCCTTCCGCACTTTCCCCCATTGAGAGCCTGTTGGTCGATGCTGGGGAGATGCCACTCGCTCTGCCCCGCGTGCAGTGCATCACTGGCCTGTACACGCGAGCCCGGCGTCTCCCTCAGTCCCCAAGCCCTTTGTGTTTATGGCCAGGAAACTCCTTTGAGAGCTAGGTATAGCTCTCGAGTCGGTGGCGCTCCTGGTTCTGCCCAGGACGCCACCCTGGAGGGTACCACATTTGGCTATTTGTCGCTACGCCTCTGCTCCCAAAGCTTTTACAGCGCCGGGAGTATTGCGGTCGACCTTTTTGGACCACACCTTGTGTCACGCTGGAAGCGTGCCAGTGTATACAGATGGTTTCAAGTCTCAAGAGGGGGTCGGCTTCCACGCCGTATCCCCTCTGTTTGAAGTCAGCGGGGCTCTGCCAGTCGCTGCGTCTGTCTTCACGGCCGAGCTGGTGGCAATACACCACTCGGTACGGGAGATTACGCGACGTGCCCGCTTCGGAGACCGGATCGTGATTTATAGCGACTCACAAAGCGTCCTGAGTGCTCTTGGGGCATTGGAATCTCCGCATCCCCTGGTTCGCGATATCCGTGACGTCACAGTTTTGGCGAGCCAGGCGGATTTCGAGATTATCTTCTACTGGGTTCCTGGTCATGTAGAAATTGCCGATGATGGCGCCAAAGAGTCCGCGAGGACTCTGCGACCGGACCATCCTTTCGCTCTTCCTCACACAGACTACATGGCAGGAATATGGGCAGCTCTTCGGACTGCCTGTTTACGGCGACTTATGCCTAAGTCGGCAGTCACCAGATAGCCCCTTAATATAAAAAAAATAAAACAATCTTCGGACCGCTTGGCAAAGAAGATGGAAGACGGTCGAAGGGAACTTAAAGTTGCGTGCCATTGTGCTTCTACTGTTTCCATGGACCTACCCCCCCAATTCCGCGAAGGCTTCAGGTTGCTTTCTGTCGTCTCCGAATTGGGCACACTCGCGGGACGCGCCACCATTTGATGGAGCGCTCGCCAGCGCCCTACTGTGAGGGGAGACCTCCCCCCGACGCCAGAGCTTGCTTCGTAATTGTTGTCATCTTCCCTTTTTATCGTTGTTTTGTTTTCATATTTTCATTTTAAAGTAGCCTAGAGCTAAGCAGTGTGATTGCGGCTAGTTATGCCCAAGTGGGCAAAAAAAAGTAATAATTTGGTAGCTTGATGATAATAATAATTTCAGCCAGTGGCATTGCAGTTGCACCTGGATAAGAGGTATAATTTTAATTATGCGTACATTCCACCGTCAGTCCACTTAAACGCGGGGGACTTCCTCCACGTCGTGGCATGGTTTCCGAAGCCCTTTAAACTTCTCGGTGATTGGAACAGTAGACACCCCATCTTAGGAGACTACTCGATCAATCCCACGGGTCAGGTCCTTGTCAACCCATTCAACTAGCATTCTATGTGCACCTCCCGCCTGAAAAACCGGTTGTGCTTGGAAATGTCGCTGTCCTCCGCATTTCAGGAAATGACTGATTTCTTTGTCCCAGTCCAAGAGTTTAGGTAGGTGGATGATGCCGTTAAGTTTTTCTCCGGCAACCTCATCGCCGTTTGCCTAACTACTATTCATAGAACATTTGTTCGCTTTGCACGCCGCCCGCTTACTTATGGTCAGCCGAGTGTGAAATGGCCCTCAAACAGAAACGTATTCCTACATTCGCTATAAGCACTTCCCGAACGACTTCAATGTCGTTGAAATTCAACGGTCGAGGGCCAGATTTCGTTTCGAAACACGCTCGCGGCTTTACATAGCTGGCAACGTCCGTGGCAGAATACTTCGCGACTGCTTTCTCCGCCAGCATTCCCAGCATATCGCTCGATCAGTGAAGGCCGCCATCTTGACTTTATCTCCAGAAACAGGGAACAATTCATGACGTGTTTCGTTTGGCGAGTTGCACTGTTCTTCGAGAGCATGATATAACTCGGTCCGGTGTCGCCGTTGGTTCTTCCCAAGACACAACCCTGGAGGATACTACCCTTCCACGCTTTTCGCCTCGCCCCTTTCTCCCAAAGCTTCGACAGGACCAGGAACATTGTGTTACTATTTCTTCTGTGTGTGTGTGGAAGGGGGGGGGGCATAGCGTGTCACACTGGAGCGTTCGTTGCTCATGTCCATGCAGAGCAACAAACCGTCTATGGAGTCGGCCTCCATATCCCCCACTATCTGAAGCCGGTGGGCCTCTTTCCGGCGCTGCCTCTGTCTTCACAGCTGAGCTGGTCGCAGGGTATTACGCGCCACTCCAGGTTCTGAGACTGATTTTTAATTCATAGCGACTCACAAAGCGCGTATGTGCCCTTGAGGTTTGTGAATTTTCGCCTTTCCTAGTCTAGTATCCATGATACCCATGGCTACTGAGAGTCAGGAGAGGGTAGTTGATTGTCTTATGTTGTGTTCCTAGGCATGCATGACTCCTCCGAACCTATTGGGTGAGATAGCTGGGAGGAGGGAAGGGTAGCTCCCCATTTTCTTTTCAGGATTCTATGGTTAGAGGTGTTAAAGGCGATGGGAGCCATTATCTTTTCTTAGAGGATACCTCGAAACCCGTCCCACCTTATGCCAGTAATATTAATAATCCTCGAACTGGGTGTTTATTAATTATATTAATTTAGTCAATTATATAACTCGTTCCTGGTCTAATGATTGAGATCACGCTCTTTTCGGTGATTGCCATCACGTTCTTATCCGAGATTGCGATCACACTCTTTTCGATGATTGCGATCATGTTCTTATCCTTCCTCGGAACTTACGCAAAGGTTGACGTCCCATTTTTTCGCTCTTCTCGCTTATTTTTTTTTTGACTCGGCTAATTTCACCTATTCGTCGCCGACTAACTTTCATCCATTCATCCTTGGTCGAGGCCGGTGGGGGAGGGGGTCATCCCTTCCACTTTACTCCGGTTGGTGCGGTGGTTTTTAGCGTGCCTGCATTTTTGCCACCCTTTTCTCCTATTTTTCCCGATCGCTACCACCATCTTTCTTTTTCTAATATATCTTATTACGTAGTCGCAAAAAAGAATTTATTAGGGGTTTTGCCACCCATTCACTCATTTCTCAGTGACAACCTTCAGTTTAACGTGGGATCCGAACCACGTAAGATAGTGGTCAGGCGTATCATGGGCAAGTTTGCTGTGGCCGACATCTGGAGGATATTGTGTCCCCCTCCCTCCTCGGGGCCCAATGCCTGCAACAAGCTGTAGAGCTGTCTTTCACATGTTTTCGCTCGTTACAGATCTTGCAAACCTGCGAGATATGCCCTCGTTGGCATTTTGTTAATCCCGCGTAGTTGATGGTGGTAAAATGGTAAATTCTTTGGACAGAAAAACCCTAAGCTTAAGCACGAGCTGGAGTCCTCAGAGGATGGAAATATGAATGCCAGGCCGTCCTCTTTGGCGGTGAATTCTCCTCCTCCTCGCTCGTGGGTGGAGTTGAATGGGAGGTACCGGAGACTCTCCCCATACAACGCAGACAATGTTCGGCAGGAGCTTGCGAGGCGCCGACAGAAGCCAGTCAACCTGACGGCTGGACAGTTTGAAGATGCCGTCGAGTCAGGTACGCCCCCCGCCCTCCGTCCTGGCTCCCTTTTTTCACCCTAGTTTCCTACCGATTTTGCGCGGTGGTCTTGTGCACCTCTCAGTACTCGTACCCTGTGCTTCAGAATGTGCTTTTTACCCATTTATCTCCCAGTTTTGCAGCACACAAGGATCATCTTCGCAGTGTACTTTTGTCTAAACATGAAAGGTGGCTATACTGCGTTGGTTTTGAGCCTGTCTCAAATTGACTTGAATCACACGAGTCTTTGGTTTGCCTTTATTGACTAACGTACTGTCGGATGACTTTCCAGACGACTTCGAGGTGATTCTGCGATGTGTGGAGGGCGGGAAAATACCCACCAACGTGGACGTGGTGCGACTCTTCTTAGCATCGGTGAGGCGAGGACTAGCAGGCACCAGTGCGCTGCTCGCGACCCGGCTTCCGAACCTGTCGGTGACTGACGAATACGGCGATGACCCAGTGGTGGCCGCCGCATCCCGGGTAAGGATCCCAGTGACTCAGTTAGTGCATTCGGCTCTCGTTCGCAGGGGAGGGGGGTATCCTATTTTAGCCTGTTACACTTGGTACCCAGAGGAGCTGCACATCCTACCAGTCAGAGTGCAAATTAAGGAAACCTTGTCACTGGGTTGATGTGAACTATCTGATGTACCGTATGAAAGTTGTTGGTGCTCTACACCCCCTCGCTCCCACTCAGCGCTACTTAATATTTATTTGTTATGGTAAAAATTGACCACTCCTCGATAGAACGAAACTATGGGGGCGGGGGGGCAAAACCTCCATTTCAGAGAAGGATCTTGCTGAGCCGGTCCATCCAATGCGCCCCGGGTAGGGAGGCCCAGACCAAGATCAATGTCACAAGTGCGTCGAGCGGTCTTGATTGGGTCGCGCACCCTTAATGAGAGACTACCCCTGTTTTCGAGCCTGCTGGCTTCAAACGCTTTCTGGTTATTCGCTCCACTGATGCCAGCATGTTTGCCAAGCGCAACATGTTCCATTAGAGGAGAGTACTAGCTTGATTGGATTAGTGCCTTTCCCAAACATGATGACACGCTGGTTAGTGTGGACTATTCCATTGATGACGTCACTTTATAAATCGCCCGCCAAGGAGCGGTCAAGGTCAAAGTGTGATGAAAAATAAATAGTACAGGCCTTGAGATCCACCCCTACACTTCGTCACGTTCGATCGTGTCAGGCTCAAAGGGTCGGTGCGTACCGGTTGGTATCGCTACCGCGTGGAGGTGCTACTACTGACACCGCTTCAGCCATCTGAATCGCTCCTGTAGATGTGCAATGTCGGGTTTAGCTGAATTTTGTGTAAGTTGCTCTAAGGCCCTCCACAATAAGTCCCTATCGTATATGGCCCTCTCACCCCTGAGTTCCGGTTAGGGATGCTGGGTTTTTAACAACCTGCTTCACCTTCACATCCCCTTTCTCCTTTTACTATCTCTTTTTTTTTACGCCGAACCTAAGATGGAGCCGCCAGGTCACTAGGCGGGAGTAGTGACCTCAAATGGCCGCCGCTGGTTCTGCCAGCCCCGTATTAAACCCTCGCAGAGCGGGCTACTGCGTGGGGGTGATAAGCGTGTGCATCCTGTAAATTACAAAGGGTCACCATGCCCAATGATGAGTCCATAAAAAAATTCTCCCCTTTTACCTTCCCCTCTACCATCACCGGAGCCGCCTTCGAGCAGCCCCACTGAAAAAAATGGAGGTCCCCTTCCCCTCTGTGCACTCTTAAGGGACCCTCAAAATTTCTTCTACCGGAGAGGAGGCTTACTCCTCTCCTCTGCCTACGGGTGCAGGGGACTCCCCCTCACCACCTTCTGTCACTTTTTCCAGCGACAATCCCCCCTTTACTTTCCAAGGGTACTGCCAAGAAAGCGGGCAGGCGGCCCATAATTGACCGCTCCCGGTTGGGGCGGCTCAATAGGGCCAACTCCATTAGGGGAGCAAAGGACGCCAGGCCCATGCGCCTTAATGTCCTGTAGGCATGCGCGACAAGTTTGCAGGGCGTCAAGTGTACCTGCCCCCCTCTCTTCCTCTACGGATGTAGGTTCGCCGGCATTAGACGTCAAAAAAAAACCTGGAATGTGGTCGATGATGTCTTAGGAGGGCGGCACATGGAGGCCCCCCTTGAGATGGGCTTGGTCCTTGAGGTGACCCAGTCTCAGATTGTTAGACTTTCCATGGGGTCGAACCTGGACTTGGTGCAAATACTGAACCCAAGTCCGGCCCTTTGCAAGGACGTTCTCAGACATCTAGGGCCCCCGAGGCTTTACAAGGAGAGGAAGGGTCTCCTCCCCCAGCTGATGCCCCTATGACAGCCAAGACCTCCATTTCAGAGAAGGATCTTGTTGAGGCCGGTCCCTTTGGCATAGGGGCTCCTACCGGCGGGGGAGAGAAGCAGGTTCATTCCCCGCCCTCCTCCTAAAAAGATTAAGAAGACTGGGCTCCTTTCCCTGCGCGGGAGTCACGGGAAGGGATGGGTTTGATGCCGTTTCGGTAAGCGACCAAGCCAAGATCGTTACGTCCGGCCCCGTTGCCCGCCAGGGTGGGGAGTCCCAGACGAAGATCAGAACTTCGCACTGCGGAGCCTCGACCCTTTTCAGAGGCTACTTGGCGTTTTCCAGCCCGCTGGCTTCAAATGCTTCCTTTTTATTCGCTCCACTGATGGCAGCATGTTGGCTAAGGGCAACATGATCCATCCGAGGAGAGCTCTAGCTAGTGTGATTGGTAGAGAGCCGAAGGTGACCCGTTTCTCGGACGGGAGCCTTTTTGTCCAATGGGTCGAATCCCTCTTACGCGGCCATGATTAGTGCCCTTCGGACATTAGATGGCACGCCTGTGAGTGCGACGCCTCACTCTACCATGAACTTCATGAAAGGAGTAGTTTATGCGGGTTAACTCGTAGATTACTCCATAGATGACATCACCTTAGAGCTGACCTACCATGGGGCAGTCGAGGTCGAACGTGTGATTAGAAAACAGTGAGGGGCTTCGAGACCCACCCCTACACTCTTCTTCACATTCGACTGTAACATGCTCCTTGAGTGGGTGCGTGCCGGTTAGTATCGCTACCGCGTGAAGGCATTCGTGCCACTGGCGCGGAGGTGCTACTACTGTCACCGCTTCGGCCATGCTAATCGCTTCTGTAGAGGCGCAAAGTCGAGGTTAGCCGAAACCTGTGCAAGTTGCTCCAAGGCCGCACACGATACGTCTAAATCGTGTGTGGCCAAGTGTGTCAATTGCGGAGAGCCGCACCCCGCTTACTCGAAGCAATGTGGTTCGTATCGCGAGGCTAAGGACTGTCCTGGCGCGCCCGGCGCTACCCGGAACGTCCTATGCCTCAATGTTGAAAAAGACACCCTTTGCTCTTGGCCCATCCAGGCCTATGAGTACGGTCGTTTCCGCTCCCATTCGGAACCCTTCTGCGGGTTCTACCTACTTCGGGCGCTTCCCTGGTAAAGCTGGCGGCACTAAGGGTCCACACCCAGCCCCGGCTAAAACCAGGGCTTCCCCCTTCCCACAGCGTGACCATTTTCCGTATGAAATTGGTCGCTAGACCATCTTCCGCGGTTCCTAAAGCTGCCCCCCGAAAGGAGGACAGCAACAAGGGAGCTTTGGCTCCTTCGCTCACGCCCAGTGGTGGGCTGGGTGGCTCGGAAACCGTGGATCCTCGAAAAGAGGAACCCTCGCCCGCCTACGGTTTCAAGGCGGAGGGAGGAAAAGACTCGCATGGTGAGCCCAACCTCCCCCAATCAGTGATCGAAGGCGACAGCGTCCGGAGTTCTGCCTCAGGAAAGCGTATGGCCATTCCGTTGAGGGTGTTCTCTTCCAAGCTAGGCCTAGAGGGCATTTTCCTTCAATGAAATTGCCACGGACTCCGGGCAAACTGGGAGGAGCTGCAGAGGCTCGTCTTGTTCCGTTCCCCGTTAGCTATCTTTTTTCAGGAGATCATGCTGAGCGCATGACCCCTATCTACCCTCCCGGGGTATAAGGGTTTGCGACCCCACCAGCACGGGATGGGCACCAGGCGGGAGGATGTGCGATTTACACCCGGCATGATGTCTCCTTTGAGGTAGTAGCTGTGCAGCTGCACCTTGATAGGAGGAATACCTTTGTTTCCGCGTACATTGCACCGTCAGCCGACTTCGACGCGGGGAGCTTCCGCCGCGTCGTAGCACGGTTGCCGAGGCCCTTTCTCTTGCTCGGAGATCTGAACGGTAGACACCCCTTCTGGGAAGACTATATTAATCCCCGGGGTCAAGTCCTTGCCGACCTGATCGATGATCTTGAGATGGGCTTACGCATCACTGCCAGAGAACCGCTTCATTTTCCAGCCTCGATCTATCTTTGTGCTCTCCGGATGCACCGCCTGATTTTGATTGGGGGTGGTCGATGACCTCCATGGTAGTGATCACTTTCCCATTTAAATATCATTTTCTGGACCGCTGCCACCCGAGAGCCCGACCCCGTGGTGCTTGGCGCGGGTGCGGTGGTCTGCATTTCAGGAAATGACTAAATTCTCTATCTTAGTTGAGGAGTTTGGGTCGGTAGATGAGGGCGTTGAGTTCGTTTTTCTCCGGCAACCCCATCGCCGCAGGCCTAACCTCTATTCCTCGAAGGTCTGGCCGTTTTGCACGCCGACCACTCCCGTGGTAGTCAGCCGAGTGTGAGACTGCCCTCAAGTGGAAGCATTATGCCTACATACGCATTAAGCGCCGCCCGAACTTTTTCACTTTCGGTGAATTTCGTCGCGTTCAGGTATATTTCGAAGCACCTCCGCCGCTATTCTTGGCGGGCATTCGTGTCTTCACTTAACGGGAAGACCCCTCTAGCAGAGGTGTGGAAGCGAGTCAAAAGGATTCCGGGCAAGTTTTCGCAGGACCCTCCTCCCGTTCTCCAAGAGAATGGGACCGCAATCTCGGACCTCGCGTCCGTGGCGGAATCCTTCGAGACCCCTTTCTCCGCATTCTTTAGCCGGGATGCTGCTCCGCCAGCACTCAATGCAAGTCGTAATTTCGCGAAGGCTGCCGACTGGAGTTTACCTCCATAAGCGGAGAAACCTTGAACGACACGTTTACTCTGAGAGAGTTGCGGTCCACTCTTGCTTCATGCGCGGACACCGCCCATGATCTGGCCGATGTCCCGTACGCCATGCTTCGATATCTAGGTGAGCAAGGCATGGCCTTTCTGTTAGATTCGTTTAACAGAATCTGGATGAAGGGTCTCCTCCCGGATTCCTGGCGAATCACGACTGTGCTCTCCTTTCGCAAACCGGGGAGAGATCACTCTACCCCGGCCTGTTTCCTCCCAATCTCTCTAACCTCTTGCGTGTGCAAGGCGATTGAGAAATTGGTAAATGTTAGATTAGCCTTTTTTTCTGGACAGCGGAGACCATCTGTCTTCTGCACAATGCGGCTTCCATAAGTTCCACTCAACGTCTGATGCTCTGCTCTGACTGGAAAATGCCGTCTGTGAGGCCTTCCTTCGGAGACAGCACTACGACACGGTGTTTTTCGATCTAGAGAAGACCTATGATACCGCATGGCTATACAGTATCATGGAGACTCCACACGATGTGGGCGAGGGGACGCCTCCCAATGTTTATATCTGAATTTTTGCGTGATCGTCCATTCCGCTTACGGGTGGGGGGGGGGCCCTCTCCGACCCAATGGAGCAGGAAGTTGGTGTCCCGTAGGGAAGTGTCCTCAGTGTTACCACTGCATCACCTCGGTGCTGCCGAAAGATGTTCTCGCTACGCTCTACGTGGACGACCTTTCGATCTCTTTTGGCGCGGCCCAGATGCCAACTCTGGAGCGTCGACTCCAACAGACTTTGAACGGCGTCTCTCACTATGCCGAAGCGCACAAGTTACGGGTTTCCTTGTCCAAGACTAAGGTGGTGCACTTCTGCCGCCCTCCACGGCTCCACCTTACCCAGATTTGTTTCTTAATGGGGTACGCCTGGAAGTGGTTGAATCTGACGGTTTCCTTGGTCTTGTATTTGAACGACGCCTCATCTGGGGAGGCTCATATTCGCATCCTTAGAATCTCTTGTACCCGCGCCATGGATATTCTCCGTTCCGTAACGTTCAGCGCTTGGAGCGCCTTTAGGGCTACTGCCTTATTTTTTTATCGATCATTTGTTCGTTCGAAGCTATACTACGGATGCGAGTTTTATGCATCCGCAGCTGAGCGTGTATTGCAGAAGGTGGACTCGATCAACCACACCGGCCTTCGCCTGGCGACCGGTGCCTTCCACAATTACCCCATTGAGACCCTAGTCGATGCTGGGAAGATGCCACTTGCTCTACGCCGTGCACAGTGCATTTTTCGCATGTACGCGCGAGCCCGGTGCCTCCCTCAGTCGCCAACAGCTCTCACTGCATCCGTAGCTGATTTCAACTGTGCCTATGCCTCCGAAAGACTCCAGTTATACCCTAAGCCCTTTGGGTTTAGTGTTAGGAAACTCCTTCGAAAACTAGGTATAGCTCTCGGGCCGGTGTCTTCCCTGGTTCTGCCCAGGACGCCACCCTGGAGGGTACCACCTTTGGCTATTTGTCGCCACGCCTCTGCTCCCAAAGCTTGTACAGCGCTGGCAGTATTGCGTTCGACCTTTTTGGAGCACACCTCGTTTCACGTTGGAAGCGTGCCAGTGTATACGGATGGCTCCATGTCCGAAGAGGGGGTCGGTTTTCACGCCGTATCCCTCTGTTTGAAGTCAGGCGCTGCGTCTGTCTTCACGGCCGAGCTGGTGGCGTTACACCACTCGGTATTGGAGATTGCACGACGTGCCCGGTTCGGGGACCGGATTGTGATCTATAGCGATTCACAAAGCGCTCTTTGTGCTCTCGGAGCATTAGAATCTCCGCATCCCCTTGTTCGCAGTATCCGTGACGCCACGGTTTTGGCAAGTCGGGCGGATGTCGACATTATCTTCTGCTGGGTTCCTGGACATGTAGGAATTGCGGGGAATGAGCGCGCCGATGAGGGCGCCAAAGAGTCCGCGAGGACTCTGCGACCGGACCAGCGTTTCGCTTTTCCTCACACTGACTACCTGGCAGGAATACGGGCATCTCTCCGGGCTGCTTGGAAAAGAAGATGGGAGACGGTCGAGGGGAAATTAAAGTTGCGTGCCACTGCGCCGCGACTGTTCCCATGGACCTACCCCCCAATGCCGCGACGGCTTCAGGTTGCTTTCCGTCGTCTCAGAATTGGATACAATCGTGGGACGCACCGCCATTTGATTGAGCGCTCGCCAGCGCCCTACTGTGAAGACTGCGTTGTCCCCCAGACTGTTCGGCACATTCTTGTTGAATGTCCCAGTCTGGGCGATCTTCGGGCACGGTACCTGTCCCTGTCCCTGTACCGGGATGGGCGGGGTGGCTACCGCCTGTCCCTTGTAGTCGGGACGAGTTAGTGCACATTGCCTAGGGGTCTTATACGACTTTTTGGGGGAGACCGGCCTTCTTTCTTTTATTTAACTGGGTGGGGTTTTTCTTGTTGTTTTCTCTCTAGGTCGCATGTCATAGCGCCGTGGGGGAGGCAGACCTCCTCCCGACGCTCGAACCTATTTCCTGTTGTTGCCGCTTTTCTTTTTTATTTTTCTTGTTATTCTAAAGTAGCGTAGTACTAACTAGGCTGTGGTGGTGAGTAAGGCGACTTATGCCCGAGTGGGCTCCTAAAAAAAAAGAAAAGGAATCTCGGCAGTACGGGTAGCTTGGCAAAGAATATGGGTGACGGTCGAGGGGAAATTAAAGTTGCGTGCCACTGCGCTGCGACTGTTGTCATGGACATAGCCCCCTATGTCGCGACGGCTTTAGGTTGCTTTCTGTCGTCTCATAATTGGACGCGCCTCCATTTGATGTAGCACTCACCTGCTGCCGTGAACTGGGCGGAAGTCGAGATTATCTCTTTCTGGGTTCCTGGGCATCTGAAAGTTACAGAGAAAAAGAGTGCCAGAGTCAACGAGACTAGCATTTCGTTCCTTCCCACACTGACTACATGGCAGGAATCAAATCAGCCCCGCGGGCTGCCTGCCAAAGAAGATCGGAGACGGCCGATAGGAACCTAGAATTCTGTGCCCTCGCACCGCGACTGTTAACTTAGTCGCGTTCTCCAATGCCTTGGTTCCTTCAGGTCGCTTTTTGTCCTCTTTGAATTGGGCAGACTCGCGGGACGCACCGCCATTTACTGCGACGACTGCTTTGTCCCATACAATATCTGGCATATTCCTGTCTAATGTCACAATCTGGGTTATCTTCGCGCGTTACGTGTCCCGCTACCGGAACGAGAAGGGGTCGCTACCGCGTCTCTTGTACCTGGGACAGATTTGCGTACATCGTACTGTTGACTCCTGACGTCTTTGGCGGAGGCTGGCCTGCATTGTATTTATTTTTTTCTTGGTGCTGCGCATGCGCACATCATTGCTCGTGTGCTGAGGTAAGGCGAGCCTCCCTTCGACACTGGAGCATGCCTTTTCTTTGGTTTTCTTATTTGCTTTTATGGAGCCGTTTTATTTTTGTTTTCAACAAAATAACCTAATCGTAGACTTAATTATGTTTCGGTGACTTATGCCGTTCATGGAATTTGGGTGTTATTAAAAAAAATCTTGGAGCATCATTGTTTTCACAGCCTTGCTGCTTTCCCCAGATAGCTTCCAGTCCTTGGGGGAGTTTGCTTCCTTGCTACTTACTTAACTCTTGATTGAAGCCGGCGGGGCTCTTCAGGCAGCTCCGTCTGTCTTCACGGCCAAACTGCTTGCAATAAACTGTTCAGTACGAGATATTACCCACTACGTCTCGTTTAGAGACCGTTTCTTAATCCATAGCGAGTCAAACCGCCCTTGAGGCAGTAGAATCTCCACATCCCCTATTTCGCATTATTTGTGATGTCATGTCTGCTACGACTCAGGAGGACATCGAGAGTATTTTTTTGCTGGGTTTCTGGATATGTCGATCGGGGTTCTTTTCTCCTTTCTGCGACTCGCCGACTCCTCTCGCTCTCCCGCCCGCATACACCTTCATACCCCTCAAGCCCCGGGGGTATGGATAGTGTATGAGGGTTAATACCTATGCTAAAATTTCGTGGGAGAAATTCCTCCCCCCTGATTCTGATAAGGCGCCAGAAAATAGGACGCATATGCGTCGATTGGCGACCAATCCCCTCTTCCACTGAACTGCTCCCTATGAGTTCCCGTGTTTTTTTCATTAATCATAGTGTTACTTGCAGGGTCACTTGTTGCTAGGGCGGATTCTTCTCGAAATGAATGCGGGTTCGGAGGACGGAGCACGACGGATCCAGGCCCTCAGCCACGGGAAGTATGCCCACTTTGTCCGCCTTTGCTGGCCCAAGGCAAACTCTGCACACCCAATTTGCCCGATTCTTCCCACCCAAACCCTTTCGTCTCACGGGAAGGGCTAGGTGATACCATCGTGACTCACTGGTAACCACGATAGCTACAATTCGTTTCTAGGCTAAGACTGCTCCCCATTTATTCTCAAGAACAATGGACCGCTATTCTTGGGTTGTCGCATATAAAGGGTTAAACAATTACGATGAGAAAATCTATAATTTATTGTGTAAAAAAACAATCGTTATTTACATTCGCAACGGTAAGAGGAATATTTACAAGCGAAACCCATGGAAAAAATTACGTAAATTCCTTAGAAAACTACTTTTTTTTAAAAAGTTCCTGAAGGATTGAGACTTGCTTATTTTAAGTGGTAGTTTGTTTGTCTAATAAAATATTTTTACTGAGATTCGATTTTCCTTGCCTGCCTCATATATACTTATTTACTTTGCCAAATATAAAAGGGGGAAGGGTTGTTTCGCGTCGGCTATATCTAAATGGTTTGTGGTTTTAGGAGTGCTTCGAAATAGTACTTTTTATTGCCAATTTGATCCAATGATGAGCATTGTGGGGAAGCCACATGGACGCTCCGACCGCGTGTTGAAGGCTTGTGAGAAACGAATCAAACGGTCAACAGACAGAAACCCGAATGCAGCGCGACAAACAAAATTTAAAGCACGATAACAACGAGGCTGTATTACGCGACCCCACTCCTCGCCCGCGGAGAGCACCGAAAGTCTTCGTGGACATGGGGATCAGTCCTCGCTTATGTGTTTACTGCTAACTGGACTCATTCGCCCCACTCCTCCTCTTTGTATTATTTATAGTTTATTCATTTACCTTGTGTACTCGTATCTATGTAACATTTATGTACTTTTACAATTCCCCCGTTCATTCCCCCCGTAAGGGGCGCGGCGATTTGCCATCCTGGCCGCCGTGCTGACGGGATCCAGCGCCCCGTCCGGCCCCAGCTTAGCCTCTCTTCCTTCCTTCAGATAGCCTGTATTCCTATCCTACCTCGTCGCTTTTCATACAACCTCTCCCACAACTTTCTCTGGTCAGCCTCTAATTTCACAGGGTAGAAGCTGACCTTCTTCTCAGCCAATCGTCCCGGATCGGGGCTGAGGGGGGAGGGGACAATGTCCCCTAACCCCTGAGCTCCGGTCTGGGGTAGTTGGCTTTTAACAACTTGCTTCATCCCCACCCATACCTTCCTCACATCCCTTTTCCTCTCGTCTTCAAAATCTATCCGTTTTACGCCGTGTTCAAGGTGGAGCCGCCATGCCGAAGGACTGCCAGGCCACCAGGCGGGAGGGGTGGTCCCAAATGGCGGCGCCTGGCTCTGCCGGGCCTGTAAGCACCTCTTGCAGTGCGGGCTACTGCAAGAGGTGGTGAGCGATTGCGTCCCGTAAAACAAAGAGGGTCACCATGCCCAATGATGAAACAAAAAAACATCTCCCCTTAATTCCCCCTATAACAACAACGGAGCCGCCCTCGTGCAGCTCCACAGAAAAGATGGAGGTCCCCCCCCCCTGTGCTTGCGCAGGGGACCCTCCATACCTCTTTAACCGGAGAGGAGGCTTACTCCTCTCCTACGCCTACGGGTGTAGGGGACTCCCCCTCACCCCCTTCTCTGGAGGTGCTTTCGGGCACCTCCCTATCTCCAGCGGCAGTCCCTCCTATGCTTTCTAAGGGGACTGCCAAGAAAGCCAGCAGGCAGCCCATTGCCGACCGCCCCTCGTACAAGCGGCTCGGTAGGGCAAACCCCCTTAGGGGGGAGAGGGAAGCCAGGCCCCTTCGGTCGCTTCCCTCAAAAGACCTGCTGGCAAAAATATTAAACCTTGCCGGGGTCAAGGCCTGTGCCTCCCCACTAAAGACTTATGACGCTGCCAAGGGGACCTGCGATGTCCTGGGAGGGGATGGCCAACTGGAGGCCCCTCCTGTGATAGACATGGTCCTTGAGGAAAACCAGCCTCAGACGGTAGGGCCTTCCATGGGGGGGAATCCGGGCTTGGCGCCAAGCACCGAACCCGAATCCGCCCCTATGCAAGGTCCTCATCAAACGGCTGTGGATTCTCAGGCAGGACAAGGAGGGGAGGGATCTCCTCCGGATGAACCCCCTGCGCCCACCGGGACCTTCTCCATTTCAGAGAAGGACCTGGCTGAGGCCGGTCCATCTGGCCTGGGGGATTCTACCGGCGGGGGTGAGAAGCGGGTTCATTCCCCGCCCTCCTCTCCTAAAAAGAAGAAAAAGACAAGAAAGACGAAAAAGACTCGGGGCTCCTCTCCATCCGCGGGGGCTGCCACTTTGGTAGGTGACCAAGCCAAGATCGGCAAATCCGGCCCCTCTACCCCCTCGTGTGCGGAGCTCCTGACCAAGACTAAGACGAAGAATGCACAGGGCGGAGCCTCGATGACATCGGGGCCCCTCATTCAGAGGTTACCTGGCGTTTTCGAGCCCGCTGGCTTCAAACGCTTCCTCGTTATTCGCTCCACTGATGGCACCATGTTGTCTAAGGGCAACATGATCCATCAGAGGAGAGGATTAGCTAGTGCAATTGGTAGAGAGCCGAAGGTGACCCGTTTCTCGGACGGCAGCCTTCTGGCGAATCCCGCCGAGGCGGCCAAGATAAGTGCTCTTCGGATACTTCATGGCACCCCGGTGAGTGTGACGCCGCACTCTACCATGAACTTTGTGAAAGGAGTAGTTTATGCGAGGGAACTCGTTGACTACTCCATTGAGGACATCACCTTAGAGCTGGCCGACCATGGGGCGGTCAAGGTCGAACGTGTGATGAGAAAGCAGGGAGGGGCCTCGAGACCCACCCCTACACTCTTCGTCACGTTCGACTGTGACAAGCTCCCTGAGTCGGTGCGTGCCGGTTGGTACCGCTACCGCGTGAAGGCATTCGTGCCACTTCCGCGGCGGTGCTATTACTGTCACCGCTTCGGCCATACGAATCGCTCATGTAGACGTGCAAAGTCGGGGTCACCCGAAGTCTGTGTAAATTGCTCCAAGGTCGCACACGATAAGTCCAAATCGTGTGTGGCCAAGTGTGTCAATTGCGGAGAGCCGCACCCTGCTTCTTCGAAGCAATGTGGTGCATATCTCCTTGAGAAAGAAATCCTGGCCGTTCAGGCCCAGGATCGACTCTCATTCCGCGAGGCAAAGGACTTGGTCCTGGCGCGCCCGGCTCTGCCTGGGACGTCATATGCCTCAATAGTTAGGAAGGCACCCTCTGCTCCCGGCCCATCCAGGCCAACGAGCACGGTTGTTTCCGCGCCCATTCGGAGCCCTTCTGCGGGCTCTACCCAACCCGGGCGCTCCCCTGGTAAAGCTGGCGGCAAAAAGGGCTCATACCCTGCCCCGGCTAAAACCAGGGCTCCCCCCTCTTCCCCCAGCGTGACCGTTTCCCGTAAGGCGAAACGGCCACGCGCCTCCACCGAGTCGTTAGACTCACAGGAGGCAACACCCCTGAAGATGGTCGCTAGGCCATCTTCCGGGGTTCCTAAAGCTGCCCCCCGAAAGGAGGACAGCAACAAAGGAGCTTCGGCTCCTTCGCCCACGCCCCGAGGTGGAGCGAGTGGCTCGGAGACGGTGGTTCCTCGAAAAGAGGGCCCCCCACCTCCCAAGCCGCAACGCCCGCCTAAGGTTTCGAGGCGGAGGGAGGAAAAGACTCGCATGGCGAGCCCAACCTCCCCCAATAAGTCCTCGAAGGCGACAGCGCCCGGGGTTCTGCCCCCGGGAAGCGTACGGCCATTCCCGTGAGGGTCTTCAATTCGAGGAGGGCCCCCGCGTCTCCGAGCTAGGCCTGGAGGGCATATTCCTTCAATGGAATTGCCGTGGACTCCGGGCCAACTGGGAGGAGCTGTGGAGGCTCGTCTCGTCCCGTTCCCCGTTAGCTATTTTTTTGCAGGAGACCATGCTAGGTGCGTGCCCCCTCCCTGCCCTCCCGGGGTATAAGGGTCTTGCGACCCCACCACCGCGGGATGGCCGGGCTGGGGGATGCGCAGTTTACACCCGGCATGATGTCTCCGTTCTTCCTTTCTCTTTAGCTACCTCCTTTCAGGCAGTGGCTGTGCAGCTGCACCTGGATAGGAGGTATACTATCATTTCTGCGTACATTCCACCGTCAGCTGACTTCGACGCGGGGGACTTCCGCCGCGTCGTGGCACGGTTGCCGAGGCCCTATCTCTTGCTTGGAGATCTGAACGGCAGGCATCCTCTCTGGGGAGATTACTCCATAAATCCCAGGGGACAAGTCCTTGCCGATCTGATCGAAGAGCTTGAGATGGGTGTCCTAAACGTGGATGAGTTTACGCATCACTGTCCGAGAACCGCTTCATTTTCTTGCCTTGACCTATCCTTGTGCTCTTCGGATGCACAGCCTGATTTTGATTGGGGGGTGGTCGATGACCTCCATGGTAGTGATCACTTTCCCATTCAAATATCATTTTCAGGGCAACTGCCGCCTGAGAGACCACCTCGGTGGTGCTTGGCGCGGGCGCGGTGGCCTGCATTTCAGGAAATGACTGAATTCTCTATCTCAGTCGAGGAGTTTAGGTCGGTAGATGAGGCCGTTGAGTTCTTCTCCGGCAACCTCATCGCCGTGGGCCTGACTACTATTCCTAGGACGTCTGGCCGTTTTGCACGCCGACCACTCCCATGGTGGTCGGCCGAGTGTGAGACGGCCCTCAAACAGAAGCGTTATGCCTACATGCGCTATAAGCGCCGCCCGAACGATTTCACTGTCGCTGAATTTCGTCGGGCTAGGGCTAGGTTCCGGTATATTTCGAAGCACGCCCGCCGCTCTTCTTGGCGGGCATACGTGTCTTCACTTAACGGGAAGACCCCTTTAGCTGAGGTGTGGAAGCGAGTCAAAAGGATTCGGGGCAAGTTCTCGCAGGACCCCCCTCCCGTTCTCCAGGAGAATGGGACCGCAATCTCAGACCCCGCGTCCGTGGCGGAATCCTTAGCGACCGCTTTTTCCGCATTCTCTAGCCTTGATGCTGCTCCGCCAGCATTCAATGCACGTCGTGATGTCGCGGAAGGCCGCCGGCTGGACTTTACCTCCAGAGGCGGAGAACCCTTCAACAACGACAAGTTTACTGTGAGTGAGTTGCGCTCCGCTCTCGCTTCGTGCGCGGACACCGCCCATGGTCCGGACGATGTCCCGTACGCCATGCTTCGACACCTGGGTGAGCGAGGCATGGCCTTTCTGTTAGATTTGTTCAACAGGATCTGGGTGGAAGGTCTTCTCCCAGACTCCTGGCGAATCGCTACTGTGCTCGCCTTTCGCAAGCCGGGGAGAGATCACTCTACTCCGACCGGTTTCCGCCCAATCTCTCTAACCTCTTGCGTGTGCAAGTTGATGGAGAAATTGGTAAATGTTAGATTAGCCTATTTCCTGGACAGCGGAGGCCATCTGTCTTCTGCACAGTGCGGCTTCCGTAAGTTCCACTCCACGTCGGATGCTCTGCTCCGACTGGAAAATGCCGTCTGCGAGGCTTTCCTTCGTAGACAGCACTACGCCACGGTGTTTTTTGATCTGGAGAAGGCCTATGATACCGCATGGCGATACGGTATCATGGAGACTCTCCACACGATGGGGGCGAGGGGACGCCTCCCAATGTTTATATCTGAATTTTTGCGAGATCGTCGATTCCGCGTACGGGTGGGGGGAGCCCTCTCCGGCCCAAAGGAGCAGGAAGAGGGTGTCCCGCAGTGAAGTGTCCTCAGTGTCACACTCTTTGCCCTGAGCATCAACGGCATCACCTCGGTGCTGCCGGAAGATGTTCTCGCTACGCTCTACGTGGACGACCTTTCGATCTCTTTTGGCGCGGCCCAGATGCCAACTCTGGAGCGCCGACTCCAACAGGCATTGAACCGCGTCTCTCGCTATGCCGAAGCGCACAGGTTTCGGTTTTCTTTGGCCAAGACTAAGGTGGTGCACTTCTGCTGCCACCCACGGCTTCACCCCGACCCAGATTTGTTTCTTAATGGGGTGCGCCTGGATGTGGTTGAGTCGCACCGTTTCCTTGGTCTTGTATTCGACCGACGCCTCACCTGGGAGGCTCACATTCGCAGCCTTAGGGTCTCTTGTACCCGCGCCATGGACATTCTCCGTTCCGTGACGTTCAGCGCTTGGGGCGCTGATAGGGCTACCGCCTTACTTTGTTATCGATCCTTTGTTCGCTCGAAGCTCGACTACGGATGCGAGTTTTATGCATCCGCAGCCGAGCGTTTATTGCGGAAGGTGGATTCGATCCACCACACCGGCCTTCGCCTTGCGACCGGTGCCTTCTGCACTTCCTCCATTGAGAGCCTGTTGGTCGATGCTGGGGAGATGCCACTCGCTCTGCGCCGCGTGCAGTGCATCACTCGCCTGTACGCGCGAGCCCGGCGCCTCCCTCAGTCGCCAACAGCTCTCACTGCATCCGCAGCTGATCTCGATGGTGCCTATGCCGCCGAGAGACGCCAGTCATACCCTAAGCCCTTTGGGTTTAGGGCCAGGAAACTCCTTCGAGAGGTAGATATAGCTCTCGGGCCGGTGGTGCCCCTGGTTCTGCCCAGGACGCCACCCTGGAGGGTACCACATTTGGCTATTTGTCGCCACGCCTCTGCTCCCAAAGCTTGTACTGCGCCGGGAGTATTGCGTTCGACCTTTTTGGAGCACACATCGTGTCACGCTGGTACCGTGCCAGTGTATACGGATGGCTCCAAGTCCCAAGAGGGGGTCGGCTTCCACGCCGTATCCCCTCTGTTTGAAGTCAGCGGGGCTCTACCAGGCGCTGCGTCTGTCTTCACGGCCGAGCTGGTGGCAATACACCACTCGGTACGGGAGATTACGCGACGTGCCCGGTTCGGAGACCGGATTGTGATTTATAGCGACTCACAAAGCGCCCTGAGTGCTCTCGGGGCATTGGAATCTCCGCATCCCCTGGTTCGCGAAATCCGTGACGCCACGGTTTTGGCGAGCCGGGCAGATGTCGAGATTATCTTCTGCTGGGTTCCTGGACATGTAGGAATTGCGGGGAATGAGGGCGCCAAAGAGTCCGCGAGGACTCTGCGACCGGACCAGCGTTTCGCTCTTCCTCACACTGACTACATGGCAGGAATACGGGCAGCTCTTCGGACTGATTGGCAAAGAAGATGGGAGACGGTCGAGGGGAACTTAAAGTTGCGTGCCATTGCGCCGCGAATGTTCCCATGGACCTATCCCCCAATGCCGCGGCGGCTTCAGGTTGCTTTCTGTCGTCTTCGAATCGGACACACTCGTGTGACGCATCGTTACTTGGTGGAGCGCTCGCATGTGCCCTATTGCAACGACTGCGTCGTCCCCCAGACTGTTCGGCATATTCTTGTCGAATGTCCCAGTCTGGGTGATCTTCGCGCACGATACCTGTCTCAGGACCGGGATGGGCGGGGTCGCTACCGCCTGTCCCTTGTACTCGGGACGAGTGCGTGCACCATGACTGGTGGACTTATTGACTTTTTGGGGGAGGCCGGCCTTCTCCCTTTTATTTAAGGTTCCTTTTTTTTGTTATTGTTTTCTTTTAGGTTGCACTCTCCTGCACCGGGGTGAGGGGTACCTCCCCCCGCTGCCGGAGATTGCTTCGATTGTTAAGTTTTTCCAATTTATATTGATTGTTAAGTTTTCATATTTTAACTTTAAAGTAGCCTAATTCTAGGCTGTCGTGTTTTTCGGCGACTTATGCCCAAGTGGGTAGTTGCCAGATGGGCTCTATAAAAAAAAAAAAAAAAATCCCCCGTTCATTCCCGCTATCTCACGTGTTGATGTTAGGTCGAGACCCTGTAATTCTCCGCTCCCCGTCACCCTTCTGGAAGCGGCGCCTCCCTCCTGAGTTGCCACCTTGAATTGACAACAGGGTTCTTCGACGGCGTGGTTTGGTGGGAAACTAGAGGGCAGGGAGGGAGGAAACTTCCCTCCCGCCAGCTTAAGAGTCAGTTAAGGCGCCTTCATCCTGGCACGCCATTGGTCTAGTGCTGCCGCCAGGCATCCTTATGTGCTATTACTGGGACCACTGGAAGATGAGCTCCTTCCTCACCATCACAGTGCCTCCGTGGTGCTGTTGAGCCCGCCTGGTGAAGTTATAATTGTTTAGGTGTTGTGGTAAATTTTCTCTCCCCTTCCAAGAATAGTTCTCGAGATAAGCGCATTAGACCAGCCCAGTGTAACTATCCTTGCTCGTTGGATGCCTATGCCAACGAAATATATCCTGAGCTCGACTATTCTAAATTCCTTTTACTAAAATCTAAATCTAACTAGGTTTTCTATTTAAATGTTGCCTATGAATCTCATATGCGGTAAACCACGACGTATGTGGGCTCGTGGCGAAGGAGGCATCTTTCTGGTCTCCTCCTGCGCACAACACTGTTTGAAATGTATTCTGTTAAATAAGTTCCAATGTCTGTTACCCAACAACCCAAGCTCAACTTTGTAAAAGGTGTGATAAGATCAAACGATGTGAAAGATTATAACATATCTTCTCCGAAACAAGCTTGCAGCTCAACTTGTTGGCATTGATTATAGAGAAACTATGCGATCCGCCTCTACCCATATGTTCGTGGTATAGCAATTATTCCAGGCTGATGGCTTGGGCCGACCAGTGAGAGAGGGAGATAATGAGATTGGGGGATAAAGTCGTCCCCTTGTGTGTGGGTAATAATGATCAAAAAGAGAGTGCAGATTGGCTGTAAAGGTCGAATGATGGTCGAGAGTCGTTCAAGGTTATTTAAAGAATTTAAAAAAAGTTTAATGACAACAAAGAAAAGAAATATTAAAATATACAAACTAGGTTTAAGTGAGATACTTGATCTCATAAGTAATGGACACTGTGTGTCAGCAAAGGGGCAAATCCAAAGGAGTAAAGCGGTTAATTACCTGTCGGATTGGAATCTTAAAAGTGGCTACACTAAGCCGAAATACAAATGGTAACAATTGATTTGGGAAGAGCGAATTATTGCGAGATCCACAGCGTCGGCGTCTTGCCCGGACGTAAGCGTCGAAGAGAAGGTAACTCATGGAATATGTTTTACCTCAGTTCTCGGTGGGGAAAGGTACTGGTTCTACCTCAGGATGCTGATGAAGGAGGACTGGTTTTACCTCAGGGTTCTCGATGAGGGAGTATTGGCGGCAGGGAGATTCTAGCCGTCGGTACCCAAATAAACCACGGAGGATCCGACTCGAGAACGTAATGTGTGCGCGGGCGAGCTGTACTGCCTATCCGGCGGAAAAGCTCCGATTATATAGGTGGTCGGCGAGGCGGCAAAATTTCCACGGCGTGCTCTCCTGGGATTTGAAGTGGCCGGCTTTAAGCTGGGAGGGGGGGGGGGGGGATCTGAGATAAGGAGTCGTTCGAATAGCCCTTCGGGTTCTTTCTCGCGTCGCGAGTATGGAGGATGAGCTGTAATCGCCCCGGGCGTAGGAGATAGGCCTCGTAAGGTAAACACAGATGGTCTGATAAATATTTGTTCGCCCGATTCCTTCCTCGCTTCTCACGCTCTTTGTTCCAGGGTTAAGGCCACGTGGCTCTTCTAAGGATTTAAGGTGTACCTCTAGATCCTATGGGACTATTCCTCCACATTTCATCCCTTCCGAAAGATGGCACTTTTCTCAAACTAAGGGGAAGAAAAGGCATCAGGGAAAAAAAGGAAAGGCGTTTTCCCACGCGGACGGTCAAGAGGGGACAATTTAAAGGCACATTCTGCCCTCCATCGAACAGGTATACACAACTAAAAACAGACCGATCCGAGTTTAGGCATACATCAGAGAGGAAAAAAAAGGTAATTTACAAAGGGGCAATGTAAATACCATTAAATACAAAACAAGTAATTAACAATCACACATACAATTAAATGGAAATGGACCGAAGACAAAAAGTAAATAAATATACACAGGAGAACGTTTGGCGCCAGAAGAGTACAGGATAAAATTTATAGGCACTTTTTACATTACAAAGACAGGTTCGTTCTTGTTTTCATTTTTTCTTAGCCTACAAATTTAGTGTGCCAAAAAATCATATATACAATAAAGCAATAGGGCTGTTTCCTAATGGGCCGTTTAGTTGGTTGGGGTTAGTGGCCAAGGGGTTACGGCTGAGGCTATCTGCTACACAATTATCAGACCCCTTAGCATACCAAATTTTAAACTGGCATTCCTGAAGTAGTAGGCTCTAGCACATATGGCGCCCGTTATTATTTTTGACATTACGAAGGTATGCAAGAGGGCGATGGTGCGTCTCGATTATGAACTCCTTCCCTTTCAGATACATTCTAAACTTCTGGACACTCCATACTATAGCTAAAGCTTCCCATTCTTTGACAGCATAATTCCTTTCTTGCAGTAATAACTTGCGGCTCGCATAAGCCACAGGGTAGCTTTCGCTGTCGTCACCATATTGCAGGAGCACACAACCAATGCCCTCGCTACTCGCGTCCGTCCTTATTCCGAACGGCTTATTAGGGTTCGGCAGTCTCAGGATGGGGGCGGAAGCTAATTTGCCCTTTAACTGGTGGAAGGGAGAGTAGCCTTCGAATTCCACACTATGCGATCCAGAGACTTCTTCTGGAGGAGCTCAAATAAGGGAGCGGCACTGGACTAATTGCATATCAAACGAGGCGGATCCTATGAAGGATCTGAGTTCTCTAGTACACGGCAGGGGCATATCGACTATGGCCCAGACCTTATCCTCTTGGGGGCCCAATCTGCTTCTTTCCGGTGTTAAAACCCAGATACTTAATCGTGTCATAGGCAAAGTGGCACTTATTGGGGCCAATCGTGAGGCCATGCTCGCGTAGCCTACTCAACAGTGCTTGGAGTGATACTAAATGCTAGTCCCAATTGTTGGTGTCAACATATATGTTTTTGAAATAAAAGGTGACGTTTGATAGCCCGCTTAGGATTCTACGCAACATCCTATTATAGTTACTACAAGCCGTTACTAATCCAAAGGAGAGTCGACGGAACTGCATAAGGCCTTCATGGGTCGGGAATGCTGTATATTTTCGTACGCTCTTCCGAAGAGGAATTTGGTAATAGACCTCACAAAGGTCTAGCTCGGAGATAAATTTTGCTTTTCAAAGAGATGGAGGTTTTGGTTGATTAGGGAAATGGTTTCAACATCGAAGACAGTCACGGAATTCATCTTGCCCTAATCAACGCACATACGGCACGTACGATCAGGCTTCCGTACCATCACGACAGGGGAGCAGTAATGGGAATTGGGGGGAGGGAGGGCTCAATGATATTAAGTTTCAGCAAGTTTTCAACCTCCGAATTAAACGCTTGCCTCAAGTGAATAGGGAGAGAGGACTCGGCTTCGAATGGATGGGCTCTTGGGTATTATGAGTGATGTCATGCTCGAATTGGGTAGCACAACCGGGAAATTTAGAGATTACGTCTCCAAAGCTATTTAAAAGGTGTTGCAACTGACTATTTTGTTCGAAAGTCAGCCGTGTGTCAATGTTAAATCCAGTGGGAGGCAATTCTGGGGCGTCGGGCAAGGTAGGGAGAGAATAATCCTTATCCTGCTCAACGCAGACGACTTGTATTACATTAAGGGAGTCCGCGGGGTAACCAGCCTCCATAGCTGACTCGTCATCGAGGATCACGATGTTATTTATGCACGCGTGGCGGTGGTACCGCTTCAACATATTGACGTGGAATAGTTTCTCTCATGTGGCCGTTCTGATGAGGTAGACGACAGTTCCTCTAGCCCCGAGAACGAAGGAGGGGCCCTTTCACTGGCTAAGTAGCTTGTTGCTCTCGGTGGGCAGCAGCAACAGAACTTCGTCGCCGGGCTTAAACCTCCTCTCCTTTGATTTGATACCGAAGTAGATCCTATATTTTTTCCAAATTAAGGTCCGCGTTCTGGTAAGCGATGCCTGCGCACGTTTCCAGTCTTCGTCGCAGATCCAGCAAATAGGAGTAAGAAGACTAAATTTCCCTGTCGAGCCGGAGGTTAGCAAATAATTCATTGATGATACTAAGTGGATCGCGTACATTGCGCCCGTAGAGCAGCTCGAATTATAATGCCACTGGCAAATAGCGATACCATTCTCGTAGTTGATCAGCGCATAGTTTTTCAGTATAGACTTTATGGCCCCATTTACTTTTTCGCCAAATTCATTTGCGGCGGGATGAAAAGGAGTGGTTAACAGTGGCTTCACCATTAATAGCTTCCCTACATGCTCCATAAACTGGGAGGTAAATTGCCTACCTCTGTCGTACAATACCTCCTTCAGTATGCCTACCCGAAAGACAATGGTTATGAGGGCTTCGGCGCAGGTAACGCTATTAATATGCTTCAAAGGCACTGCTTCAGAGAAGCCTGTTGCAAAGTCCACAATGGTGAGGACATAACTATGCCCCTCGCTGGAAAGGAAGGGTGGAGGGGGGAATGGGGCCAATGAGGTCAATGGCCATGCGAGAGAAAGGCTCTGAGATTATTGGTCTCTTCTGAAGGGGGGGAGGGCGGCTTAACGCGCCCTTTTGTCGTGGTTTTCTGTCAAATGTCGCAAGACTGGCAGTATTCCGAGATGTCAACGGCAGCACCCAGTCAAAAGAAATACCTGTATATTCTCTGCGCAGTTTTGTTATGACTAAAATGACCCGAAAACACACTATCGTGTGCGATCTTAAGAACGAGGGGGACGTGTGAGCGGGGGACGCACAGCAAATGAGCCTCGGGGTTATTGCCATTCGAGCAGGCGCGGTACAAAAGGCCTGCTCTTATGAGGTAAGAGACAGTTTTGTGGCCGCGGGCAGAATCTTGCTCGTGGCTCAGAGCTTTCTCCTACAGGGGAAGGAGAGTTTCGGACTCCTACGCTCGAGCAAATTCTTCGCTCCTGACGCTGCTAAACTCACCGTCACAGGGGGCTTCAAGTGGAGCTTGTGTCTGTGATTTCCTCTTTGCCTGTGCCCGCGTAACAACGGGCTGAGCCACAGGGTTGGGGGACACTTGGGGACACTGTCCGATCAAGACTGAGCAAAACTTAATAGGTGCTGAATTTAGAAAGAAAAGGAGCAGGAAAATGGCCCTCACGGTCATTAGCGAAAAAATAGCCCAGGTAAAAAAGAAAAAAGGTAGCATCAACATCGTCTGAAGGGATGTTTCAAAAGCATTCGACAGAGTTTGGGTTAGAGAAATGCAATTCAAAATACTACAATTACGTACAAACAACAAAATAGAATGCCTAATATGCAACTACGTAATGGAACGACGAGCATTCGAGACAGGGAACCAGCGAGGAAAAGAATTCAAGATGGAGGTTGGCCTGCAGCAGGGCGGGAGCCTGAGTCCTTCACTTTACTCAGTGTATACCTCAGACATCTCACCACGATTTACGTATGGGTGCCTCTATATACAATTCGCAGAAGACGTTACACAAATCGTCGTTTGCCCATACAGGAACCCCGACATGCAGACAAGATTAACAACAGAGTAAATAAGAAGGATTAATGTACACACAAAATAATGGAAGATAAGTACAAACAGAAATAAGTTTAAAATAGTGCTATTCTACAGGAGTATATATTAATATTGTTTGTATATATCTATAGCTGCATGATTTAGTTCTTGACAAGCCTTGATTGGTGATACCCTTGTTTCTGGATGCAATCCTCTGGATGTAGTTTTCCTGGGAGTTTGGGTGCCTTGAAAAAGAGGCCGCTTGACTCGGATGACCTATGATGAGCCCTTGTGGCTTTTGTCATCCGTTATATTATATTGTGGGGGACTTTGATTTTGTCTTCCCCTGGTGATGGTGCTTTTTGTGGGTGGGTTTTGACGGAGGCGGATGACCTTTGATAGGCCCTTGTGGCTTTTGTCATCCGTGTAATTATGTTATGTTATGTTATGTTATGTTAAACTCAGAGACATACTTATCGAAGGACAGATATACGATTATACTAATGAAACCAAAGTATTAGGAATAACGATTACCAGGACAGGATACTCCAAGCATGTTAAGAAAGAGTTAAGAAATGAAGAAGGAAACTGGGTATACTATACAGGCTCAAATCCTTTAACCAGAGAAACAAGACAAGAATTTACCAAACGACCATCCATTCAACATTTTGTTTATTTTTTCATTTGTTATTGTTTTTACTTTTTGTTTCATTCTAGTTTAATGCTAATATTGTGTTTCATTTATGAGGGGGGAAGGAAGAGGTTTTGGAAGGGTTAGTATGATGATTTGGATCACCTTGATATATTTATATTCCACCTCGTTTTGTGATCCTCTTTGCTATTGCGCTCCCCATAAGATTGTTGCGAAACGTTGATCGTTAAACGGGATTTGGGTGATACGATAACGTTCCGAGAAATTATTTCCCGACTCCAAAAGGTAATGGATGAATATTTTGGGTTGGGCGATGAGTAGAAATTCTGATATGATTTTGCCTTCGAGCAAAATGGCGACGAAAACAAAAAGACTGCAGTTCTATTTATTTAGTTGCTTTGGGTAGCAAATAGAGCAAATGATGATGCTTAAATACAACTCTCTTAATGTTCGTTGCTTTGGTACGATGAATGAACTAAGACTCGTCTTGATCTAAGATCAGTTGCGCAAATGTTATCTCTTAATGCGGAGTAAAATGACTTGATTGGTATGACCCGAGTGATATGTGAAACTGCTCCTTGAAATGATTTCTATCGAATGAATGATCTCTCTCTCTCTCTCTCTCTCTATATATATATATATATATATATATATATATATCTCTCTCTCCTTGATTTGCTCGTTTTATACTTAGACACATTTACAAACACACACACACATATATATATATATATATATATATATATCTATCTATCTCTATATATATATATATATATATATATATATATATATATATATATATATATATATATATATATATACAATACTTTTGACAACCTTTTCTGTAAAATTTGGCAAACGCTTTTTCGCCTTCCTTAACAAAATAGAAATATAATATTGTGGCTGTAATTTGATGCTCACCGAATGTCGTTACGATCGAGTTAACTCATTTTAAGGTTCCCTTTTGTAATCACAGAATAATTAGTTCCATTCTCAGTTCACCTTTTCACCGCGACTTTGGTTGCGGTGTTAATATGTAGCATCTGTTAAAACTCTTACAGAAATCTGTTCAAACTATCTCATATCTCCCGCACATGAGCCTCTTTTATACCGGAAAATGATCTCTTATATACCACAAAAAAGTTAACGTACCCTGCTTTCCAGAAGTTATACGAGTACAAGTTAAGAACATTCGTGAGAAGTGTTCCACCTTCCTTCTCAGAGGTCGAAGGTCACTTTTAAGTCATTTTGGATTCCCAAGATTTTCAAAAACGCAAGCGTATGAATTTTCTTCACACCATCTTCTCACTTCTGTTTCTTATAAATATCTGTCAATTTCTCGCTCATTCATTGATCTATTTTAAGAAACTTTTTGCCTTTCCTCATATTTTATTGCACAGCTGAAAGATGTGGCGATAGTTTTCGAAGCTGTTTCTGTACTAGAATTAAAAACCAGTTCCTATTGTTTTTATTCGGTGGTTTGAGCAGTGCACACATAAGTGCGCCTATACATATTATCTCCATTTGCTTATCTTTATCTTGATTTTCATTCCCAAAGAATAAAATTATTGGGTGTTGGGTGAGCATGGAGTCACGTGGTCAGTGGTTGATGTATTCAACCCGATCGCATTTACTAGATAAAAGAGAGGGAAAGACATGCGGGTTTGAGCCGGCAAGGGAGCCTGTCTATGTGCTTGATTGAGGCTGTTTCAGGAGAGTCGCGTTCCTTAGATTCCAAAGTGCACTCTACACGTTAAATATGTTAAGAAGAAGAACATAAGAGAAGAATGAGTCTGTAAAGGGTTAATCAATATTCTATACAAGACAGCTCCTGGTTATTGACATTGATCCGTTTACTTGAAGACTTATTGAAGAATGTCAGGCGTATTTTCCTGTATTCTATTAACACGTTGGCAAAGGCGGGTGGATCGAGTAAGTGAAGTTAGAGATGGTACATAACTTTTCCACGACTCAATACGTGCCTGGCGTAAGGTCTTCTGCCGAATGGATTTGGCCCTGTTTCGCTCAATTCGTGTTTTGTCGGTAGGATTCCTACGGCTTCGTTTGTGTACTATGAACCAGGGTTAGATTATGGAATTCATGTTGCTATATGTACTAGCCTTGAAAAGAAGCGAATAGGTAACATAGTCTACATCTTAGAAATCGCTTATAGCCACATCAGTGAAGGAGCGCCAGAAAAACACTCCAGTTAGCATTTTTAATATTTGAGCGAGGTGAATTTATTGAGCAAGGACAGGTACTAGTGTCAGGGGCAGAGCCAGGATAAAAGTTTGAGAGGGAGAGAGCTAACCTGAATCCTTCCCTCTGACGAGTCTGAGAAAAGGACATTGAACATTAATAATAATGGTTATCTTACAAAGCATTGATAATTATTAACATATAAATAACATCTCATAAAGGAGTGAGCACTAACTCTCTCAGATCCGATTTTTTTCCCACACATCAGAAAATTATGAATTGTAATTTTGGTACCTTAGTTAAGGTATAATACTGAATTTAATACTTTTGTTTAGATTTACCTGTATTTTATACATGTATCATATAAGATACATTCGGTCGCAACTGTTTAAAAAACTTTATATTTATATTCTATATTATTACATAGCTCACTGAATAGCAGAATACAAGTATCGCTTAAAAACGAAATCTAAACATAAATAAGTAGGAAATTTATGGGTGGGGGCTTCAACCCCCCCCCCACTGGGATACGCGCTTGGGTGGATCAACAGGAAGGCATAACAACATATAGCAGCACTTATATGGAGAATAAGCTATTATAGTCAGTAGGACTAGGGAGAATGGGGTGCAAAAATGGGTTATCTGATGATGACTTTGAGGCGAATTGGAGGGATAGCTTTTTGGCAACTACACCTACTTCAAGTAAAAAAGAGCCGCCGTTTCTGAGGAGAGGCAGGAACAACGGGTTGAAGAATATGTGGGAATATTAGAGACATACGCCTTTCTGGAGTAGCGGCGGGGCTCTTTGAGAGTGCGATGTAACACAGCTCTGGCATGGTTCATCTTGATCTTACGTTGAAGAAGATGGGTGCGGTAGTCTCGACGAGGTGCACACTTTATTATAGTCTGAAAACCACCGAATGACCGCCTGATGGTGGTCTGTACCGGAAATCTGGGATATAGACGAGTAAGAGGTGTGAATATTAGATATGAGGAAGGTTATGGTTTCATCAACCATAGAGATCGTACACCCTATGGGAGCAACCTGTGCCGGTAGAGTAACTCGCCCAGTCTGTCCTACGTAATTTCCATTTCTTTCGCACGACATGATAGGTTGGGTGAACAAGAGAAACTAGTATGTTTTCGCTAGAGTCCAAGAGAAGTTCAACAGCGCTTCATTAGAGATGAAGAAGAGATCAAGCGAAGTAGATGTGGGTGATCCTGAGGTCATAGGTGAGAAGGGCAGCTCATCCACTTGAGATAGAAGAGCAGACGCCAAAAATGTCTAGCAGCAGTCGCCTCAGGAGGGAATGTGAGGAAGAATGTAAAGTGTAGCAGCTAACATCCTTGCTAGCTCCTACAAAAGTATAATTCCCCGTCTGAGAGATTCCTCATCTCGCTTCCATTAATTCATATTCATGTACATCAATTCCAATCATATATAACTCGTACGATTTCCAACAAAAATTTACCCTACGTATCGTCCGATATTAATTATCCTATACGTTGTACGGTATATACGAGGAGCGGTCAATAAGTTTTGCATTTCGGATGTAAGGAAACGAAATATGAGGAAAAGTGTTTTATTATTTTTTAATATAACTACCCTCGACTTCAATGCACTTGCGCCACTTGTCCCTGAGGCTTCGAATTCCCAACAACCAGAAATCTCCCGACTGCTGTTCAATCCAGTCCTGGACGGCGAGCTGGACATCTTCATTGTCCCCAAACCGGCGTCCACGCAGTGCAGCCTTGAGCTGGCGGAATAAAAAGTAGTCGCTAGGGGCCAGATCTGGACTGTAGGGAGGATGGTTGAGCTCTTTGAATCCGCACTCACGCAGGGCAGCTTGTGAAACTCTGGCCTTGTGGACAGGGGCATTGTCATGAAGGACCAGGACACCGCATGTCAACTTGCCGCGCCGCTTCTGACGGATGCACTTCTTCAACCCAGCCAGTTCTTCGGCGTAATATTGGCCTGTGATGGTCCTTCCACGAGGCGCATAGTCCACCATCAACAATCCCTCAGAAGATTGTGGCCATGACCTTCCCGGCTGAGGGTTGGGTCCGGAACTTGATGGGGGTTGGAGAGCCCCTGTGCTTCCAGGCTATGCTTTCGAGCTTGGTCTCGAGATCCCAGTGATGGACCCACGTTTCATCACCTGTTACTATGCGTGACTTGAATCCCGCCGGGTCTTGGTTGTACAGGAGCAGCAGCTCCTCCGAACTTTGGCGACGTTGAAGTCGATCATGGGGCGTAAGGTTTCTGGGGACCCAACGGGCAGAGACCTTTGTCATGGCCAAATTGTTGTGGATGATGTTGATAACACTTTCATGTGATATTCCAAGTTCTCACTCGATTTCTTCGACCTTCACCTGTCGATTTTCGAGGATCATCCTCTCCATACGGGCCACAATGTTCTCATTGGTCACGTCTGACGGGCTTCCTGGAAGGGAGTCATCTTCAAGGGACTCACGACCATGGCGGAACTCCCTATTCCAGCGAGCAATGGTTGCATATGAATGGGCGGTGTCGGTGTACACTGCAAACATGCGTTCATGGATCTCTTTTACATTCTTGCCTTCCTTGGTCAAAGATTTGATCACTGCGCGCTGCTCAACCTTCTCCATTGTTGAAAAATTTGTGACTGACGATCTGCGATCAGCTACTGCTTCTTAAATAGACGAGGCAGGAGCGTGCGGCTGCAGGTCCTGACTTGTCATAACTTGTCCTAACACCCCCACAAACAGCCATCCCCCTTCCTCTGTTTTGTCCTACCGATTTGCAAAACTTATTGACCGCCCCTCGTATTTCAACTAATCCAAATCCTTGTCTGACGTATTTTAAACCGACCAATCAGCATCAACCTTCCTCGCCCCCAAAGTTCGCTGACAATTTTAGTTGACTCGTGTTCTCGTTATCGCCAGGCAAAGTCCCCTTGAGATTATAATTCGAGCAATTATTCTGTGTCCAAAAACTATTCCCAAGTCCATCCATCCATACATTAAATATATCATGTAAATTATATCGACCAAATCTTATATTAAAGATTCCCAATATATCCTTCCATAATTTATAACTCAAATTTATATAAATATTTCCTTTAAACCTACATTTATATTCGATCAAATTCATTATTCTCATTCTGTGTATTTCCCATTTTCTCCTTGCTCTTGTTTGACTTCTGTATCTTTCTCGTTAATTTATAAATAAATTTAGAAATATACCACTCTTAGTTTCCGCTGAATTTTCCGGTTGCCTATTCTCATTTCTATTTTATTAGAACCTAACACGTGACTCCTCTATTCTCATTCTTATAAAGCATTGGTTGGTGAAAATATAGGCTTTACATTCCCGTCAACCAGAGTGTATATATATATATATATATTTTTCACCCATCTGTCCATATATACATATACATCCGCTTTAAGAGCGAGAATACAACGTACTGTCGTCCTAAGAAAGGGTGACAACAAACGCATGCATGCCAGTTCAAAGAGAGAAAGAAAGGGTGACCTGCGGCTTGTACGCATGAGAAGATGGCTGTTCCACAGTGGGGTACCTAGCAAAAGTGCCACCCGGGCGGATGTTTATTTAGCCGCCACTTAAAAGTTCTAATAACGCTCCAAAGCACTGAAAACGGAATAATATAGGGATACAAAATAGGAAGACAAACGGTAGTTTCGTATAATTGTTGTTGTTGCTTTATTTTTCTATTTTGTCAGAGAATTTATATGTTCAATGACTTTAGCGCGCCAGTCTGACCCAATTACTTATGAAAGACAACAATACTTCTATATTGGCTGTGTAATCCGTTTTAAGGAAAGATCCAGTTAAACACGTAAAGGATCCATTGAAACACCAGAATTATCCAAATATATATATATATTTTAAATTTATCAATTAACTACCAAATAAAATATTTACCATCACTTAATAAGTTTAACGGAGATAACCATACTTGAAACCGGGCCTATTTCAGCAGCTAATCATTCCCAAATCAAAATAGGCTCCAATTAAAGAAACCAATTGCCGATTAGTTATTTTATAGTAACACTTTTAGATTAGCATTAAACTCCAATTTAAGTTTCACTCTTCTAACTGTAAATATTACGGGGTTCACTAACCATTGTCTCTACTTCAGTTAATTTGAGTACCGTATTAAACTCCTACTACATCAATACAAATATAAATGGTCATTCTGACTTACATGAACGAAAGGATCAGGGGTTTGCCAGATGTCACTATATGGCTTTTATCCCGCTTCGTTGGGTTGCAGCGGGGGTAGGGGACCCGATGTCAAATTCTTCGGTTCTACGTTAAAAAGCGGAGGAAGGAATTGTACTCTCTGGCTCAAAGAGTGCTCTTCTAGGTGCCCTTGAAGCCTTTTGTATCGTAGTCTCCTTCAAGGGTTTGCCCAATGGAATTTTGGGTATACGAGGTGATTTTGAATGTACTTGAAAAAAAGAACTTCGTTGGGGAAGAGTTTTTCTCCTCTGACTCTTACGGAGATTGCGCTGTGAGACTCACTCGAGGGTGAGCGGGTTTTCTTTTCTCCAGTCAGACTTCTTCTAAGTCTGTAAAGGATACTTCGGACTGGCACCGATACAAAACGAAACATTTCTAAGTTGTAGACGAATGATTTCGAAACTGGGTGAAGTACCGATTTCCTCGATCTGGTTCTTTATCGTCTCTCACCGAATAATCCTTTCTCTTTCCTTATGGGGCTTATTTATAGCCTGGCGACCGCCCCATCTAAGGGGAAAGGGGCGAGGCCGCATAGGGAAGAGCAAGGGGCGAGGGGAGGGTGGCACCGTGGTGCCCATATGGGTGCCCATATCGGTGTCGTAGATAGTATTGCCAAATCAATCATCCAGAAATAAATTGCATTTGAAAATTAAATACATACAGAGCAGTGTGAATGCTGAGAAATAAAAAAAATAAATTTAATATTAATGTGTTAGGTCACCACAAAATGCCGCTGCTGTTCCTTACCGGGGCAGAGGAAAGGAAATTCAGGTAACCAGAGATCGAGGTAATCTGACAGCCACCCAGGATCAATTCTTCTAGACCAGTGGCTCTTAACCGAGGTGTCGTAGATCAGGTTAGATCTTCTGACCTCCGTTTGCTTTCCGTGTCTCGGAACGGTTGGCTGATAGCACGCAGGGCATCTGTGCAGTTGAGCCTTGCCTCGAATAATGCAATTGAACTTTGAGATCCAATAAATCTCTAAGATTGACTAATTATACTTGGCCGAATTAATTAAACTATCTAGAAGGTTCTATATGTCAAACTGGGTGAAACAAAATACACGTTACTACTGTACAAACACAAATAAAATACTGGATATGAAAGATAAATAAAAAATAAAAATAAAATAATGGACATGCAAGATAAATCAAGGTATACACACTCGGCTGCCTACGGCCGCCAACAATTCCGGGTGGATCTGTTACTCAAAGAGTCGGCTGCTCGAGATAAGCACGAATAGTGGGAGGGGGGGGGGGCACTGAGCTCGAGTACTTTCCAACTGCACGGGTTGGGTTTGCACTTAAAGCCGATTCGTAGTCGGCATATTCGAAGTTATGACGGAAAATACAACCTGTATTTCAGTAACCACAGTCAGCCTCGAAAGTAGGGATCGAGGGAGTATTTGCCGGAGAGGAAGCTGAGCTCGAGAGATCTTTCCTCGTTTGTTTCTTTTTTTCTCTTTTCTTGTCTTCGAGCTCTTGAGGTATGGGAGACCGAGAGAAAGAAGCTGTAAAGACAAACAAAATAGACACTCATAAGGATAATGCAAGCAATCAGGGCACTGGTTTATATTACAAAAAATTTGGCTGGGTCTAGTTTAGGTACGGAATTATACAGAGGGCAATGAATGTTTTAGTTAATATTTAACAATTATCGCAACTTAATTCCCGCCTACGCTCGGCCGGCAATCATAGCCTACAGGCCTTACCTTATGCGACGTCTCCTATTAGCAGAATACTAATTTACCCAGACCAATGCTTTACTATTTATACGGAGCCCCGGAAGTGAAAGTTACAAAGGCGCCGGAAGGGGATTTTGCTTTATCTATATAGAGGGTCGCCGTAAGTGAATTTAAAACTTCACGCCATCTTGCTGAATCTCTCGTTGTTACGATTAGGCTTGCTATAGGCCGTGGTATCGAACGGAAGTGACCTCAAAAGAAGCCGATCTAGAGTTCTTTCCATCATACGCTTCTCTCTCTCTCTCTCTCTCTCTCTCTCTCTCTCTCTCTCTCTCTCTCTCTCTCTCTCTCTCTCTCTCTGACACAAGGTGTTGCGCCCCCCGAGGGGACGTCAGTGATTTCTATCGGGGGGGAGGATGAGGACGATCCCTTGGGTGGAGAACAGGGATTTCTTTAATTGCTTTTGTTATTCCCTAAACGAGAGCATAGGCTAATATTGAGAAGTTTATGGAAAAAATGCAAAAGTATCCCTTATAACTTTATTTTCTATAGTCTAGTTTAGTAGACTATTAGGAGGAGTGTAAGCAATAAGAGTTCTGAAGTCATTCTAAAACTTTATCTGGCGCTAGTTAGGCCTCATCTAGACTATGCAGTACAATTTTGGTCACCATATTATAGGAAGGATATTGATTTGCTTGAGTCTGTGCAGAGAAGGATGACAAAGATGATTGGTGGGCTAAGGAACTTACCTTATGGTGAAAGGCTCAGAAAACTAAATCTACATACATTGGAAAGGAGAAGAGTCAGAGGGGAATTGATTGAAGTCTTCAAATGGGTAAAAGGATATAATAAAGGGGATCTGGGTAAGGTTCTTATACTTAGTGAACATTACAGGACACGTAGCAATGGGTTGAGGCTTGATAAGTATAGGTTTAGGAAGGAGATTGGGAGGAATTGGTTAACAAATCGGGTGGTAGATGAATGGAATAGGCTCACTAGACATGTGATAGAAGCCTCCTCTCTGGGTAGTTTTAAAAATAGATTAGATAAATATATGGATGAAGCTGCTAGATGGGACTGACTTTTTTTATGTACATATGTATATATTTTTCTAAGGAGTAGGGAGATTATATTTTGAGGTTGCATGAATGGACATAATCCTCTGGATGCATTTTATGTATATTGTAGATTAGATCTGACGAACTCCTGTAAAGGGTGACAATGTTGATGACTTTTCTCTGGTAAGAAATCTTTTGTGTGTTGAATGGAACAGGAGCTGCCAAGTGTAGGCCATGAATGGTCTTTTGCAGTCTCCTTCTTTTCTTATGTTCTTATGTTCTTATAAGGTTGGAGAATAAGTTCTTGCGTTTTTTTTTAATGTTGTGTTGATTTAAGCTTTGTTGATGTGATTTATGCACATATTAAGAAACAATAATAAATAATGAGAGCAAAATTTGCAAAGGTTAGGCTACGTTTCTTAACAGCGTAGGCTATTAAGCTTTTGCTTAGGCTACGTCTTGAAGTTGAGTAATAAGTCATTGCGGTTTATTTAAAAGTTGTGTTAATTTAATTTTTGTTCTGTACCCTCAAAATGGAATGTCAAGTTGAAAGCAAAGCGCATTTTCGACACTTGTTGTTATTCATTTTGAATCGAGACGGGAACAATGCAAACGCAGCCAAAGCTAGTCGCGATATTTGTGCTGTGTACGGAGAAAATGCTTTATCACAAAGGACAGCCCAATGGTGGTTTTCACGTTTCAAAAACGGTCATTTCAATCTTAATGACGAAGAACGTCCTGATCGCTCCATTAAGTTGGATGAAGATCGATTCAACGACCTTCTTCAGGAAAATCCTCGTCAATCGACTAGAGAATTGGCTGTACAATTGGAGTATGATCAGAAAACTGTAGTGAATCACCTTCATTCGATAGGGAAAGTTAAAAAAACTCTTTGAGCGAAAGCAACAAACTTCAACGCTCCACTATTGCCGCAGGTTTGCTTGCTCGTCACAAGGCTACTCGTGGATATAAGGACATATTTCTTCCCCGCATCATCACTGGCGACGAAAAGTGGTGTGTTTATGTCAACATGAACCATCGAAAACAATGGCTTAGCCCCAATAAAAAAGCACTTCCGCGATTAAAGCAAGGACTTCATCCACGAAAGACGATGCTGTGCATGTGGTAGGATTGTGAAGGCATCATTCTTTATGAGCTCCTTGCGAAAAACGAGATTGTCAATGCAGAACTCTACGTTCAACAAATGTATCGACTCGCCGAAGCTATTCGTGAAAAGCGAAATCATCGACGTTATGGAGTCCTTCTGCAACACGACCATGCTCGTCCTCACATTGCCAATATGACAAAAGACGCCATCCAAAGACTCTATTGGGAAATCCTGCCGCATCCTCTATATTCGCCAGACTTGGCTCCATCGGATTTCCATCTGTTCCGATCGCTCTCCAACAATTTGCGCCGCGTTTCGTTCAATACTGATGTGGAATTAAGAACCTGGTTAGACGAATTCTTCGAGTCAAAATCCAGAGATTTTTATTGCAGAGACATCAAAAAACTAGTTGAACGTTGGGAAGAAGTCGTAAATAAGAACGGAGAATACATTATTGATTAAATTGCATATTGTTATCAATTAAAAAGGAAGTTTTTTATAAAATTGTTAATGATAATGAATAAATTTGATAAAATTGCAAGACCTTATTCCTCAACCCATTAGATTTGGGAATGGCCTGGGAAAAGGGGCCGGAGAAGAGATAAAGGTTCAAAGGATCGGCAAGAACCCTAAATAGTTCCTCATTGCTCCATTGACTGAGAGGGATAGTTAAGTCTAGGGCCTCGAGCTAGGTAGTAAATGTTACTCCACCATTGCTACACTGTCCATGTACATAGGATGAGATTTATGTGGCGTCGGAAATACCCTTAAGGGGAGCGACAGAAGAGCTACTCTATAGGAAAGAAAGTCACCTTAAATGTGTTGAAAAGATGCAGGTAAAGTCGGGTGGGGGGGGGGCGCAACTGGAGTAATAAGCAGAGGGTGCTGGTGGAAGAGCTGATATGACCCGTCCAGTGCATCTCGAGAATTCAGAAAAGCAGAGTACCTGAGGGACTCCGTCTCCGACTTGATCTTAAAGATCAGGTTGTCGAGCGAAGATGTTGTGTGTTCTCCAGAATTGTTCGAGCAGCGGAGATTTGCTTGAATAGGAGGAAGGTAAAGAGCTACAGATTCTCCACAGGTACAGCTAACATGTCTGAATCTGTTGCATTTAAAGCCACGAGTTGGGGGTGGCACATATCGGTGGGCGCACCGAGCATACAATTTCGGTGGTTAACCACGCCTGAGTATAGGGAGGGAGGTAAGCGGAAATCGCCCTTTCCCTGCCGTTTATTTGTTTAAAGCTGAAACATGTAAAGACATGCCATTATTTTCATTTTGCTGCTTCTCCGACCTCCACTTCTTCGTCACACTCTTCCTCTTATCAGTCTTATCACCATTTTGTGCTACTAATTCTCATCAGTTAAAATAAGAAGGCAAGTGGCAACCACGTCGCCGTTAACCCCAGGTGCCCTTACCTAAGTAAGGCCCGCCATGACGCCGTGGAGGCTATTCGGCGCCCACAACAAAATACACACACAGCTATACACTTCGCCCCGCCCCCCCCTCCCCTCACCAGAACATTCGCCGCAGCTGCCAGCGCAACGCTGCCTGCTCCCCCTGCCCTACCCCAGACGCACTCAACCCCCCCTGCAGCAACCACACCTCACCCACACATCCTATCTCCCCCCCACCCCAGCACACAACACTAAGAGACCCCCACTACTACCAACACCCACACATCACACAACCACCCCCACCCCACTCTACACGCCCACCCCCACCCCACTCTACACGCCCACTCCCACCCCACACCACACAAGCGACAACACAAAAACAAAACTACACCTGGCCACCCTGCTCTCAGCGGTGGCAAAAGACATGTCGAGGGGCGACCCTCGCTTATACGCCAAACTACTTAATACACTATTCGCCTCCAATGGCATAGAGCAGATCACCTTCCCTGAGAAGGTGTTCGCTCTAATAGACGAATACACATCCAGACCCGCACTCCTCCCCACCCCGATGGGTACGGCCCCCCTCCGGGAACCACTGGCCCCCACTCTCATCACGCTCTCCCCGCCGCCTGTCCTGTCCCTGCACCTTCCTTAGCCACTGCTCCCGCCTCTCTCCCAACCACCTCTCCTACCCGCACCTCTTCCACCTCTCTATCAAAACCCCGCCTTCCTTCCACTGCCACCACCCCTCTCCCACCCATCTCCGCCCCCTCTCCCACAGCTCCCACCGTCTCCCCAACCCCCACTCTCACTCAGTCCACCCCACCCTGTGCCAATCCAAAAAAACCCACCCCAAAGCCCCATCCGCGCACACAGGCACGGGACAAACAACCCCCCCCTCTCCTGTCGTTTCCACTCCTCCTTCGCTCCCTACTCCTCCTCCTCCTCCTCCTCCTCCTCCTACTCCTTCTCACTCCACCCCTTCTCACTCCACTCCTTCTCACTCCAATCCTCCTCCTTCCGCTCCTACACCTCCGACTCCTTCCCCCTCAACCCTCCCTCCTTCCACTCCTTCTCCTCCGACTCCTTCCCCCTCAACCCCCCCTCCTTCCACCCTTCCGCCGACTTAACCTCCTCTCTCCCCCGACACCCCTCCTCTCCTAATCTGTACCTCTCCGACTATCTCTAGCCCTTCATCCTCCAGCTCTACGTCACCCACCTCCGCCACAAACTCCCCCCACCAACTGGGTACTCAACACACAAAGACCCGACATAATACTCCTGAACTCTACCAGCCTACACCCTCCCAACAACAGACTCCGCACTGCAGGCTATCACATGTACCTATCCCCACAGGCGCGGCACCTAGGATCTGCGATCCTAGTAAAGCGCAACATACACTACTCTCTCGTCAACACACATGGCACCTCCTTTCTAGCCTGCAAAATTGACAAGCTCTGGCCCCATAATAGTGGCCACTCACTACAGACCACCACGACTACAACTAAACTTAGAAGTCCCACTCCGGGCTCTATCAAACCACAACCTACCTATCTTCTTCGCGGGGAACCTCAACGCCTTCCACCCGACACTCCTTTCGAACAACACGAACGATGCGAGAAGTTACTTGGCCGGTGCCTTGCGGCGCTACCGTTGCGAGCACATCGGCCCTGCCTCCCCCACGTTCTTCGGTCCGCACGGAGGCACCACACGATTCTACACTCACATAGCACCCGGTCCCCACGTACTATCTGACCACATACCGATATGCCTTCTCATATCCACATCTCCCATGCTCATCCCCACATCACCTCTATATGACTACAAGAACACGAACTGGGCAGAATTCAGGAGTCACATATCCACAAACACACCACATAACCTCGACCTGGAGGACACCAATCCAGGAATAAAAGACCCCTACTGGTGCTCACTTCTAGACACCATCACCACCGCACGTAACCTACACGCACCACAAAAAACTACACCTGCATAAAACACTTCACATTCTCAATACACACACAGAGACTCATTACACAGTACAATAACCACTACACCAGAGGCCCACGACAACACAACATAAACCAACTACGTGCCCGCATACTTCAGTGCGTGCAGCTAGATAGGAATCGGCAGTGGTGTGAGGTCGTCCGCATTGCGGACGACACCCGTTGCATGGACCCTTCCTTCTTCTGGCGGCACGTAAAAAGGATGCTGGGTACTGAACCATGCAAGTCAATTACAGTGGCGGCAACAAAAAAAGTGACATTTAATATTGGCAACAGAAATCGATACACAAAATCGTTTTCACGATTTTACTTGCCAACTAGCCAATGAAAAGGTGCGGGGCTTATGCCGCAAGTGGACGACTCTCCTGAGCTAAGACAAGAGAACTGCGCTTTACTGGAACTCAGTGTCTCGTTTGAGCTCGTACAGTTAGGCTTTAGTGTATGGCACTCCAGCGTGCTGATTTCCTGCATTCGTGCCTACATTTGACGTGCTATAACTTCTGTGCAAATGGATACAATGGGGCGGAAAAAGCTTTCTATGACAGAGAAAAGCCGTGCCTTGACCCTATTAGAGCAGGGAAAGTCTTTTATTGATGTAGCAGCAGATTTAGGAACCTCAAAAAATACGATTCATCGCCTAAAACGGGCAGCTGAGTTATTGCCACCAGGTACCATACCAAAGATGAAGGAGGGCATTGGTGCAGCTAGGAAGACATCTCCAAGGACTGATAATATCCTAAGGCGTGAAGTGATGTCAGACCCTTCTGTAACCTCCGCTTTAATCAAGAAAAAACACCCAGACCTCCTCCAGAACGTCGCCCTCAGGACCATCCGTCATTGCTTACAGAAGGACTTATGCCTACCGGCTCGCCGCGCTGCCAAGAAGCCACTTCTTACCAAGACTATGAAGATGAAAAGGCTCAATTTGTGCAAGACCTATAAACATTAGACAGCTGCCCATTGGAAGAAGGTTATGTTCAGTGATTAAAACACCTTTAGGCTGGTCAGAGGAGAGTCAAAGATCGTGCGTCGTCCCAGCAATGTGTCTCGGTATAACCCAAAATATACCGTGAAAACTGTGAAGCACCCTGATAGTGTGATGGTGTGTGGTGCCTTTAGTGGAAACAAGGGCAGAGGGGTCTGTACTTCCTTCCCAAGAATGTAACCATGAGGGGGACTAACTATCTGGAAGTTTTGAGGCAGCACATGCTGCCATTTTGGGAAATTCATCAGTGTGAATTTTTCATGCATGATGGTACCCCTGCTCACAGGTCCCAGTTAGTGAAAAGGTTCTTCAATGATAATAATATTAGTGTTTTGGAGTGGCCTGGTAATTCCCCGGACCTAAATCCTATTGAGAATGCTTGGAATCTGATGAAATCCAAAGTTCAAGAGACAGCACTCGGCAGCATCAAGGACCTGATAGAATCACTGAAGAAGATCTGGGTTACGATCGACCCCACCTACTTCGCAAACCTTACTGAATCAATGCCCAATCGACTCAGGATGATCATCAAGTGCAAGGGCAACATGACCAAGTATTAACTTTCATGAAATATTCATAATAAAATATGTAAGTTACATTTTTCTGTTTCATTTTCTCTGAATTGTCACATGTCACTTTTTTTGTTGCCGCCACTGTACACTCAAAATAAACAACCACGAGCTCACGCTCACGAGCTAAGGCCTGCCCCCCTGATACGAATTGAGGTGCTCGATTACACGTCCACACTAACCACTCCAATCACCGTCGAGGAAACAAAACACTACATAAAAACGACACCAAAACGCACCCCCGGCCTCTCCGGTCTACCAGCCACACTCATACACAACCTCCCCGCAGACATATACCCCACACTCACACATCTATTCAACGCCTCACTAGCCTCAGGCCACTTTCCCAAAATATTCAGTTTCTCACAACATACTCCTACATAAACAGCACAAAGACCCAAAACACCCAAACAATTACAGGCCTATTGCTCTTTTAGAGCACCCAGGCAAAATACTTGAACGTATGGTCAACTGCCCTCTACGAGATTCCTGGAAGAGAGGGACTTGTTCTCCCCCCCATCAATACGGGTTCAGGAGAGCCAAGTCCACTCAGGCGGCTGTGACCATCGTTCACGACAGAATACAAAAGAAACGACAGATACACCAAAAGACTCTCTCCGTCAGTAAGGACGTGGAGAAGGCCCTCAACAAGGTGTGGCACGAGGGACTCCGTTGGAAACTCGCCAACAACACGGAGTTACCTTTCTGCACCAGAAGGCTCCTCTCGCACTATCTCACTGGACGGCGCTGCCCCATCAGATACAGCAACACCCTATCAAGACCCTTCACACCACGCTCAGGCGTTCCCCAAGGAAGCGTACTGGCACCCACACTCTACATCATGTTTACAAACAACACCCCATGCCCACCAGAAAACTGTGTTCACACCTACATAGTGGCCTACGCCGATGACGAGACCATTCTCGTCAGCGGCCGAGCCCCTGAAGAAATCGCGCTCCACGCACAAAGAATACTAGACGAGAAGACAGATTACGAGGATAAGTGGCTGATTGCCACGAATCCTCAAAAGACACAGATGACACTCTATGGCGCTAGAGATCACTTCATGCACAACCTACAAATCTACTCACACACACTAGACATGATCCGCCAAAACCCAACAAGGCTCGCATACACTCAACGCACCAAAATCCTGGGGGTAACTTTCGACAAATCCCTCAGGTTCAATTTCCCCTAGAACATAATACAAGCAAGAGCCTCACGCACAAACACATCACTGGGTAGGTTCTACCCAGCGAGTAAAAAACTAAAACTACACCTATACAAAGCACTCGTGCGTCCCATTCTCACGTACGCCCCGCTGTCGCTCGTAGCAGCAAGCGACACGTGGAAGCGAAAGGCTCAGCGCATTCAGAACTCTGCTCTGAAGCACGCTTGCCGTTCGCCGCAGTACTCGAGAATGGACGCACTACATAACAACAACAAACTAGCTCCTCTCAACACTTACGCTCATACCAGACTCACGAAACAACTCGACAAACTCACCACAGACCCACTTTACACCTCGCTACACGTGAGAAGGTACGCGATGGCGCTGCGATATCCCGCGGCCCACGAACACCCGCCACCCATACCGTTCTTCGCATAAACCAATAGGCATCATGAATAACGCGTTTCCGGATGAGCAGTCAGCCTCCCCCTCCTGACTTGCCCCCAACCCTCGTCCAGTCAATACCACATAACCTACGCCCTCACAACAACACATCGCATCGGTGTATAGCCACCGACCTATCTACTCTCGCAGTCCTTTTCGTAAATGTTTTCCGCAACGCTCCTCTCTGACTACCTGACTGCCGTATCGCATGCAGTGGTCCCTCTCTGTTCTTTCTATACACAAAAGTCAAGTCTCATTAGCCGAACACACACACCTGCCGTCTCTTCTTACATTAGATTTGTCTACCTTTTCGTATCTTTGGGCCAATTTCTGAGTTTTCACTCTTGGTAGAGACTGTTGCGCAATGCACTGTTCTTTCAGATTCTCATGGTGACAAAGCTTTCCCTCCCTAGGATTTAGTTTTTCGTGCAGCTAGTTTTTAGAACGCGTAACCTTCAAGCTTCTTTCGCTCCCCATCGAGTTTTTTGATAAACCTCCGTCATTGCCGAAGTAGACTCTCTTATTTTGGGTCTCGATTTTCTTTATATGTGTGACTTGTTGCTTGGTTTTCGGATTTGCATGCTTGTCGAGCGGACCACTTCTCTGACTACCTGTAGTTAATTTTCCCGTTCTGAAATCTCTCCTATCTGTCCATCTCCCTTCGGTTGAGCCCCATTTCTAAGCATCCCTGCACATACCTTTCTACAATCAAACAGTGTTTTGTCGAATGCACAATCCAAGACGTCGTGTTTTCGCTCGTCCTATACGTCTAGCTCCAGATAGACATTCAGTAATGCGCAAGGAGTTCATATTTATGTTGGAGTTTGGCATTGCTTGTCCTTCAACGTGTTTTTAGACTTCTCCATTCCACGTAGTGCCGATTTCTACACCTGATAGTTTCTGTGTTGGAAGTTGAATTCTCGTACTATCCTAGATAGATATCTCTTACAATGTATATCTGATTCAACTTTGTGTCTCTTCCCGTGTTCCTTCTGCTCTCGTATCGATTTGGTTCGAGCTTTCAAACGGATCACTGTTCACCTCAAAGGAGCCCCCAAACTGCGATCTCCACTCTCTTTGGATCGTTCGAGATTCTTTGAATGCCTTATGGCCTTCGTAGCATCAGTCAAAATGTACAGCAGTTCATGGATCGGGTAGGAGTTACAAGGAGTTACAAGGAGTTACAAGGAAAGAAGGTACCCTAGGAGACCTTACGGTCCATTCAAAGAGGGTACCTTTGGACTAGCAATCGAGTGGGCACATGGCTGCTCAATTCTTTTGCGTCCCTAAACGGCCACTTTTCAAGACTTTGTCTAGTCTTGACTTGTACTGGTCAACAGATTCACTGTTGACAACTTCCACTGGAAGTGCGTTTCACATACCGCAGATACTGTAAGTGAAAAAATTTCCACACAGATTGCGGTTGTAACGCTTCAGTTCAAGTTTGAAGCCGTGATTGCGCGTTCTGTTCTCACTCAGTGTGAAAATATCCCGGTAGTCAACATTGTCGAACCCTCAAAGTATTTTGAAAACTTCGATGAGCTGACCACGCAGTCTACGGATTTCCAGCGAGAACAGATCTAATTTCCTTAGTATATCTTCATAACTTTTATGTCGGATAGAGGGAATCAGTTTGGTTGCCCTGGCTTGTACGCGTTCCAACCTTGCGATATCCTTTCGAAACGAAGGACTCCAAAATTGTACGGCATACTTCAGGTGCGGCCGAACGAGGAAGTTGTACAGACAAAGTACTATCTCCTTGGTACGGTATCCAAACTGGCGCTTTATGTAGCCTAACATCCTTTTGGCTTTCTTCTCTGCCTCGATGCACTGTTACGAGAACTTGAGGTCGCCAGTAATAGTTACAGCCAAGTCCTTCTCAGTGTCACAAGATTCAAGAGCAGTGCCCTTAAGGATATGATGAGATTGGGGGTTTCTGTGGCCAATATGCATCCCTTTGCATTTCCCCACGTTAAAAGGCATGAGCCACGTGTCCGACCACTCCCTAATCTTCCCAAGATCTTCCTGCAGGCGGGCAGTATTTCCATCCTTTGCAACGTTCATACCAAGCTTGGTATCGTCGGCAAATTTGGAAATCTTGGTAACCATGTCACCGTCCATGTCGTTGACGTAGAGGATGAATAGTAGTGGTCCCAGGACAGAACCTTGAGGCACCCCGCTAGTAACGGGCACCCACTCAGAAGCCTGTCCATTCACCACCACCCGTTGCCGTCTAGAATTTTATCTTTATCGAATCTATCTACTTTCTGAATTTCCTTTATCTTTAAGTTGGCCCTTCAAACATTGTCTTTCATTTATCTTGACTTAATATTCTTGTTGGCTGGGTTAGTTCTTGATCTTCGATTTCTTTCTTGATGTATCTTCATTTTCGTCCAATTATCTTGGGTTGATTCCTTTTTGATTCTTGATGAGTTGGTCCTTCGAGCGGTTTTCCTTGTCTTCTTTTTTCTTTCTTGAGGCGATCCATTTATCTTAAGTCTTCTTGAGTTGGTCCTTCAGCGTTTTTCTTTGACTTCCCTTTTCTTCTGGAGATTTTGTCGTAAAAGGTTTTGGACTATTGAGTTTCGAACTCGGTCCCGATAGATTTAAACGCCGATGCTCTTAGCCATTACGCCACGTCTTAGCCATTTCTGAGTTGGTAATTTAATGGGCTATTTATATTATCGATTTGGAAGGAATTTTTCTCCGATACATCTTCGCACCCCTACACGGGTTCTGAGATGTCTCCCATTTGTATGTTGCTATATCGATGACCTGAAAGCGTTTCTCTCTCCCTCGAGGAACAAATTTTAACCTTCGTGAATGTATTTTTCTCTCGCTTGTAAGAATACGGTAACGTATTCAAGACTTGTAAGTGTCTATTCGGTGTTGTGCAATTTTCTTTCCTCGCGCAACTTGTGTCACCCGATGAAATCTTTCCTCTTCAGGATAAAGTTGGTGCGATTCGAAATTTTGCTCAACCTTTCTCGCTAAAGCGAATCCGTCGTTTCTGTGCGATGATCATTTTCTACCACATATTGATTCTTAACTTTGCTTGGATCATTCAGCACTTGAACAATCTGTTGTCGAGAATTAAGAAGAATTATCATCACTTCTTGGTGAGTGCAAAACTTTTTTCTCGCATCAACGAGGCTATTGCCTCAGCTCTTTCCTTGGCCCATTCTTGTTCTTGGGATTCTATCAGCATTGCCTAGGACACTTTCTCAACTCATACAGGAGCGACCTTACAGCAGAAAGCTGACTATCAGTGGCAACCTCCTGCTTTCTTACCTCGCTCTTGAAAACTCCAAATTTACTTCGTACTACACCACTTTTGTCCTTATTTGATACCCCTTGGTTGGTGTCCTTTTTCACTCGTAATATTTATTAATTCCTTCACTAGGCAGTTGATGCAGGTTAAATCAATTTCTCTCTCAAGTGAAAAGACGCTGCCCGTACGACAGTCTGAACAGTGCAGCTTTTATTTTGCCCACACAACTAACGCTAGAAATACATTAGTGCGCGGTGTCTGGGTGGTCAGTGTAGTGGTCTACACCCCTACAAGTGGAAATATTTAATCATAACTGTATATATATATATATATATATATATATATATATATATATATATATATATATATATATATATATTATCTCAAAAAGGGTTGGTAACCATAACTTAAATCGTGTGATTGATACGCTCGATCTCTCGAGCGTCTTCAAATAAAATCACATGCTTATTCATACACTTTGCTCAGCTCATCGGAATCAGGTCTGTAATAATGGAATTTTAATTTTTAGCTAAATATGTCCCAAAAGAATCTCGTTTTAATACGTGCTTCTTCTCTCATTTACAGACCCTTCCAACTCCGTTATCATCTATTTATATAATCTATTTATTTAATCTATTTATGTATCCAAATTACAATCTATTTATACTAATATTTATACATATCAATCTATTTAATATTTACCCCATCTATTTAATATTGATCAATCCATTTAACTATATAATCTATTTGCTCATATAATCTATTTATCAATCCATATAAAAATTTATAATACATTTATAATATTTACCATTTAACATTCAACTATAATCTAATTAATATTTGTCAATCTAATTATCAATCATCATATGTGTACTCTAATTCTCATTAACTCATGCAAAGTTAATTCACCCGCGTAAAATTCAATCCAATCATAAACTGTATAATTTCACTTTTTAATCATAACTGTTCATTCCATAATATATATTTTTCGTATCTCTTTGTTTTAATACACGTATTCCCACGACGTTGCTGATTTAGGCCTAAGGAAATTTCGCCTGCAAATTCAGACTTCCCGTTAGCGATTAACTTCATTCCCCTTGTATAACAAAATTATAGGTTTTTGGGTTTATTGTGACCTGAGCTATCTAGTGTATTGGCGCAATAATCACCTAAGAACTTATAGTCAGGTAAATAGATTAGTTTTAGAAACTTGTCATAGATCTCACGTCCCCCAGCAGGTAATATAGGCTACTTCTCTCTATGCTTGTCACACAGGCAGTCCATGTTTTTTTTAGCTCTAAAAGCCACATAAGTAAATATACAAACATTAACCTAGCTGGCCCCCCAATCTGTGTACCATTATTAATGGATGTTACTCTTTCTGTCAATCGCTTACATCAAGTAGCATACATTAAGATTAGGTCACAAAATGACCACAAACCATTAATGCACGTTGCACAACCTAATTATAAACATGAAAGTGAATAATATAATTTCATACTGATAAAGTATAAATCTATGTATTTTTGCTTGTAGGCAGTCAACAGCAAGAAGATAGATATTATAGCATTTTTTTAACAAAGGGAAATTTAATGGAGAAGATTGGTTGCTAGTAAACTGTAAGGTAACTGAGCTATATATAATTAACGTAGCTAATCCTTAAAGCTAGGAGAAGCAGTGGAGCATACAGTGCAAGGAAATGAGGATGAACACTCCAGCCAAACCAGGGAGAGGACAGAAAGACAGAATATAGCATCCAATACAGCAGGCTCTTCAGGAACTGCAAGTGATTTAGGAGACAAAGACCGTAGTCCAGGACAGTTGGACCTTGACCAAGACCCTCATACTCAATTTGGAAAACAAAATCGGGCATTCCATAAAAGCTGGTTTAAGACATATAACTGGATTGAATACTCAAAAAGCAAAAAGCTGATTTTTGCTTTGCTTGTAGAGTTTGGGGCAAAAATATTAAAAAGGATGCCTTAGTAAGCGAAGGAGTATCCAACTGGCAAAAGGCGCTGGACAAATTTCAGAAACATCAGGACACCCAAACACACAAGGATAGTGTCACCTACTGGCTGGAATACAAGTCGAGTTGTTCCCATGGTAATGTTTTGGAACAGGTAGAGGCAGCAAGTTGAATAGAGATTCAAGAGAGACGGAAGTATCTTGAGCGATGTGTGGCAGTGACATGTTTTGGGGGAAAGCAGGGGCTTGCTTTTCGTGGCCACGATGAAAAAAGGGAAAGTCACAACAGGGGAAATTTGCTAGAGTCCAAACGCTTTTTTCCGTCTTACTTAACAAAATAGAAATATAATATTGTGGTTGTAATTTGATGCTCACCGAGCGACGTTACGATCAAGCTAACCCATTTTGAGGTTCTTTTATTAACCACAGAATAATTAGTCTCATTACAAGTTTACCTTTTTACCGCGACTTTGGTTTTTTGGTGAAATCAAAATGGGAACGGTTCTAAAATATCCTGTTACCAGTTACAATGTTTCATTTGAGTTTCTTTTTGTTTCGTTTCATACACATAACTTTATTTACATTTAGCTGAGTGTACACATTAGTACTTCATGGGTTTGTGTGTGCACATATTGTGTGCCCCACATCACTTCCCTTTGAGAGAGATACTTAGTATCTTTAATATAGAATATATACATATCATATACTAATAAACATATTTACACCTATATACAAGCATAGTTCCGGGTTCGCCAATTCGACTAAGATAATATAGTTGTAGAAACTAATGTGCACTTTATATTTGTGTGCGTTAACAAACCATATTCTATACTCTTATTTATATGTTTACATCTTGATAACATAAGGAAATACAGAATAAAATGCATTTGGTTATTAACTCACAATGAGTCTATTGGTACACAACATGCTTTAAAAATAATGATAATACGGGTTTCTTGCAAACTTCATTCTCCTACCAGAACGCGAACACACATTTGTAGTATTATCATTATTTCTTTGATTGATCACATTAGATTTACTATTTTCTATTGAAATATCTTCATGAACTTCACTATCACTTATATCGTAGGGGATATTTACAGAGATAGTGTCATTGCCGGAATAGTTAGACTTATTTACAGAATTATGATTTATTTGTGTGTTTTAACAGGTTTTAGTCTGTCTATTGACACAGTTTCAGCACGTCCATGAGGGAGTTCTATTTCGAACACTCTGTCGTTTCGAGCGATAACCTTGAATGGACCAGCATATGGCGCTTCTAACAGCTTTCTTATACGATCGACACATACCCAAACATGCGTAGCGTTGCACAAGTTTTAGGAACGAACACTTTTGTTTTCGCATGTAAGTGTCCTTGAGACATTTGAGCGAAATCCATCTGTTTCATTGTTTTCGCTAATTCAGTCACAAATTTTGAATTACTTTTAGATGATGAGAAGTGACAAGTGGTCTAGGATTAAGAATAGTGGTAACTGTGACAGCGGTAAATGGTGAAAAACCGGATTCATTGGGCGATGATCTGATTCCCAATAGAACAATTGGAAGGGCCATTATCCAGCCTTGTTTACGTGCCATAATGGAAGGCAAGACTTCAAAGGATGATGTGCCCGTTCTACTAATCCGTTCGTGGACGGTCTATATGCCGTTGTTCTCATACGATGAAAACCAACGAGAGTTGAGAGTTCCTTAAAAAGTTCGGACTCGAACTGCGTTCCTCGATCGGTAATCACGTACAGCGGGCCTCCAAAGCCGGAAATCTAGCCGTCTAAGAAGGACAAAGCTACTGTCACAGCGTCTATATCGGAATCGGTATTGCTTCTATCCATCTAGTCGCTCTGTCAATGCATGAGAGTAGATAGCGATTATTAGAAGGGTAATATTAGCCATGAGGTGCACACTGAGGAAGGGGTCCAATGATATCTATGTGTACGGTTTCAAATCTCGACGTTATAACATTGATGGGGAGAATTGGGGATTTCGTGTGTCGATTTATTTTTGCAGATTGACATGACATGCATCCTCGCATCCATGAGCGTATTTCCCTGTCCATGTTTGGCCAGAAATATCGAGTTTTAATTAATTTAAGGGACCCTTTGATGTCGGGATATGATAGATTATGCAGTTGGCTAAAAATGTTTTTTCTACAAACCGAAGGAACGAACGGTCTGGGATATTGAGAGGGAAACATCACACCAGAGGGTAATATTTTCGGGAAATGGAAATGGCTTAAGTTTACATTGGAATTTCTCGACTTCGCCATCTTTCCCTTGTTCTGCTGTCAATGTTTGAAGGTCAAGGCGGTCTACTAGGACTGCGTTGACGTTTCTCGACAAATAGTCAGCAACTACGTTATTTTATCTTTGGATGTAGGCTATGTCGTTGATGTACTTCAATATCACTGTCCAATTCCTTTGCTGTCTCTCAGTTTTCGCACGTAACGGTGATGAAAAATAAGAAATAAATAGTTTATGATCCGTGCAGAGAGTTACCTGTCGACCTTCGATTATGTGTCGGAAGTGTATGACTGATAAGTATGCTACCAAAAGTTCGCGATCATACATACTCGTATGTTGAATAAACTTGCTGTGTCTTGCGCAATTTGTTCGAATAAAAGGCTATAGGTTGAGGAAAACCATTCACCATTTCATGAAGAGCAGCACTCACCGCATATTGGGAACTATCAGTCACCAACTGATAAGGAGAATCATTCGAGAGGGGATGTTTTAGCGTGATTGATTCTACTAGGGCTGCCTTCGTATTATGGAATGCTTCGCGTGTGGCATCATTCCATATGAGTTCTCGAGCTTTTGGTTGCATGCGTGCCAATTCCGTAAGCGGAGCGGCAATTGCCGTGAAATTAGGCATATTTCTTCGATAGTAACCTAACATGCTTAGGTAACGGCGTAATTCTTTGTAGTTGGTCGGTAACGGCATAATAGAGATTTCTGAATTTTGGGGGGGCGGTGGTTTTATTCATGAGTCTGAGATATGAAGTCCTAAGAATTCAATTTCTCTTCTAATGAACTCGCATGTTTCTATTGAAAGACGAAGTACGTTTTCGGCTTAAATTTTAAGTACCTTTTCTAAATCCTCGACGTGTTTTTCTTCGTTTTCGGAAAAATATAAGAATGTCGTCGATAAAGACGAATACACATTCCAAATCACGGAATATACTGTCCATATGACGTTGAAAAGTGCAACTGGAATTCTTCAAGCCAAATGGGAGTCTTAAAAATTCCCAAAGTCCAAATGGAGTTATGACAGCGGTTTTTTCTATATCTGCTTTATTCATTGAGATTTGATGGTACGCTCTAATTAGGTCGAGGCGGGAAAAAATGGTTTTGCCGTGAAGATGATCAGCCATAGATTGAATTTTTAGGGAGAGGATAACGATTGGGCTTGGGGATCCCGTTAAGCGAGCGAAAATCACCCACCACTCTATTCTTTTGAATATTTCTTTTGCACCACGTGAATCGGTGATGCCCATTGCGATCTTGAGGGCATCGCTACGTCTTCTTTCAATATAGAAGCAAAAGTTGCTTTGGCAAATCGCAGCTTTTCCATCAAAAGGAGTCTTAAGCGAGCAAAAGTTGGTGGTGAACTTCCTGTCTCAATTGGATGAAACACGGAATTTGTTGGAGGATTAACGACGTCTACTTGTTGTCAGTTGCATATTGAGTTGTAATTCTGAACTACTGACTTGCATTTTGGAGGTATGGGGGAAAAGTAATTGATAATTATAGAGACTAACGGGGCTTCTGATTGTTTAATTTTAGAAGATAACTTGGTACATTTGTCTACTAGAAAGCCTTGACCACAGTCTATCAAAAGATCGTAATGGACGAGAAAATCTGCTCCTAGAATGGGTGATGTTATGTCGGCGACTACGAACATCCAATTAAAGGTACGGCGTAAACTGGGTATGGCTATGTCTAGCATGACTTCACCGTGTACTTTGATCTTACCACCATTGGCTGTAGCAATATTTACACTCGACTTTCTCATCTCGCAAGACTGTACGAGGTTGATGGGAATAATCGAGACGCTTGCGCTAGTGTCTATAAGGAATTCGCCTTTCTCTCCATTTAATTTAATAGCGACAGTGATTAACATTGGCATACCGGTCATCGCATTAATTTCAGCACGCCTTACTAGTTTTCCGAGGGAATAGGAGATGAGCAACATGGAGTAACAAGGAAAAGAAGTACCCTAGGAGACCTTACGGTCCATTCAAGGAGGGTACCTTTGGACTAGCAATCGAGTGGGCACATGGCTGCTCAATTGTTTTGCGTCCCTAAACGGCCACTTTTCAAGACTTTGTCTAGTCTTGACTTGAACTGGTCAACAGATTCACTGTTGACAACTTCCACTGGAAGTGCGTTCCACATACCGCAGATACTGTAAGTGAAAAAATTTCCACACAGTTTGCGGTTGTAACCCTTCAGTTCAAGTTTGAAGCCGTGATTGCGCGTTCTGTTCTCACTCAGTGTGAAAATATCCCGGTAGTCAACATTGTCAAACCCTCGAAGTATTTTGAAAACTTCGATGAGCTGACCACGCAGTCTACGGGTTTCCAGCGAGAACAGATCTAATTCCATTAGTCTATCCTCATAACTTTTATGTCAGATAGAGGGAATCATTTTTGGTTGCCCTAGCTTGTACGCGTTCCAACCTTGCGATGTCCTTTCGAAACGAAGGACTCCAAAATTGTACGGCATACTCCAGGTGCGGCCGAACGAGGGAGTTGTACAGATAAAGTACTATGTCCTTGTTACGGTATCCAAACTGGCGCTTTACGTAGCCTAACATCCTTTGGGCTTTCTTCTCTGCCTCGATGCACTGTTTCGAGAACTTGAGGTCGCTAGTGATAGTAACACCCAAGTCCTTCTCAGTGTCACTCGATTCAAGAGCAGTACCCTTAAGGATATGATGAGATTGGGAGTTTCTGTGGCCGATATGCATTACTTTGCATTTGTTCACGTTAAAAGGCATTTGCCACGTGTCCGACCACTCCCCAATCTTCCCAAGATCTTCCTGCAGGCGGGCAGTATTTCCATCCTTTGCAACGTTCATACCAAGCTTGGTATCGTCGGCAAATTTGGAAATCTTGGCAACCATGTCACCGTTCATGTCGTTGACGAAGAGGATGAATAGTAGTGGTCCCAGGACAGAACCTTGAGGCACCCCGCTAATAACGGGCACCCACTCAAAAGACTTCCATTCACCACCACCCTTTGCCGTCTGCCACTTAGCCAGTTCTCGATCCAGCCGGCTACTTTTCCGTCTATGCCCAGCGCTCGCACTTTCCGGAGAAGGCGGCGGTGTGGTACCTGATCAAAGGCTTTCTGAAAGTCTAAGTAAACCACATCCACCGCCTTGTCCCGATCGTGCTCACTGAACACGAAGTGGAAGAATTCCACAAGGTTCGTCAGGCATGACCGTTGACTTCGGAAGCCGTGCTGGGAACTCCTCAGTAGCAGGTTTGACTCTAAATACGACGTGATTTTGTCCACCATCATGCTGTCCATGAGTTTACCGACTATCGAAGTCAGACTGATGGCTGGGGTCTCCTTTCTTGAAGATCGGAGTCACCTCCGCCTCACGCCAGTCTCTAGGAACGCATCCGGTCCGGATTGACATGTTAAAGATAGCACACAGATGTCGTGATACTTCATCGCACACTTCCTTCAACACCTTGGGTAGAAACCCGTCCGGTCCAGGGGACTTATTCGTCTTTAGGTCAGCGATCTTTTTCTTTATTTCTCCTTCGGTGAAGTCCATCGCCTCCATCTTTTCCCCCGAGTAGGAATCCGTGGGATGGGGGATGGGACCACACTCTTTAGTAAACACTGATGAGAAGTAGTCATTGAGAAGGCTAGCATTTTCTGCATCTGAGTGAGTTAATGCACCCTCCTCGTCCACTAAGGGCTCAATCCTACGATGGATTAGTTTACGGCTATTTACATAGCCGAAGAACTCCTTGGGGTTCTCCTTGCAGGAGTCTTGCCACTCGGAGTTCCTCAGTACGCTTAGCCGCCCTTATGCTGGACTTCACTCTCCTGGCTAGCCTCCGGTACTCGTCAAAAGCACCCGAGATCTACTATCGCACGTACACATTTCTCTTCTCCCAAGCAGTTGGCCGATTTCTCGATTAAACCACTTTGGTTGAACAGAAGACCGACGAAGGCCTTTCAGAGGGATGCAACTTGATTGAAGACTCATGAATTTTTTTTTTAAATTGTTCCACGAATCCTCAACCTCTTCGCATACCGCTAGCCTTACATCAGTTAGCCCAGCACAAAGGCTTGCAAAGTCTGCTCTTCTCAAGTCAAGTTTCTTTGATTGACTGGCAACAGACCTTACCTTCGGGATCTTGACGCTAAATCCAACTAGCTGGTGATCACTGCCACCGAGCTCTTCGCCTACAGAGAGATCCTCAACGATATCATCCTCAGAGGTGAAGACCAAGTCGAGGATATTGTCTCCTCTCGTCGGTCCTCTGACCCATTGAGTGAGGAATTCGTTGTTGGCGAACTCCAGGAGTAGCGCGCTCTCGCCACAGGCTGCTCTGGTTTCCCAGTCAACTTTTCTGTTGAAGTCGCCCATAACGATGACAACACTCTGCCTTGAACAAGCTCACTCAGCAGCTGGTACAGTTCCCTGTCCTTCTCAACGGGTTAGGAAGGGGGTCTGTAAAGCACCAGGGTCCTGTATCTGACAGGACCTATCTCTAGGTCAACGCCTAGGAGTTTGTGATCGGATATAATGTTGGAGTTCGTAGATTTGATTGTATCCTTGACATACAACATTACACCGCCACCCTCTCTGTCTGGCCTATCTTTGTGGAAGAGTTGGTAGCCAGGAACCGTGAATTCGCCTTCAAAGTCTCGGTTTGAGGTTTTTATCCACGATTCTGTTATGGCTACCATTTCGGGTTCTTCCGTCGCTACGAAGCCACGGAGCTCAGGAAACTTGTTCCTGATTGACCTCGCATTAAACAGAAGAACTTTCAGGGAGTCCCCGACTGTAGGACTCCCTACGCTCTTCCGTTTCCCGGCTTGTTTGTTGGCAAGGCACCCCTTTTTGCGACCTCTGAGAAGGTTGTTCCTGGAGTGACACGGGCGTACTGGCGTACGTCCTACGTCCGCCCTTACTCTGGGCCGTATACTCCTTTCGGTCCTCTCTACGACATCCTGGATCATGTTCGACAGAAAGGCCTTTCCTTTAAAGGAAAGATGTACCCCATCCCTTTGGTAGAGATCATTTCTACCATAAAAGGTGCGGTACGGGTCCACAAAAAAGACCCCCTCTGCCGTACACAAATCTGCCAGGCGCCGGTTTAAAGACACATTCATCGAGTGAGCGATCCGTGTTGGACCTCTCCTCGGGAGCATCCCGACTACCACACGCTTGCGAGTTTTCAGCCCACAGTCGTCCACGGCACCCATGACCGTGTGGAGGATTTTATCTGTAGGGCCTACCCTACCTCCTCTCCTGTAGAGGTCGTTTCCACGGACCATCAGAGCAACGACTGAGCTCTCAGAAATCTGTGATTTCACAGCCTCTACTCTGATGTGGTGGTTACCACATCCTGGCAGGCAGCTTACCTTCACACTAGTGCGAAGGCGGTCCGCTAGCAAGGACTGCAGGCCCCGTGCTTGAGAATCACTAATAAGGGTGACTCTTGCACATTTGTCAGCAGGCGACTTATTCTTTCCCCTCGGAAGCGACTTGCCACTTTCCTCTTGTATCTCTACATTTTTCTTTTTTTCTTCTTCATCTTATTTTTCTTGTCTTCATTTGTTTTCCCTACTTCCGTTTCTCTTTTCTCTTCTTCTCTTTCCACTTTCCCTTGCGCACCAGTAACGCTCGAATCCTCTACACTGGGGTGAGCAGCATTAAGGTCCTTTTTCTTTTTTTTTCTTTTTCTTCTTATTTGCTCCGCATTGCAGAAGTGGGGCTGCCCATGCAGTTTTACCTCCTTGGGCTGGAGTCACATCGGCGAAACCACCCAAGTCAGTGGGACTTTTGTCGTGAGCTTGAGCTGACTGGGCCTCTAGTTTAGAGGCTAGCTCTAGGATTTTTTCCTCGAGACGCCGAATCTGAAGCGCGTGCTAAGTTTCTAGGGTCTGTACTTTCCTTTCCAGAACTCTAAATTTTTCTTCAGATGTTGTGAAGAGATCCTTGAGTTCATTGCAGTATGCCCCTGCCTCTCGGACCTCTCCTTTAAGGATGCAGTCGGTACATATACTTCCCGGGTGGCATTTCGAAAAACATCCTTCCGGGAAGTCCACGCCCCACTTATCCTTCTGGCATATCGCACATGTATATTTGAGTGCAGCTGGACCTTTTTTCCCTGTCATTTTGAACACTTTCTCTCTTTCAAAACTTTGTGACCAATCAATAGAAAAAAGGGGGTCTGTGAGTTCTCCCCGCGTGAGTCGCTCCCGCCTATCGATTGGAGACGTTTCGGATCTTTCAAAAGGCACGCTCCATGTGCTGCTGTTCGTCTGACCGAGTCGTCAAGCCTCGGCGTGCCGTGGCTCCCAACCAAGCAGCACAGAGGGTCCCCGAAGGGGCCATCGATTTGTCACCAGGTGAACAACAACGATCCACGCCCCTTACTAAACTCCTACTAGTTCCCTTCACAACGGCCAGGATCTCGGAGCAGCGTTCAATGGATATCCCGCCGCACCAAGAGACTCGACCTAAGGCTTTTTATTGGCCTGGCAACCAACCTGGGAACAAAGAGCCGTCACCTCAGACCGATGCTACCAGAGGCACCCGTCAACGGGCACTGGGAAGGGTCAATAATTACGCGCCAGGGAAGAGGTTAACGGGGCACTACCCTCATACCATTCATCGTGCCCCAACGCCTAGGACACCTCTACTCCTAGTCTCTCGCAACCAGTGAACGTCGATTGGCGTTGTTTATAGAGGTTCCAAAGCCTCTCTTCTGACGCGTGAGGTAGCTGCAAGGTCCTTATATGTAGATAGAGGGAAAAAAGTGAAAGAGGGACATGATAGGAGTAGTTTTTTTTTTTTTTCTTTTTGTATAAGTGGGAGAGATAGGATAAAAGTTAAAAAGAGAAAGGATAGAGTAGAAAAAGGAATGAATGACGCACTTAGTCTGGAACTTGGTTTCCGACCAAATCGACAAGGGAAGCCCTATCAGGGGTACCAAGAAGAGGTACCCCCGCCGACATAGCTCGAAAAGTCAAAGGTACACACAAGCTCTCTTCCTGCGACAAGGGGGCGTCACCTCTCCCTCTACTTTCTTTAAGAGAGAGAGAGAGAGAGGGTCTAGATGATGGTAGGATTTCTATATATTTCTCCCTGTTTAGGCTATTTGCACCATGGCCTGCAATGTTTCGCCTCTGAACCAAAATATAAATGGGCTCGACATACTAATGGGTTTTCATCGCTACGAAACGGTTTAATTCCTAGCGGTATGCTATAATTACGCTTATTTATAAATTTATTCGTGCTAGTGTACGCGCCACTGGGCATTGACCGCGCATCCTTCGCGTATTTCACATTACGATTCGAATTATCGCACTGCCTATTGCAAGCACTAGCACTATCTTCACGAATAGAACAAATGTTATTGTTACTTACATGACCATATTGAGGTTTTTTGTAACGGCATTAGTTCGTCCGCCAATTTTCCTATCTGCGTAAGTGTCAATTTCTACTTCGTCGCGTTGATCGGAGCTATGCTCGTAAGTAGAGATTGAACAAATTTATGTCTCACCAGATCTTCACCAACACCGACTTGGCATGCCATCATCCTGAAATCTTCAAGTTTAACCGATGGTCGTCAGTGGAGTGGAGATAAAGCTATCAATTTCTCGAATAATTCGGGTTTAGTTCTTTCAAATAGGTTGATAACTTCAGTCCTTAGTTGTGTATATTTCTGCGATGAAAGAACTGCGCCAGGGAGACGATCGACTGTTTCCGCTGGTAGTGCTGCAAGAGTATAGAAGAATTTGGTGTCTTCTCTGGTTATCTTTTTTTACAATGTGAAATTGTGCTCCCACGATTCAGAACTAACCAGCTACCGCTGCGTCATTGAAAATCGGAGGCTTCACTACGATGGAATTTGCGGCTTCTTCTTGGAATATTTGTTCGGTTATTCTTGAAACCATCTTATATTATTTTTTCTTACTCGATTTTCGATCACTAACAAAGGGTCAGCAATTTATGGGGAGGAGGGGGGAGATGTTTGGATGATAAAAACAAGAAGATTGCAGTTCTATTTATTTAGCAAATGGAGGCGGAGTTCGAATTAGATTGATTATCAATTTCACGAGCTTATCTTTGATGAGGCATAAATACAACTCTCTTAATGTTTGTGCTTTGGTACGATGAATGAATAAGACTCGTCTTGATCTAAGATCAGTTGCGTAAATGCTATCTCCTGATGCGGAGTAAATGACTTGATTGATATGGCCTGCGATATGTGAAACTTTTCGCCGAAATGATTTCTCTTGAATGATTCTCTCTCGAATGATCTCTCTCCTCCTCGATTTGCTCGTTTTATACTTGGACACATTTACAAATATATATATATATATATATATATATATATATATATATATATATATATATATATAATGCTTTTGAAAACCTTTTCTCTCGTGAGAAAAAAAAACTGAAATGGTGAAATTTGGTCAAACGCTTTTTTTCCGTCTTCCTTAACAAAATAGAAATATAATATTGTGATTGCAATTTTATGCTCACCGAGTGTCGTTACGATCAAGCTAACTCATTTTAAGGTTTACTTTTGTAACCACAGAATAATTAATCTCATTACAAGTTTACCTTTTTACTGCGACTTTGGTCTTTTCGTGAAATCAAAATGGGAACGGTTCTAAAATATCCTGTTACCAGTTACAATGTTTCACTTGAGATTCTTTTTGTTTCGTATCACACACATAAATTTATTTACATTGGCTGAGTGTACACATTACTACCTCATGTGTTTGTGTGTGTAAATATTGTGTGCACCACAGACCTCTGGTCAATGTAGGATACACAATATGGCGGTGATGTCAATTAAGAAGGAAGTGCTTGACAACATTGAACATCAGAGAGTCATTGACAAATTTGCTAGATTAAAAGTGAGACGTCACAGATTAACTCTTTAAAGATCAGTCTGTGTAACCTGTAGCATACTGTTGTTTTTGTTTTCTGCTACATTTTCAATGCACAGAAGGTTTCACATGTTGTTTTATCATAAGTTATTGTGAGATGTTTAAAAGTTGTTATCTGGAAATGCTACATTTTGAACTCAATAATATATTTTCTATTTTATTGTTTAATTTGAATTAATTATTCTTCTTGATTTTCCTCTAATATCCAAGGAAGTTTAATTGATGCTGTATATTATTTTGATATAGGCTACCAATCAAAACCACTCAAAGAAATAAATACTGTATTCAGTTTGATGTATAAAAAATCTTTCATTTTGTAACTCAGTGACCTCAGATGAAAATACCATTGTACTCATGAGCCAGCACATAATTATACCTTATCTGTCCTCTCTATGCTTTAAAGTACTGTTAATTCAATAAATAAGTTATATTCATGATATATTCGATATCATGAGCCCATTAATGCACAGTCTCCCATAATTTATAGTATTTATCTTATATCTATTTATTTGTTTTTCATCTATAAGAAAGAAATAGGATTTTGGCTTATTTTTACATCTTTTTCTATCTTTTTAAGTTGCATTTTTCTGGTAATACGATGCATCTAAAATTCACCAGGTTACAAGAAATTAAATCTGCTTTGTTCAAAATTTCCTGGGGAAGACCCACTGCCCCCGTCAAACCTTAATCCCCCTTCCCCAACACCATACCTGGTGCTAAGCACCCATAAACCTGAAAGTCGAAAATCACCTATGGGTGCGAGCATTCAGATCGCCATGAATAAAACAAGGTCATTTTAGCCGAAGATTTCTATAAAGTTATGGATTGGCACGTAACCCCTCCTTGTAGGTTGGTACCCCATCATTAAGTGAATATTCCCTGTGGACTTTCGATCTTGACCGCAAGGTAGGTGTCGTGGTATTGCAAGGACCAAGTGGTGGTGTACGTACGTATAGGTTTGTTTCGTACTTCAAAAACTCCTCGATTAAGTCTTTTTATGAGTGTTATATTTTAGTATTATTATGTTATTTTTAATCTTTGAGGATTTCTAGTGCCATGCTTAGCGTTTCGAGGATTGAATTAAATACTTATAAGAAAATATATCTTTTATTACAAAATGAAAAAAAAATCAAATCTAACAAAACAAACTACACAGTTATGAATTAAACGAGTTTAAGTGAGACTTATTCAATTACACAAATTAATATACAGTAATGGTTGACCCAAAGCTCACTTTAATATTGAAAGCTAATTGACCTTTAAAAAAAAAGATAATGGAATTTATTTACCTTTAAAAGCCCCTCACGAGAATTTGGTTAGAGAATGACCTTGGCCTCAATTTTTATGTAGCTGAAAGAATGTTTTTATCGGCAGGCGCGTGGACGTATTCACAGACACTCCAGATATTTGTCTGGCGCGGGGATAGTTTTAAAGCCACATATGAATTCGGTGCGTGCGACGAATGGCGTTAAGCACGTTGTCTCGGGACAGGGAAAGTATGCTTCTTCCAATCTTCTGGCTAATCTTGGAGTAATTCGTACTGACGAGCGATGAGCAAACGATTGAATCCTTTGACGAATGGGGAGTGTTTGAGGAAGTTCTCTTTAGGGTATTCCTCAATGGCGAGGACTATCTCTGGGTTTTGTTGTAAACCGGAATAGGAGGTTTCCCTGACGAGAGGTAGTTGAGCTTGTTTCTCAATACAAGCTAACTTAAATTTCGGTGTGAACACCAGAAACTGGCTCAGTATGAGCTTCTTCTGTGTTCCTTTCGGAGGGTTGCCGGGCACTTAGCCGAACTTCGTTGTCTCGATCGCAAAATCGATCTTCCGAGTTCTTCATTCATTCATTTTGTGTATAGAAAGAACAGAGAGGGACTGCTGTAACACGGCAGTCGGGTAGTCAGAGAGGAGCGTTGCGGAAAATAATTAAGAAAGGGACAGTGAGAGTAGATAGGTCGGTGGCTATACACCGAAGCGAGGTGTTGTAGTGAGGGTGTAGGTTATGTGGTAATTGACTGGGCGAGGGTTGGGGGCAAGTCAGGGGGGGAGGCTGACAGTCCATCCGGAAACGCGTTATTCACGATGCCTTATTGGTTTTATGCGAAGAATGGTACGGGTGGCAGGTGTTCGTGGGCCGCGGGATATCGCGGCGCCATCGCGTACCTTCTTACATGTAGCGAGGTGTAAAGTGGGTCTGTGGTGAGTTTTCCAAGTTGTTTTGTAAGTCTGGTGTGAGCGTAGGTGTTGAGAGGAGTTAGTTTGTTGTTGTTGTGTAGTGCGTCCATTCTCGAGTACAGCGGCGAACGGCAAGCGCGCTTCAGAGCAGAGTTCTGAATGCGCTGAGCCTTTCGCTTCCAGGTGTCGCTCGAGGCTACGAGTGACAGTGGGGCGTACGTGAGAATGGGACGCACGAGTGCTTTGTATAGGTGTAGTTTTAGTTTTTTACTCGCTGGGTAGAACCTACCCAGCGATGCGTTTGTACGTGAGGCTCTTGCTTGTATTATGTTCTGGTGTAAGTTGAACCTGAGGGATTTGTCGAATGTTACCCCCAGGATTTTGGTGCACTGTGTGTATGCGAGCCTTGTTGGGTTTTGGTGGATCATGTTTGGTGTGTGTGTGAGTAGATTTGTAGGTTGTGCATGAAGTGATCTCTAGCACCGTAGAGTGTCATCTGTGTCTTCTGAGGATTCGTGGCAATCAGCCATTTGTGCTCGTAGTCTGTCTTCTCCGAGTTCTTCTACAGTTATCCGCATATATACTTCGCGACCCCACTGGGGGTAGGGGAGGGAGGGGGTGGGATGAGGTCTTCGAGTTTAAGCTTTCCCCTCTAACGGTTCTTCTCCGAGCGTCTTTCCCTTAGCCCTAAAGGCACCTTCTTGCTTTTGGTCGACTCTCCTCTAATTTCGTCAATGAAGTGAAATTAAAAACCAACTCTTAGGGGAAATATTGCCGCTTTAACCAATGTTAGGCTCGCTGGACCCGAAACTTGATGATTTGTGGGAAACCTTTCTGGTGATCCTCGAGGCGAGGGGAGAGAGAGTGGGGAGGTTAAGTAATCGGGTTACGCTGCCAAATGCCATGACGTTGCGGTTACCGAACAGGGCCTCAGTTTTGAGGGTAGGATATAGATTTCCCTACAGTAAGCTTCGTCAAGCTCTTGTAGTCTGGAAAATCATATATCATTTCTTATAGTCATAGATACCCCATCGAAATTAATATCTGTAGTGGTCTTGGACAATACTGTATAATTATATATTTTCATAGAGCTGATTTCCGTGTCGATGTTGATTTCATTTAGTATGATAACCTCCGGATCTAACTTTAAGTATGTGTTACACAACGAATGCTTTTTAGCATCCAATCATGCTACATTATGGCATACTATTTTCAGCTCTCTCATTTTGTCCATTTTGTGCGCTCTTATTGATATATGGAAGATTTATTCTCCGTCATTTTTATTTCCTTGTCACAGGGGGACTTGGTTTTCTCACATCTTTTCTTTTTAATTAAACTCCTCTTTCTTTATAGTGAAACTCAATTCTTTTGGTGATTTTGATGCCTCCGCTCATGATGATTTTACTAACTTCGCTATCCGTGTAGGGTCCTTCGAATTCATACTTGTAAAGTCCATTCTTTATTCCCTGAATTATTTCTTTAGTGTTACCAACTGGGAAAGGTCCATCTTCCGGAGGGTAAAATCTTAGGTTGAATTCCCTTTCTTCTTTGAACCTCTTTTTGCGTCAGGTGACAAGTGATCTCATCACCTACTTCCTCTCTTTCTACTGTTTTCCTTTCGTGTGGGATTCTTGTGCAGCTCATATTGATTGATGGTGATTCCACTTCTATTCTTTCTTCCTCATCTGTGACTTCTTTTGTCTAAGCCTAGGTTCTCTTTGTGCGCTTGGAATAGTATTTGTGTTCTGACTTGGGGCCTCAGTTTCAGCTGAGAGTGTAGTGATTTCTGAAGCCGGCGTACTGTGCTTTATATTCTGATCATTCTTCGGGAATCACATTGGTTCTAACCCATTGTTGCTCAAAATGTTGTTCAATTCTTTTGAGTAGGAGTCTAGGTTAGCTACATTCATTACGTGGGCGTGTAGTATACACGTCATTAAATTTAACGATTTTTCTTGTTTGAGCTCTATGATGTACCTTGTAGGCTGGAGTTGTTCTGCTGTAGCTTTTGATACTTCGGCGTAGGCTTGATTCTTCTTATATTCCTCCAGCTTAGCCTTCTCTCTCCGTTTCTTTTAGATGATCTCTTTCTTTATCTGGCATGCCATCACCATAGTACGATGGTTTCCGCCACAGTTTACGCGTTTCTTCTGCCTTATCCATTTCCTTCATGTATGAAAATGAGAACTGCATTTAGAACATCTCTTTTCATCTTTATTCGGGCAATCCATTGAGGTATGCTTATCTAGAGCAAAACAGTTGAAGCAGGTCATCATGTTGATCAACACATCACTTTTAATTTGGTCTTGAGTTATCTTTAAACAAAATGCCAAAAGTCCGTTTTCTCTTGCCTTCCGTGTCATGTTTGTCTTTCTGAAGATTACTTTAAATACGTGAGTGTAGTATTCATTGGTAGCTCTGTATTTAAATATAACTACCTCATTAACTTTTGCCCAATCCTGTGTTGTTCAATTTCTTCTTTGAACCTCAATTTGGGGAGGGACTTTGGCTTCTAATCCTATTGTCTCCGAGTACGTCGTTGCCTTCTCACCAAGAAGTTTATCTACGTCCTTTTCCGTTTGGCAAATTGTGACGTACTCGTAAGTCGTGGCATAGTCCAGTAACCTAATCGGGACGACTCCTAGTTCGCCGTAGATTATTTTAAATATCGTTGTTCTGTCGGGATTTTGCGCACCTTGAAAGGTGCGCAAAGGAACCCATTTCGATGATTCCATGGCGATTTATTATCTCTTCTTCTTTTTCGTTTTCATTATCGGAAGGTTTAAAGAGAGTAAGAGAAAAAGGTAGAGGAATATAGGGATATAAAAGTGTGGTTCAAATCCAGTTATTGCTCTGGCATATTCCGCTGATGTGTCGGTAAGCCCTATCTACCTAGCTAACACCTAGCCCTATCAGTTTGTGCTCCATTCACACGGGTCTAAACCGTCCCTTGCTAAGCTTCTGCCTGCGCCAAGTTAGCCGCAAGGTTCAGATATGGCTCCGTTCATATTGAGCAGATACAGGGTGTACAAATAATGTTAGTCGGTAATAGTGACGGCCACCCCGTAGACACAGGGCTGTCGGAAGGATGGTATCTGGCTGAAGCTGCACGTTAATTGTTGGTTTATTCCTTTGAATGATTACGGCTTCGGCCATTCGCAGTCTCCGGCAGTTTTGGAGTCGCAGGATAATGGAGGTGTTACTGTTGAGCGTTTCACAGGTTAGAATAACACAATGAAAGTTAGTGTGTTTCTTAATTGCTCCGTCTTGTAGGTGAGTGGTCAGTCGCCTCGACAGGGTTGTGGAGGTCACGCCAAATGTATTTGGAATTGCGGTGTTTGCAGTCACCGACTTTGCACGAATATTCGTACACGACATTAGTCTCCTAGAGTTCACTCGTCGCTGAGAGACAGTTGTTTTTCACAATGTAATTACTCGTTCTCTTGGTCTTGTAATATATTATCAGGTTGATATCGCTATTACAGTGAGATGGAGTGACGTTTCGGTGTAAAATAGCTTTGAGAGCCATTTCGTCTCCACGATAACCTGTGCTCATAGTGGCTTTATAGTAAAGGTCGCTGGTATTATTCTTCGGTGTAGAGCGAGCCCCAACACCAGCGGCCAAGTCATTTTTTTTCTTTATAGCGTCGTCGATAGATCCCTGTGGGTAGAACTAGAATGCGGGAAACTCTCTTCAGTTCAAGATCGATAGCCGTTCACGAAGAGGAATGGGGAAATGCTTTTTTGACTAAGGCATTAATAACGGATCTTCTGCGGCGTCCAGGACACTCTAAGGAACCATTTAAGTAGAAACCTAAGTTTGTAGCCTTAACGTACACTTGGGTCATAAATTTAGACTCACGGAAACTGATGAAAATATCAAGTAAAGGAAGGGATTCTTGATCTTCTGTTTAGTGGGTGAAGGTTAAACATGAGGTGCTCTTGAAAAACTACGCTGAGGAATTAAATTGCTTGAGTTTATCTGTATTAAAAAGTCTGTCAATATAGCGCGCGTAGATGGTAGGTTTGGGTACTATACGGCTTTTGAATATCTTGTTTTCGACTGCACCCATGTAAAAGGTGGCAAAGAGGACGCCGATGGGTAACCCCATCGCAACCTCACATGTACCTTCCCCACCTTTTTACCTACTCTAACATCACCGCTTTTCTACCACCATCTTCAAAACTTTTTTTGAGATGCCACGTTGGTTTCCTCTTTTGAATGTCAAATATGCCAATGAAGAGCTGTATTTTGTCGTCTTTCTCCTAGTAGACACTTACTCACCAACGCCCTATCGACTCTTGCACCCTAACTACTCGGGTTATGTTCCTCCCACAGATTTTCACCTTACTTCAGCACCTTATGAACCCGCCTTCGAAACCTTTTTGGCTGAAATGCTTTCATTGGTTTTCGCTTACTTTTTAAATACTTTAAATCCACAGGGACAAAAATGACTCCTTTTCGCTTTTGAATTAAGATAACTTTGGCGTTGAACAAAGCTTTTAAAAGGGCGTCGCGTTCCTCTTTTGCTCAGTTATTGCAAGAGTGGGGTTTTATGTGGTCGTGCTGATAAGTATCTCGAGCTCTTATCTCTCAGGTTTCACCATGGTACTCAAAGGCAAAGTTCAGACTGGTAAGTACTAGGCAGTTGCAGCAGGACAACTACGCTGTATTCTATGCTTAGCGGTGGGAATTACTCACCGGTAGATAAACATCAAAAGTGTTTGTGGAGGTTTGCTCTTAAAGTTTATATTGATTGCAATGACATTTCTCGTAAATTGAGTTCAGCTTCACTTGTGACTGATCGAAAAATGGAGAGTCTACAATGCAAACGACGAATTAATACTTGGGAAAATGATATTTTGGCATAATTTTAGCGCCAAGTTGACCAAGTGAACCACCGAATGTTACAACAATACCGACCGATCTCAAATCAGGTTATCTATTCATTGATAAAGCATACTCAACTCGCCTTAACTTTGCTCCACGTCGGATGCGGTATTTGATCTTGTGAAATCGCAGCCATCAGTGACTCACGGGGGGTTTAGATTTATATTTTGAAGAGCTGCACTTTGTATCAATTTCTCCCTTGGAGGTTCTACATGAACCGCCCGCCCTGTTTCAGCACAGAGATGGTGAGGATTCATGATGTATTAATTAGATACATCAATTTGTCAATTTTTTTTAGGTTCATTCTCTTTATATTATTCATCTCCATAGATGCTCCCGGTTAACTTGAAATAACAAATCTATACAGACGCAAATATTTACATAGGCAAAATGTGCGTAAACAGGAAGCATGAATTAAGTACCCAGCCAGAGAAGTCTACCACTGGCAGCCCCTATTGTAAACTAGGGGGATCTCCTCACCCTCACCCTCATCTCTCGACCTTACCCTGTATGAGAATGTTATCCTGTCCACTTCATGGGTCCTTAAACCCTTTATATATATATATATATATATATATATATATATATATATATATATATATATATATATATATATATATATATATTAAAAAACTCAAAGATATATAAGCGAAAGAACTCAATAGCGAGTTATGGTATATGATTGCAAAACCACTGTATAGGAGCATAGAATTTAATTACAAAACTAGTTTCGGTATGAAGTTAACTATACCCTCTTCATTCGCATAATGAGAATGGGATGAACAACACAAGTTAATAAATATATAAAAATTCCAGCAAAAAAAAACCTGGAGAAAAAGGGTCATTAATCAGGAGGTGTGGATCTAAAATCATTAACTAAACTCTTTACAATCAGGTTCTAGGAAGAGGAGCTACATTTAAATTGACCTTCAGAGAGATTAAAATTGGGAATTTCTCTATTAGTATTGATTCTACAATTTTTCTTTTACGAAAATCTCTACAATTATATATAATTTGGGCCTTTGGATAATCTATTTGGTGGTTGTAATTTCTAATATGGTTAAAAATACTGGATGTAGTACTACTGCCTCGCCTAACATCACCTTTGTGTTCGTATATTCGTTTTTTTAATGCGGTCCCAGTCTCTCCTGTGTAGAATGAGGGACAGTTAGTGGATTCACACGGGATTACATATACACTTGCCTCATTTGGCTGATCCGTGGGTTTGGTCGAAGGGAACGGGAGGGATAGACAGACAATTCGTGTTTCTCACTTTGTTTTTATCCTTGGGACGGTAGTATGTAGATTTAGCTTTAGATAAACTCTCATTGATGACGTGGAGGGGATAATTTAATTCAATGAATATGTAGGTTATATATTATGTAATCTCGTCTTCTAGAAAGCAAGAATCACATATTCTAAGTGCTTTCAAAAACATACCTGATGCAACGGCTTTTTTAATATTAACATCATGATTAAAAAAGAAATGGATATAAGAGTTAGAATTGGTCGGTTTACGGTACTCAGTGAACCTAATTTGATCAATACTTACAATTTTAACATCGAGAATGGCTATACTGTAGGAGCATGAAACTCAATACGCTGTTATCGCACATAATTTCTCTGGTCAAAACAGACTAGCGCAGCTGTGTTTAATTTGAGGTGCTTTATCACCGTCTTCCCCCAAGTTTGATAACGCTGTCCCGCTCCCAGGTGGCAGCCGTGTCTATCTTCCTCCTCTTGGGACAGAAGGGAATATATCTCTGATTCTAAGTCCCAATTGTTGACTTCGAAGATCTTCTCGAAGTGCGTTAAATAAGGGCAAAAATCTTCTCCATATTTGTATGCGGGAGTTTTAATGAGGGCACTTGAGCCTGTTCATTTCGAGATCTTACGGAGCTTATCTCGACTTGGTCACGACTTATCTCTCTCTCATGCTGCCTAATTCTTTCATTCTCTTCTGCTTCTATCTGCGCTTTTTTTCTCTCTCTTCTGCTTCTCTATGTGCTTTTCTTTTCGCACGTTCGTTCCGTTCCTCTTCCTGGACGTAAGCGATTAAATCTTTCCCAGATAAGCCTAGGATCTGTCCTTGCTTATGAAAGCGATCGAATGAAGACATCCCAGATATAATACTTACGGCCTTTGCACAAAGAAAAAGCTGCCAGTGCTATTGAAGCTTTACCCCCAAACAATTATAAATTCTAATAAAAAAAATTATTAAAATTCCTAGTAAAAATCGGGCAAACTCACACAAAAAATTAAATAACTAACTAACGGGTGAATCTGTCTCACGACACAAAAAAGGCGGTTAGTATTACCGCTTAGCTAGTATCCTCTTTTAAGGAACTAAAAAAACTGTGGACACACCACACAAGAATAAGCTTAAAAATTGGTTGTTACCCGTTAATCAAAAGAAAATTGTTCAGATATTCTTGGCAATGCAGCTGCTATCAATTGAACTTAATGCTTCAACATCAGGTGGGGAAGACCCAAAGCCTGATGCCAAATATCTTTATGTCGTAGTATTGCCAAGTCTATGTGAATATGCGCACATAGGCTCGAAAGTAGGCCAAGCAAGGCGACAACTGTAATTGTTCTAAGAGTGCGATTTGAATAGATAGCGGCAGCTGCGTGACCAAGGAATATAATAAACACAATGGCCAAAAAATAGATTTTTAATAAAAAAGGCACAACAATAAATATGGGGTTATATATATATATATATATATATATATATATATATATATATATATATATATATATATATATATATATATATATATATATATATATATATATACATATGGGTACATAAATAAGACGGACTTAAGCTCCGAATACTAATTAGATAACCGTGGTTAAGGAATGATTATAATGGGAGATTGAGGGTAAGAGGTGATTTACTTCCCTTGAAACTCGAGAGTAAAGCGGAGGAAAACTTGTCGAAGGTCTTGGTGACCTTGATTAGTCACAAGGGTAGACACAAACCTGCAGCGGGTGGAGCTATGTTTCTCGACTTTGCATTTGCGAGATGCAGGCCTCCTGCCCTCAAAGGGGCACCGAACAAACTTCGAAGGGGGAGGGGGAGATGACTTCTCCACACTCGGCTTGAGCGAGCTAACGGGCCTCTTGTCCTTAAGAGGTCAGCAAAAGAACTTCGAAGGACGGCTTCTCCAATCCTTGATCCGAAGGCGAATGAGAAAGGCTGCCGTTACCTCACGAGACTCTTCTCCCTGACCCGAAGACAAGGGTGTGATGTCCAGCTCTTCCGTTGCTTGTGACCGTCACTCACACTTCATGGGAGAGAGCTCGTTGAATTGTACTCCTTTTGGGGAAGTCACGTCTAACCAAATCTGTATGTACTCCAGGAGCGGGTGCATATATACCCGGAATTCTTCAAAACAGGGGGAGAGATTGAGACCTTCTTTAACCTTCGTTATCGGGCGTGACAACCCGAGCGTGTCCTTGCGGTGTGGTGTCAAAGGCAGGGATCAGCGGGTCAGACGGGCGACCAGCGTCGGGAGCCATAAAAGTTGTTCCCAGTGAACCTACAAAGTAATCTCCCGACCTGAGGGAGGGGGGAGGGAAAATTGAGACGGCCGGGAGTTAGCCTCGGTGTGAGTTTCGCGGAGACCTGGCGGCGAGTAAAAAAAAAGGATGAGGTCGGAAGGCGGGGGAGGGGGGGGGGAGGAGTAACGGCTTGCTTTCTCTCCCAAAGTGCTGTCTTAAGAGGTGGGGAAATAATATTATTCTAAGGGGATACCTCCACATATGCATTTCCGTCATCTTGGGAAATTGATTATTTTGTAATTGATGATAGTGATGTTGTTATTTGTTTGTTGTGTCATCCATGTTTAATAAGCTATTGAAAATCAAATTGCGAAATATATTGTAGGGAAATCGATATACCACCCTAAAAACAGAGGCCCCGTTCCGTCACCACAACGTCCTGGCATTTGGCGGAGGAACCCGATTACTTAACCCCTTCCCCCTCTCTCTCCTCGCCTCGAGGACCACCCGAAAGGCCTTCGCACAACCACGACATGCCCTAATCATCAGATTTCGGGTCCAGGGAGACTAACATTGGTTAAACCAGTAATATTTCCCCTAAGAATTGGTATTTAATTCCACTTCATTGACGAAATTCGAGGAGCGTTGATCAAAAGCCAGAAGGTGCCTTTAGGGCTAAGTGAAAGACACTCAGAGAATCACAGTTAGAGTAGGAAGCTTAATTCCGAAGACCTCGCCCCCCTCCTTCCCCTACCCCCCAGTGGGGGTGGTGAAGTGTATATGCGGATAACTGTAGAAGAAAAAGGGAAGATCGAGTTAGTCATCGAGACGATGAAGTCTGGCTAGAGGCCCCGTCAACCAACGAAAGGGACATAGAAGAAGCTCATTCTGAGCCAATTCTTGGTGGTCACACAAAAAATTGGCATCGTGTCTCAGGAAGATCGAGTTAACGATCGAGACGACAAAGTTCGGCTAGAGTGCCCGGCAACCCAACGAAGGGAACTCAGAAGAAGCTCATGCTGAGTCGGTTCTTGGTGGTCACACTGAAATTTAATTTAGCTTGTATTGAGAAACAAGCTCAATCATCTCTGGTCAGAGAAACCCCCATCCCAGTTTACAACCAAAACCCAGAGATAGTCCTCACCATTGAGGAATACCCAAAAGTGAACTCCCTCAAACACTCCTCATTCGTCAAAGGATTCAATGTTTGCTCATCGCTCGTCAGTGTGAACCATTCCAAGATTAACCAGAAGATTGGAAGAAGCATACTTTCACGGTCCTGTTGTTGAAATCATCCGAGGCCCGCACCGAAATCACCTGGAGCTTAAAGCCTATCCCCTCGCAGTATTTTTTTTGAAGGTCAATGAGCGTCCAATATTAAAGTGTGCTTTGGGTCAACGATTACTTAATATTCATGTGCTTAATTTAATAAGTCTCACTTAAACTCGTTTAATTCATAGCTGTGTAGTTTGTTTTGTTTTATTTAACTTTGTTTAATCTTGTAATTAAAAATCTATTTTCTAAGAAGTATTTAATTCAATCCTCGAAATGCTGAGCATGGCACTAGAAATCCTCAAAGATTAAAATAACGTAATAATAATAATATAGCACTCTTAGAGAAAACGTAATCAAGGAGTTTTTGAAGTACGTAACAAACCTATACGTACGTACACCACCACCCGGTCGTTGTAATACCACGACATAAATATTATCCTGTATATCACATAGGTTTTCAGGAAGCTTTTCGAGAATGCAGTGTTAGAATACGTGAATTTCAGGAAGAAAAAAGAAATATCAAAACAAAAAAGTTCTAAGCGGTTTTATGAAGATCACTAATAAAGAACTGGTGAGTGAACTATCATTCCTTTATCGAATACAATAGCAAAATATTCACTGCCTTTTACTATTGGTGAAATAATAGAAAAATGTGCAGTATCATCTGTAGAAATGACTGCTAGAGCTTTACCCGAAATATTTCTGGTTACGAGTGAGGACGTGCGTTTCGGAGGTCTGGTGTGCTGGTCAGCGAAAACAAAAAGCAAAATCCATCTAAGACTAGGGGGGGTACTTATGAGTGATGGCTTCAATTTGCTTACTTCACTGTTTGCAGACCCTGATTTATTATTAACATATAAAATGGAGAAAAATAATAGAAAATTGGATCAGAATGGGGGCAGCGACCCCAGTGGTGCCACACCTTATTTCTTATGTGGATTGTGTAAGAATCAAGTTGGTTTGGACTCCATTTGTCGCGATAAGTGCGATGTTTGGTTTCATTCCAGATGTCAAAAATTGACCAAAAGTGAATTAAAAACTTTAACAAAGAAAAGCGTAAAATGGTATTGCGGCAATTGCGAGAAGGCGGACGGTGAGGTCTCCGTTGCTTCCGTTGCCTCAGATGGTAATGACTTGATTTCCAATCTGTTAAAACCTGTTGGAAGCGCAGACTAAAGAAATTGAGTTACTAAGAAATTAGAAAAATATTTTTAAAAGAAAATTTACTAACTAAAAATGACGTAGAAAGAATGATTTTTGACGATAAGAAGAGAGAGAGAAGGAAAGAAAATTGAATTATCTACGGCATTCCAGAAAGTAATAGCGACTCCGTAGAGGATCGTGTCAAACATATCGGAAAAATAAATGAAATATTAACCAATGCTTTTGATATACAGAGTGGTGTAGAGCTTAGCAGGGCAAATTGCATCCGACTGGGTTCGAAAGTTATTAAAGGTGCTAATGGAACTGAAATTGCTAGAACAAGACCAAGATTATTGAGAGTGAAGTGTGAAAATGTGGACTTAAAGAGGAAGATATTAAAAAGTGAAAAATTATTGAGAAATCATACTATAAATAAAGATATTTATATCAACCCGGATCTGACCCTTACACAAAGAGATAAAAATAAGAAACTTCGAGAGGAATTGAAGGAAAAACGGTTGGCTGATCCGCATGGTACGAGTATATATAAAATTGAGAATGATGAAATAGTGGCATTTCAGGTCCGGGTATCAAGTGACGAATAACGCCTCTAGTAATCTAACTGACAGTAGTAATTTAATAAATGGTAATAGTAGTAATTTAATCAATAGTAATAGTAGTAATTTAAGTAATAATGTAAGTAGTTTTAGTCATTTAATAAATAGTAAAGTAAACGAAAACGAGAACAATAGTGAAAACCAGAACATGAAGTTGAACAAACATAATAAAGATTTTGCAGTAGATTTTCATAAGATTACAGTGTTTTTATACCAATGCAGAAAGTATATTCAATAAGTGGCCGGAATTTACAACTAGAATGAACATTTTGAAACCTGATATAATTGGGATTGTGGAAACGTGGCTTAAAGATGAAAGTACCAGTGGTAATTATGCAAGCAATGAATTCCTCAATCTGTTTGGTTATAAATTATTTAGAAAGAATAATGTAAATTTAAGAAGGGGCATTATAGTTTATGTAAGAGATTTCTTAGTGGCAAATATCACAACTAATATAGAGACTGATTTTTTGGAAAATTTATCATTGGAATTATCTTATAATTCGTAAAAGTTCCTTATTTCTTTCATTTATAGAAAAGGTACATGTAATGCAAACAACAATAATAAGATTTTACAATTTATTAATCAAGCGAAGATTACATATGAAAATATCCTAATCGTTGGAGATTTTAACCTACCCAATATTAATTGGAAAACCGATGAAATTGTAAACAATATCCACCCATTTGCCGTTAAATTCTTAAATGGTATACGAAAAATATGCTATATCAGCATAATGATGAACCGACACATCAAGGGGGGATAACGTCTTAAGTGTGCTGGATTTGGTTATTTCAGAAAATGTTAGTGATATTAGTGAAATGCATTATGAGCGACCCCTGGGGCTGAGTGATCATTGTGTCTTGTTTTTTGATTATAAACTGAGTATATCTTATAACAGCAGCAACACACTTATAAAAGACTACTATAGTAAAATGAACATTGAATTACTGAAATCAAATCTCAGAGAAGTACAGTGGTTTGAAAATTGTAATATTAATAGTGTAAATGATATGCATGATAATTTACTGGCAGTTTTAGAAAGGCAGTAGATATAGCAGTACCTAATAAGTTTTTGACCCTTAATGGAATAAAGAAAAAAGCATGGTTTAATAGAAAAGCTAGGAAATTGATAAGAGATAAAGATTGCGCCTTCAAAAGATATAGAAAGAACAAGTCATTCAGAAATCAACAAAACTATATCAAAGCCAGAGATAAGTCTAAAATAGGGATTAGAAAAATAAAAAAGTGATTATGAAGATAAACTGACACAAGACATTAAGCGTAATAGAAAAATGTTTCTATAGATATGTAAATAGCAAAAACAATGTTAAAACTCGAGTTTCTAAGCTAGTGGATAGATAACACTATTGGAAGACAAGTAGAGAGCAACATAAATAATGCTGAACTGTTGAACAAGTATTTCAACAGTGTGTTTACTGTGGAAAATGACAGATGTGATTTACTTTCAGCAGGCCAACCTTATGTTTAGTGAAGGTAGTAATTCTGAAAAGGATATGGGGCGGGAATTGTTAGTGGATATATTATCAGATGAAGAGGTATTTAAAGAACTGTCCGCTTGCAATCCAAATGAGTCACCGGGCCCAGATGGATTGCATCCGGCGATCCTTAAAGAAGCTGCAACAGAACTGACCCTGCCAATTGCTACCTTATTTAACAAATCATTGTCTAGTTCGAGAGTACCTGTTAGTTGGAAAGAAGCAAATGTTACCCCTATATATAAAAAAGGAAGTCCCTCTGATCCGGGTAATTATAGACCTGTGTCATTAACATCTCAACTATGTAAACTGCTTGAAAAATTGATTAAAAGAAGAATTGTTGAATTTGTGGAGGAATTCGGTGTTCTTTCATATTATCAACATGGCTTTACTAAGGGTAGAAGCTGCTTGACCAATTTATTAGAAACAATGAATGATTGGACAATATATAATGACACTGCTCAACCATTTGATGCAATATAGTTGGATTTCAAGAAGGCCTTTGACTCTGTTCCACATGCTAGGCTTAGTAATGTCCTTAGGAATGTCGAAATCTCAGGAAAGCTGTTAGGATGGATTGAAGATTTTTTGAATGGAAGGAAACAAAGAGTCTGTGTTAGTGGGGCAGTAAGTGGCTGGCTACCAGTCACTAGTGGAGTGCCTCAAATAAGTGTTTTAGGACCGATACTATTTTTGTTATATATAAATGATTTGCCAAATGAAATTGAGTCCAAATGTAGCATTTTTGCTGACGACACTAAAGTGTATAATTCTGCCAGTAATCAGCAAAATAGAGAAGTTTTACAAAGAGATTTGGATAGATTATGTTCCTGGTCAAAGGAGAAATCGCTCTTTTTTAATGAAAAAAAAGTGTACAGTAATGCATTTTGGAAAGAATATTGCTAATTCTGATTATATTATGAATGAGGTAGTATTAAGTAAATCAACTAGTGAAAAAGACTGGGCATCACTATATCATCAGATATGAAATGGGAAGAAAATATTAAAAAATTACTGGAAAGGCCTATGGTATTCTGAATGTGATTAGTAGGACCTTTGAAACTCTGGATGAAGTAAAATTTACTAATCTTTACAAAATCCTTGTTAGACCAATCTTGGAATACAATAGCCAGCTCTGGAACGCGTACTTACAAAAAGATATTCGTAAAATAGAGAAAGTACAAGAAGTGGCAACAAAACTGGTGGCCAGTATCAAACACCTAAATTATCAAGATAGACTAAAGAGATTAGATTTATTCTCCTTATAATATAGAAGATATAGGGCCAAATTAATAGAAACTTTCAAAATTTTGAATGAATACGATAAGATGATGCAGCTAGATTCTTCCAAAGAAGTGAAACCGACAATTTAAGAGGTAATAACCTAAAACTGTTTGTGAAAAGATCTAACACTACTATCAGAGCAAATATTTTTAGTAATAGAGTTGTCTCAGAATGGAACAAATTACCCAATTCTGTGATCAACAGTGAGAACATTAATATGTTCAAAATTAAGTTAGATAAATCCACTAGGGTTGCAAACGAAACCAGGCTCTATGCGCTTAATATACATGGTAAGTTTACATGGTAAGTATGTTTAATAATACAGTTGTCAAAAGAGTTCATAAAATCGAAGATGAAATATTCAGTGAATTATTAGCTAAATTCGAAAGGTGTTCATCAATTTTAGTTGCTTGCGAGTCACGTCGCGAGCAACTCTCCATCTCATTATGTCGGTCCCTGTTTTGTTTTGTTTTCGTTTTGTAATAACATTGTAACTATTCGGCTGATTCTAACGAAATTTGAAACCCTTAGGTTGTTTTACATTTTCTTTCGAATGGTTTAATTTTCAAAGTCCTCCCAAGGTTAGACAGGGAAATATTTTGTTTTGACAATAACAACATGACTATTTGCCCGATTCTAACGAAATCTGAAACACCTATGTTGTTTTACATTCTCTTTCGAATGCTATAATTGCCAAGGACCTCCCAAGGTTACTCCGAGAATTATTGAAAGTTTTGAAGGTCGTTAGGTCATAAATACAAATAAGTGAGGGCACGCGACATTTTGTTCAGCAGACCTTGTTTCTCTAGCACTTGATGAGTCAACAGATGTTGTGAGTATATCGCAACCTATGTGTTTCTTTCGTATGATTCAGCATGATGGAGTTGTGAAGAAAATTTTATATTTTGCCTCTTCATGAACATACAACCGGAAAAGACGTATATGACGTATTTTTTAAATATCTCACGGAGCACAAAATTAATCCGAATAAACTTGCTTCGTTCATCACTGATGGGGCACCATTTTTCGTGTTAAGAACAAGGGTCTTATTGCTTATCTTAACAGAGATGAGAAAATACCTACTTTTGTGTACTATCACTGTTTGATTCATATCGAGGCCACGTGTTCAAAAATGAGGGAACAAAACGAAATTATTGGATGTCTTGAGGTCATTGTAAAATACATCAAATACTCATTTTTAAAATCTCTCAACAAGAGACTCCGAGTATCTTGGGGAAAATATTCAGGTTTCTCAATCTGAGTTTATTTCTCATGCAGAGCTTCGGTGGCTGAGCCATTCATGGAAAAGTATTTTCCAGAATTTGGAAAGTGTTTGAAGAAGTAAAAGTATTTTTAGTAGAAAATAGAAGAGACAAATCTTTTTCCACAAACTATCACTGATGATTTTAAGATTAAAATTTTATTTATGGTTGACATCTTTTGTCATTTAAATCAATGGTTCCCAACCGATTTTGGCTTATGGCCCCCTTAGGAACCTTATTTTTTCCTGTGGCCCATAATCATTATTTTCAGTAGGTAATATCCAGTTTAACTCTACTTTAAAGGATAAAAGATATTAAAACAGCTATTTGTATTCAGGTACAATTATATTTGTCACATATATAGGACTATAAACATAGCAAAAATTAAACAGTGGTTAACAAAAATGTAATACTCTTTTAAAATAAATAATTAGTCTTACAAAAAATAAAATCCTTTAGCAAAATAAAATAAATATATCATCAACTCTTTATTCATTGCATGTGATCCTTGTGCTTCATGCAGTTTCACAAGTTTTTCAATATCAGGATCTATAGTGGTTAGAGACAGACGAAGATCACCCCTTCTTACTATTTCTAAGCGGCTGCGAGCTTTTGATAGTAGGTGTGACACTTTACTAAAACCCGACTCAACCAGATAAGAAGTAGGAAAAGCAATAAAATATAATTTTACTTCGTCCCAAAGCAAAGGGTATTTCATAGCAATTTCATGACTTGTCCATAAGTTCCTGATACCATGCTTAAATCTAGCCAGAGAAGTTTGATCACTCTGTAACTCAATGAGGCTTTCTTGTAATCTGATATCAACATCAGCTGCATTAATTCCAAATGGGTCTACCACCCAACCTGGAATGTCCAGTTGTAGAAGATTTCTGAACCTAACTTCCATATCACTATGCAATTTCTCCAAATGATCAATGTATACTAAAATATCATCTTCTTTCAGCTCACTCTTAATAGTGCGGAGGGTTGGTAACTGTATCAACTCTTTTCGCCCCATATTTGTGTTGAACAGCTTAATATACCCCATAAATGCACAAATAGACTCTTTGCAAGTTAAAATATTTGCATTTTTACCTTGTAGCTGTTTGTTCAAGATATTTAGCTCTTAAAATATATCTGTAAGGTAGAATAGGTCACATTTGACAGCAATGTTTCTTACTCCAAGCTGCTTACCATCCAGAAATAACACAACACTATCCCAAAGTGCAATGAAGCGATTCAGACAATTGCCCTTAGAAAGCTATCGCACCTCTGTATGCAAAAGTAGGCACTCAAAGCCTTCTTCATTGGTAGCACAGAGTTGTCGGAAAAGACGCTCTTGAAGTGGATTTGATTTGATAAGGTTGACTGTCTTGATTACACTATCAAGTGAATCTTTCAGATGTCCTCCTAGGTTTTTTGCAATCAGATGTTGACGGTGGACAACACAGTGTATGCAAAAAACTTTAGGCCAGCCTCTTTTAAATGTGCAATAAATCCCCTATATCTACCTACTGCTACTATAGCAGCGGCGCCATCAGTTGCACAAGCCATAATATTCCCAAGTGGAATATCATTTTCTTTGAAATAGGTCACTACTTCTTTGAAAATTGTTTCACCTTTAGTATCTGTCACAAGGCTGCGGGAATAAAGCATTTCTTCTCTAAGTTGATCTTTATCCAAAAACCTAACATACGCCATGAGAAGGGCTTCGTTATCACGTAATAACGTTTCATAAATTTGTAATGCAAAGGTCTTTAATTGTAAATGTTTAACGAGTTTTTCCTCTACATCCTTTGCCATTTCGTCAATACGTCTTGATACTGTATTGTTGCTCAGCGGAATGACTTCAATGATTTTGGGGGGATTTTGTCGCATGACAGTTGAAATAACCACATATACTGAAGGCAAAATCAATTCTTCGCCAATAGTATGAGGTTTTCCCGATTTCGCTATTAGCTTGGAAATCTCATAAGATGCAATTAAACCTTTGTCTAGTTTTACCGCTGTTTTGCTAAATATATCTTTAATAGTGCTCCTTGCTTGGAAATCATCCCGCAGCTATTTAAAGTAATCTAATGTTTTGTCTTTTTTGTCCTTGTGCTTATTCTCCAAATTTATTTTAAACTTACCTGATCGCATACTATCATTAGAAAGTGTAGTCATACATAAAAGACACAATGGCTGTGTTATATTGTCTGGTGAATGTATAAAACCATAAGCTAAATACTCACTGGAGTATTGTAGACATTTTTTATTCGTTGCCGTAGCCATGGGTAATCTGTGCAGAAGAAATTTAATATATTAATAATATATATATTACATTTTAGAGCCGAAGCTCACCGCCACTAAATGAAAGGCGATTATCTCAGCGGCGAAAAAGGAAGACTATTTCTGAGAAAAGACCCAGAAACAACCTCCATTCCCTGTGCAGAGAACCAAGTCTGTGCCCAACACCAACTCCTATTAGAGTCGGCCACGAAAATTTCAGGCATCCCCAATAAATAGAAACGCTAATAAAATAGCTGCATTGAAAATTTTGACACCAAAAAAAGAACCGTAAAAAATGCCGAATTTGAGGAAATGAAAATGCATCCAAATAAAGCGACTATGTGGTGTGGTTTGGGGGCAAGTGGAGTGCTTGGACGGTTCTTCTTTGGAGATGATTAGGGGAATGCAGTTACCATTAATGGAGAACTTGGAAGATACTGAGATTGACAAACTCTGGTTTCAGCAAGCTGGAGCGACCTGCCACACTTCGTGCCAAACGCTTGCATTACTCCACGAAAACTTTCTGCAACGCGTGATATCTTTTAATGGTGCCCAGGGATGGCCACCAAGGTCCTGCGATCTTACACCTTGTTATTTGTTCTTATGAACTCAAGGCTGAAATCAGGCGTGTAATTGGAGGCATCGAACCACACGTCGAGTTATCGGAAATTTCGAGGAGCGCAAAAATGTATGCAGACTCAGTGCAGGTGGAAGTATGGCCGACATTGTGTTCTATACCTAAATGGGAGACATAACTCATTAGAAATATGCTGAATATAACTGTTGATAAAAATTCGTTTTGATTATTCACCTTTCAGAATCAGCGCCCTTTATGGAACCCTTTATAGAAAGGACCATGTTCCAAAATTTGAATTAACATTAAATTATAGGGCACTTGAGATCAATAGACTTGAACAAATTGTCAATAAAAAGGAATTAGCAGATGCTGAATCAGAGCTTCTAGATATGCAATCATATTTAGGATTAAAGTACCTTTTTGAAAATGAGTCTCTGTCCACCTTCTGCGGCTCTTCAGATTGCAAAAGAATTTTTTGCTTGAGAGAGAGGAATTTATAGTTTGTTGAATGTTTGGATCGACATAACATGCAAAAGTGCTTTCTCATTAATTAATAACATCAAAAATAAACAGAGGGCAAGATTGCTGACGACACATCTTGAAGAAAATTTGCCGTTGTCTTTCCATAAAGAAGAAATAAACTTCAAAATGTTAGCTTCTTCTCTTCAAAATCAGGGATCCCATTAAGCTAGGATTATTTTAGTTTAATACATTTTCATAAATAAAGCAATTAATAAAATATATTCAAATATAACTATGTAACGTTGATGATAGAGAGAAACTAATAATATTTTTGGAATTAGCGCCCTCAATTTAGTAATAAACGAGGAAAAAATAATAATAAACAAAGATTTCTTTTTTTAACGGTAAAAAAACCCCGTTAACCCCATTTAAACGTTTCCTTTTAATCGTCATTTTTTCCCTACTGCGTTGCCTCATTTTTATTTCTTCTTCTGTCTGTGATTCCTTATTTTCGCCTGGATCAATGGACCGAATTACGGCTGGAAGATGGCATCAATTAAACCACTTAAAAAAAAGCTCAGAATTTGATCTCAAAGATGTATAAAAATGCCTTGGCATCTCAGAATTATAATAATAATAATGTGTTACACGTTTTTTAGGAAATTTTAATAACTCGATACCTACGCTTTGGTGCCATAAATAAGCAAATTCTTTCATAACGCATCGAAAATTGCAAAAACAAAGCTTTTAGAACTTAGTATGGCAAAAAGTGATCCTAGTTTATAGATTATTCGTCATTAGTAACGTTTTAGTGATATAAGTGAGCGCCAAATTCGATCACAAACTCATCGAATACAATTAGAAGCGAATAATGATAGCACCTAATTTGTAAAACGTGATCCTATCTTATAGATTGTCCCGATAGGCTATCGGAAAGCAATGAATCTCCTCGCGGAGTATTTTACTTTTCCTCGACCGTTAATAATTCGTGGAAAGCCTGTTTTGGGTACCCCTGCATCGATAAGTAATTTGTGAGGCAGGTACTGTCTTTTAACATTAACCAACGATCGTGGAATGCTTTCGGAACAAGAAGAGAGAGAGAGAGAGAGAGAGAGAGAGAGAGAGAGAGAGAGAGAGAGAGAGAGAGAGAGAGAGAGAGACAGAGAGAGAGAGAGAGAGAGAGTAACAAGGAAAGAAAGTACCCTAGGAGACCTTACGGTCCATTCAAAGAGGGTACCTTTGGACTAGCAATCGAGCAGGCACATTGGCTGCTCAATTCTTTTGCGTCCCTAAACGGCCACTTTTCAAGATTTTGTCTAGTCTTGACTTGAACTGGTCAACAGATTCACTGTTGACAACTTCCACTGGAAGTGCGTTCCACTTACCGCAGATACTGTAAGTGAAAAAATTTCCACACAGATTGCGGTTGTAACGCTTCAGTTCAAGTTTGAAGCCGTGATTGCGCGTTCTGTTCTCACTCAGTGTGAAAATATCCCGGTAGTCAACATTGTCGAACCCTCAAAGTATTTTGAAAACTTCGATGAGCTGACCACGCAGTCTACGGATTTCCAGCGAGAACAGATCTAATTTCCTTAGTATATCTTCATAACTTTTATGTCGGATAGAGGGAATCAGTTTGGTTGCCCTGGCTTGTACGCGTTCCAACCTTGCGATATCCTTTCGAAACGAAGGACTCCAAAATTGTACGGCATACTTCAGGTGCGGCCGAACGAGGAAGTTGTACAGACAAAGTACTATCTCCTTGTTACGGTATCCAAACTGGCGCTTTATGTAGCCTAACATCCTTTGGGCTTTCTTCTCTGCCTCGATGCACTGTTTCGAGAACTTGAGGTCGCTAGTAATAGTTACAGCCAAGTCCTTCTCAGTGTCACAAGATTCAAGAGCAGTGCCCTTAAGGATATACTGAGATTGGGGGTTTCTGTGGCCAATATGCATCCCTTTTGCATTTCCCCACGTTAAAAGGCATTTTCCACGTGTCCGACCACTCCCCAATCTTCCCAAGATCTTCCTGCAGGCGGGCAGTATTTCCATCCTTTGCAACGTTCATACCAAGCTTGGTATCGTCGGCAAATTTGGAAATCTTGGTAACCATGTCACCGTCCATGTCGTTGACGTAGAGGATGAATAGTAGTGGTCCCAGGACAGAACCTTGATGCACCCCGCTAGTAACGGGCACGCACTCAGAAGCCTGTCCATTCACCACCACCCGTTGCCGTCTACCACTTAGCTAGTTCTTGATCCAGCCGGCTACTTTTCCGTCTATGCCCAGCACTCGCACTTTCCGGAGAAGGCGGCGGTGTGGTACCTCATCAAAGGCTTTCTGAAAGTCTAAGTACACCACATCCACCGCCTTGTCCCGATCGTGCTCACTGAACACGAAGTGGAAGAATTCCACAAGGTTCATCAGGCATGACCGTTGACTTCGGAAGCCGTGCTGGGAACTCCTCAGTAGCAGGTTTGACTCTAAATACGACGTCATTTTGTCCACCATCATGCTTTCCATGAGTTTACCGACTATCGAAGTAAGACTAATAGGTTGGTAGTTTGACGGTTGGCTTCGGTCTCCTTTCTTGAAGATAGGAGTCACCTACGCTTCACGCTAGTCTCTAGGAACGCATTCGGTCCGGATTGACATGTTGAAGATTGCGCTCATTTGTCGTGACACTTGATCGCGCACTTCTTTCAACACTTTAGGTAGAAACCCATCCGGGCCAGGTGACTTGTTCGTCATTAGGTCACTGATCTTCTTTTTTATTTTCCCTTCGGTGAAGTCCATATCCTCCAGCTTTTTCCCCGAGTAGGAATCCATTGGCTGGGGGATGGGACCACACTCTTCAGTAAACACTGAAGAGAAGTAGTCGTTGAGGAGGTTAGCATTTTCTGCATCTAAGTGCTTTAATGCCCCCTCCTCATTTCTCAAAGGGCCAATCGTTCGTCGGATTGGTTTACGGCTGTTCACATATCCAAAAAACTCCTTGGGATTCTCTTTACAGAGTCTCGCCACCCGGAGTTCCTCAGACCGCTTAGCCGCCCTTATGCTGGACTTCACTATCCTGGCTAGCCTCCGGTATTCGTCAAAGTCGCCCGAGGTCTTTGATTGCCGGTACACAGTTCTCCTCTCCCTAAGCAGTTGGCTGATTTTTCGATTAAACCACTTTGGTTGAGCAGAAGACCGACGGGGACATTTCAGAGGGATGAAACGTGATTGAAGACTCATGAACTTATTTTTGGAACTGTTTCACGAGTCTTCAACAACATCGCACACTTCTAGCCCCGCGTCAGTCAGTCCAGCACGAAGACCTGCAAAGTCTGCTCTTTTCAAATCGAGTTTCCTCGATTTACTAGTTGCAGGCCCTGCCTTCGGAACTTTGACTACAAATCTAATTAGTCGGTGGTCACTGCCACCGACCTCTTCGCCAACAGAGAGGTCCTCAACGATGTCATCCTCAGAGGTGAAAACCAAGTCAAGGATATTGTCTCCTCTCGTTACCTCTCTCACCCATTGAGTCAGGAACTCGTTGTTCGCGAACTCCAGGAGTAGTGCGTTCTTGCTACAGGGTTCTCAGGTTTCCCAGTCAACTTGTGTGTTGAAATCCCCCCTGACGATACACACTCTGTCTTCGACAAGTTCTCCTAGTAGCTGGTACAGATCTCTGTCCTTTTCAACGAGTTGAGCAGGAGGTCTATAAAGCACCAGGGTCCTGTATTTGGCAGGACCTATCTCTAGGTCAACACCTAGTAGTTCATGGTCGGATACGATGAGAGAGAGAGAGAGAGAGAGAGAGAGAGAGAGAGAGAGCGGGTAAATTGCGCTTTTAAGGTAGCATAGGAAATGAGAAAAGTGCTGCCATTGGCTATGTACATTATGATGCGTTAGAGCTACTTACCCCTGCGGAGAAGAATGTTAGCGTATCCATCAATAGGTGGCCTATTCATGACGCCGCTGAAAATTTTGTGTCGGCACTTGCTGGCTTCGAACTCCTTCCTTGACGTCCAAAACCAACTTTGTATTCACTATGCTACCGAAAGCTCCGCCTAGTGTTGGTAACCATACTGATTGGATGTCGAATAAGCTCACCACGTCTTGCGCACGATGCTCGATCCCGTGAGAATATTTCGTAGAATTGCGTGGAGTCGAGTATCACCAGTGATGTTCATCTACAGGTGAAAATTTTATTTTTCAACCCCCTTTAAACGTCAACAAACAACTAGGTTTGACAGTTTCAGTCCCGGCTATACATATACTGTATTCGGGTGCACTATTGTCGTATTACTTTTTCTTACCGGATGCTTATGTTTATCCCGACTACCGCGATTTGTTCTCTCGCTATTGGGAGAGTGTGGGTTTGTTTTGTTTTTTTGGTGGTAGGGAGAAGCAATTGCCAGAAATCTCTCGTTTTCTGTTTCAGTTCTCGGTCTGGTTAATCCTAGTGACCTCGGTCATGTCCTTCCTCATGAACATTTGGAACAGTCTCTCGAAAATGTCTTCTTCCAGGCTCCACTTTACAGCCCCGAGCTTTCCACCCGTGAAATCACTCTTACTAACCTCGGGTGGATCCGTCAATTTCCGTAAGTTAGGTAATCTTCCTAGATATCATTCTGTAATAACTCTAATTTCATTTCACACAATCCTCCTCCATTGTTGTTTTATCGTGAATATAACCAACCCTAAGTCTAGACACCTAGCGAGGTTCTCTCCCCTTCTTTCCAACCTGCCCTTTTAACCCATCTTTTCAATCGGTCACCCTTCCATCACTCAACGCGCTAGTACTCGTACCTACTTTTCTATAATAATTCTTCTTTACTACGATATTTTGACTTTCAAACCCTAAAATTCTCCGTTATATTAGTTTCTCTATCTTTTCCGAACGCCTCCTTGTCTAATTTCCTTAATAATGCGGCGAATTACTTGTTCAATTTGTGATCCTTCTCAGGTACAGCCACCTTTCCAATATGACTGTTCGTGGCCCCGAGATTAAGGAAGCTCTGACCAAGGAAATGCGACAATTTAAAAGTTGTGGTGGAGGAACTCTTGTGGATAACACGTGCAGTAATGTGAAGTTGTCGGATCACTCCGCGTTTGCGCAGAAGCTCAGTCAAGATACTGGAGTGCACATCGTTGTAGGAACTGGTAAGGAATTGTTTTCCTACTTTGTTTTTAATGGGGGGGGGGGAGGTCTCATTAGTACTTGCGAGTTCATTGAAGCTTCTTTGGCAAAACCGTATTTAAGGGAACATAGGAATGCATCCTCGTAGACCCCCTTAAGGAATTTCGCTCTTTAAACTTTGCTTCCGTTGTCTCAATCCTTCTCCACCAAGGCCTGTTACCTTCGCTACGGATCACGAGCAATTTCCCGGAGAGTTACGCTCCCCTAATTTTTTTTATATCCTTGAATTTCACAATTGTATAGATCATCCTTAAAATCTTTTATTATAATAATAACAAAAATAATAATAATAAAGTACGTCTCCGCCCATTTCACTCAAGGATACGGTCAAATTTAATCATTTTTCTACGACGGGAAGCTGGCACGAGGATGTGACATTTCATGGTTATAATAATCGCTTTCAAAACATTCTTCCAAAGGTCCATCTATGGTTCCCTTAGTTCCTCCCTTGACCCTTGTTCGTGTCCTTTGAAGGGTTGTACGTGCGGCGCAGCCAATCGGAGGGCACTCTCGCACTTTCCGAAGAGGAGGTCGCGACCCAAATGCGGGAAGACATAACCGAAGGCACCCGGCAGGATCCCAGTGTCAAATGTGGGATGGTAGGCGAAATTGGCTGCTCCTGGCCCCTTGAAGGTAAAAGTAAATATACATGTTCCAAGGCATGGTTGTACTCCACGGACTGATTGGTACTCGCCGATTTCTCTGGAAAGTAAGGAAATGACTGCATGAAGAAGAGGAGGGAATGAAATAGAATGAGGAGGACAAGAGAAGCAAATGGACGAGATGGACTGTGAATGGTGGAATGACCCGAGCTATTGTTTTGGTGGTGGCACCTCTGAGCATCGTGGTTCATATTTACGAACTTAAGGCAACCTCACTGAAACATTAATACCTCTTATCTGATTGATCAATTACCCTTTAACTATAAATACCAACAACCATAACACGAATCACACCACAACAACGCAACTACAAGGACTCGTATAACGACGTACGCGACATGCTAACACAAAATCTAACCCATCATGCTAGAAATAAGCTGTGTAGGTTAGAAGATCGAAGGAGCCGGATTTAGCGAGTGCATCGCGCTATTTCAAAGCCATCATCAACACATTCCAGCTACACAATTGTGCATTACAACAGATTGCGAGAAGCGGTCGTTGCAAGCAGCGAGCGAGACGCAAGTGATGCTGGGCTGCCCAGTGATGATCCATCCAGGCAGGTCCCCCGCCGCCCCGGAGGAGATTCTAAGAATCTACGCCGAAGTGGGGGGCAATCCCTGCCACGTCGTCATGGCCCACCTGGATAGTAAGTGACCTCGTTGAAGTGGGCCGGATTTATTAAATGTAGCAGAAGAGGTGTCCTTTATATCCACAAGATCATAAGGTAAAAAAAAATAATAAGAGAAATCGAAAAATAAACAAATAGAAAAGCTCATCTATGATAAGTCAAAGCCAGTCAGTCTCCAACATGATTCAAAGGCATTGCAAGCACTCATGGGCTTATTCTATCTACAAAAATTGAGCTCTTAGCCCAGCATCAGACATCATGGGTTAGGGTGTTCTTACTTGCCCTCCATATGGACTAATACTTAATATTATGAGTACATTTTTATACGGTGCTCATTTAGGCCCAAATGGGTGGTAGATAACTAGTTCTGGATATAAAGACAAGGAAGGATTAAGGGGAGGGAAAAGAAGGCAGAAGGTTGGAAAATGCCTATGAAATAGAGGGATTAGATAGTAGCAACGGTTCGCTGGTGTTTGTCAGTTAAAATCGTGTAGAATCTATGTGTTGCAACCTTTTGAACGGACTAGTTGAGAAGCGAGTTGCGCGCGCAGGCACCTGGAGGGAGAGACGTTAACCTTCGCTCTATCTGTGGTAGTAAGCGAGTGCGGCTCATTTTGCTGAGGGTTGCCAGTAGTCGCTTGAATATTGTCTACAGTCCGTATTGTAATTTGAAAAAAAGATTACTCTATAGTACATAATGATAGTAGACAGGCAGGCAACAACTCTAACCAAAGATGATAGTCACCTATTACCAGAGGTCAGCGCGATTCGAAAAAAATGAAGTCCGATTAGTGATTCGCCAGCTCGTCAAGTCCGATTCGATTAACCGATTCGGGTGCCAAAAATCTAAGTCCGATTAGCGATTATCCGATTCGATTAAATTTTTTTACATGCGATTCGATATTTAAAAAAGCGATTCAATGTTTTTAAAGCGATTTGCAATGTTTCTAAAGGTAATATAATTCTTTTTTTACCCTAAATAAGCCATTTTTAACTAATACAATTTTTTTTATAGGAACCTATCTGGCGACTGCCCACTTAGGCATAAGTCGCCGGAATCAAGACAGCCTGGCACTAAGCTACTTTAAAATAAGAATATGAAAACACAATGATAAGAAAGGAAGATCACAACAATCAGGAAGCAATCTCCGGCGTCGGGGAGAGGTCCCACTGCCCCCGGCGTAGGAGCGTGCGACCTACAAAAAAAAACGAACAATAACAAAAACAAAAATAGTTAAATAAAAGGGAGAAGGCCGGCCTCCTCCAAAAAGTCTATGAGTCCACAGGTCGGTGTGCACGAATCGTCCCGAGTACAAGGGACAGGCGGTAGCGACCCCGCCCATCCCGGTACCGGCACAGGTACCATGCGTGAAGATCACCCAGAATGGGACGTTCAACAAGAATGTGTCGAACAGTCTGAGGACCTCACAGTCGTCATGATAGGGCACTGGCGAGCGCTCCATCAGACAGTGATGCGTCACACGTGTGTGCCCGATTCGAAGACGACAGAAAGCGACCTGAAGACGTCGCGGCATTGGGGGATTTATCCATGGGAACAGTCGCGGCGCAATGGCACGCAACTTTAAGTTTCCTTCGACCATCTCCCATCTTCTTTGCCAAGCAGTCAGAAGAGCTGCTTGTAATCCTGCCATGTAGTCGGTGTGAGGAAGAGCGAAAGACAAGGCCGGTCTCAGAGTCCGCCCGGCTCGCCAAAACCATGGCGTCACGGATATCGCGAACCAGCGGATGCGGAGATTCCAATTCCCCGAGAGCACTCAGGGCACTTTGTGAGTCGTTATAGATCACTCTTCGGTCTCCGAACCGGGCACGTTGTCTCATCTCCCGTACCGAGTGGTGTATTGCCACCAGCTCGGCCGTGAAGACAGACGCAGCACCTGGCAGAGTCCCGCTGACTTCAGAAAAAGGGCATACGGCGTGGAAGTCGATCCTCTATTCAGACTTGGAGCCATCCGTATACACTGGCAAGGTTACAGCGTGCTACAAAAAGGTCGAACGCAATACTCCCGACGCTGTACAAGCTTTGGGAGCAGAGGAGTGGCGACAAATAGCTAAATGTGGTACCCTCCAGGGTTGCGTCCTGGGCAGAACCAGAGGAGCCACCGGCCAGAGAGCTATCCCTAACTCTCAAAAGAGTTTCCTGGCTCAAGAGCCAAAGGGCTTAGCGTATAACTGGCGTATCTTGGCGGCATAGGCACCGTCGAAATCAGCTGCGGATACATTGAGAGATGTTGGCGACTGAGGGAGGCACCAAGCTCGCGCATACAGGCGAGTTATGCACTGTACGCGGCGTAGAGCGAGTAGAATCTCCCCAGCATTGACCAACAGGCTCTCAATGGGGGAAGTGCTGAAGGCACCGGTCGCAAGGCGAAAGCCGGTGTGGTGGATCGAGTCCACCTTCCGCAATATACGCTCGGCTGCGGATGCATAAAACTCGCATCCGTAGTCGAGCTTCGAACGAACAAAGGATCGACAAAAAAGTAAGGCAGTAGCCCTATTAGCGCCCCAAGCGCTGAACGTCACGGAACGGAAAATATCCAGGAGACGCTAAGGCTACGAATATGAGCCTCCCAGGTAAGGCGTCGGTCAAATACAAGACCAAGGAAACGGTGCGATTCAACCACTTCCAGGCGCACCCCATTAAGAAAAAAAAATCTGGTTCGGGATAGAGCCGTGGATAGCGGCAGAAATGCACACCTTAGTTTTGGCGAAAGAAAACCGAAACTTGTGCGATTCCGCATAGCGAGAGACACGGTTCAATGCATGTTGGAGTCGACGCTCCAGAGTTGGCATCTGAGCCGCGCCAAAAGAGATCGAAAGGTCGTCCAAGTAGAGCGTAGCGAGAACATCTTCCAGCAGCACCAAGGTGATGCCGTTGATGCTCAGGGCAAAGAATGTGACACTGAGGAAACTCTCCTACGGGACACCCTCTTCCTGCTCCATTGGGCTGGAGAGGGCTCCCCAACCCGTATGCAGCTTCGACGATCTCGTAAAAATCTGATATAAACATTGGGAGGCGTTCCCTCGTCCCCATCGTTTGGAGAGTTTCCATGATACCGTATCGCCATGCAGTATCATAGGCCTTCTCCAGATCGAAAAACAGCATGGCGTAGTGCTGTCTACGAAGGAAGGCCTCGCAGACGGCATTTTCCAGTCGGAGCACAGCATCCGACGTGAAGTGGAATTTGCGGAAGCCGCAATGTGCAGAAGACAGATGGCCTCCGCTGTCCAGGAAAAAGACTAATCTAACATGTACCAATTTCTCCATCAACTTGCACACGCAAGAGCTTAGAGAGATTGGTCGGAAACCGGACAAAAACCGGCCGGAGTAGAGTTATCTCTCCCCGGTAGGCGAAAGGCGAGCACAATAGTGATTCGCCAGGAATCTGGGAAGAGACCCTCCATCCCGATCCTGCTGGACAAATCTAACAGAAAGGCCATGCCTTGCTCAATCAGGTGTCGAAGCATGGCGTACGGGACATCGCCCGGACCATGAGCGGTGCCCGCGCACCAAGCAAGAGCGGAACGCAACTCACTCTCAGTAAACCTATAGTTGAATGGTTCTCCGCCTTTGGAGGTAAAGTCCAGTCGGTGGCCTTCCGCGACATCACGACGTGCATTGAATGCTGGCGGAGAAGCATTCAATGCTGCTCCGCCGACAGTGAAATCGTTCGGGCGGCGCTTATGGCGGATGTAAGCATAACTATTCTGTTTGAGGGCCGTCTCACACTCGGCCGACCACCACGGAAGGGGTCGGCGTGCAAAACGGCCAGACGTTCTGGGAATATTTGTCAGGCCCGCGGCGATAAGGCTACCGGAGAAGAACTCAACGGCCTTATCTACCGACCTAAATTCCTCGACTGAGATAGAGAATTCAGTCATTTCCTGAAATGTAGGCCACCGCGCCAAGCACCACCAAGGTGGGCCCTCAGTCGGCGGTTGCCCTGAAAATTTAATTTGAATGGGAAAGTGATCACTACCATGGAGGTCATTGACCACCCCCCAATCAAGATCAGGCTTGGCATCCGAAGAGCACAAGGATAGATCAAGGCAATAAAATGAAGCGGTTCTCGGGCAGTGATGCGTAAACTCATCAACATTTACGGCACCTATCTCAAGCTCTTCGATCAGATGGACAAGGAATTGTCCCCTGGGATTTATTGACTAATCCCCCTAGAGAGGATGTCTGCCGTTCAGATCGCCAAAAAGCAAGAAAAAGGGCATCGGCAACCGTGCCACGACGCGGCGGAAGTCCCCCGCGTCGAAGTCAGCTGACGGTGGAATGTACGCAGAAATGATAGTATACCTCTTATCCAGGTGAAGCTGCACAGCCACTGACTGAAAGGATGTATCTATAGTGAAAGGAAGAACGAATACATCATGCCGGGTGTAAACCGCTCATCCCCCAGCCCGGCCCTCTCGTGGTGGTGGAGTCGAAAAACCCTTATACCCCGGGAGGGCGGGAGGGCGGCACGCGCCTAGCATGGTCTGCAAAAAAATAGCTAACGGGGAACCTGGACGAGACGAGCCTTCGCAGCTCCTCCCAGTTGGCCTGGAGTCCACGGAAATTCCATTGAAGGAATATACCTTCCAGGATTAGCTTGGAGGAGACGCGGGGGCCCTCTTCGAAGAGAAGCCCCTCACAGGAATCGCCGTACGCTTCCAAGAGGCAGAACCCCATGCGCTGTTGGCTGGACAAAGCGCTGAAGGCCCTGTCGCCTTCGAGGACTTATTGGGGGAGGTTGGGCTCACCATGTGAGTCTTTTCCTCCTTCTGCCTCGAAACCTTAGGCGGGCGTTGCGGCTTTGGAGGCGGGGGGGGGGCCCTCTTTTCGAGGAACGACCATCTCCGAGCCACTCAGCGCACCACTTGTCGTGGGCGTAGGAGTCGAAACTCCTTTGTTGCTGTACTCCTTTCGGGGGACAGCTTTAGGAACCTCGAAAGATGGCCTGGCGACCAACTTAAGGGGTGTTGCCCCCTGTGAGTCTAACGACTCGGTGGAGGCGCGTGGCCGTTTCGCCTTACGGGGAACAGTCACGCTGGGGGACGGAGAGGAGCCTTGGTTTTAGCCAGGGATGGGTGTCAATCCTTTTTGCCACCAGCTTTACTAGGGAAGAGCCCAGGTTGAGTAGAACCCGCAGAAGGGCTTCGAATGGGCGCCGAAACAACCCTGCTCATCGGCCTGGATGGGCCAGGAGCAGAGGGTGCCTTTCTAACCATTGAGACATAAGACGTCCCAGGCAGCGCCGGGCGCGCCAGGACCAAGTCCTTAGCCTCGCGGAATGAGAGTCGATCCTGGGCCTGAACGGCTAGGATTTCTTTCTCAAGGAGATATGCACCACATTCTTCGTAGAAGCGGGGTGCGGCTCTCTCCAATTCACACACTTAGGAACACACGATTTAGACTTATAGTGTGTGGCCTTGGAGCAATTTACACAGACTTCGGGTGACCCCGACTTTGCACGTCTACATGAACGATTCGTATGGCCGAAGCAGTGACAGTAATAGCACCGTCACGGCAGTGGAACGAATGTCTTTACGCGGTAGCGGTACCACTAGGCACGCACCGACTCAGGGAGCTTGTCACAGTCAAACGTGACAAAGAGTGTACGGGTGGGTCTCATGGCCCCTATCTGTTTTCTCATCACACGTTTGACCTTGACCGCCCCATGGTCGGCCAGCTTTAAGGTGATGTCTTCTATGGAGTAGTCAACGAGTTCCCTCGCATAAACTACTCCTTTCACAAAGTTTATGGTATAGTCCTGCGTCACACTTACTGGGGTGCCATCTAGTGTCCGAAGAGCACTTATATTGGCCACCTCGGAGGGATCCGCCGCTTTCGCAAGAAGGCTCCCGTCCGAGAAACGGGTTACCTTCAGTTCTCTACCAATTACATTAGCTAATGCTCTCCTCTGATGGATAATGTTGCCCTTGGCCAACATACTGCCATCAGTGGAGCGAATAACGAGGAAGCGTTTGAAGCCAGCGGGCTCGAATACGCCAGGTAGCCTCTGAATGAGGGCCCCCGATGTTATCGAGGCTCCGCCCTGCGCTTTTTTCGTCTTAGTCATAGTTGGTGGCTCCTCGCCCTATAGGGGCCGGATGTGCCGATCTTGGCTTGGTCGCTTACCAAAGTGGCAGCAGACCCATCCTTTCCCGCAACCCTCGCGGATTGAGAAGAGCCCCGAGTCTTTTTAGTCTTTTTTGTTTTTTTTCTTTTTTGGAGAGGGCGGGGAATGAACCCGCTTCTCACCTCCGCCAGCAGGAGCCCCCAGGCCAGATAGACCGGCCTCAGCTACTTCCTTCTCCGAAATTGAGAAGGTTCTGGCAGTCGTAGGGGCATCGGTCGGAGGAGATCCTTCCTACCCTTGTACTGACTCTGAAACCCTAGACGTTTGAGGAGGACCTCGCATAGGGGTGGATTGGGGTTCGGTGCTTGGCGCCCAGCCCGGATGATCCCCCATGAAAGGCCCTACCGTCTGAGGTTAGGTTGCTTCAAGGACCATATCTATCTCAGGGGAAGCCTCCAGTTGCCCCCCCCCTCCCCAGGAGATCGCAGGTCCCGTTGGCATTATTGTCACTAATCAGGTGTGGGGAGGCACAAGCCTTGACCCCGGCAAGGTTCAATATTCTTGCCAGCAGGTCCTTTGAGGGAAGCGACTGAAAGACCCTGACTTCCCTCTCCCCCCTAATGGGATTTGCCCTACCGAGCCACTTCAATGGGGAGCGGTCGGCTATGGGCTGACTGTTGGCTTTCTTGGCAGTCCCCTTGGAAAGAAAAGGAGGGACTGCCACTGGAAAGAGGGAGGTGCCCGAAAGCACCTCCAGAGAAAGGGGTGAGGGGGAGTCCCCTACACACGTAGGCGTAGGAGAGGAGTAAGCCTCCTCTCCGGTTAGAGAAGTTTGGAGGGTCTCCTGCACAAGCACAGAGGATGGGACCTCCATTTTTCTTGTGGAGCTGCCCAAGGGCGGCTCCGGCGATGGAACAGGGTAAGTTGACGATTGATTTTTTATTTGTCATCATTGGGCATCGTGACCCTCTTTTAATTACGGGATGCAATAGCTCATCACCCCCTTCGCAGTAGTCTGCCTTGCGAGGGGTGCGTACAGGCCTGGCAGAGCCATGTGCCGCAATTCAGTACCACTCCTCCCGCCTGGTGGCCTGGCCGTCCCGCGGCATGGCGGCTCCACCTTGGAAACGGCGTAAAAATATACATTGTGAAGTGAGAAGGAAAGGGGATGTGAGGAAGGTATGGGTGGGTATGAAGCAGGTTGTTAAAAACCAACCACCCCAGACTGGAGCTCAGGGGTTAGAGAAAATTGTCCCCTCCTCCCTCAGCTCCGATCCGCGACGGTTGCCTGAGGAGAAGGTCAGCATCTACCCTGTGAAATTAGAGGCTGACCAGAGAAAGTTGTGGGAAAAGTTGTAGGGAAAGTGAGGAAGTAGGTGAGAAATACAGGCTATCTGAAAGAAGAATGAGAGGCTAATCTGGGGCCGGACGCAGCGCTGGATCCCGTCAGCCCGGCGGCCAGTATGACAAATCGCCGTGCCCCTTGCGGGGCTAACTAATGCAAAGAGAAACCAAGCTCTTAAGATAAAAAATAAACAATTTCTTGTAATTAAAATATAATATAACAAAAAATTAAACTATACAGTACATATTACACAAAATACACACAGTAATAGTATTATATTCTCCCAGAAAAAAAAGAAGATTGGGTCAACTAACAACTTTGTTCCATATATACCTCATAATATTTAAAGTTTTCCACTCTCCTCTCCTCTAAGCCCGCCAGCTTAGTCCTCGTCTTCCTCCTCCACCTCGTGGGCCTTCTTGATGAGGTGGAGGTTGCCCTTCATGAAGTCGAGGGCCTCGAAGTTCGGTGCAGCGAGGGCCACCCTCTTTGGCCTAAGGATGTTCGACCCATAGCGGAACACGCGCTCGACCGAGACGGAGCTCGGGAGCGGCGTGTTATACTTGAGGAAGAGTGTTACCCAAGCATCAAATAACTCGAGCGGGAAGAGATTGGGCGAGAGCACCGGGTTCCCCCTCAGCGTCTTCCTCGACCAGTTGTTGACCTCTTCCCTGACCTTCTCCTCGAGGCTCTCCTCTTGCAGCCCATCCTCCATGGCGAACAGTTAGTCCGCGCTGCTGCTAATCCAAAAACTTTAAGCTTGATTTATCGTTACTTTATGAAATTAATAGTCTAGATATGATTATATGAATACCATTAGAACGAAATAGAAATACTAAATGCAAATATTAATGGTGCAACTTACTGCCATTGGGGTCCGCAATGGCAGGAAAATTAAAACAGAAGGATTACTTCGAAGGGTTCACAAGTGGTGGCAAGGGAGCAGCGCAGCAGCAACTTGCTCTCACGACGACTGGCTCTAAACTGGTGCCGCGCGTCACTTAACCGATATGAGACGAGTACGAAAAAACAAAACTTAACACGTATTATACCTACTTTATACTTGTAGAATATAACCTTTTTATTATATATGATTTAATAGTTAATCATGATATTTTACGCACTATATTATAGATAAAATACGAAAGTGTGATGCGAATAGAATAAAACGAAAAAATATTTACTTGAAAAAAATATAGAAAAAATTATTAACAAACTGCTATTGCGAAAAAACAAAGACGACGTCGACCTGGATTAATCGCAAATCGCTTTAAATTTTCGGCAGTCCGATTGCGATTATCCGATTCGTTTGGCGGAGGTTAGTCAGATTATCCGAATTGAAAATGCATGTCCGATTAATCGGATAATCGGACTTCCGAATCGGCCCACCCACCTCTGCCTATTACGAAGCGAGAGAGACATTGCTCTCAAATTGAAAACTGCGTTCTCTCATCAATTATTCCTTTGTTCTGATGGCCAGGACCACAAACGAGGTCCAAAGTCGCCAAAGAAGATAAAAAGGATGAAATTTGATACTCCCCTCCAGCAAAAAAAAATGTAACCATCATTGTTTTCTTATCTATGATGTTTACTAGTGAGCAGTACAACTTGGTTACCACTAATCCCTGTCGTCGTGCTGTTATGTCTTAATCTATTATTCCCTTGAAATATGTAAGTGACAGCCGATAATCTTCAGGAGGCCCTCTTAAGCAAAGACCTTTTTTTCCAGGGACTTTTTTGGACATAGAGGAAGTTTTAGAGTTTGCCAAAATGGGTTCTTTCCTCGAGTACGACCTCTTCGGGATAGAAACCTCGTATTATCAGCTTTGTGACCGGATCTTTATGCCATCTGATGGGCAAAGGATCCAGAATATCGAAGCTCTGCTCAGTGAAGGATACGAGGATCGGATCCTGATTTCTCACGACCTTCACACCAAACATCGAATGGTAAGCTCATTTATTACATAAGCAAATTGGCGCCCATTTCTGCGGAGATGGATCTCACTTAGAAAAGGACATGAGGTGATTAAATTGAGAGAGAATCGTAGGTAACACTTATTGGTACATCAGAACCAAATCTCGTTAACATGGAATTTAGGCGATAATGAACAAATATTACCGTTGAATCACCCCGATCAGCGAAATATACTAGCCTGGTTTCGTTCTCAAAGTACCACTATTTTAGTGGCAATTTTATTGAAAAAATTGTTATACCAGCAAAAAACGGATTTACCTTACTGTACCCTTCTGACCTTATTCTATTCATCTTTTTTTACTGTTGTATTTATTTTCTGTCCTTTTTGTATTAAAAATTTCCTTTTTCTGTTCATAGGTTGTCCTTTTGTATCCAGGTGCTGTCCTTTTTGTAGTCACACTACGCTCCTTTTTTACTCATATTTACGTCCTTTGTGTATTCATTCGTCAACGTAAGTGTTTAAGGCAGCTCGAGTATCCTATTCGACGTCATTTAGACACCTACTGGCAGTTTTAAAGGAGTTATTTGGAATACCGGTTCTCTCAGTCAAAATTTGTCCTTGGAAGCACTCACCACACCTTCCTGGACTCAGAAATCAGGATTGATGATGTTTGTCGTAACATTCCATTACACCATTGATTATTTTACTAACTATAGTATTATAATTTTTTTCTCTTGTCTGAATTTCAACTTATTTTTATACTTTGATAGAATAACGATACAAAGAAAAACAAAGGAAAAAGCATGCAACAACAGACCATTCGCTCCATACGGAGTTGCCTGCAGACACGTAGCTAAGCTAAGTTCACTAAACTTCGCCACCTTGATCATTAAAGTTCGTCTATCGAATGGAGGGAGAAAACAAAAAATATTACTCCATTATAAACGTAGTCAGTCTTGGTTTTGAGACAAAGTGTTTGTCTAGTTTAATTTCAAACGAATTAACTGTGGTGCAGTCAATGAAGTTACGGGGGACACCATTCCATAAGTTGACAATTTGGTAATTTTTTTTACGGTTTACTTAGAATTTTACAACAATTTCTACTTATGTAACTAGATCGGTCGATTATAAAGTACTTGCTACAGCTCATATTAACTATGCCTTTGACGACTTTAAACTCTTACGTTATGTCATCTCTTAGTCTACTCTGGGTTAGTGGGAAGAGATTCAATTCCTTAAGAAAATCCAAATGGCTTGTTTTTTATTCTAGGTATCATTTTGGTATCTCTAGTTTGAATTCGTTCTAGCTAATTTATATCTTTTTGGTAGTGTAAGGACACCAAACTTGAACACAATGTTCCAGAAGAGGCCAGACTAAAGATTTGTATAGAAGAAGTATTACTTCTTTCAATTTGTACTCAAATGACCCTACTGTTTTGTTCGCCTTCTTGGGAACTTCTGTGCATTGTTGGCCGGGTTTTAGGTTTCTCGATACTGTTACTCCAATGTAAATCTGTTTTCATTTCTACACTTTCCATTCGTTTTCCATTGATTGAATAAGATGGTTTTTCATTTTGATTTGCTATGTGGAGTACTTTGCATTGAACCGAGTTGAAGCACATTTGCCAAATTTGGGCCAAATTATATTGTACATTTACTATCTTATATGAGTTTACAGCATTAACAGTTTATGTATAATCTGCGTATTTTGAGATTGTGCACGTTAGACCTTCATTAATGTCATTAATGTAGATTAGAAAGAGGATAGACCCAAGAAAATCAGCCTTGGAGAACCCCGCTAGTTGCATTGAGACATTTAGACACTTTGCCTTTGCTGAGCCAATTCTCAATCCATCTTGATATGTCACCCTGTATTCTGTGCGACTGTAATTTTATCATTAGACGTTTATGAGGAACTTTGTCGAAGGCATTCTGGAAATCAAGGTATTGATATCAAAGGTTTTACTCTCATCGTATAGATTAAGAATATTGTGGAAGTCTAAAAGCTTCGAGAGGCAAGAACGTTTGTTGCGGAAGCCATGCTGGGTGTCTTTAAGAATGTTATTTGCCTCCAAATAGTTCATGATTCTGTTCCTTATGAGCGTTTCAAGAATATTTTGCACAGCTGATGCTATGCTAATTTGGCGATAGTTGGCAGGTATATATTTGTTTGCTACCCTTTTTAAAATATTGGTGTTACATTAGCGATCTGCCATTTGTCTGACATAATGTCCGTCTGTAAAGGATATATGGAAAAGCAGTGTAAGTGGTTTAGAAAGTCAATTCTCAGCTTCTTTTAGAACTATTGGTGCGATAGTGCCGGCCCTGCTGATTTGTTTAAGTTAAGCTCTCTCCAAATTTTTAACACATCGTTTTCACTTATATATGTTGAAGAGCGCCTGAATCATTTCTTTGGCTTGGCGATAGCATAATACTTAGATTTTGTAGATTGAATACTGATTTGAAGAATGTATTAAAGGTGTTATTCATCTCATCTTCATCGCTTATAAATTTGATTAGTGGTATTTCCAGATCAGTAAATATGCATTGCACTACTTCTTGTGGTGATCTTTTCATTCCGTTGGGTTATTAATTTTAACTTGTATTTTCTAATATTTCTTGCAAGTTTTTTAACGGGATCATCAGGCGAGAAAAAACATCCGCGAATGACATTCTTTGTTCGTAGACGTCTTTCGACCATGTTAGGTCATCTTCAGGGAATGAACAGAAATGGAATTATTTGACTTTGACTTTGTTTAAGTGGGGGTGCATGTGAGGGGAGGACGATAGAGTGTGTGGAGAGATAGAGAAAATAGACAAGTGGAGAAGAGAGAAAGAAGTGTGGTAGAGGTGCAAAGAGATGCCTAGGGTCTGGTGATCAGACTTATCACTTTTATTTATTTTCTTGGATGCGTGAATTAATTGTTGTTGTATTCGATTTTTGTAATAATTATAAAATTATAATTATTATGGCGTTCAAGCCCTTTGTCTTAGCAACTTTAGTTTTTTATGGTTTATGTTGTGCATTGCTCACTTTGTATATGTTTTAAATACATTTAAGTGCGTGCTTATTGTTTTGTTTTATTGTGTGTGTGTTTTAATAGTATTATTGTTTTTTCTTTCTTCTTTGGATGTCTTCTTCTATTGAAGTTCTCGTCGTAATCGGGTTTTTTTTTTCTTCTTCTTGATAGGGTAGTCAATTTCGGTAAGTTGTCATAGTAATTTTTCGAGTTTTTTTCTTTATACTTATTTTTGATCTTGTTTTCACAGGTATTTTCTCATTTTACGGATAGAACGGCACTTCGTCTCCGCCAGCCACTCGGTTGGCGGAGCTGGGAAATCTGGGGCGACAATCAGCTCTTCTGTTCTGGTTAATCATATGGGTGATTTCATAACTCAGTTCACGATTAACCAGATCCTGCATTTTCCGGGTCCGTTCTTCAATGACTTTGTTAATGGGAATTATCCCTGCCTCTCTGTGCAGGTCTTCTTGCCGTCTTCTTTCATGCCTGCGTGTACCCGTTATTAGGTACATGCATTTATTTTGCACTACTTGAAGACGCCTCTTTTGTGTTTTTGAGATACATGAGAGGGTGGAGGCGGGGAAAAGCAACGTAGATCTTACAAGGGCATTGTAGATCTTCTTCTTGTTGCTTTCACGTAGATTTCTGAAACTATATAGAGTTCTGACAGCGGACGAGGCTCGAGAAATTCTTTCTTCGACGTGCTTTTTGTACCCGGTAGAGGTGATTTTCATACCGAGTACATTGCATTCGTTGGTGTAGGGGTATCGCGTATCCCCCACACGCACGTCTGCCCTTAAGGTGCGTCCGATGGGGACCACCTTGAATTTCTCTTGGTTTGTTCTTATCTTCCAATGAGCCTCGTAGTTGTTAAGGTTCGCGATTTCCATCGCTGTCATGCGAGCTTGCCACGGCGCATTCTTCCATGGGGATACGATTATCTGGCTGAAATCATCGGCGTATTGAATATTGAGGGAATTGGGGTACACAGGGGCTGGGACGTCCGCGGTGTATATCGAGTAAACGGTGGGGGACAGACACCCCCCCTGCAGGAGGCCCGCAGTGAGCGGAAACTTTGGTCCGTCCGTGCACCCTAGACTGACATACGCCGCTCCTCCATGACATAGTCACAGAGAGTTCTTTCTAAGTTTTCACTTAGACCCAGCCGTAAGATCTTATACTGCATGCCCCGCTGCCACACCTTATCAAACGCCTTTGACACATCCCGACAAACGATATCCACATAACTCCTGTCCCGTTTGGCTTGGAAAAGCTTTTCCGTTATGACATTAATTGCCATTTCCGTACTTCGCTTCTTTCTAAACCCGAATTGGCAAGGGTTGTAGAGGGAGTTTTCTTTCAGGTGAGACACCAGTCTTCCGTTGAGGATCTTCTCAAAGAGTTTCCCGCCAAATTCCAGGAGTGAAATTGGGCGGTAACTCTCTCTCAACGTAGGGTCCTTTCCGTGCTTAGGCAAGAAGATCATTTTTGCCGTCTTGTAAGCATCTGGAAAGTACCCTGTATTCAGACATGCGTTAAAAATTTGTCTCATTCCTTCGATGATGTTGGCTAGTGCCTTTTCGAAGTTAAGCTTCGTAAGCCCCGATTGGCCTGGGGCTTTCTGTCGGAATGAGCGGAGTGCGCCAAGGATCTCTTCTTCGGTGATCTCGGCGTCTCCGTCACGCAGTCTATCCACCTGGTGATGAGGATGCGTTCGATGTATTTCCGTGTTAAGCTCGTCTACGATGTTGTTTTCGAACTCTATATCAAAATCTTCGTTTTCTTCTTCCGATATGCTGAAGATTTTTTCCCAATAACGCCGGAGTATTACTTCGATGTTTCTCTCTTCTGTTTCAATGGATCCATCTTCTTTTTTGATTTCCATTTTCCTCTTTTTTCCAGATAATCCTCTGAGACTTTTGACTTTCTTCCAAAAGTCCTTGAGGGATGCATCTTGATCGAGGCTCTCGATCGCATTGTCCCATTGTCTCTGTTGTTGTTCGAGGATCAACTGGTTGAGCTCTTCCTTGATCTTTCTACTTCGTTGTAGCGAGTCAAATGTTGCATTTGTTATATTTAACTCCTACATAACTCTCAATTCTCTGTAAAGTTCTTTCATATACCCAGTCCACCTGTATGAGAAGATGGTTTTATACTGGGTTTTGGGGATGCAAGCCCTATCTGCAATAGTTAGATGTTCGTTGAGGTCGTCGAGTGCCTCGTCTATCTCCTCTAGAATTGCCTCGTCCAGATCTGGTGGGCGATAGGCCTCGAGGAGATCAGCATACCGTGCCCAGTCGGCTCTCCTGTAGTCTTTTCTGACTGGAGCTGGGACTTGTATAGGGTTCCTATTGATGGTAAGTAGGATCCCTATATGATCACTACATGGTACCTGGACCGGTTCCATGTAGTAATTGAACGGCAGCTGACGATTAGCCAGACAAATGTCTGGTTTTGTGGCACTTCTTACTCGAGTATAGGTTGGGAAGTCCGGGCCTATTCTATGGACCATGTTTCGGTCCATCATAGTCTCCAGGCACCTTCCGATTCCGTTGAAGGTCCTGTACCCAGACTCCCGACATCTGGCATTAAGGTACCCCATTGATATGGTGGGGGTCCTTCTGCCAAATAGGCCAGAGATAGAATGAATAGGTAAATATTCTCGTCTCGGCGGCTGGTACCCGGTGGCGATGACCAGCTTTCCTATATCGAGTTCGACCTCTATTGCAAGATAGGATTCTTCCAAGTTTCTTATGGGTTTGTACTTGATCCCTCTTTTGATGGCGATGGCGGCACCGTCGTACCGCTCTTGAGAGTAATTAGTGACTAGCACGTCGTAGTCTCAGATCTTCATTTCGGAACTACGAGTGTCAATCCCATGTTCAGAAATCAAGATGACATCTGCATCTATTTCCCTGAACACGTTTCCGTGGAGAGTTCTTTTTGTTGTCCAGCCATTGGTGTTTATTTCCATGATTCTTAGTGAGTTCCGCTCCATGGTGAGATGAGTTACCTGTGTTTCTTCTTTGTTTTCTTACTCTTGGGGGCCTGTGGGGCGGGTCTGGGGTGCCCAGGCTTTTCCTTCTTCGGGGGAGGACTGGGAGTTTTTGATCGACTCTTCGTCGCTCTAGTGCGAGTGCATGGGCCCTCGTCACTATCCGAAGATGTGGATTCTTGTTCTTCTTCGTCGTCATTTACCTCATCCTCTTCTTCGGATTCTTCCGATGGGGGAGATTCTATGACTTGTTTAAGTCCTGTGGCTTTTGCTTCGATGCTATTGTTCCTAATCACACTATCTTTGAATGCCTTAGAGCATTCTGGGTCATCAGGAACGATGATGGAAGGTAGGTTGTTGGCCTTTAGCAGCGCGTTCAATACCCGGTTGTAGCATCCGGGTTTGACCGCGTTGTCCACGTTGCATGAGTAATGCAAATTAGGATCTTCGCACTTAGGTCGTTCGTAAAGACCATCGGTGAGGAAGTTGCCATTGTTGAGGCCATCCCTTCACTTTTCTTTAAAGTGCTCGCGTAGGTGCAGCTTTTCTTCTTCTTTTCTTCCTCTTCCTTTTTTCGAATTATATCTTTTTGGGGGGGCAGTTCAGGGCCATCGTTCGATGGGGCCCCTTGCAGTTCATGCATTTTTTCTCCTAGCTTTTACAGGCGTCATATCGATGACCCTGTGTGGCACATTCACTGCACCAAGTTGTGCCTTTTGGGGGACAGTTAGCGGTTGTGTGATTTTCGAGGGCATAACATACGAAGCACATTTGAATATTGTGATATTTCTCGTGCTCGATGTTTGATCCTGGGATCCTTATATTAAAAATGAGGAGTCCCTCGGTTGCCGCCTTGTGGGCCATTTCGGTAGTCTGAAATGTGACCTTGAAGACGTGGGTGTGATCTCTGAACTTGATCACCTCCCTTATCTTCGCCCATGTGTGGTTTCTTTCTAACTCTGATTTCAGGTCTGCGGGGGAGTTCTCGCCAACCCAGCTCTCCACCTTTCGGCAGATGATGCTCCTGTTCGCGGAGATCGCTGGCGGAGTTTTGGCTTCCAGGTCCAATTGTTTGAGTACATCGGCCCCTTCGTCAGATAGGAGCCGGTCTATATCCTTGGTTTCACCGCACATGGCGATGAAACCATTTGGTATGTCAATTAATTTGATCAGGGCGATCCTTAAATTTGCAAATAAGGATTCGCATACGGTCTTTTTTTCTGGGGTCTTTTTTCCGGGTAAGGTCCGTAGGGGGACCCTCTTAGGGAGGGCCTTCATCGTCGCCGAAGTCTTCTCTCTTCTTTCTTGAGTTTCTTTTTACTTTGTGTAAAAATATATGTTAAATGTTGTATGTAAAAAAAAGTGACAAGTGGTAAAGGAGGTAAAGTCAAGGGTTGATTTGGACTCTGACGTGAGAAGAGTGCTCCCGTCCAGTTTCCTGTTGTTTCCCCGCTCGGATGGTGCCGGGATTATGGGTGATGATGGATGGGGGATGGTTCTCGAGTGGGGACCTCAGAGGGTTGAGCTTGGTGGACTTGATGCATAGCGGCCGAATCAACGACCGCTAAGTTTGTGCCACCCCCTCACGGGTACGTACGCCAAAACTGCATCCAACTACATAGAGACGGGTGTAACTCCCTCTATGATTCTGGCTGGGTCCCCCGGGCGATGAGGATTTCTCCTCCGTCCGGGACTCGCAGTTTTGCCCCAAATTCGAGAAAATTTCTGACTTGTGCTTCTGCTGTGGGATAGGCCTCAAACCAGTTTCCACGCAAGCCCTTAATTATGCCAGTCCAAGTGGCCGACATAGTTAAGACGAAATTCATGAAGGGCAGTCATCCGAGCAGGTTCGCACGCAGGTCGATTGACGGGAGCAATGAGGGTTTTTAGCCCATCATTTTTCTTCTATTCGCAGCGAAAAGATTCAGAGAAAATCTTTGCAGATCAAACTAGGCTCCTAAAGATACCCAGGACAGTCGCGTTCTTAGGTGGCGAAGGCTCAAAAGTCTCTCTTTCTTTAAGCATGCGTGAGTTTAAACGCTCTTCGAAAGGTAGTAAGGCAATGCTACAGCGTACGAAAAATTCGCCCAGCAATGGAATTATTTAAAAATTGCTACATTAGATATAGTATTACTACGTGAATATAAGTATTACAAAAATTGGCCAATCATGACGCGGGAAATTTTTAAGGGAAAACTAAGCGCTACAAGAAACATAAAATTGGAAGGCTCAGATTGTTGGGCGAATATTCGACTGCGTATTTTTTTGGAAGAGCGATTTTTTTACGCGTGCTTAAATACGGACTTTTAAACCTCGCCACCTAATGACTCCCGCGACGCGGGAGTCATTAGGATCTCAGTTGATTCTGCAAAGATTTAAGATATCTTTTCGCTGCGAGTGAAGGAATAAAATGAGGGCTTAAGCACCTCATTGCTCCCGTCCACCGCCCTGTGTGGGAACCTGCTCGGATGACTGCCCTTCATTAATTTCGTCTTAGCTATGTCGGCCACTTGGACTGGCATAATTAAGGGCTTGCGTGTAAACTGGTTTGAGGACTAGCCCACAGCCGAAGAACAGGTCAGAAATTTTCTCGAATCTGGGGCAAAACTGCGAGTCCCGGGCGGAGGGGAAATCCTCATGCCCGGGAAATCCAGCCATAATCATAGAGGGAAGTACTCCCGTCTCTATGTAGTTGGATGCAGTTTTGGCGTACGTACCCATGAGGGGGCAGCAAAAACTTAGCGGTCGTTGATTCGGCCGCTATGCATCAAGTCCACCAAGCTCAACCCCCATCTGAGGTCCCCACTCGAGAATCATCCCCCATCCATCCTCACCCATCATCCGGGCACCATCCAAGCGGGGGACAACAGGAAATTAGACGGGAGCGTTTTTCTCACATCGACGCTCCAAACTCACCCTTGACTCTACCTCCTTTACCACTTTTGACATCACTTTTTCTCACTCATAACATATTAACTACAGATTTAATACAGAGAGGAAGAAAATAAACAAGAAATAAGAAAGAAGACGCCTACGACGATGGAGACCCTCCCTAAGAGGGTCCCCCTACGGACCATACCAGGAAAGAAGACACCGGAGAAAAAGACAGTATGCCAATCCCTATTTGCGAACCTAAGGATCGCACTTATTAAATTAATTGATATTCCAAACGGATTCATCGCGATATGTGGTGAAAACAAATATGTGGACCGGGTCCTATCCGAAGAAGGGGCCGAAGTCCTAAAGACTCTGGACTTGGAAGCAAAGACCCCACCAGCAATCTCGGCCAACAGAAGTGTCATCTGCCGAAAGGTAGAGAGCTGGATAGGGGAGAACTCCCCCGCTGAAATAAAAAGTGAAATCGAGAAGATCCACACATGGGCAAAGATCAGGGAAGTGATCAAATTCCGTGACCACACCCATGTCTTTAAGGTGACTTTTCAGACTACCGAAATGGCCCACAAGGCGGCAACAGAGGGACTCCTCGTTTTTAACATGAGGATCCCAGGCTGTAACATAGAACAGGAGAAGTACCACAACATCCAGATGTGCTTCGTCTGCTATGCGCTTGAAGCACACACCACCGCCAATTCTCCCCCAAAAGGAACGACATGGTGCAGCTAATGCGCCACGGAGGGTCACAGATACGACTCCTGCCAAAGCACAGATAAAAAGTGCATGAACTGTAAGGGAACCCATCGAACGATGGCCCTGAACTGCCCTAAAAGAAAGGATATAATCAAGAAAATGGAAGAAGAAGAAAACAAGAAAAAATCGACTACCTACGCAAGCACTGTGAAGAAAAGTGAAGGGATGGCCTCAGCAATGTCAACCCCCTCCCCGATGGTCTTCACAAATGACCTAAGTGCAAAAAATTTTATTTGCATTACACATGCAAACGTGGTAAATGCGGTAAAACCTGGATGCTACAACCAGGTTCTAAACGCACAACTTGCCATCCATCATCGTACCCACTGACCCCGAATGCTCCAAAGCATTCCAGGATAGCGTGATCAGAAATAACCAAGAAAAAGCCACCGGACTGAAAGAGGTTATTGAATCTCCCTCATCGGAGGAATCCGAAGAGGAAGACGATGATTTAAACGAAGATAAAGAAGAAGAAGAAACCACATCTTCGGATAGTGACTAGGGCCCACGCACTCGCACTAGAGCGATGAAGAGTCAATCAAAAACTCCTAGTCCTCCCCCGAAGAGCGAAAAGCCTGGTCACACCAAGCCCGCTCCACAGGCCAAAAAGAACAAAAAGACCAAGAACAAACACAGGTAAATACATCTCACAATGGAACGGAACGCACTAAGAATTCTGGAAATCAACACCAACGGTTGGACAGCGAAAATAACTCTCTACGGAAATTTGTTCAGGGATATTGAGGCAGATGTCATCTTAATTTCTGAACATAGGATTGACACTCGTAGCTCCGAAATGAAGATCTAGAACTACGACGTGTTAATCACAAATTACTCTCAAGAGCAGTACGACGGTGCCGCCATCGCCATCGCCATCAAAAGAGGGATCGAGTACAAGCCAGTAAGAAACCTCGAAGAATCCTATCTTGCAATAGAGATCGAACTCGATATAGGTAAGCTGGTCATCGCCACCGGGTACCAGCCGCCGAGACGAGGATATTTACCTATTCATTCTTTCTCCGGCCTATTTGGCAGAAGAGCCACCACCATATTAATGGGGGATCTTAATGCCAGATATCGGGAATCCGGGTACTGGTCCTTCAACGGAACTGGAAGGTGCCTGGAGACTATTGTGAGGGAACCCCACGTGGGATCTCTTGAGCAGAACGGAACTTCCATGCGCTGTAGAAGGCCCAGTTAGGCCTAAATTGGTAAGCCTACTCCCCCTCCCCTCCACAAGTGGTAGCCTCGAACCGTGTCCACCACGATTCACTTTTACACGGGAAGAATAGCCTCTGCAAGAAGATTCAAGGCCATTCGAGAGTAGAGCTGTTTCCCAACTTACCGCCCCCCCACCCCCGGGGAGAGCCTCGGACATAAATAGCGCTTAACTCCCATGAAGAAAGACAGATTTGAGAAGTCTTGCCCAGACCCCAGAAGATTCTCCTAGTTCCAAGTCGGGTGCTAACAAAAAAGCAAAGTGACTGCTGAACTATTTTTGTGTATTTAGAATTAACCCCAGGCAGTAAGGTAATTCCACTTAACGATCGCTACCGAGTGATTTTTCCGACTTCTCTCATCAACTCCTGTCGAAGCGCCCCCCCCCCCCCGCCTCGTTTCGGGTGGCCGAAATACTCTCCCCTGGCCGAAAGTTACCTCTCCCCCTGTTTTGGGAGAACCGTCATCACTTTAACCTCCCGCTCAGAAGTTCCGAGCGGCCTCAACCCACGTGCAGAAGACATCGGTAAGCCAACCCCTCTCTCCCCTTCAGGAACCCAATTGAGTTAATTTTCCCCACCCAATTTGAATAATCTCCTCCTGTAATACCTTAAGTTCTAACTTCATAGTCTGATTTATAACTACAATTTCCCCCTTCGTTTACTAATGTGATTTTGTCCGTTAATTCTCTGAGGTAATTTTACCCATCAATTCTCTCATTATTTTTATGTAAATAAAATTATATTTTTGTTTATGCCTCTTTAAATAACCTTGAGCTTTGCCATTTCCCATTTGTTACCTGACCTCGTTGCACTCTCATCTCGCATTTCAGCCCGTCTAAACTAGCGGTGTTCTGTCCCTTCGTCTGTTCACCTGTAAGTTATCGGTCCCTCCCCCATAGATATAATATGGTATTGATGTAATATAATGTCATACCACGACAACTATGATGGACCGAACTTCTCAACCTATATTCAAGGAAGAAGTGCCACAAAACCAGACATTTGTCTGGCTAAATCGTCAGCTGCCGTTCAAATACTATATGTAACCAGTCAGGTACCATGCAGTGATCATATAGGGATCCTACTTACCATCAACAGGAACCCTATACAAGTCCCAGCTCAAGTCAGAAAAGCCTACAGGAGAGCAGACTGGGCACGGTACGCGGGTCTTCTCGAGGCCTACCGTCCACCAAATCTGGACGAGGCAATTCTCGAGGAGATAGACGAGGCACTCGACGACCTCAACGAACAACTTATAAATGCAGATAGAGCTTGCAACCCCAAAACCAAGTATAAAACCATCTCCTCATACAGGTGGACTGGGTATATGAAAGAACTTTACAGAGAATTGAGAGTTATGTAGGAGTTAAATATAACAAATGCAACATTTGACTCGCTACAACGAAGTAGAAAGATCAAGGAAGAGCTCAACCAGTTGATCCTCGAACAACAACAGACGATGGAACGATGCGATCGAGAGCCTCGATTGAGATACATCCCCCAAAGACTTTTGGAAGAAAGTCAGAAGTCTCAGAGGATCATCTGGAAAAAAGAAGAAAATGGAAATCAAAAAAGAAGATGGATCCATTGAAACAGATGACAGAAACATCGAGATAATATTCCGGCGCTATTGGGAAAGAATCTTCAGTATACCCGAAGAAAAAAAACGAAGATTTTGACAGAGTTTGAAAATAACATCGTAGACGAGCTTAACATGGGAATACAAAGAACACATCCTCATCACCAGGTGGACAGACTGCGTGACGGAGACGCCGAGATCACCGAAGAAGAGATCCTTGGCGCACTCCGCTCATTCAGCCAAAAACCCCAGGCCAATCGGGGCTTACGAAGCTAAACTTCGAAAAGGCACCAGCCAACATCATCGAAGGAATGAGACGTATATACGACGCATGTCTGAATACGGGGTACTTTCCAGATGCTTACAAGACGGCAAAGATGATCTTCTTGCCCAAGCATGGAAAGGACCCAACATTGAGAGAGAGAGCTACCGCCCAATTTCACTTCTGGAATTTGGCGGGAAACTCTTTGAGAAGATCCTCAACGGGAGGCTGGTGTCTCACCTTGAAGAGAACTTCCTCTACAACCCTTGCCAATACGGGTTTAGAAAGAAGCGAAGTACGGAAAAGCTTGCCTAAGCCAAACGGGACAGGAGTTACGTGGATATCGTTTGTCGGGATGTATCAAAGGCGTTTGATAAGGTTTGGCAGCGGGGCATGCAGTATAAGATCTTACGGCTGGGTCTAAGTGAAAACTTGGAAAAAACTCTGCGACTACGTCATGGAGAGAGCAACGTATGTCAGTCTAGGGTGCCCGGACGGGCCAAAGTTTCCGCTCACTGCGGGCCTGCCGTAGGGGGGTGTCTGACCCTACCCTTTACTCGATATACACCGCGGATGTCCCAGCCCAAGTGTACCCCTCTTTCTTCAATATTCAATACTCCGATGATTTCAGCCAGATAATCATATCTCCATGGAGGAATGCACCGTGGCAAGCTCGCATGACAGCAATATAAATCGCAAATTTGAACAACTACGGGGCTCAATGGAAAATTAGAACAAACCAAGAGAAGTTCAAGGTGGTCCCCATTGGACCCACCCTAAGAGCAGACGTGCGAGTGAGGGATACTCGATATCCCTACACCAACGAATGCAATGTACTCGGTATGAAAATCACCTCTACCGGGTACGCGAAGCACGTCAAAGAAAAAAATTCTCGAGCCTCGGCCGCTGTCAGAACTCTATATACGTTCAGAAATCTACGTGAAAGCAACAAGAAGAAGATCTACAATGCCCTTGAAAGATCTACGTTGCTTTACCCCGTCTCCACCCTCTCTTGTGTCTCGAAAACACAAAAGAGGCGGCTTCAAGTAGTGCAAAATAAATGCATGTACCTAATCACAGGTACACGCAGGCAAGAAGACCTGCACAGAGAGGCGGGGATAATTCCCATTAACAAATTCATCGAAGAACGGACCCGGAAAATGTAGGATCTGGTTAATCGAAAACTGATTAGAGAAATTACTCAGATGATTAACCAGAACAGAAGAGCAGAATGTCGCGCCAGATTTCCGAGCTCCGCCAACCGAGTGGCTGGCGGGGACGAAGTGCCGTTCCCACGCATGATGAGATGTAGTATCTGACCTAATCAAAGAAACTATCCGAATCAAGACTAAAACTCACAATTATGACAAATAATCCCTGATGAAGACAACAATAAACCAAGAAAGAAAAAAAACCCTAATACGATGAGAACTCTACCGACTAAGAAAAAACAAAAAAAAAACTAAAACACACACGCATACAAAGAATACCAAAACATTAAGCACGCAATTAAAAGTATGAAAAAACAAACAAATAAGCAATGCATATCACACACAAAACTAAACTAAAGTTACCTAGACAAATGGCTTGAACGCCATAAATAATAATAAAAATCAACAGAAACAACACAGAATACACCCTACAAAGAAATAATGAAAGTGATAGGCCTGATCACCAGGCTCTAGCATCTCTTTGCACCCTACCACACTTCTTTCTCTTTTCACCGCTTGTCTATTTTCTCTATCTACCCACACACCCTATCGTCCTTCCCTACACGCACCCACACTTAGAACGTAATCGTAATTGTCTGACTATTCGACTGATCTAGTTTCTGGAAACAAGTCGCGTTCTCTTACACTGATAAAGTCTAAGCGAGTTAGTGTTTTTTATACTCGCGAGTGCAATGCTTTTAAACGCTAAAGTTTTAGCTAGTGAGATGTGAGATTTTCGTTATTTCACGAATTGTGGTAAATACCTGAATATTTTTCACCCGCTCTTTGAACCTGGTGGCGGTAAATGAACTCGTTTCGCTTACTCCCCTTCCAAAAAAAATATTCAACGCGTCACCTTCGGCTTCGGACGAACTCTAACCTGGGACGAACTTTTAGAAAAGCGCCTCCGATTTAAGTAAAGTGCCTGTTGGGGAAAGTAAATGATAGAGACCCGTCGGATCACACTAAAGACCCTCTACGATGAACCCAAGCCTGATCGTGGGAGGGCCTTTGTAATTGTTATAGTACCTCCTTTAAGTGTCTGAATTGTGCAGGAACACATAAGACCCTATCCATGGCCTGCCCAGTCAAAAAAAGAGATGATTAAGGCTGAAAAGGCTAAAGCAAACAGCACTTATGTCAAGGTTGCAAAAGCTGCGATTGTGGAGTCTGAGGAAAGCAAGACATACTTGCACGTCGAGAATGAAAATTATGTTGCATTTATTATGCTCACAGCGCGAATCTCGCCTCCCCGGGGATCTTTGCGAAGGAGCTTAATAGAATGCTGACAAATAGTGGTATGCAGGAGATTTGGTTTCCCCAAAATCCACAGTCCCAGGAATCAGGCGCAGGCAGCGCGAGATGCAAAGCCACGCACTAAGAAAACGAACAACGAACAAAACAAACAAACAAAAACAAACGAACACATAAACACAAGCGGATATGGAAGTTTCTGTAATTGAGACTGCGAGAACCGAGGGAGGAGCACTTTCGCCCCGCTCCCGAAAAGCTCGCAGCCACAAAGACGTCCGAGTTCGTCCTATTCTTCTAAGAGGGAACCTAGGCACGTATACCACCCGAGGAAAATAAACTTAAAGGTTTACGCTGCCGAAAGGTCCCCTTTCCCAAAGGAGATGGATGTCCTTGATGTATCAGAAAGAGTAATATCCGGAAGATACAAATGGGAATTTTCCTCGGAAGACTGCAGTGAAAAACAATTCGAGGAGGCCTTACTCCAAGGCTTAATCAAAATGGCTCCCGAAACCTTCACTACCCTCACAGACGACGAACACAAGAAAAAACGAAATGGAAAACGATTACGCCACCAAACACTCCGCAAGGGCCCAAGCTCGTTATGGTAACATAATACCACAAATTGATCCATACTTTGTATTTATTTTAGTACACGGGGTGAATACAGACAAAAACCAAATAAATTTTTTTACCTATGAAGTCATAACCAGAAATCACAGCGGAGAACGATTTGACGGTTGTGCAATTGCTGTGAAAAAAGGTATTGATTACAGAGAAATAAGAGGACTCAATGAATCTTACTTAGCTTTGGAGGTACGTACGGCAGTGGGGCCCCTGGTTTTGGTAACAGGGTACCAGTCCCCAAGAAGAGGGTATTTACACCTCCACAACTTTCTGCAGCTTTGTGGTCACGGCAGAACCGTTCTTTTTGCCGGCGACCTCAATGCGAGGAGTGCTGCCTCAAACTATACTTCGACCAACCCAGCAGGCAGGAATCTCGAGACACTTATTGACAGACAAATAATTACAATTATTGGACCAAACTTCCCCACATACATCTAGGACAGATCAGCTACAAAACCGGACATAGTACTCACAAGCACTACGTTTCCATTTAATTGCTTCATTGAACCGGGCCCTCCCGTCCCCAGCGACCACCATGCTATCCTTATAAGCATTTCCACCGCCCCTATTCAAGTCCCTATCCCAGAACGCAAGAACTACGCTCGCGCCAACTGGAATACATATAAACAACAACTCGAAAGCTACATTCCCGACCCCTTAATTGATGCAAATTTAGAAGAAATCAACGAGGAGTTGGACAAAATCACCAATCAATTAATAAATGCCGATAAGGAAGCCATGCCCCGATTAAAATAAATATAAAACACTCCCGGCCCCTACTTGGACCCCTAGAATGAGATCTCTGGCGAGGAAATACGGGGAACGGATCAATGAAGTGAGCCTCACCAGCCTTAACATTACTACACACAGACGAGCACGACAAATACGCGACGAACTAATGACACTCATTAGAGAACAGCAGAATGTACTTTGGGACAATTTAATACGCAGACTTGACTTAGAAAGCGACTCGCGTACATTCTGGCAGATTGTAAAAAGGCTAAAATGAGGACAAACACAGACGTCAATAAAAATCACACGGGACAACAAAAAAATTACTGAGACAGACAAAATCGAGGAAGAATTCAGACTCTTTTGGGCATCTATTTTTAATATATCCCCGGAGGAGAATGACAACTTCGATTTATACTTTGAATAAAGAATCATTGACGAACTAAATGACCAGATCCACAGAACCTATCCTCATCATTACGTGAAGCAAGAAAGGAATATGGAGGGATACGGCGGTAAAATTAATGCCGAGGAACTCTCGAAAACTTTAAAATCCTTTCGTCAAAGGGTACCCGGGCGTACAGGATTGACAAGGGAGAATTTTAATCGAGCCCCGCCTAACATCCTTTTGGAGCTCATGAATATCATGAATGCGTGCCTGAACGTGAGTTTCTTCCCTGACCACTAGAAGATAGCAAAAATGATATTCATTCCCAAACCCGGTAAGCCACCGGACACTCCAGCTAACTTCAGGCCTATATCTCTCTTAGAATTTGCAGGGAAAGTCTTCGAGAAGATATTGGCTAACAGGGTGAATGCGTTCCTCGAAGAAAACAATTTGCATAAACACCAACAACATGGCTTCCGGAGGAAGCGAGGAACGCACACGGCGCTAGCCGTGATCACCGAGAAGTTGGCAAAAATAAAAGCAGAACAACGCCACGCAAATCGGGTGCTCCGAGACGTCAAAAGGCCTTTGACAAAGTATGTAGAAGAGTTCTACAATACAAGATCTTACACCTGGGCCTCAACCCCATATTTGAAAGGATACTTTGCGATTACGTGATGGAGAGGAGAGCGTATGTGCACGAAAAAGACTTCAATGGCCCTGAGTTCGAACTCAAGGCGGGGGTGACACAAGGTGGGTGTATTAGTCCCCTGCTCTATAATATATACACAAATGACCTTCCTCAACCTCTAACAGAAGGCTCGTTATACGTCCAATTTTCGGACGACATATCGATGATCTGTACGACACCTTATCGTAATGTGAATTATATGGCACAGAGTACGGCGGTAGAAATCGAAAACATCAACTCTTTCGAGAGGAGATGGAAGATATATACCAATGCCCCAAAGTTCCAGATAATCCCACTATTCCGACGAACTCTCGCAGACATCCGTGTGGGGGGGTGTACGCATCCCTTACTGCACGGAGGGCACGGTTCTGGGACTCCGGATTACGACTGGTGGGTATGGAAGTCATGTGAATAGGGTCTCGGCAAATGCACGGAGGGACTTAGGTGAATTTTTCCGATTCATAAACCTAAGTACCTCCAATAAATTTAAAATCTATAATGCGTGCACCCGATCCAAACTCCTGTACCCCCCAGACCCCATAAACGTGAGTGCCAAGACCCAGATCCTTAAACTGCAAAGGGTTCAGAATAAGGCTGTCTTACTTATAACGGGGACCCGAAAGAGAGAGATGAAAAGGCAGAGTGAGCTCCATGGCGAACTGGGGTTGACCTCCATAAACGTGGATTTTTTTTTTCTTTAGAGCCCATCTGGTGACGGCCCACTTGGGCATAAGTCGCCGGAAATACGACAGCCTAGAACTAGGCTACTTTAAAATGAAAATATGAAAAAATAAAAATTATAAATATTGGAAAAACTTAACAATTAGGAAGCAATCTCCGGCATCGGGAGGAGGGCCCCCTCACCCCGGTGCAGGAGAGTGCAACCTACAAAGAGAACAAACAAAAAACAGAATAAAAACTACTTAAATAAAGGGGAGAAGCCCGGCCTTCACCCAAAAGTCAAAAAGTCCACAAGTCAAAGTGCACGAATCCGTCCCAAGTACAAGGGACAGGCGGTAGCGACCCCGCCCATCCCGGTACCGGGACAGGTAACGTGCGCGAAGATCACCCAGACTGGGACATTCCACAAGAATATGCCGAACAGTCTCGGGGACGACGCAGTCGTCACAATAGGGCGCAGGCGAAAGCTCCATCAAATAGCAATGCGTCACACGAGTGTGTCCGATTCAGAGACGACAGTAAACGACCTGAAGCCGTCGCGGAATTTGGCGATAGGTCCATGGGAACAGTCGCGGCGCAATGGCACGCAATTTTAAGTTATCTTCGACCGTCTCCCATCTTCTTTGACAAGCAGTCCGAAGAGCTGCCCGTATTCCTGCCATGTAGTCAGTGTGAGGAAGAGCGAAACGCTGGTCCGGTGGCAGAGTCCTCGCGGACTCTTTGGCGCCTTCATTTGCGCGCTCATTCCCCGCAATTCATACATGTCCAGGAAGCCAGCAGAAGATAATCTCGAAATCCGCCCGGCTCGCCAAAACCGTGGCGTCACGGATATCGCGAACCAGGGGATGCGGAGATTCCAAAGCCCCGATAGCATTCAGAGCGCTTTGTGAGTTGCTATAGATCACAATCCGGTCTCCGAACCAGGCACGTCGCGTAATCTCTCGTACCGAGTAGTGTATTGCTACCAGCTCGGCGGTGAAGACAGACGCAGCGCCTGGAAGAGCCCCGCTGGCTTCAAACAGAGGGGATACGGCGTGGAAGCGTAACCCCTCTTGGGACTTAGAGCCATCCGTGTACACTGGCACGGTTCCAGCGTGACACAAGGTGTGCTCCAAAAAAGTCGAACGCAATACTTTCGGCGCTGTACAAGCTTTGGGAGCAGAGGCGTGGCGACAAATAGCCAAATGTGGTACCCTCCAGGGTGGCGTCCTGGGCAGAACCAGGGGCGCCACCGGCCCGAGAGCTATATACAAAAAACAAAGACACTAAGCACAACACTAAAGTTATTAAAGTCATTTATTACCACAACAGCAAATGCGCATATCATACCCAAGAACATTATTTTTTTTTAAGACAAATGGCTTGAACGCCATATTATATAAACTAACTGAAAGACAACAAAGGAACTACAAAACCAAACAAGTATTTAAAAGCGATAGGCCTGATCACCAGGCCCTTAGCATCTATTTGCGCCCTGCCAAACTTCTTTCTCTTTTCACCACTTGTTTATTTTCCGCTATCTGTCCCCACACCCTTTCTTCATCCCCTACCCACATCTACACTCTTACATAGAATTGTAATTGTCTGACTATTTGTCGCTCCGATCTAGTTCTCTGGTAAAGGAGGCAAAGGAAAATGGAAGTTTGAAAACGTGCTTCTTTTAACGGCGGTCAACTCGGAGATGCCGAGATGTCGGGAGTATGGTTTCTGGCTGAAGTTGCACGTTAATTGCCGGTTTCTTCATTGGAATAATTACGGCTTTGGCCATCCGCAATCTTCTGCGGTTTTGAAGTCTCAGGATGATGGAGGTGTCCTTATTCAGTTTTGCACGCGTTAGGGTAGTGCCATGAGATTGAGCGTGTTTTTGAATCGCGCCATCTTGAAGGTGAGCTATCAGTCGCCTTGACAGGGTTGTAGAGGTTACGCCGATGCACTTTGAATTGCGGTGTTTGCAGTGTCCGACTTTGCACGAATATTCGTACACGACATTAGTCTCCTGCAGTTCGCTCGTCGGAGGGAGCAGCTGTTCTTCATGATGCAACTACTTGTTTTCTTGGTCTTGTAGTATATAATTAGATTAATATCCGTATTAGGGTCGGTTGGGGTCACGTTACGATGGAGAACGGCTTTGAGAGCCTTTTCGTCTTCACGGTAGCCGGTGTTCATATTGGTCTTGTAATAAAGGTCGACATTATTACTCTTCGGAGTAGACCTGACGCCAGGGCCAGCAGCCAAGTTCATTTTCTCTTTCATGGTGGCGTAGATGGATTCTTGTGGGTAGCCATTGTTAACGAGAACTCGGCAAACCCTCTTAAGTTTTTGATCAACAGCCGTCCACGAGGATGAATGAGAAATTGCCCTCTTAACTAAGGCATTGATGACTGATCTCTTGTAACGTTCAGGACACTCAGAAGAACCGTTTAAGCAGAAGCCCAAGTTGGCAGCCTTAACGTATACTTGGGTCACAAATTTAGACTCCTGTGCACTTATGAAGATATCAACGAAGGAAAGGGATCTTCATATTCCGTTTCCTGGGTGAAATTCAGACAGGAGTTGTTCTTGAATGTTTCAATTAGGCCGTTCACTTGTTCAAGGTTATTCGTATTCAAAATTATGTCATCGATATAGCGCGCGTAGATGGGAGGCTTGAGCGTTATATTGCTTATGAAAATCTTGTTCTCAACTGAGCCCATGTAAAAATTGGCAAAGAGGACGCTAAGGGGTGACCCCATCGCGACGCCATCAATTTGCACGTACATTTTCCCATCGGGACCGTAGAACGTGGCTTCTTTTGTGCATGCTTGGAGCAGCTGTCGCAATATGTGTTCGGGAATGGTGAGGGGTGTGGGGCCTTCAGTATGGTAAATGGCATTAGTTATCAATTCGATAGTTTCATCAACGGGAACATTTGTGAATAGAGATTTTACGTCTATAGAAGCTAGTACGGCTGCTGGTTGAGAAGTCTGAAGGATATCTAGAAGAGTTGAAGAAGAGGGCAGCGTGTAGGTTGATTGGGTGTAGGGCACGATGATCGAGTTGAGAAATTTTGTCAGGTGATAAGTCACGCTTGGTGTTTAACTTATGATGGGGCGAAGGGGATTTCCAGTTTTATGCGTTTTTACATTGCCGTAGGCCTAACCCATCCTGAAGTCGCCTTCAATTAGGAAACTCTTCATAGGGTTGCTCGTGGTGTTATTTTTTCTAATGAGTTTGTTGAGTTTCGTTTTCTCGAGAACGTTAGTTGGATTCCGCGTTATATTTTTGAATTTGGTGGTGTCGTGCAGTATTGTTTTCATCTTGTTGAGGTATTATTCTTGGCTCAGGATAACAGATTGAACCTTCCAATTTTCTGTTTCTTGTAACGCTTAGTTTCGCCTTAAAAATTTCCCGCGCAATGAATCGCCAAATTTTGTAATACTTATGTTCGCGTAAAAATACTATATATAATGTAGCAATTTTTGAATAATTCCTTCGACACAAAATGAACAAAGATCCCAAACAATTACAGGCCTATTGCTCTATTAGAGCACCTAGGCAAAATACTCGAACGTATGATCAACTGCCGCCTACGGGACTACCTGGAAGAGAGGGACTGGTTTCCCCCCCCCCCCCGCACACCAATATGGGTTCAGGGGGGGGAAGGGGCTGCTCCACTCAGGCAGCTATCACGACAAAAAAAAAACGCCAGGTACGACAAAAGAAACTCTCCATCAGCAAGAACGTGGAGAAGGCCTTTGATAAGGTGTGGCACGAGGGACTCCGTTGGAAACTCGCCAACAATACGGAGTTACCTCTCTGCACCAGAAGGCTCCTCTCGCACTACCTCACTGATCGGAGATGCCACATAAAATACAACAATACCCTATCACAATCTTTCACACCGCGCTCAGGCGTTCCCCAAGGAAGTGGACTGGCACCCAAACTTTACATCATGTACACAAACGACACCCCACGCCCACCAGAAACCTGCCGTTACACCTACATAGTGTTTTACGCCGATGATGAGACCATTTTCGTCAGCGGCCGCAGGCCACACGAGATCGCGCACCACGCACAAATAATTCTAGACGAAAAGAGAGAAGACGAGGATAAATGGCTGATTGCCACGAATCCACTGAAGGTACATATGGACACTCTTCGGTGCAAGAGATCACTACATGCATAACCTACAAATTTTCTCACACACACCAGACAGGAACCACCTAAACTCAACAAGGCTCGACTACACACAACAGACAAAAATCCTTCGGGTAACTTTCGACAAGTTCCTTAGGTTCAATATACACCAGCACATAATACAAGCAAGAGCCGCACGCACAAACAAAATGCTGCGCAGGTTCTACCCTGCGGGCAAGAAACTACAGTTACATCTATATAAAACACTCGTGCGACCTCTTCTCGCCTACGCCCCACTGTCACTCCTAGCTGCGCGTGTCACGTGGCAGAAGAAGGGTCAGCGCATTCAGAACTCTGCTCTGAAGCGCGCTTGCCGCTCTCCCATGTACGCGAGAATGTCGACACTACACGGCAACAACAAATTAGCACCTCTCAACACATACGCTCACACTAGACTCACAAAACAAATCGGGTAAACTAACTAGATGCCCCATATACACCGCACAACACGCAAGGCTGTATGTTGCGATGGCACTGCGATAGCCCGCAGCCCATGACTATGCAGACACGATCTCCTTCCTGACCCCACCCCAGCCGTTGTCCAGTCACGAACACCCCAGGACACACCCAAATACACCACGCATCAGTGTCTAGCCACTGAACTATCAACTCTTCCTATCCCCTTTCAAGTTATTTTCGTACCCTTTTCCTCTACGACTACCTGATCGCCTGTGTTACACGGTGATCCCTCTCTGTTCTTTTTATATACTTCGATTCGATTCGATGAATAATTCCATTGATTTACTGTCTGTACGCTTGCTCTCTCGCTGCGAACTGGTAAAGGCTATCTCAGGTAAAGGAGGAAAAGTTTTAGGTGAGACCTAAAAATACGCCTTTCTTAAGAAAACCTCTAAGAAGAAATATATGCGCTCCTGGGGCTGATTGGAGATTCCTCCTTTTTCTCTTAAGCGAAGTGCCCCCCTCCCCTAAGTGGTTGCTCTTCCTTATTCTAAATTATTTGCTCTTTATTCATACTTTTTACCTCAACCTACTTCTCACTAGCACTACATAGCTTAGTCACCGGCAAAGTCTGAGTTTCAGTTGGTAGTAAAGGAATTGAACCACTGCAGGAGACCTTCTTATGAGACTAGAAAAGGGGGGCCGATTCTCGGTTACGAGCCAGAACCCAACTGTGGACCGCTGTTAGGGCTAGGCCCAGATAGGTAGCGTTGACCAAGGAGAGTACGAAAGTTGGAAAGTAGGCGAGATAGAACTAGAACAGATAGTTGGGCTCCTCCCACTTGTGGAGACTGGTTAATACTCCACAGCTGAAGATCGACAGAAGAACCCCTGTCCTCGGAGGGGGGACGACTCCCGGGAAGATGGACCCTTTGGACTTAAAAAGGCTTTCCCTGAAACTCATACCCAAAGGAAGGAAAAGATCCCCACAAGAAGTGGTGCAATGCATATTTACTGATCTGGAAATACCACTAATCAAATGTATTGACACACCATCTGGATTCAGAGTTATATGCCCCCAAAATACAGACGTAGAGCAGCTACTATAAACTGCTGGGAGCATTATGCTAAGGAAGTTGGATTTGGAAGCAAGAGTACTCCCACAAATCACAGCTAACAGAAGTGTCATCTGCCGAAAAATCCTAGGGTAGGAGAGCACCCATGCCAAAAAATAAAAGAAGAACTACAGGAGAGGCAGAAATGGCTCAAATATAGCAGATGTGGTCAAATTTAAAGATCACACTCACGGTTTCGAGGTCATTTGTGAATCTACCGAAATGGCTTCAAGGATCATGAAACAGAAACTTCTCGTTTTTAACATAAGAATCGCATCCCTCACATGCAAAGAGACGTTTTCACACACATACATATATGCTTCAGCTGTTATGCGTTGGAGGAACATACGACTCAAAATTGCCCCCTCCCCCCCAAGACCTAATTATGTGTTCTGAATGTGGAACTGAAGGCCATTTTTGGCGTTACTGCAACAGCACAGATAAAAGGTGCATTAACTGCCAAGAGGGACATAGAACTATGGCCATGATCTGTCTCAGAGTCAAACAGAAATAATGCTAACGTAAATTAAAACTCATACGCGGCAATAGCTGTCAAGCAAGCATTGCAGTACAAAACAATACAAGGATTGGAGGATGCATATTTAGCTATAGAAATTAAAATGGAATTAAGCAACATCATTGTCGCAACTGGATACCAGACACCCAGCCGCCCCCAATTACCGGTACAAAACTTTATAAACGCTTCAACCAGTCATTTTGATGGGCGATTTAAACGCCCATTGCGGGGCTCCTGGGTACAGAAATACAAACAGAGTCGGAAAACAACTTAAGACGCTGCAAAGACTGGGACCCAATTTCCCTACATACTTACGAAGAGATCACGCAACAAAACCGGACATCTGCCTGGCTAACTTCAATCCCCCCTTTAACTATTTTATGGAACTAGTGTATGTTCCTTGCAGTGACTACACTGGGACTCTAATGTACATAAACAAGAATCCTATACAAATCTCTTCGAAGAAATGGAAGGCGTACCAAAGAGCGGATTGGGATAAGTACAAAGAATTACTTCAGACGTACGTGCCCAGCCCGCTCGGGAGAGCCACTCGGAAGGAAATCGACGGGGAGTTGGATAGCATCAGAGAAGAAATTAAAAGGGCAGAGAAGGTGACCGTCCCCATTAACTCGTTCCAAAAACATTAAACAATTTAGGTGGACACCACAAATGGTGGCTTTGAGCGAGGAGATCGGCCGGGCGGCAGAAAATATAAGAAGATTCGGAACATCAAGGGAAGCATACAACGCACTCAGGAGACAGAAAGAGAACTAATAGCACTAATTTATGAAAAACAGAAAGAGAAATGGGATCAGCAGATCGAGAAAATAGATGTGGAAACATCACTAAGGGAATTTTGGAAACATATCAACAGATTAAAGACACGGACAGCAAGGGATAAAATGAAAATTAAGGATGCAGGGAACAACAATTTATAAGACGAGGAAGAAATAGAGGCATTATTTAGAGAGTGTAGAGGAATTACAACATAAAGCCTCCCGAAGGGCCAGGCTGATGTATACATTAAAGTCCCCTCCCCTCCCTTGCAGAGAAAGCAAGAGAATCGAGCCACATATGGAGAGTCGTGGGAAGGTTAGTCGGGAAATAACCGTCTAACTGCCTACCCTGTTTGATCTCCCCGCCGCATAGGTAGTTGGAGCGACCATCTGTGTTAAGGTGACCACTAAAGACCCTTAAACAGCGCTCAAAAGATCCAATTACCTACGAGATCCGTATGCCCGTGGTTAAACCGCCAAAAAGCGGTGCCGGTCAAAAGGCACACCAAGGATAGTGACGGTTAGTGGTGTCACTAATTAACAACTGAATTTGGCACCGCGGGGCCAACCTCCTCACCCCTCGCTCTCCTCTATGCTGCCTCACCCTTCGCTCTCCCATGTGCGGCCTTGCCCCTTAGATGGGGCGGTCGCCAGCCTATAAATAAGCCCCCGAAGGTAAGAGAAAGGATATAATTAGGTGAGAGACGATAGAGGACCAGTTCGAGAAAATCAGTCCTTCGCCAATTTCGATATAACCAGATTACTCGAGGAGAGACGATAAAGGATCAGTTCGAGAAGATCAATCCTTCCCCCAGTGTTGAATGAACTTAAAACGTCACGTTTTGTATCGGTACCCAAACCGAACTATCCGGTACATACTTAGAAGAAGTCTGACTGGATTATTATTCCTAGTGCCAAACCAGGAATATCTTCAGCAAGAGAAGAAGTCTGACTGAATTACCATTCCTATTGCCAAACCAGGAATTTCGGCAGCAAGAGAAGAAGGATTATTTCGGTGCCAGCCCAAAGCATCCTGGGCAGGCTTAGTAAGAAGCTTACTAGCACCAATATTCCTAGTGCCAAACAGAAATTTAGCAAATTAGAAAATAGAAGAATCAGTCCCCCTCAAAGTGACTCTCAAATTGCGATCTTAAGACCGGAAGAATTAGACATCAGATTCCCTTACCTCCATCCTAACTCTAATAAAATCTACCATCGGCCGCTCCAACACTCCGAAACGCGAGAAAAGCCCTCTAGTAAAATCCGGCAACCCTTGATCCTATCTGTCATGTAAGTTAGAATGACCATTTATATTCGTATTGCGTTAGTATGAGTTTATTACGGTACTCAAATTAACTGAAGTAGAAACAATTGTGCGTAAACCCCGTCATATTTACTAGTAGAAGTCTGTAATTTAATTTTATGTTTAACGCTAATCTAAAAGGGTCACGATAAAATAATTAATCGGCAATTGGTTTGTTTACGTGGAGCCTATTTTTTATTTTTGTCATGAATAGATTTTATAATAGGCCCAGTTGCAAGCGTGTTTAGCCTCGGTTAACTTATGAGGTGAATATAAATATTTTTACTGTTTTTTTGTTTGTTGTTAATTGTTAAATTTAAAATATATGTTTATTTTGGGATAATTTTGGTGTTTCAATAGATCCCTTACGTGTTTAACGGGCTTTCTCCTTAAAAATGGATTAAACGCTGTGACACTCTCTCAACAATATAGTAATAAAAAGTCCACTCAGCCAATATTGAAGTATTTATTTCTTGCATAATTAATAGTATCAGACCGGCTTCCTTAAAACAACAAATACAATACGATTACCTCGACAGAGAGCACTGGAGAAATGTATTCAAAATTAGCGAAGAAGAGAACGAGGACTATGACATTGAATTCGAACATCAGATCGTGGACGAACTCGTTGGAGAGATCGAAAAGACATACCCCTTCCACTTTATCGAGAAAAGGAGAAACAACAACGACGGAATAGACGCAATCATTACATCTGATGAATTAAAAGAAACCATAAAGATCTTCCGACAAAGAGCCCCAAGCAGATCGGGACTCACCAAATTAAATTACATCGAAGCACCCCCGAACATACTGGAGGGAGTAAGAAACGTCTTCAATGCGTACTTGAACACGGGATACTTTCCTGGTGAACTGAAAGTGGCGAAGATGATATTCATATCCAAGGCGGGAAAACTCCCCGATCAAGCGGGGGTGATAATGGCCGAAGAAACAGCTGCCAATTTGGCTTCAGGAAAAACAGAAGCACGAAGATGGCTCTTGGAGTCATCCTTGAAAAGATAGCGAAAGCAAACAGAGAAAAAAATAGCATAGACATCGTATGCCAGGACGTGTCCAAGGCATTCAACAAAGTATGGCAGAGGGTTATACAACTCAAGATACTCGGATTAGGAATGAACAACAAGATCGAAAGGATTTTATGTGATTATGTAATGGAGAGACGTGCTTATGTGGAAATAGGACGACATCAGGGAGAAATATTTGAGCTCACTGCAGGTTTGCCCCAAGGTGGAGGTCTGAGTACGTCTCTCTATTCAATCTACACAGCAGATATACCAACACCAAGAAATGAAGGTTGCTTGAACATCCAATTTGCCGACGACGCCACCAAGATAATTGTTTGCCCATACAGGAACGGCCCAATGCAAGCTAGGGTGACTGCAGAAGAGACAAGAAGCATTAATAGATACAAAGAAAAATGGAAAATTAAAACCAACAGGGCTAAATTTAAAATGGTACCCGTGTACAGGAAGAGCATCTCAGATGTATATGTAGAAGGACAGCGCTACATATACAACAAAGAATGTAAGGTGCTCGGACTAACCATTACGAAACCAGGATATAAAAGGCACGTGACTGAGAGGGCAAATTAAGGAAAGAGCGGCCTGGCATTACTGTACAAGTTAATTAACCTAAGCATGAAAAACAAGAGAAAAATTTATCAAGCTATAGTACACTCCGCGATTATTTACCCAACCATCGCGATGTACACGATCTCGAGAAGTAACCTATTAAGACTCCAAAAAGTCCAAAACAAAGCTATCTACTTAATAACGAACACTAGAAGAGGAGAAAGAAGAAGACTACGAGACTTGCACAGGGAGGCAACGATAAAGCCACTTAACAGAATAATTGCAAGAAGAGCAAGGTGAGTCATAGAAAAGACACAGAATGAAGTAGGAGTTAAATTAACCAACCAAATTGCCCAAAGAGAAGGATGTAGATCGCACAGATTATTCCCAAGTTTCCCAAGGATAGTAGAAGGAGAAGAAGAGGACGAAGAACAAATCTACACCTAGAGAAAGAGAATAATACTCGACGACGACTAAGAGTAATTAAATAACCGAAGCATCACCAGATAATAGCATATGGTCAATTATAACTAGGATAGGAATACGAAAGAATAGATAAAGAAATAGAAACCTACACCAATTTTTAGTGAGAATAATTACTAATAACAATTTGAACGCCTCATAAATACCAACACTACTTAGACATATTAAAAATAGATACATATACAACAAAAAAATAAATAAATAATAAAAAAACCTAACGGCATTGTGGGACACTCACGCAAATACAAATTTTCTAAGTTTATCAGGTTAGATATAACTACCTATAATGGACAGAGATATGCCTGACCTCCAGGCAACTAGCATCTGTGAGTGTAGCAGGATGCCCCTTTTGATCACTCCACTCTTTGACACCACTTTTGTCGTGGTATTCTTTGTGGTCGTGATATACTTCTTTGATGAAGTAAGCTTTGATCTAAGAGTGCTAATTCGGTAGTTTTTTTCTTAATGAAGAGCTATTTCAACACGTAAGGATAAGAGGAAACACAAGAATTATCCCAAAATAAACATATATTTTAAATGTAACACTTAACTATGACAAACAAACAATTATCACCTTTCTATCCTTGTCTCAATGCTAAACTCGACTATTCCGGTTGGCATCTAGGCATATCGCAACGACTGCGATGACAAAAATAAACAAATAGGCTACAAGTAAACACACCAATTGCCGCTTAGTATTTTTTTATCGCGACCCTATTTGATTATCGTTAAACATGAAATTAAATTACTCTCGTCTACTAGCAAATATGACCGAGGTTCACGAACAATGGTTTCTACTTCCCTTAAAACTTGAGACGTATTAAACTCATACTATCACAATACACAATATGAATATAAAGGTTCTTTCTAATTTACATGACAGGACGGCTCATCTCTCGCTTTGGAGTGTTGTTGGACAGATCCTTGAATTTCGTAGAGGTAGTATGGCGGGAGAGAGATGAGACGATGTAATTTCTTATTTCACACTTGCTTCTGGTTAAATTAAGAAGACGGCGAGAGTTCCGTGCTCTTCGCTCCAAGAGTCCTCTTGGGAATGACCTTGACGTCTCTTGGTGTCTGATTCTTCAACGTAGTGTGTTCTCCTAGCTTTTGGGGTATTCGGTGAAATTTTGACCGTAATTAAAGAGTGGGAGCTCGTTGGGGCTGGGTTCTTCTCCTCTCACTCTTACGGAGCTTGAGATGTGAGAGTCAATCGAGTGTGAGCGGGTTTTACTTTTCTCCAGTCAGACTTCTTCTATGTCTGTAAAGGATTCTTCGGTATGGCACCGATATAAAGATTGACTATTTATGTTAATTAGCCGGGGAAGGGGGGATCAATTTTCTCAATCTGATCCTATCGTTTCTCACGGAAATAGTCTTGTATGGCTGAAGGATCGATCTTCACGAACTGAACCTTCTTCTCTCTTATAGAATTCTAATCTTCTTGTCTGGCTGAAGGATCGATCTTCACGAACTGATTCTTCTACTTTCGTATCGACTTCTAATCTCTTCTCTTTCTTTTCGGGTCTTATTTATAGGCGGATCACCGCCCCATCTAAGGAGGAAGTGACCAGGCCACAGGGAGGGGAACGCGAATGGTGAGTTCGCATCTGGTGAGAGCGAGAAGTGCAGAGGTTGGCACTAGGGTGCCCAAGTTGGCTTGCTAATTAGAGACACTCTCAATCGCCCCACTACGTGGCGTGCCTTTTGACTAGCACCGCTTTTTTTTGTGACCTAATCACGGGTTTATGGGTCTCGTAGGTAATTGGATCATTAGAGCGTCGTTTAAGGGCCTTATGTGGTCGCCTTAAAATAGATGTTTTATCCAACTGCCCAAAGCAGCGGGGAGATCAAACAGGGTAGGCAGTTACTTTTATTCGCCGGCTACCGTTCCCACGCTTCTCTCATGATGGCTCGTTTCTCCCGCTTTCTCCACAAGGAGGGGGAGGGGCTTTAATGTACATATCCTCCTCCGGGATACTTAATGTAGCGATTTTTCTACAGTGAGTAAACCTCTTACTTCCTTCAGCCTTCAACATCTATTATTTTTTACTATCACAGTCTCACACGGGACTCACAGTAGATACGTGGCACAGAGGTCACGATAAACTACAAAGTTATAGTTGGACACATCGTTGTTCGGATTCCACGTTAAGCTGTAGGTACCATGAATAACTAAGTCCACTTTTCTCTCCTACTATTTTCTTCGCTGATCCATCCTAAAAACCTTCTTTTTCCTCTTCCTCTCACTCCTATCCACCGTACTCACAGTGCTTGGAGCCTACTTTGGCTCGAGACAGTGTGACTATGGGGGTCTACAAAGGAGTACGGGGCCTACCCCCCTCCCTCCTTGGCCGCTCCATGAGGGCCAAGGGGGGCGGGGGAGGGTCAGAAGAGCTGTTCTTTGTTTCCCACATCTCTTTTCATTTCATTCAATTTCAATAATTCCATTTCTGTTCTTTTCCTGAAGATGACCTAACATGGTCGAAAGGCGTCTAGAAATAAAGCAGGTCAGTCGTGGATGTTTTTTCTGCCCTCGAAGATCCTGTTAAAAACTTGTAAGAAATATTAAGAAAATACAAATTAAAATTAATAACGCTGCCACAGAACCTGCACCCAACATGGCTTTTTACCTAATTACATATATATATATATATATATATATATATATATATATATATATATATATATATATATATATATATATATATTTCGAAGGCTTTGGGAATGTTTTCGTAGACCTTAGAGCCCCCAAATTATTAAATTAAAACAAAAAATATTATTCAGAACCGTTACTACGAGTCGTCCCAAAACAACGTATATGCACAAATATCCACTTCCACAACAGCCCTGGAAAAGGACCAGCATGGATATTTTAGCACCTCTTAGGAAGACACCAAGTAACCATAAATATATATTAGTAGTTACTGAACACTTTACAGCAATTATGAATTGGTACCGATTCCTGACCAAAGAGATGCCAAAGCTCTCGTAGATCGCATCATGAAAACCCATAGCGCAACCGAAGTACTGATCTTCGATAACGCTGCCAACTTTACTTCAAAATGAATGGAATAAATCTGTAGGTTGTGCGACATAACCAAGGTGCACATAGTTACCCATCACCTCCATCCCCGATTGACGACCGAAAAGCCGACCCCACATACAAACCATCATTACCCGCTAAGACGCAAAATTCTCCCAAAATATGTTCTCCGAAGGCATAAACACTATTAAGATAACTATCATTATTTTATTTTAATTTTTAATATCTCACCCTCGCCAAATCCAAATGGCCACCAAATACCACATTCAATGGCTAAAAACGCCTTTAGCGAAACTTAAGCTTATCAATCGAAGTCCAGTATTGGAATATCATTTAAAAAACAATTATTTGTTAATAATTTTACTCGGAAATTACAATCTTGTTCAATTAATTTGTACAAAAACTGGTACATTGAGTTTGTTATTGACTAGCTGCTTGTAACATATTTTTTATAAATCATAAGATATAGAATTTTTTATTATTTAATCAATAATATGGAAGTGTGACGTGGAGTAAAGGAACCAAGTTTCCCCACTTCTTTTGAAAGGGAGTAGTGTTAAGTACCTTAACAAAGTAAAGTAACTATACCATAGTTAGATGAAACAGGAAGCACGCATTTCACTTTCATACTTAGGGAAAGAACACATTTGCATATAATTAGATAGACAGATAGATCGATAGATAATAGATAGACGATTACGAATTAAACGCTTAGCAGTTTACGAAGTTTATATTTTGTTTTCAAAGCTCAGCTGCTTTTATCCGTCTCTCATATGTGCTAACACTTGGTAATTGATTTTTCGACCGTAAATTATACAACAGCAAAATTCGCCCAAACACTGCGAAAAACTCAGATGTTCTGAAATATCCAATTCTCTCATGTTTATTGAATTTGTAATTATTTTTTCCACCTCGATGGTATTGCTGCAAGAATCTGCCATGTAAGCAAAAAAAATAACGAAAACACTGCTGAGAAAAATGTTTAGGAATCTGTTATATTATAAAAAAAAATCCTTTTCTATTCACCGGTGCCACCCACTTTTAAGATAGTTTAGGGGAGAGTGTGTGCCCTCCCACTGGTCGTAAAAGTAGCAAATAAACAAGCAGTGTTGGATAGTAACCTGCCCCTCTTAGGTTAGTATTGGCAAACCCACCCTAAAAACCTGAAAGACTTCCATTAAATTAGCCAATAGCTCCTCCTAACTAGTATCCTATTGGTAAACCCCTTTGGAGGTGAGCCCCAATCTTCTCTGATATAAAAACCTTGTAACTTTAGATCAGCAGGCATTCTGAGCAAATCATGTATTTTTTAATAAAGCTAAAACCATATAGCTCCTTTGCTCAACGCCACTGCGTCGTACCGGGTTTCGAAGACGGGCAAGCAAAACCACGTTGAGTTGCTGTGATCACTTAGGGTTACCGCCCTTCTTCTACGATCGAACCCTTGCAAGAATCATCCTTCAACGTCAGATTACACCTTGTACCAAACTACCAGGCAATACTTTCTCACAAAGGATTCCGTTGCGCCGACTACCTGATCAACTTGTCTTTGTACTCCATCTACGACTGAGGGTCATTGGCGCCATAGCTAAAAAGCCAGGAGCACAAATTGAACAAAATTAAGATTTTTTTTTTTAAGAGCTCATCTGGCGACTGCTTACTTGGGCATTAGTCGCCGTATTAAAAACTGCCTAGTACTAGGTACTTTAAAATAAGATTCTAAAACAAAAAAACAAACCCAACACTAAAAGTATATAAAAAAGGAAAATTCAACGAGCAGGAACGTGCGACTTATAAAGAAAACAAAAAAACTAGTTAAATAAAAGGGAGAAGGCCCGCCTCCCACCAAAAGTCTACAAGTCCACCAGTCAATGTGCACGCACTCGTCCCGAGTACAAGGGACAGGCGGTAGCGACCCCGCCCATCCCGATACCGGGATAGGTAACGTGCGTGAAGATCGCCCAGACTGGGACATTCAACAAGAATATGCCAAACAGTCTGGGGGACAACGCAGTCTTGACAGTAGGGCGCTGGCGGGCGCTCCATCAAATGGCGGTGCATCCCGCGAGTGTGCCCAATTCGGAGACGACTCAAAGTAAACAGAAGCCTTCGCGTCATTGGGGGTAAGTCCATGGAAAGTGTCGCGGCGCAATGGCACGCAACTTTAAGTTCCCTTCGACCGTCTCCCATCTTGTTTGCCAAGCAGCCCGTATTCCTGCCATGTAGTCGGTGTGAGAAATAACGAAACGTTGGTCCAGTTTCAGAGTCCTCGCGGACTCTTTGGCGCCTTCATCGGCGCGCTCATTCCCCGCAATTCCTACATGTCCAGGAACGCAGCAGAATATAATCTCGACATCCACCCGGTTCACTAAAACCGTGGCATCACAGATATTGCGAACCAGATGGTGCAGAGATTCCAATGCCCTGAGATCACTCAGGGCGCTGTTTGAGTCGCTATCTCCCGTACCGAGTGGTGTATTGCCACCAGCTCGGCCTTGAAGACAGACGCAGCACCTGGCAGAGCCCCGCTGACTTCAGACAGAGGGGATACGGCGTGGAAGCCGAACCCCTCTTGGGACTTAGAGCCATCCGTGTACACTGGCACGGTTCCAGGGACACGAGGTGTGCTCCAAAAAGGTCGAACGCAATACTCCCGGCGCTGTACAAGCTTTGGGAGCAGAGTCGTGGCGACAAATAGCCAAATGTGGTACCCTCCAGGGTGGCGTCCTGGGCAGAACCAGGAGCGCCACCAGCCAGAGAACTATACCTAGCTCTAAACCCAAAGGTCTTAGGGTATAACTAGAGTCTCTCGGCGGCATAGGCACCGTCGAGATCAGCTGCGGATGCAGTGAGAGCTGTTGGCGACTGAGGGAGGCGCAGGGCTCGCACGTACAGGCGAATGGTGCACTGCACACGGTGTAGAGCGAGTGGAATCTCCCCAGCATCGACTAGTAGGCTCTCAATGGGGAAAGTGCGGAAGGCACCGGTCGCCATGCGAAGGCCGGTGTGGTGGGTCGAGTCCACCTTCCGCAATAAACGCTCGGCTGCAGATGCATAAGACTCGCCTCTGTAGTCGAGCTTCGAACGAACAAATAATCGATAAAAAAAGTAAGGCAGTAGCCCTATCAGCGCCCCAAGCGCTAAACATCACGGAACGGAGTATATCCATGGCGCGGGTACAAGAGACCCTAAGGCTGCAAAAATGAGCCTCCCAGGTGAGGCGTCGTTCAAATACAAGACCAAGGAAACGGTACAATTCAACCACTTCCAGGCGTACCCCATTAAGAAACAAGTCTGGGTCAGGGTGGAGCCGTGGATGGCGGCAGAAGTGCACCACCTTAGTCTTGGCCAAGGAAAACCGAAACCTATGCGCTTCGGCATAGCGAGAGATGCGGTTTAATGCCTGTTGTAGTCGACGCTCCAGAGTTGGCATCTGGGCCGCGACAAAAACAAAATTAAGAATAGTTCGCACAGCTTTTCTAATCAAATAAGGCGCAGCAGTCAATTTTCTTCCTGACTTTGCTTCATCAGCATCAATTAAAGTCCTTATCTTGTCAATATTTGTTTCCCTCTACACACTTTTCTTACTACCGGAATTTTCTTCATTTAAATTAAGAGTTGTGCTAAGTTCATTCCACTTGGCGTAATTTCTCTGGATTGTTTGTTTTTTTGTATAATCATATACCATATCTTGTATGAAAATGACGAATTGATTTGATTATGCAGCCACGTCGAATCATTAATTCCACGACAAGGGTAAATTGTGCCATTTTTGAGAGCCTAAAAGAGAACCGTTTAATATTTACATAGATAGGCTATCCTAGCCTGGGATAGACTATCTACCGCAAGCCTAGGCAACCTAAGCCATAATAAAATTTCAAGTATTGTTCTTCTAATGAGACCTATTTCTACCTTTAAGCCTTATTGGCTAACAGATACAGTATTATGAAAAAGGGGACATTTTTGGCTGTCCCCCTGTACAAGGTAAGTATATTATTTCTACGAGTTGGAGATTAAACCAGTTGAAAGAGCGAACTTTCTTACAAGTTAGCATCCAATCCATATCCAGAATGTGAAGACAGCGTGTTGCCCCCTTTTAGATGCGGGTAAATTGAAATCACCAAAAATTACGGTATCACAAGTGTTTCTTACTTCTGCGATTTGTTCGTAAATCTCTTGGTCAGTTGCACTGATATACCTGGAGTTTTGTATACGAGTATTAATGCAAGGGGCATTTTTTGTTCATCGACTGTATTTTAAGAGAATGTAAGCTATATCAACGTTTAGAATTTGGGGGTTTGCCCATGAAATTAGATTAAAACTTTCTCTAATCAAAAATAGTACGCCTCCCCCATTTTTATTAAGTCAACTATTTTCAAATGTCGCATAACGGGAGTTGAGTATGCTACGAGCATTCACATAAGACCTTTAGTAAATTATTAGATTTAGAGACTGGGCATTAGTTGATTTTAGAGTTTGGAGGTGATTTACACTGAACCGCCCTGCTGACCGTGACTGACCCTGTTTTATAAACGGAAATCCTAGACAGCTTCGTTCAACAGACGTCCATAATGCGCTACATTGACCCGATTAAGATGGAGCCTATCTACGGAAAATAGTGAAGGGTCAAAGTAAAAATTGCCCCAGGTATTGCAAAAGCCTACATTCTCTTCCGTGCAGAGACTTACAAGGCGCCGGTTAATGCTGGTGGCTATGTTGTAAAAACGGGTCTCGCCATTAATACGTGAGACAATTCGTGATGATGTTCGATTACCCCAACGTGAATTAGGTACGTCGTGTTTGCTGGTGCTACTTGAAAGACCTTTCATGGTAGCTGCGACGTCCTCCACTTGGTTACCCTGGTCCGGCCTGCGGAGTTTTAAGAATAGATTGGATAGATTTATGGACGAGGATACTAGGTGAGACTGAAGTGGGCGATGGGAACAGGAGATTCCTCGTATAGGCCTTTTGCAGACTACTTCTTTTCTTATGAAAAAGTTATCAGTCTGATAACTCTATCACTCTAATCGGAAAAACCTTGAGAATTATACAAAAAGAAAAATACAATACTTAGTTAATATGTTGTGTTTTTTCACTATTTGATCTGGGTAAATGTAAAACTTTATAAATGTGCGACACATTATGTAGGGAAATACAAGTAAAAGAAAGTCAAGCCAAATTCAGACACTTAGCTTTGAGTCCACATGCGACGCTTAGAGCCTCGTGAGTGGAATCAACGCGAAATTGCACGGTGACAGCCAGCCTTTTGTTTTTTTTCTGTCTTTCTTCCTTTACACAATCGGGTTTCATGATACGTAGTTAGATAAAAAATAAAGCCAAAATGTAAAAACACAAAAACTTAAGCAGTATTTTAAAGTAAATTAGAAGTTGATAAATAACCTCATCAACAGAGTCTGGCTTTAAAGCAGCGCCCAGCTAATGTTGTGAACAAAAACGACAGGAATTGGCGACAAAATGAATAGACAATTAGATTTTTAGAAATTTAATACGTTAACAACACGTATAATCATCACAGATTTAGAGCAATTCCCACAATATATTTGAAGGTAGAAACAGAGCGATCAGAAACACAATAAATGAAGGCGTTTAACTCCTTAAACGAAATCTTGCTTTAATTTTTTTGTCTTTCAGGAGCGTTTCGGGGGACATGGCTACAGTCATATTCAAAATAACGTTATTCCAATGATGCTCAAACGAGGAATTTCACAAGAAAGCATCGATAAAATTACCTGCCACAACCCCGCCAATTGGCTAACGTTTCGAAAATGACACACCACATCCATTGGTCAACATCTTGGGGATAATTCCGTTTTATTATAATTTATTTGGTTATTTCGCGTTTGTATTGAAAATATAATTGCCACCAGGATATAGAACTCCAGTTATAGTTGAATGGTTGATGATTTATTAACGAAATTTGCATCATCCTTAACTTATATTCATCTTATTTAGTTGTTTGGTGTTTTATTTTAAAATTTTAATTTTACGATCTCAAGTTTCCAATTTGTTTGTTTGGCCAGGTAAAAAGATTTTCATCTGCTACTTTATGTTTTGCTGGTTGATGTCTGTACTGAAAAGTTTACTTCAACACTCATCAGCAAAGTTTACACTTCATATCGTTTGAGTAATCCAGGCCAAAATCAATAAATACAAAGGTATTAAAAAAAATAAATTTAAGGGCATGTTTTACAGTGGCATCGCGCAATCTGTTTTTTATATTAGGATTTGTATTTTTTTCTGTTTTTTATTCGTTTGTGACTTTTAAGTAGGGCAACTTGGATTTATTCTTTCTCTCTCAAGTAAGGGAGATACTCTGCTGTTTTAATTATATATTTAAACCAAAATAAAAAATATTCATAAGTGAATGAGAAAATTTGACTGGAACAAAGTATGAACACAAAGGTTCAGGTTGAAACAAATAAAACTCCCTTGTGCAAGGAACAATAATTTTGTGCAATGGATATAGAAGATCAGAGATGAATCGCTTCTCTTCTAATAAAATATAACAAACTTGGAATAACTTGCCAAGCTAAAAATGTTATTGAAACCAGTAAATATTTCACTGATATTGAGAATTGTGAAACCAATTCTATATTCATATCCTCTCTTCCTTTTACCCGCCTCAATAGTAGCCCCCAACCTCATCTCATTACACCATGCGACGGTAGTCTTTGGACATGCGAACGGAAAGTCTATTTGGGGAAAATATATTAACACTGTTGTTGGCTAGCTTAGTCGGTAGAGCGTTGTCTACATAACCAGAGCTCTGAGGTTCGAGTCCTTGCCGGAGTGATGTGTTTATTTTCCCCAGTTACTTCTCTCGGGGTCATCTCTTTTAAGATCTTTGCTCTTCTGTTTCTTGTGTAAATTTTCACACATTACCTGAATCAAGCAGCATAAACCTGAACGTGGTAGATGCTTGCTTGTTTGCACGCCTACAAAGAGGGATGTGATCACCTTGCAGATTCAACATATACCATCCTGAAAGCACAGTTTTATTGGATGGTGGTCTTTGGAGATGCGAACGGAAAGTCTAATTAGAGAAAATATGTCGTCGCCGCTGTTGGTCCCGTTAGCTCAAATGGTAGATAGAGCGCTGTCTAGATAACCAGATATCTGAGATTCGAGTCCTTGCTTGGGCGGTGTTTTTTTTCTCGGGGGTAATCTCTTGTAAGATCTCTGCTCTTCTGTTTCTGTGTAAATTATTACATATTACCTGGCTCAGGCAGCATAAGCCTGAACGTGGTAGATGCTTTCTACTTTGCTCACCAGCAACAACTGAACAATAGTCTTCGGTCGTACAAAGAGGGATGTGCTCACCTTGCGCTAATGTTCACGCAAAACCTATAGTGTAGCATCTCGTAAATCTGCTCATTCCCTGAAGATGACCTGCCATGGTCGAACGCCATCTCAGGATAAAATATGTCTTTTGTGAGTGTTCTTTCTCGCCTCACAGAACCGGTCAAAAAACTTCTAATAAGTTTTTTGGACCGGGCAGGGACGCTATAATGAACGAAGCCTTATATCGTAGAAGGGACTCTCGACGATATACTATATATAACTATTCGTTGAGGGAACTTCTTTAATTATCTTTAGAGTGCGTGGATGTCTGGCTGGCCGATATTATGTATCTTCGATATGCTTAAGAAGTGGAACTGAGCTCAAGGATAATAATATTGCTATCATTAATAAAATAGAGTTTTATTAATAATAACTATCAACAACACACAAAACGGAAAATATTGACATAAACAGAGAATGGAAAGGGTCGTGGGGACTCGAGCTAATCCGAGGATTAAAAGATTTAAAAAGGTAAAACAAAATATAAAGTTAAAGAGATGGGATGGTTCGCTAAAACATTTAAAGCACAGCATAGAATTGACAAAAGGGTTAAATACTCAAAGGTAACGTTCGGCTTACGTAATTTATACTTATTGTGCAGAGGAAGGCGGCGTGAAGGAAGTTTCGGTCCGCTGGCGAGTTCCAGCCGAAGGGGGGAAATAAAATGATCCTGACGTGGCGTCTTGGGAATAAGAACCGTTTCTCGACGAACGGCTTGAAGAACAATTGCTGTTCTACGTTGTTCTCTTCTGAACAACAGGGGGGGTGAGAACCGTCTCATGTCTACGGGCTCAAGAACAATGGCTGTTATAATGTTGTTCTCTTCTGAACCACAAGGGGAAAGGGTGAGAACCGTTTCTTGGCGAACGGGCTCAAAAGAACAATGGCTGTTCTACGTTGTTCTCTTCTGAACAACAGGGGTGTGAGAACCGTTTTTTGTCAACGGGCTCGAACGAACAATGGCTGTTCTAACGTTGTTCTCTTTCTGAACAACAGGAGAAGGGTAAGAACCATTTCTTGGTGAACGGGCTCAAACAACAATGGCTGTTCTACGTTGTTCTCTTCTGAACAACAGGGGTGGAGGGAGAACCGTTTCTTGTCAACGGGCTCGAACGAACAATGGCTGTTCTAACGTTGTTCTCTGTCTGAACAACAAGGGGGAAGCCTTGTGGACTCGGCGTCACGAAGGCTCTAACCTTGGCACTCAAGGGATATTGTTTACTCTTGCAAGAGTAAACTCCAGCGCATGATTCGGACGTTAGAGTGTCGCACATTCCTAATATAGGCTAACGGACGGTGGTCGGTTCCTATCTGAAATTCTTTTCATCAAGTACCTTTTAAATTTGTCTATAACCCAGATAATTGATAGAGCTTCCTTCTCTGTATTGGCATATCTCTTTTCGCGTGATAATAATTGACGACTAGCATATGCAACTGGATGACTCGTTCCGTCATCCTCGTATTGAAGGAGTACACCTCCAATGCCCTCGTTGGACGCGTCGGTCTTAATCCCAAAGGATTTTTCCGGGTTGGGCAACTTTAAAATGGGGGCAGAAATGAGCTTACTCTTAAGCTGATTAAAATGGGAAACGACATCATTCCAACGTAAACGATCGGGGGAATTCTTTTTTAGAAGCGAGCTGAGGGGCGCCGGGATTGCAGCGAATTTCGGAACAAGTCGCCGATAGTAAGAAGCTGATCCTAGGAACGATCTTAATTGCTTCTTAGTATTCGGGAGGGGTATGTCGGCGATTGCCTTAATCTTGTCCCCTTGGGGACCTAACAAGCTTTGTCCTATTTTGAAACCCAAGTATTTTATGGTTTCGTGGGAAAAATGGCATTTGCTGGGGCCAATGGTGAGGCCATTTTCGCGCAGTCGCTCGAAAAGAGCTAATAGGGTAGTTAAATGGTGACTCCATTCAATTAGTTCTTGTAGCTGTCTCTTCTGATGTGGTGTCAGCTGCGCGTCAATATCCAGGTCAGAGGGTTCAAAAGACTCGCCTGGTAGGGAAGGAGGAGGGTAATCGGTATCAGGTTGGATGCACACTGTCTGTATTACATTAAGGGACTCCGCGGGGTAATCCTCTTCAAGCGCCGATGTTTCGTCCAGTGCTACGAACGTATCTCCATGGGCGCGTTGGGGTTTCTTTTTTTTCTTTGGGTGCACGGACAGTCTTGGGCCTTATCACCTAAGGGTGATAGTAATTCACACTCCTTTTGTGCCGTCCTAAATTCTTGGTTAAGGGTCTCCGAGAAATCGGACGGTATCGGGGTTCTGATGGGGACGTACTCCTGGGCTACCTTCTTAGCTCGGCCTCGAGGAAGGGCGGCCTGAGACACAGGGTCGAAACTTACTTGGGGGCTCTGTCCTATAAGTACGGAACAGAATTGTATGGGTGCTGAAATGACTTCAGCCCAGCCATCATAATATTGACACTGCAGGTAACATCTAACAACGGGGAATTGGTTCACCCGCCCAAGGTAGTCATGTACCACCGCAAATTTTTCGTGTTTAGGGTCCACTGGGGGGAGGAGTTCGTCGGCCCCGATGAAACACGTACATCCTGTGTCCTTGACGAGGGTAGATACTCGGCAGCCGTTCACGCTGCCCTCCTCAAATTTCAAAGTTCCCGATGAACTTTTATCAAAATAAAATTTACCTGGTGGCCTGACGGAGGAGTAGAAGTTGCTGCTTGGGTCTGCACCACCGGGGGATCAGGTGTGGCATTAATCTGGTGAACTTGGTGGGCTGGTCCGCTTTTAAGCCTAGAATTTTGGGGGCAATTCCAGCTCATGTGGTTTTCTACACCACCGGTGAAGCATATGATTGGTCGCTTCGGGAAGAGAGATGGAGGAGAAATCTTAACGGGAGGTTTGGAGTCCCGTTGTTGGTTTTGGGGAAAGAAGTTTTGGGGTTTTACGGGGCTCGGAAACTTCGTCGGCTTTCCTGTGAAGCGGCGCGAATCCTTCCTTCTTTACTGGTAGGGGGATTGGTGAGAAGTTGGATTCTCCTTTGGGTATAAATTATGGCTTGCGGCATAGACATCCGCTTCTTTGGTACATTCTTTAAAGGTCTGGCACCGACGATCCTTGACGAACGCGCGGATCTCCGTCGGGGGAGACGCCAAAAATTGATCTCGCAACACGAAGTCTGTTAAGGACTCGTAGTTCGGATCAACCTTTGAGGATTCTAACCAAAATTTAAAATTCCTCTGAAGAATGTATCCGAATTGACAGAACGTCTGTCCGGGTTTAATACGACCTCCTTGAAATTCTTGGCGGTAGAAATCGGGAGTCATATTATGAGCGGCCAATAACTCAGCTTTTAAGGTGCTGTAGTTAATTGTACACTCAGATGGTAAAGATATAAAAATTTCGCGCAATTTACAATTTAACAAGGGAAGTAATCTGGCTACACCTTCAGCCTCCAGATCCATGTTATTGATTTCGAGGATCTTTTCGAAGTGGGCTAAAAATGCTCCGAAATCCTCCCCATCCTTGAAATTGGGGAGCTGTAGTGGGAGATTGGGGGGAGCTTCTAGACGTAAACTGGATGACTGTATTTCTGCTTCAACACGAGCTATTTCAATCTGATGATGAAGGTCAGCTTGTCTTTTTCGTTCCTCTCTTTCTTTTTCTTCTCGTTGGATTTCTCTTTCTCTTTCTTTTTGTTGGATTTCTCTTTCTTTTTCTTCTCTTTCTCTTTCTGTCCTTCGCTCCTCTTGAACGTACTCAATTAGATCTTTTCCAGAAAGTCCCAAGGATTCTCCTTGCGCTTTAAAGATTTCGAACTGAGTCATCTTTGCACTTGGGGCACAATAGTCAACCAACTAAAATTCCTTGCAACAAGAATTATGCCTTCTATAGAATTAGCCTACCTAAATATGGGCACTGACCTATTCGTACTTGGTTTCTCGATCTAAATAATCACTGACTAAAATCACAAAAAATTATTATAACAGTTCCTTGAGCTACTCCAGCCTCTTAAGTTTCAAAAAGGGGATAGCAATCGTTAAAACAAAAGGGAACTACTATACTCTATTATTATAACCAATAACACTATGCTTTACTCGACTGAGAACAGTGTTTGCAAAGATATAGCGTTAAACCCCACACCTGACACCAAATTTAAATAGTATATATATATATATATATATATATATATATATATATATATATATATATATATCGTAGAATGGACTCTCGACGATATACCATATATAACTATTCGTTGAGGGAACTTCTTTGATTATCTTTAGAGTGCGTGGATGTCTGGCTGGCCGATATTATGTATCTTCGATATGCTTAAGAAGTGGAACTGAGCTCAAGGATAATAATATTGCTATCATTAATAAAATAGAGTTTTATTAATAATAACTATCAACAACACACAAAACGGAAAATATTGACATAAACAGAGAATGGAAAGGGTCGTGGGGACTCGAGCTAATCCGAGGATTAAAAGATTTAAAAAGGTAAAACAAAATATAAAGTTAAAGAGATGGGATGGTTCGCTAAAACATTTAAAGCACAGCATAGAATTGACAAAAGGGTTAAATACTCAAAGGTAACGTTCGGCTTACGTAATTTATACTTATTGTGCAGAGGAAGGCGGCGTGAAGGAAGTTTCGGTCCGCTGGCGAGTTCCAGCCGAAGGGGGGAAATAAAATGATCCTGACGTGGCGTCTTGGGAATGAGAACCGTTTCTCGACGAACGGCTTGAAGAACAATTGCTGTTCTACGTTGTTCTCTTCTGAACAACAGGGGGGGTGAGAACCGTCTCATGTCTACGGGCTCAAGAACAATGGCTGTTATAATGTTGTTCTCTTCTGAACCACAAGGGGAAAGGGTGTGAACCGTTTCTTGGCGAACGGGCTTAAAAGAACAATGGCTGTTCTACGTTGTTCTCTTCTGAACAACAGGGGTGTGAGAACCGTTTCTTGTCAACGGGCTCGAACGAACAATGGATGTTCTAACGTTGTTCTCTTTCTGAACAACAGGGGAAGGGTGAGAACCGTTTCTTGGAGAACGGGCTCAAACAAGAATGGCTGTTCTACGTTGTTCTCTTCTGAACAACAGGGGGGGGGGAGAGAACTTTTTCTTGTCAACGGGCTCGAACGAACAATGGCTGTTCTAACGTTGTTCTCTTTCTGAACAACAAGGGGGAAGCCTTGTGGACTCGGCGTCACGAAGGCTCGAACCTTGGCACTCAAGGGATATTGTCCTTCTTCTGGACAAGTGATGGCGAATCTCGAGGTCGAGGTCCCTTGGCGCACAAGGTGAGAGAGGGTCGTGGTGATGTTTCGCGACGAAAATCTGGATCTCCAATCTGATCTTAGTGGTAAAGATTCCATCTAAATAGTCGAGACACTCCCTTGGCGTGGGGGACAATGGAGTGGGAGCTTCGAGGGAATGCACAGCCGAGCCTGAGAACAAGCCTTATCTGCCCATAAGCCTAACTCAATCTGGCGTGATCGGCGGATGGGGCGAACGGGGAGGGGGGGAGGATGATAAACCTCCTTGTTTAAACATTGCCCCAGGTGGCTGCGATAAGGCGCCCAGCTTCAAAGCGAAGATGCACGTGGGGAGCATCGTGGTTTTAAATAACATGTGATAGTGGTTGAAATTAACGCGACCTCAACCCGTTCTATCACACCTTACTTTAGTGTTTTTTTCATGGGGGCGGATCACTAAGTTAGTTAAATGTTTTACGCTAATATATAGAACCGTGGTACTCAAACCAACTGCGATCAAACTTATATAACTGATCTTAAATTATAACGGAATTATCACATGCCAGTCTTAAAGTTGGACTGGAAATCAACATTTCAAAGCTAAAAATAATGGTCAATAGTTTTTCAGCAAATTCAACAGTTTGAATGCAAGGAGGACATTGCAAGATAAGGGGTACCATGTGTAGGCTATCATACTTGGCACTTAAAGGAATGACACGCTATTCAGGTCCCAGTGCCGCCGGTAATCTCATATTGTACTGAGATAACCGGGGCTGTGCTTCTCGGCATCTAATCTTCCGGTAACCTTTTTTGCCCTTTCCATACAGGTCCCACCTTCGCTATTTTTCCTGGCCATCGAGTATTTTTGCAGGCTAGACTCCGACCACTATGACCTATATTTGGGGCCGAAGACTATCCATATCATGTTCCGGCTCATGCCATAAAAGGCGACTAAATCAGGATAAGGGGGGGGGGGAGCGGACCAAAGTAGCCGCCCACACGAAGCTTTTTGTAGTTTTAATTTGATGAGCGCAACTCAACGCTGTAGAGATGTGGTTTAGGAGGATGAGGATGAATTGAATATCAAAACTAAGCACAGGTAGAATAATACTATACTGAGGAAAGATTGTGCTTCTTGATGGAGATATGTTAAAGGAAATAAGTAGAAAACAAAATTACGCTGGAAAGCTTCGCTACATCTTCAAAATAGACAAGACTATATACTTAAAATTTCTCAAGGAAAATAATCTACGAGAGGTAAATTTGCCAAAATATCCAAAATCCTCCAAAATGTTTGAAATGGATTAATAAAAGATGACTTCCTTACCATCAAAGATCCAAGAATCACGAAGGAGAGGACCTAAAAATAGTTGTAGAAGAAAAAGCAGAATAAGAATAACAATAGGAGTAGAATGAGGAAACTCGGACAGAGAAAAAAAAAACAGAACGGGAAACAAGAACTCCGAAGAGTAAGTCGAAGACCCCAAGTCCAACAAGAAATGAAAGCGAAGAGAATAAAAATAATATAGAAAATAAAACAAACCCATCCCAAATAAGACACACAGAATAAAACACAAATAAAACAGTACAATTAATTAATTATGCATAAAAACAACTTCAGAATACTAAGTATTAATAGCAATGGACGGCCCGGGAAAAGAATGCACTGTGTCGACTTATTGCGACTCTCGATGCAAACATTATACCTATTTCGGAACACGGCTATAACACACATGGTGAAGCAATTAAGATCTGGAACTACGAAGTGTTAACAATGAATCTTCTCAAGAAAGAT